>JAKSZU010000009.1:55746185-56946185 GCA_026018925.1 Tupaia tana | reverse complement strand
GTGTTAGGTAATGGACAGCTAATTTGGGGAGATTTCCCACCTGGTCAGCGAAGGAACAGGTATATAGCCTTTTACATCAGGCAGTTTAAACTTGAAATCTTCTGTTGAGATAGAATCCATGAAGGCAGAACATAGAAGACAGCATAATGTTACAGTGTACTTTTAAAATTAAATCAGCTTCAGTGAGTTAGTTTAGTGGCCTGTCACATAAACCTGAATCTCAAGCCTAGATACACCCAGAATACACCCACTCCTATTTATTTCATCTGCTCTGAAACATCCAGTATTACTGAAAATATGCAGATTGACTACAATTCCGTCTATTTGTGCAGATGCCGCCTGAGTTCTGAGTACTGCTCCAGGTTTTTTATATGGTACCATTCCTCCCTTGATACTAGCTTCTAAGACTGTTTCCTAGAGATCATTTCTTAAATTGGTGCATTCAACATTCATTCAGCAAAAGGTATTGAAGGCTAGAGTACTGTGGTTAAACAGCTTTTTAGAAATTGAGTTGTCGTAAATTTCCATATGTGAATTAATATTTGACAAAGAATCAGAATACCTTGAAATGGATCCAGTGCTAACACTGTATTATGCATTAATACATTTTTCTGTTATATAGAAACTGTTTAAGAATTTCTCTGTGCCTTTGAGGTCAGCATTATGAGCATAGATTAAAATGACATAATACTTTAAATGTAAGTAGCATAGGACATTGACCTGGAGATATTCTCTGACCTTGTGCCTTCTGACATATTTTGTATCTTAAAAACCTTCTCTCGGGGCCAGCCGATGGTGTAGTGGTTACGTCACTGGGCTCCCACATGGCTGACCACAGTTTGAATCCTGGGCCCAGGGGCTTGAAACTAACACATGTTCACCAAGTGTGACCAAGATCCCGGAAGGAGAATGGAGAAGGGATTGCAGCATGGTCATCCCCCCAGGGGGTTATTTCTCACTTTCCCTTTTACTGTCTCTGTTTCTCTCTCTGACCAGTGCACGTGCCCTAAGGCAAAAATCTCTTTAAAAACTAAACAAAACCTTCTCTGGGGCCAGCAGGCGGTGTGCTGGTTAAAGATGTTTAACTCCCACATGGCTGATAGTGGTTTCAGTCTTGGACCTGGCACTTGCTTTCTCACTTTCTCTTTCTCTCTCTCTTTTTCTCTGGTTAAATTACAAAATAATAATAATAATGATAATAACAACAATAATAATAAATAAAGTTAAATAAAATATTTCTTTTAAAAAAATCTCATACTTAACAAAAATTCCCTTCTCTGTTAGTCTATTTAGTTATCATTACTTTCTCCTGAGAATCAAATGCAAGATATGCGGTGATGAGTTGCTGTTATGTGGATATTTCATTAATTTTGGTGCTATTATTTTTGTCTTGTTTACAAATTATAATAATGGTTTACATGTTCATATCATACGTCTTAATTTGCTGATGACCATAGGTTGATTCAAGTACATTTCTCAACTCTTTAAAATGAGCTTGGGAAATTGGAGTAATGAAAGTAGCGAATAGACAACTATAGAGGAGTTTAGTTTAAGGAGCAAGAACAAATTGCATAGACAGATTGGTTTTTCAACTATGTTCCTGGAAATTTCTGAAACATATCAATATGAAGAACGCTAGATAAGTAGGAATTAGCAAATAGTATATGCAGATATAAGCACCATGGTGGACATATATTGTCGAGGTATATACATGGAAATTCATGGAAAAAGCACATTATAAAAATTATGCAAGTATTTCAAATTTTTTGAACCAAAATGAGCTCATATATATTATTTTTTAGAGAGATTTTTGCTATAGGGTGCATGCACTTGCTGGAGAGACAGAGAGAGAAAGTGAGAAACCACCCCCTGGGGGTGGGCACACTGCAATCCCTTCTCCTCCGTTCTCCTCCTGGGATTTTGGACACACATGCACTCATGCCTGGCATGATTTTTAAGCCACCAAATCTGGGACTCAAACTGTGGTGGGCCATGTGGGAGTCTAGCACCTTAACTACTATGCCACCTGCTGGCCTCAATGAATTCCTCCTTTAAATCCATTTTTTTCCACAAATTTTTTGAAGTTTCCTTTTAAAAGCACGATGCTAGTTTTTTTAGTCTGTGAACTTAACAGATTTGAGATTACATTAATACTATTCAGCTATTTTTTGAAGAATTATTTATTTAGTTTTATTTATTTATTATTATTTTAAATTGCTATAGAGCACATGTGCTTACCAGAGAGAGAGAGAGAAAGTGAGGAAGTAAGCCACCAGGTCTGGCATTCAAACCGCAGCTAGCCATGGGACAGTCTAGAGCCTTAGCCACCATACTGATTGCTGGCCCCAATTTAACTCTTTTTAAAAAAACAATCCTCAGTATATTGTCTTAGAAAACTCACCTATCCATTCACGTTTTTGTCTCTGACCCCTGTGTGTATTCTTTTGTAACCATCTTTAACACTCCTTATTAATCATACTTGCCTATTTTTTATTTGCAATATCTCTTGCATAACTTTTACACATCTGTTATGAATGCTCTAGTTCAGGCCTCATTCCATTTGGAAACACAAACTGGTAGAGATGTTGATTAGTTGGGCAAAATGTGTCCACTGGGTTTATTGAAAATTCAGTACAATCAAAGCTAATAAGGTAAAGTACAAATAGATAGCAAAGTCACCGTAGCTAGCAGAAACCAACCTTAAAATGGCAGATTATGTCATTCATGTTGGATAAAAAGGCAAGTAAGGCTAACCAAGGATTGTTATTCCAAAGTAAATGCAAGAGGCTCCATTTTTTCCAAGGAATTCCTGATACTTGTGTTTTGTGTCAGGCCAAACATCAATGAATAATTATTACCTTTTTTTATATGCTAGGGATGTATACTTACTTATAAGGTAGGCAGGGGGTGAGGTAAAAGAAAGAAAGAGGTATGATGAAACACCATCCTCCAATGGGGCTTGGCCAGTACACAATCCTTTTTCCTCATTACTCCATCCTGACAAGATCCAGCATATGTGCGTACCCAGTATGCTTTTCATGCTGCTGGGGCTTGACTTGAACCCTGGTTGATTCATGTGGGATCTGGATTCTTCTGCACAGCATTTAACTGCTGTACTATAAGGCCAGTCCACTACATCTTTTAAAGAGGATATTTATAAATCTGTATTTCATTGAAATATCCACATCCCATAGTAATGAATTGCTAAATGATAGAGCTCTGCTGTTTATGCTAAACAAGGACATATTTTTTCCATTTATTTGTTTATTTTTACATTTTTCCACAAACATTTACTTTACATACAAAAATTTTTTTCGCTCATACTCCATAGTTCTTGACAGTTAATAACTTTCAAAATTTCAGAATACTGAATTTTAAAGATAATGTTCAAAATATTTCTTATGATTTTGTATAATTTTGTTTGTGACTCTCCATAATAACATAGACAGTATGGTTTTAAATATTTTTGAGGAAATATTTACATGTCAACTACTCAGATTGTTGAAAAGCAAATGTCCAGCACACAAGTCACACATAAAACTTCTCAATTTAGCCCTGCCTACCAAGTATTCTGTGATATACCATCTGCTGGTAAAGATCAGTTTCTTTTTCTTCTTTCAAAGTCTTAAGAGAATCCTCTGGTGTGGTTGCTCTTTTGCAATCTATACTGATTACAATGCTGGGCTGGAAAAGTCTAGGTTATTTTATATTATAAATTCTTTCATATATCTTCTCTACTCCTCTCTGCCAGGCAGAGCTATTTATGGTGCCAGGCCATCTTTCTAACAGCTTCTGTTGGCTTACTTGAGATTTACCTTAGTTCCACAGTTTTAGGATTCATCTTCAGGTATGACATTCCAGTCAAAGCCCTGTCCAATAATGAGTATTTCCTATTTCTGATTCATTGTAATAAGCATTATTGAACTTATGCAAATAACCCTTCTGCCACAAAATAAGAATACTCCCAAATATTTCCAAAGGGGTTAGGAAAAAAGAAAAGTTTATGTTTCCATTTAAAAATACAAACAAAAATATTTTAACAAATTGCTGAACCTATCAACAACTCAAAAGAAAGTAAAATGTTTAAATTAGGGAAACAAAGCATAGTAAAAAAAAGAGATCAATAATGTTTTACTCAAGTCATAAAATTCTATTTTGCAATTTCAGTCTTATTTTCAAACACTCTTCTGTTGAATATGCAGTGTTGCTGTGGTCCAACCTTTCCATTTAAACCCTGGAACTTAACATTCAACGTTATTATTATTATTTTTTGAGAGGTTTTTGCTATAGGGCACATGCTCTCGCCAGAAAGACAGAGACAGAGAGACAGAAAGTAAGAACTCACCCCCCAGGGGTGGGTGGCCGTGCTGCAGTCCCTTCTGCAATTTCCTCTCGGGATCTTGGGCACACACACACACGCGCCCAGTGTGAGTTTAAGTCACCGGGTCCAGGACTTGAACCACAGTCGACTATGTGGGAGTACAGTGACATAGCCGTCACTCCAACTGTTGGTCCCTCCATGTTATTGTTGATGTTTCTTGTCACTAGCATTAAATTGGTCATTTTCTTGGTTGCCTTTTGTTCTCTTATTTCTGTATATGTCTTTAGTTTTGCTGGTAGAGCAGTCCTTTCAGAATTTCTTGAAGAGTGGGTCTGCTATTGGCAAATTCTTTCAGGTCTCGTTCATCTGAGAATGTTTTTATCCTTTCTTTCCATATGAAAGATAATCATGCTGGGTATAATATTCTTGGTTGAAACTATTTTTCACTTAACACTTTGAATATATTTCCCCATTCTCTCCTTGCCTTGCTCGCATTGTTTCTGATGAGAGGTCTGAGGTTAACTTGATTGGATAACCTTTAAAAGGAACCTGATGTTTCTCTCTTGCCAATTTTAGTATCTTGGTTTTTTTTTTTTTTTTTTTTTTTTTGGAGAGGTTTTTTGCTATAGGGCGCGTGCGCTCGCCAAACAGACAGAGAGAGACATAGAGACAGAAAGCGAGAAATCACCCCCCAGGGGGGATGGTCACGCCGCAATCCCTTTTCCTCCATTTTCCTCTCAGGATCTTGGGAACGCACGCACACGCGCCCGGCGTGAGTTGTAAGCCACCGGGTCCGAGACGCGAACCGCGGTCGACTACGTGGGAGTCCAGCGACATAGCCATTACGCTAACTGCTGGTTCCCAGTATCTTGTTTTTGTTTGTAGATTGGCCAGTCTGGCTATGATGTGCCTTGGAGAAGATCTTCTAGGGTCTATTCTATTAGGGGTCCTTTGTATTTCTTGAGTCCAGATATTTGAATGCCTCTCTAGATTTAGAAAGTTTTTTTTTCCCAAGATTTCATAGAATAGATTATCAATACCCTTATTAGTTTCTTCCCCTTTTGGGATACTAATTATCCAGATGTTTGGGGGCTTAATGCTGTCTAGTACTTCTCATATAGTATTCTCATTTTGGGGGAGTTATTTTATCAGTTTCTTGGGTTGTTTTTTCTAGATCAGAGGTTTTGCCTTCAACGTCTAAGATTTGATTTTCTGCATGGGGTAATCTGCTTTTAATACTCTCAAGGAAGGTTTTGATTTCCTGAACGGCATCCTTCATCTCTAAAAGCTCCATTTGATTCTTTTTTATGGTGTGTATATACTCTTTCATATCCTAGAAAAACTTCAACACCTCCTGGAACTTGTTGTCTGTTTTCTCCTGAATCTTCTGAAGTTCATTATCTCTCAGCTCTTGCATCTCGTTTAGTTTTGTCATTATGAATATTCTGAATTCTCTATGAGAAATTCCTATGGGATCTACTGTACTGTCTGTGGATGATGAGGGATTGTTATTTTCCCTTAGGGGAGAGACATTTTCTTGATTTCTAATTTCTTGTGCCTCTGTGGTTGTTTTTGGTCATTCTGTGATAAAAATCTATTCTCCATTGTGCTTCACAATGTGGTATCCACAGAAAGATTAGGAGTTCAGATTTATAAAAATAAATCTCTTCATTAAAGCAGCAGGTTCAATAAGCATTGAGGATTTCAATGACTCTCAAAGTATTCAGATGCTTGGCCAATGTACACCTAGGCCTATCTAGACATTCCATGTGTGGAGAGTGAAACTTAGAGTAGAAATGTAAGGATAAAAAAAAATAAAAAGGAAAAAGCAACTAGAAAAATACTACCAAAAACCAGGGAAAAATGTGTTTTTTTTTTTTTTTTTTTTAACATGTAAAAAATGAAAAATGCGTGTTGTGCTAGCATGCTGCATGAACACATCAGGACGCTCTTCAGCTTGAAAATAGCTTCTGAAATTAGCAAGTGAAAGAAAAGGCCCAAGGTTAGGAGAAGTGGTTGGAAAGTTAAAAAAAAAAAAAATTAACAGAGAGAGAGAGTGCAAGACAGACAGTCAGAGACAGAGAAAAGATGGAGGTTGCCCTACCTTGTCTGAATATTTCTGGAGTCTAGGAGATGGAGTTTAGAGCATAGCTTCCCTTAACATGCCAGGACACACAGCTTTAAAATGGCTTCCTGTCTAAATATTTCGGGAGTCTAGAAGATGGAGCCTAGAGCATAGCTTCCCTGAACCAAACAAGGACGTATTTATTGGTAGGTTAGGAAACTGAAAGTAAATATTTTTTGGACATATCCAATGGTTTTATTATCTAAAGTTTCTCTTGCCTTGATGATAGAAACCAAAATGAATAATTAAAAAGAAAACACCTATTATTTTACTGGTATTGCTTTCATTTCTGAATATATTCTTTGGAGATCATTTTTATGTATTTTCACTTTTAATCCAGTGTTTATTCATGAGAGGAAAATAACCAAAAAACTTTTAACCGTTTATTGATGACTTTTGTGTTATTTGTTGATAATAGAGTTGAATGGGAGTCATGTAAGAATTGAGAAATACTGTATTCTAATCATAGCTTTGCTGTTAAGAAGCTCTAAGGCCTAAGACAAGTCACTAGATTTCTTTAGTTTCCTAATCTGTAAAATGGGGTTACTTATTTGATTACACAACCAGCAAAACTACTCTTATCAGTGTGTGTTATTTCATAGACGTTTGTTTATAATGAATACAAAACCATGTTGTTAATTTAATTTGTTCATTTGTTTGTGTTGGCTTTTAATGTTCAGTTGAAAATAAAGTCCTTACACCTGATGAAGGTCAAAGTTATTTAAGCAATTAAAGCATTTTACTTTCTTTGAAAAGCAGTTAATGTGTTCTGAAAGACTTACCAAGTGTAAATGCATACCTTTTAGGAGTATCTATGTCTCTATTTTTCTGAAAATAAATATTAGTTAGGATCAATATAGTAGACGACTATTATTAAGTCATTGGGAAAGTCATGACATTTTACTATGCAAAAATGTGTCATGACTCTCTTGACCACCCAAAGATTTCTTCTTAGAGACTGTATGTACTATATTAAATCCAGTAAAGGTTTTGTCTGTGTGTCATGTGTATGTTTATTATAATTATTTTGTTATTACTGCTTTCAATGTTAATATCACTATGGTAGAAAAAATAGTGGGTTTGGTTTATATTTTCTTAGGTAAATCATAACATTCCCCAAGTTGGTTAATGTGGGATTATTAAGGACTTTGAATATCATTTTTCAATAATTATGATTTGAAAATTTAATTAAAGTTGACGATATTAAGACTTTTATGTTGGATAAAGGATATAAAATTTCAGTTACAAGGAGTAAGCTCAAGAAATCTATTATGCAACATAATGACTATAGTTAGTAAAATATATTGTATGTTCAAAAGTTGCTGAGACAGATTTTTGAGTTCTCACCAGAAAAAATAATTATATGAATTATTGTATCTGTTAATTAGCTTGATTTCATGTTATAGAATGTATACATATAGTAAAACATCATGGGACTGGTCCCTGTTCCTGTTGTCCAGTGGCTAAGTGGGGTGCATAGAAAGCCAGATCCCACACGGCCAACTTCAATTTTAGTCCCTGCCCCTCTGCTTGAACAACATGCTGGGTGTGGGTGTGTGAATGTGCTCCAAATTCTGACAGGCTGTACAAATGTAGGAAAGAGGATTGCAGCAAACCCATGTACCATTAAGGAGTGGTGCTCTCTCCCTCTTTCTTTCTCTTGAGTGTGCATATGTGTCCTTTCGCAATTTATAGAAAAGAAGTTGAACACCATAAGTATATACAGTTTTGTCAATTAAAAATATATGTAATGAGTGAAAATATATTTAACTATGGTTAAATGTTTATACATAGAAAATACAAAAATCTCTTGTTTGGAAAAAATAAACCAAAGGACACTCAAGCAATTACCATTACAGATCATATTCAGGACCAGAAAAATTTGAATTTGTGAAAACTTTTTTGCCATCCACAATGAGGACCCAAGGAAATGGTTCTTTTTAAATTTAGTTGCAGTTTTCCTGTGCTAAAAATATCCATGAACATTAAATTTCTTTGATCTTTGTCTACGTAGCTATAACACTATAATGAGTCTTTAATTATATGTTTTGAGCACTGCACCTGGTAACTGAGAAGGACTGTTGCATTTCTGTTGTTCAGTCATCAAATAGCAATTACCCTTCAACTCTCCTTACCTCTGTTACCGTGAAAGAAAATTCATTTAACTTCTGTGCTGCCCACCAGAATCAGACAGTATAACATACAAATTGGTTTAGGAGAAAAGGGTATGTGCGACTGGTATGTGCTAATGCCTCTGTGTTGTCCTCATTGAATTCAAAGAACTTCTTGCTTACCTTATTCATGACAGGTAAACTTGATGCCAGCTCTGTTACATCTCCAGGGATTACAGATTAGGAATGTGATTTCTTGGAATAAGTTCATTTTAACAAAATTCCATTGAACTAGGAGAAATTGAATGTCCTGTGGAGTGCCTGATAGAATGTTAACTGTATTGCTTAGCTTAGAAAAATAAACTAATATATTTTTCTTGTGGGAGTTAACATTTTATTATAAATTCGACTGCTTATATCACTAAAAAGGCAGTGTCCTAACATAATTATATTCACCATTTAAAACACGAAGAACATGTAAAATATGACTAGCTTTTGCTTGAATGTTTGGAATGCTCTTTGCCTTTGCCTTTCTGTATTTACTATAGATTGCAGAGTCTATTTTTATTTTCATTCAGATTTTTTAATAAAATTTTTGTATCATTTCTATGGGATTAGATCTTCATTTATACTTTTCTTTTTCTCATTTTAGTTTTTGTTAATGGACATGTGCCCTCACCAGAGAGAGAGAGAGAGAGAAAGGGAAAGTGAGGAATCACTCCCCAGGTGTGATGGCCACATTTGTCTCTTCTCCTCCAGTCTTCTAGGGATTTGGGGCATGCACGCACATGCTCCCAGTGTGATTTTTAAACTACTGGGTCCAGGACTCAACCATGCAGTCGGATCCAGCACCTTAACCTCCATGCCACCTGCCAACCCCTTATACTTTTCTAACAAGAATTTTTAAAGGAAGATGAAGATAAAAAAATTTCTCTATTGTGTAGCCTCTTGGGCATTTAAACAGATTTAGGCTTAAGCCATTTGTTAGACTATCCTGAAAGTAAGTTAGAAAGTTTAAGAAATTGATTTTAGTGACCAAGGAAATGTCAGTCTTTGAGAGAGAATTTTTACTTACACTATTGCCCTGAGGAAATTTTTAAATGCAACTTGAGTATTTAAAATTTTTTGTAAATATGTAAGAGCCATTTGTTTTTATAAAGTAAAAGCAATAAGAAAGACTATGCATTTCCTCCTTTGTAAAACTCTGAAAAATGTGTGAGTAGCATGAAACAGAGCAGAATCTTTCCAGTGACACTGATGGAGAGAATAAATGCAACTAGAGAGAAAGATGAAATGTCTTCTTTGTGGTTTTCTAAGGAAAGTGTAATCTATTACAACATTGAAGTCAAAACCACTGAGAGGCAGTGGTGGAAAATTGACGTGTTCAACCTTTCTGTGAATCAGGTGAAAGAAGTGGTCAGTGAATGTCATGCTTCAAAGGCTTATGGACGAATGTCTGGAAATGGCAGTATTACATCAAATAGGTACTTCATAATTGGTCAGAGATAGTTCATGCATGAGTCTACCATGAGGAATAGCTTCCAAGGACATTTAAATGCTCAATCCTGTTATGTTTACTTTCATGTAGACATACCTGAGTGAGTATGTATGTTTTTATTGGGCTAAGACTAAGTCAGTTTTACCATATAGAAATACATGTTGTTTTTATTTTTAAACATTTTAGTTCTTTTTTTTTGGAGAGGTTTTTGCTATAGGGCGCGTGCACTCTCCAGAGAGAGAGAGACAGAAAGTGAGAAATCACCCCCCAGGGGGAATGGCCACGCTGCAATCCCTTCTCCTCCGTTTTCCTCTTGGAATCTTGGGCACGCACGCACATGCGCCCAGTGTGAGTTTTAAGCCACCGGGTCCAGGACACGAACCACAGTTGACTACATGGGAGTCCAGCGACATAGCTATTATGCTAACTGCTGGTCCCAACATTTTAGTTTTAATGAATGTATATATTGACAGTGGAACTATCTATGAAGTCGATTTAGTTGAGCAGATGGATTATCCTTTAAAGATGCTGAAAATATTGTTTTTCTTGGCTACTGTTTGGGGATATTAATTCATGGATTGAACATATGATACTGCTTTTGTTGGGTTATACATGGTTTTAATCACTCAGCCCCCCCCCCTTTGCCATAAATGCATATAACCAAAGTTTGATTTTATTGGCCTTCAAAAACATAATGTTGGCAACATTCATATTGAAATGAAATGTTTTCCTATAAAAATAAAACCCTCATTTACAGTAATCCTTAAAGTCTCTTCAACTCTGAATTAGTTGTTTCATGTGTTATAATTTTATCAACTTTCTGAATTACTCCAAGAAACTCTGAACTATCATTCATTTTATTTGATGTTCCAGTGATTTGGGTTGTAGTATGAGATTACACAAGGGACTATAACACCATTAGAGAGAAATAAAATCCTTTGTACAGAACACATAACCCTCTCTACTAGCCTTTAGCACTGCACAAACAGTGATAAAGGGATGACATGAGTAATATTGGACTCTCTCACATGAGACCAATTGCCTTTACAGCTTATGGGACTCAGTATAGAACTTTCTAATTTTAGCTTTGACCCTTTTGTAAGGTAGACGTAGGTCCACATGGTCTAATAATAAATGGACATGTAGTCACTATTTTCTATTATGTCTGTATTGTATGTAGTATTGAACTTAACCAACCACTAAATGTTTGATTTTAAGTTATTGTATATTTATGTGAAATATAACTAAATAAGTCAGAGTCTGAATCTCTGATTTGTGGATAAAAGGTTGAGGTTTTGGAAAACTGTGAATGTTTATTCTTAACATGGTCTATGAGGGAACGGAATCTCATTTCCTTCATCAATAAGTACATTTATAGAGAGTTTTCTTCATTTTGTTTTGCCTTGGAGAGCCAGAGGGAAGAATATTGCTTTCATTTGGATTTAGAGTTAAATGAATCCTCTGGTATATTCATTTAATATAAGATTGTTGTTCCTTTCTCATGCTGATCAGTATAAGTAGGCCCTTTAAAAAACAATGACCTCAGAAGTCCTGAAGGCTTGAGAGAGATCTCTGTTTCAAAACTTTAATATATTTTGGGACCAGCAGTTAGTGTAATGGGTATGTCGCTGGACTTCCACGTAGTCGACTGCGGTTCGCATCCCGGACCCTGTGGCTTAAAACTCACGCTGGGCGTGTGTGCGTGCGTGCCCGAGATCCCGAGAGGAGAATGGAGGAGAAGGGATTGCAGCATGGCTATCCCCCCTGGGGGATGATTTCTCGCTTTCTATCTCTCTGTCTGGCGAGCGCACGCACCCTATAGCAAAAACCTCTAAAAAAAAAAAACTTTAATATATTTTGATATACTTCTTATTGTCAGGATTATATATGAACTATAAGTTTATATCTATCCCCCCTTCCTCTCAGTCTCCTTCCCCTGTACCATTATAATTTCCATGTCTATTCTGGTATGAATCAGTCAGCTCTAAGTATTGAAATACTTATTAAATTAATTAAAGTAGAATTAAATATACACAAAATTGGATAGTGCTAAGTTAAAGAAAAATATGAGATAATATGAATACCAAATATTGAAATTATGAAGACATCATTTTTTTCTTCAATTTGTCAAAGGACCCATGCACTTGCCAGAGAAACTGATAGGGAGGAGGAGAAAGCACCACCTAAAGGGAAGTGGTGACACTATAATCACTTCTCTCTCATTTCTCCATCCAGTTTGGATTTGGGGCATGCACACATACATGTCAGATGTGTTTTTCAAGTCACTGGGGCTAGGATTTGAACTGTATGGTCGGCCATGTGGGATCTGACTCCCTTAATCACTAGGCCATTAGTCTGGCCAGTTGTCTTGTTTTCAAATCAGAGAGTATATGGATTTAGAGTCTTCTGCATATTTCATAAAAAATAAATTTTATGATAAAAAGTCAAGTATTAATATTATTGAAATAGATTATTTCATTTATGCCTATATTTCATACTGTACTTTGGAATAGAAGATTCAAAGAGCATTCAGAATTTTGGTTTTTAACATTTTCAAAAAAAAATCCTTAATACTTGCTTCACTATGCTGTTTCACATAATTTATTTCATTTAATATTCACAAAGACTTTATGGGTTAGAGGGATATTTTTATCCCTATGTAGAAGGTGAGAAAAGCTTAAAGAGCTAAAATATTGATTGATTGAGAGAGAGTGAGAGAGAGAGAGAAGAGTAAGTTCTTGGCTAGAGACCACAAAGTATTTGATGCCTAAAAGACAGAAATGGTGCTGACAAGAGAAAAAGAGAGAAAAAAAAAAAAGAAAAGGAATGGATAGCTGAGCTCTTTTCTTTTAATCTCCTGAGGGTCATCACACTACAGCATAATTATTTTATCCCTCTAGCAACAGGGTCCTTCCAGGCTTCAATTTTCACTATTAAAACTTCTGAAGACTCTTACTAGTCCTCCTCTGCCCATTGGCCTAAAATATTCTCAGTTAGGACTTTTCAATGCCTAGTTTGTAATAAATAGGACCTGCCTCTTTTCATTTGAGGTTCATGATTGTATCCTTTTTTCCCCTTAAAGCCATGGTAATTTTCACGGAATCAAACCAAAGTACAATAAACTGCACCATCTGAGACAGTCTGGGGTGTGTGGGTGAACAAGTGAACAAATATAAATCTTGTCCTGTGTCAAATACTTCCTTAGACCAGTATAGAACCCCAATAATTTTAATAATACCAGATGTAAAGAGAATATAAGTAAAATTAGGAATTTTAGAATCGATTTGTGTTAAATTGAAAGAAATCACAGACTATTTCATCTTTCTGAATGCCAAAGCAGATATTGTGGGCTGTATATATAAATTTGTTCAGAATTCCTGACATGTAAAGGTTGTTGTAGGCTTTATTGTACTATAATGATATCTGCTGATTTCTCTCTGTGATAAATTAAATATAGTATATTATACTTAGAGCTGATGTCCCTTTACTACCACCCCACTGATTATTGAGTCTTTAGAGAAAATAGCTCATTGCACTGGATGATTACATGCCTCAATAGTAACTTGCTGCCAATTATCATTACAATGCCATATTGATTTTTTCTCATTTCCATTGTGGAAATTAAAGCAGAATTTGTTTAAAATGAGCTTCTATATATATTCTTGATGTGATTGGTTCTGAATATGAGGTTTTTAATATATTTTTTTTCAATGAGCTGATGTGTCTTACTGATATTCTCTTAGAAATTTAGGTCTCTGCATTGTTGATAAGCTTTACTTTAGGTAGACATGAAATGGATGTTTGAAAAACTGTGGACTAGAAATAAAGATATGATTTGAATATGTATAGTATAGATATTGTTACTTTACAAAAGTCTGGTATATATTGATTTATGTTTATGGAGTTCTTGGGCAGTATGGGACTGTTTATTTTCATAAGCACTCAAGCCAGAATATTTAATTAAATTTAAATTAGCAAGTATTTATTTAGTGTTCACTATATATAAATATTTATTTAGTGACTATATATATAAGCCACCATGCTAAGCACTATGGGAGACAGAAAAATGAAAGAGGTAATAATCCAGAGGGGTGATACAAGTGTGGCAAGAATTACATTTCCAGGCAGTAAGAGATGAAGTTTACATGGAGGGTCAAAAGGAGAAACAAAAAAGAAAAAAAAAAACAAAACAAAACAAACCTCATATTTTGTTGGAGGACTTAGAGAGGGAAAACATTATCAGTGTCTCAAAACAACCCATTTAAGCCTTGAAGGACTTGGTGAGATGGAGTTGGGTTCCCTTCTGGGAAGAAAGAATAAACGAGCTCACACAGGGAAGTGCAAAGAGGGCTCCAGGAATGATAATTCATCTGATTTTATTGGCACTTATGGTATAAGGCTGGTGGCTAGAAAAGTAGATTTCAGGCCAAATGTCAGGCCAAAGGATTTATGATTTATTTAGTAATCCAAGGGAAATTTTTAGACTGAAGACTATGGTTAATTGTAATTTAATCTGGTGTTTTCCAAAACCATGAAGCTATAGAGACCACAGTTGGGAAGCTCCAGACAGTAAAACAGAGGTAACTAGGGCTAAACTAGAATGTTAACTTAGACAATGAAAAAAGGGGGAGAAGGCATTTGGAGGAGTCATTCTACATGTAGAGTACTTATGACTGGATACCAGAAAGTTAAACTAAGCTCTGTGAGATAAGTCTTCTGGTCTATAACTCATGGGACTTCATCCACCCACTTTCCCAAGCATTCTTATTTAGCTTCCACTATGCTGGTCTCACAGTTCCTGGAACATTGCAAACCTACTAGCCAACACCTCAAGACCGAGTTCGCCCTTAATCCTTCTCCTGGGAAAGTCTGAACTTCCCTTCAGGGCTCTGTTCAAATACTACCTTCTTAGAGAATCTTTCCCTGACCACAGATTGAAAAATAAAGTCCTGACACTCTTTATTCCATTTACCCTTCATCCTCATAGAGTCAATATTTGAAACAATGGGAATAGAAAAGAACAAAGACAAGCAATAGGAATACAGGATCTTCAGATCTGAAAACCAGAATTTTGAATGAGTAATGTTTTAAACATGCAAATTCATTTATTTTTTTTTTATTCATTTATTTTTTAGCTGGGTTAACAACTTTGGCCATGAAGGTCTTGGACTCCTACTGGATGTGCTGGAAAAGCTTCTGGACAAAAAACAGTAAGAATAAACATTTTAAAAATTTACAAGGAGAACTTGTTAAGCACAACATAAGACCTTTTTCTCTTTTACTTAGGCAAGAAAATATTGACAAGAAGAACCAGTATAAACTTATTCAGTGCCTTAAAGCATTTATGAATAATAAGGTAAGTAGTATTTATGTCTGCCTTTGTCACAGAAGGTGAAAATTTGCCTCAAAGTATGAAACAGACAAAATAGTGGGTACTTATTCAGTTTACAAAAGTCTTTATGATGCAAATTATCATAAGCTTCATTTAAATATTATTTAAAATATACTTCACAAAGTATTGATCAGTGAGCTTTTGCAGTCATGTGAATATATTAATCTTGTTCCCAAATTAGGTTACACTTTTTTTTTTCTTTTATGGTAGTAGGAAAATTTAAATGTCATATGTTGAATATCATTTCCATACAGACAGTTTTTATTCCATCAAAATGGAAAATTCAAGGGTATAGTTTGACTTGTTTGCTAAGAACAGTGTAAGGTTAAGATTTCTCTTTCTTTTATGTTCAATTAATGTCAGTTAACATACATAAAAGACATTTCTGGAAGATAGGAATTTTTTTTGGTGTATGTATAATACCAGTTGCATTATAAGGGACACTGTGAATTTTAGATAATTACTTTTCTTCTAAAAATAATTTGTTCTCATGTTATGAAATTATAGCAATTTTTTTCTATAAACAATTTTTTGTTACTATCTTAAGGATGATCTGCTTTTATACATATAAGTAAAATATCATTGACTCATTTAATTATATAATTCTCTTCAGATGGTGTTTAATAATCTCTGATACTTAATAGAAATAAAAAGTAAACATAACCAGAAACTTGCCACATTATATTTTTTAGAGAAATTTTTGCTATAGAGTACAGGAACTTGTCAGAAAGACAGAGAGATAGAAAGTGATAAATCATTCACCCCTTCCCCTAAGGGATATGGCCACACCACAATCCCTTCTTCCTCCATCTTCCTCTTGGGATCTTGGGCATGTATGCATATGTGCCCAGTGTGAGTTTTAAGTCACTGGGACTGGGACTTGAACTATGATTGACTATGTGGAAGTCTAGTACGTAACCATTATGCCGTCTTCTGGTCCCTCTAGTACTGCATTAATAGCTATATATACTAATATATTGCTTTCAATAACGAATGCAATAAAATTTAATATTTAATCCACAATCTATCTAAAATATTTGTAATTATATGTAAGTCTGAATATGTTATATACCCAAGTTATCAGCAAAGAATATTATTGGCACATGCAATGGATGCTTGCTAATGGACATGTGATTTCTATTGATTAGACTGTTTATGGAAGTTTTTTACAGAAAGAATCCCCTCAGTATTAATACAGAAATTCCCTTGGAGACAACAGGTGGAATGGTGGTTAAGGCACTGTACTCGCCCATGGCTTACCATGGTTCGAATCCCAGACCCGGCAGATTGAAAATCATGGCAGACACATGTGTGTGTGTGTATCCAAAATCCCAAGAGGAGAATGGAGGAGAAGGGATTGCAGCTTGGCCATCCCTTCAGGGAGTGATTTCTCACTTTCCTTCTTTTTGTCTCTCTCTGGCGAGTTCATGCACCCTATGGCAAAAACCTATAAAAATAGAATAAAAGAATGTCTTAGCTTCTTTGTTCTTAGACTTTGGTTACAAAGAAATGCAAAATCTGATACCTACCAAGAATGCTCTTAAAAATATTGCTTCTCCATGGTTTAAGATGAATCTTTCTTGATTGAGGGAAACAGTGATGATATGATGGAAAGAAAACACAGTGCTGGAAATCAGAAGATACTTTGCCCAGTAATAAGTTGAGAGGCCTTTGGAAAATAACTTCACCTCTCTGGCCATCAGTCCTCTCATCTATAAATTTAGCTACAGGTCCTTTATTCTAAATTCCTGGTGACTCAGGTTATTAATTGTCACAGCTTTCTAGTGTACTGAGTAATTATAATCAGAATAGTCATGAGAAATTTTCTATAACAGCTTTCCCCATAGGACATACTTTGATATGTCAGCACAGTTGCTTATTTATTTATTTATTTTTTTTTGAGAGGTTTTTGCTGTAGGGCGCGTGTGCTCGCCATAAAGACAGAGAGAGTCAGAGAGACAGAAAGCGAGAAATCACCCCCAAGGGGGTTGGCCATACTGCAATCCCTTCTCCTTTATTTTCCTCTCGGGATCTTGGACACGCACGCACACGTGCCCAGCGTGAGTTTTAAGCCACTGGGTACGGGACTCGAACTGTGATCAGCTACATGGGAGTCCAGCGACATAGCCATAATGCCAACTGCTGGTCCCGCTTATTTTTGGTTTTTAAAGAATTATTTATTTAATTTCATTATTATTATTATTATTTTAATTTGGTATAGGTCATGCACACTCACCAAAGAGAGAAAGTAAGAAAGCAAGCCACCCAGTCTGGGACTTAAACTGCCCTCAGCCATTTTCGAGTCCAGCACCTTAACCACCATCCCACCTGTTGGCCTCTCAACACAGTTTTTTATATCTTAAGAATGTTACAGTTTTGAATAACGTGATTTGACACTGAGTGTTCTAAAGGTTACATTTTAGTTAGGCCATGTAATGTCTTGCATATCAGTGCTCAGAACGTGAATAAATGGATCTTTTAATAATAGGCATATGAAACTATAGCTATAAAATCTGCATTCAAAATAGAAAATATACAGTGATATACCCATTTCATGTCCTAATGAAGTCATTTCATCTAAAAAGACTTAAAAATGATTTTTTTTGGCTTTATGGAGTTTAGATTACAATTTCCTTCAAAACTTTCCCCCTTACCCAATGCTTGTAATAATAGGTTAACAAAAAAGGAACCCTGTGTCCTTTAACTTCCAGTGCTGTCATGTTGCTCTGATGTTTGATGATTTTACAGATATATTTCTCATGTCTTCATTTTTATTTTCTGCATATCTCTATATTTGAGAAACTACTTTTAAACAATAAGTGCAATTTTGAAAAAATTAAAATAATTTCACTGTCAGTGTAATTGACTTTTAAAACTGTTATTTTCAGTTTGATAACTGTGTAGTAATGGTGCATCTCTTTTACAGATGTGTTTTACGTTAGTTTTCCTTTTTTTTAAAAAAAAATTTACTGGCCACGTTTATACATACTTACCTCTTTTGTATTTTGCTTCTTTCCAATCTTGTCTCATCCCCTTCCTTTTTTCCCTCTTATCTCCTGATATTTTCTTATTTATTATGACCTGCGGTAAAGTCACATTTTAGAGTTTTAGCTATACTTCCCCATCTCCCAGAGTTCTTTTCGAAGGTAACTTGGGAACCATGGAATTTTTCATATTTTTTGGAACCTAACTAAAAGTTAGCTTGAATTGGCAGTTTCGCATTGATGAAATGTTAGATTTCACTATTACACTGTATAACTAAGCTGGTATTCTTTTTTTTTTGGAGAGGTTTTTTTTTTTTTTTTTTTTTTTTTTTTTCTTTCCCGCTATAGGGCACGTGCGCTCGCCAGACAGACAGAGAAAGACATAGAGACAGAAAGCGAGAAATCACCCCCCAGAGGGGATGGTCACGCCGCAATCCCTTCTCCTCCATTCTCCTCTCGGGATCTTGGGCATGCACGCACACGCGCCCGTTGTGAGTTCTAAGCCACCGGGTCCAGGACGCGAACCGCGGTCGACTACGTGGGAGTCCAGTGACATAGCCATTACGCTAACTGCTGGTTCCCCTAAGCTGGTATTTTTTATAAAAAAATCTAAGAAATATTTTGTGGGACAAAAATCAAATAAAATACTATCTTTTTAATATAATGGAAACCCAAGTTTTAGATTTGTCTGTCATTCTCTCCCACCTCCTATCCTTTCTCTGTCTGTCTCTCTCTCTCTCTGTCTCTATCTATGTTATAGGGCATGTGTGCTCCAGAGAGAGAGAGAGAGAGAGAGAGAGAGAGAGAGTGAGCGTGCGCGCGCAAGCGAGCAAGAAAGTGAGAAAGCACCTCCTTGGGGGATGGAGACACCATCTTCTTTTCTCTTGACCTCCATTTTATTTTTGGGATTTTGGAAACATATGCACACACACACCTACTGTGTTTTTTAAGCTGCCAGGTGTGGGTCTTTACATAGTCACCCATCTGGGATTCAGCCATGCCACCTGCTGGCCCATTTTAGGCTTTCTTTATCAATTCTTTACTTATTCATTAGAATTTGCTTATGTGTTTTTTCCTCTCTCTCTCATACACACACACACACACACACACACACACACACACACACATGCCTGGAATATAAATGAATACTGTGTCTTCTCTGCCTAGTTGACTGACACTTCATAAAAACCAGGTGCCATTTCTTTGGGTTCATAGCATTTGTAGTGTATCATAGCTGCCTGAAGGGGGAAGATAAGAGATAAAAGGTATGGGAAAATTCATACCGAGTTCTATTGCTTCTTTAACTGAAATATAGTATACAAGAGAGCCTTTTAATATTTTTTCCTTTTTAAAACCATAATTTTCAATGCAAACATATTGGACAATTTAGCCATGAATTATAGATATCTCCATTGAGACTCAACAGCTTAAGTAAAATGACTAGAAAATCATATCAGTATGTGCTTTACATGTTCTTCTTGAAGAAATATTGATTGTTCCTATATTTCTCTCAAAACTATGAAATTTTTAGGACAGGGTAATTTAGGTTATATCTGAATAAGGAGCAAAAACTTCAAGATGCAGTCATTTCAAATAAAAAAGACAACTACATTTGAAAAACATTAATATAATTAGGTAGAAATGTACTGCGGAGGTATGGGGTTTTTGAAAAATCATTGCAGGTAGCTTTTTAAATTAAGGATGTGCTTCACAGATATTTTGAATGAAGATTTTTTTTCATTAGTTTGGATTGCAAAGGATTCTAGAAGATGAAAGAAGTCTTTTACTATTGGCAAGAGCAATTGACCCCAAGCAACCCAACATGATGACTGAAATAGTGAAAATACTTTCTGCTATTTGCATTGTTGGAGAAGAGAACATGTAAGTATTGCCTTATACAATTGCTATATTTACTGCATGGAAAATGACACTTGAGAAATTATAAGCCCTACTTTTATGCTGTTTCTTTAGAAAACTTGCATAAAGACAGCATTAGAGTCAGAAAAATTTTGATTGACATATTTCTCTTTTCTATTTATATTTTGACATTTTTGTTGAAATTATGAAACTAGGTTTAAACAGACAGAATCCTAATAGCAAATTGTTCAAAGCTGCAAGTAAAGTGTAGGAACAGAATTTTGTCTTGGTGCAGGTAATGTGATCATTAGAAAAGTGGGCAAAACTCAGTGAGTTTCTTTTTTTTTAGCATATACACACACTCATACACACACACACACACGTACACCATGCTGCATATCACACATTTTGTCTTTAAATGAATTGACTAGACATCTTTATTGTATATTATTATTTTATAATAGTGTTTTACTCTACCTACAGAAAATGAAAAGATGAAATAATTATTGATAAAGTGACATAAACATACATGTTAATAAGAAAGAAAAAAATATTGTTGATAATGATTCAGAGTGTACACATGTATGTGCCAAATTAAGTAAGTTGCTGCTGAACATTGATTAAATCATATATTTTTAAATAACTAGCACTAACTCTGAAGGAAAATTTCAGATTTGATGTTATTACTAAGTCCAGTTTATAAGAAACCATTGTGATAATAAATGAAATATCTGCTAAGGAAATGAACTCAAATCTTTGTTCTTAACACTTTACGTGACAGTAATACTTTCCATTTGAATCAGAACAGGGCAATGCAGAGATTTAAGGATGTATTTGTGTTGACTTTTCTCATAACATAGAATAACATGCAGTATTGTTTAGTGTTTGCTACTATCCTTGGAAACCAACAGACAAACAATAAACAAAAATATTATCATATAACATTGTCTTATTTCAAAAATAAGGTTTACTTAGGTTGTATAGAAAAACAATTTTATACATAAGTAAATTTCTTTAGTCAATTAGCTTTTCATACTTAGTTCATGAAATACAACCTAGCTTGTTATAATTATTATAATTAAATTATAATTTTATATATCATTTGATAAGAATAGTCTACTATATATGGTGGTTAATTTGATTTAGACATTGTATGGAGAATGTTATCAATATTTTTGTTCTGATAAATTAGGTTCTTGTGCTAGATAATTACAGATGCTTCTTTTACTACCTGGACTTCTTCTGTTAGGTTATTTTTTCTTGTTCTACTATCAAAGACTGTTGATTTTTAAATTATTTTAAAAATATTTACTCTTTATAGCACTTAATTATAAAATTACAGTCTATTTACATTTGAATAAGTTGTTAATTATACATGTCATTTTATGTTTAAGTGGTATTGATATGTATGTTAACACATGAAATACCTAAAACAGAAGTTAAATTTTGGTATTTATTAATTAACTATTCTTTTAAAACAGTTCCCTAGAAAAATTGTTTTCCTCAAGATTTTTTAAATTAAATTTTCTTTTTGATGTCCTAAAATTATTTAAAGCTCTCAACATCTGATGTGCCAAAATGTGTGGGCAGGAACACAGTTCTTAATTTGAATGGTAATGGTCTTTCAATTAGACAGGAAGAATAGATTCAAGTGATCTATTGTACATCATGGTGACTTCAGTTAATATTGGGTTATTTGGAAAGTCATGACACTGTTCTGCATAGAAAAACATAGAAAATATACGGCATGACTTTTCTGACAATGCAATAACAACATATTTTATACTTGAAAATTGCTAAGGGAGTAGATTTTAAGTGTTCTCACCAGCAAAAACCAAAATGATAAGTATGTGAGGGAATGCATATGTTTGTTAGCTTGATTTAGCCATTTCACAATGTATACATATTTTAAAACATTATGCTGTATACCATAAATATATGTGCAGTTTTATTTGTCAATTAAACAATTCTTTTTTTTGAAGAAGTTTTTGCTATAGGGCGCATGTGCTCCCCGGAAAGACTGAAAGAGACAGAGAGACAGAAAGTGAGAAATCACCCCCAAAGAGGGATGGCTACACCATAATCCCTTCTCCTTCCTTCTCCTCTCGGGATCCTGGACATGGACATGTGCCCGGCGTGAGTTTAAGCCACCAGGTCTGGGACTCGAACTGTGGTCCACCTCACATGGAAGTTCAATGACACAGCCATTATGCCAACTGCAGGTCCCTAAACAAATAATTCTTAAAAATTATAATAGGCTACATAAATATTCATCATCAAAAAGAAAACAGAGAAGACTGAAAGGAATAACCCATGCTCATAATGTGTGTATAAGGATGATTTCTCATTTCTGTTTCATTTTTTTCCCCCTGCAGTCTAGATAAACTTTTAGGGGCTATCACTACAGCAGCAGAAAGAAATAACAGGGAACGATTTTCACCAATCGTGGAGGGATTAGAAAATCATGAAGCTTTGCAATTACAGGTGAGCTGGCTTTGTCTTAAATTACCTTTAGAGATATATTTAGAGTATTCATTTTGTGTGACACCAACTCCATTTTAGCTGACATTTAAATAGCATGGACGATAAAATAAAATTCTTCCTGTGGCCCGAAGTTGTGTTTGTGAGAATAATAATTTGTTTTAAATTAGGAAAAATACTTCTGAATTATGCAAAATTGGAAGTTATGATTATCATTTATATCTGGGTAGAAATTTAGTAATTAATATAATAAACCAGGAAAATTAGAAACCTTAGTAATTATCAGGGCAAATGAATTAGCTGTTCAGCCATTGCCATCATTGTAACGAGTATTAATGAAGTCTGTGGTCTTGTCAAAGTTGAAGAAAATTAAGCACATCTTTCTTTGTGCCATTCCAGATAAAATTCAAAGATCTGACTCACCAGAACAGAGGGGCTTGAATTATAACTCTTAGGGCAGGATGAACTTTTATGGTGTACCTTTTATGTGAAATGGTTTAGCTTTGTATAGACCTAGCTTAAATGCCATCTTTAGAAAATGACAAAAGCAACAACACATTTAATAGACATAAAAATGAGAAGTTACCTGCTAATGATAATGTTTATGGTAATGGCTTCGACTTGACTAATATGCACTGTATTCATGCTGTAAAAAACTGTGTTTTACACTGTAAAGATGTGCAGTGATTAATAGTAAATTTTAAGAAACAGAATATATATGTAACGTTTTATATATATATATATATTTATAGATACACAAATATATATGTATATAAATGTATGTATGTATATATGTATATACACACGTACACACACACACACACACACACACACATATATATATGTATATATATATTTTTTCTTAGATGGTTTTCCAAAATGACTAATTTTATGGATGACTTCGTTCTTGAGAGATGGAAATTCATCTTTATTGGACATATTTATGGTTTGAGGACCTACCTAAATATTTTAATTTGCACATATTATCTGATTAATTCTCACAGCTCAGCTATAAAGTAATATTATTATATTCATTTCACTTTTTCACTTTTCAATTTTATTTTCTTCCTGATTTTTACATTCAATTACTGTATATCTTTACAACGTTGAAAATGAATTTTCCCAGTATGAAATACCCTGTTTGTCTAGTCAAAGATATTACTATACCCATTATCACTAACATGTAATTTTCCTTTTTATTTTTTTGTCTATGGAACGTTTCTCTCTCTCTATTTTTTTTCCATCTCTTGATACCCTCCTCTCCTTCCCCCATTTTCTGCCCTTTTCTCAAACTGTCTCTGGTATCTACAGTTGCTGTCCATGCTTTTTATGCCTTCCAGTCTTTCAGTTTCTGCTATAGAGTGCAGACATTCAGTATATATTAAGTAGGGACATACAATACCTTTCTTTCATGTGAGACAAATTGGCTGAATGAAATAAACTGCATATTTAAGGTGATGCAACTGCTAAGTGGCAGAGTCTGAATTTCATACTAGCTTTTTTTTTTTTTGTCTCTGATGTTAATCTTTTAGGATCTTTCTTTTAGACAGTGTATACCACTTACTACACCATGAAAAACTTTCTCTGAAATATTTTTTTGAACTCTTTTATTGTTCAAAAAAGAGAAGAAGGTTCTTTGTTGAATTTTAGTATGCCGTTTCGTAGTTAATGTTTAAATATTAAAATATCCTGTAATTGGCTTTTCTCCTTTATTATTATTTTATGAAATATTGTTATCTTATTCCACAGTAGTTTGAAAATGTATCAGATAAACAAAGTGACTTCTTTAAAGAGAGTAATTAATGTTACAAAACTATGATACTTCTCCAGATATTAAAGGATCTTTGTTAAATCATTAGTTCTCTTCTCCAACTGTGATGAAAATTTTGGATAAACTTTTATGGTGCGCCTTTTATGTGAAATGGTTTATGGTTTTTAAAAGATTAGACTCTTTCTTTCTTTCTTATTATTTTTTTGGAGAGATTTTTGCTATAGGGCACGTGCGCTTGCCAGAAAGACAGAGAGAGACAGAGAGACAGAAAGTGAGAAATCACTCCCCCGGGAGGATTGGACACCAACTGCTGGTCCAACTCTAAATTTATTTTTTGACACAAACTTCTTGAAGTGTCCTTATGTATATAAGTTTCTACTTCTCTTGCATTGTTCGTTTAGGAAGAATTAAATATTTTAGTTATATTCAAAATTTTCACAATTTCTTCTTCTTTTTGTTTTAAGGGAGATTTTTCTATAGGGTACGTGCACTAACTGGTGAGACACAGAGAGACAGAAAGTGAGAATTCACCCCCCCCAAGGGGGATGGCCATGCTCAGTCTCTTCTCCTTCATTCTCCTCTCAGGACTTTGGGTATGCACGCACATGCACCTTGCATGAGTTTTAAGCTACTGGGTCCCCAAATTTTCATTATATTTCATAGTCAGTTTGTTATACTTGGACCAAAGACATTTAAATATTTAGAATATCTTCCTTAATGAATTTGTAACCACAGCTCTATGAGTTATGTATTATTCTGTCCAGTTTCCTGAACAAGAAACTTAGTAGCTAGGAGGCTAAGTAGCCCATTCAAAATCAACATCTAAGGAGTATAGCTGTGATTTGAACTTAAATCTTCATGATGCCAACATTTGCAATACTGCATTGCCTGTCCTTTAAAGTGACCTCTGTCAAAGAGTAGTTCATCTCAAACACTGGGATGAAGTTGATTATTGCTAGCTGTCAGGAATCTGAATGGAGTAGAATGATTAAGTCGCAAGTTGTTAACAAGTAACATATGGAAGAATTATTGCCATCTTGCTCAATATTCAAGAACTTGTTGAATACCGATTATAGATGCAAACATATGCAAACCACAATTAAACATTCCCTATTTTAATGAACTATAATAATTAATAATCTTTGATATAGAGAGCCTAGTATTCACACAAGAATTGTAAGTTGGATGGTTAATTTGGACTGTTTAATGTGAATGAAAAATATCCTCTAGAAGTTCAAAGTATACTCAGAATATAGAAAAGAAAAACAAAAGTTTAAATCTGTTGTTTAAAAAATATAATTAGTATTGTATTTTAACAGAATTACTTTTCTATTTCTGTAGTATCCTGAGACTTCTCAAAATGTTATTACAGTCTCAGGAAGTAATTTTGGTAAAATACAGGACTAATTATATTTTTAAATAACAACTATATACTTTTGTCCTTTTTTATTTCTAAATTTGAAAACACACTATTGACTTCTCTCATATTTTTTCCTAGCTCACCTTTAAAGTGAAATTTTGTACCTCTGATAGGATTTCCATTACCCTCAGTAGTTCAAGAAACAGGTAGAAAATAAATCATATTTTTTCATATGCTCTCTCGTCATTGACTTCCCTTCAGCTTAGCATCATTTTCCAGTTTCCCCCATACTGCATCACCTTCTTTTGATCGGACTTACCTTCTAACTAGCCTCTTATCTCCCTTTTTCTTTTGATGGTCCATGTCTCTAGGAGAATAATCTATACTGTTTCCTCTGTTTTCTAAATTACCTTTCACACCTCAGCTTTCTCACAGCTCTCAAAAGGGTCTACAGTGATCCTCTAATTTCAAAATTCAGTGGCCTCTTTCCAATCCTAATCACTTGGCACTATTGATCGCTTCCCTCCTTAGAAGTTTTACTTCCCTTGGATTTTCAGGCACCATTTTCTCATTGTTTCTGACTACCTCTAACTGTTCATTATTTTTTAGTATGTTTCTCCTCTTATTTTTTCCCTTGATCCTCTTCCATTATCATTTTATAGATGAAAATTCACACATATATATATACACACATATATACACACACACATATAGAAATATATATATCTATATACATATATATATCTATATATCTATATATATTCACAGACACACATTTTTTTTTCATGAATGTTCACAATTACTTATCTAGCTTTAATATCCGACTATGTTCTAGTGATTCTCCAGACTTAGAAGTCTGGCTCATACATCTCTCTGTATTGAAACCTAATTGTTCAAATGTTCAACTATCAATAGAAAATTAATAGGCATTTTAAAAATGAAAAATTTAAAATAGCATTTATAAGCCCTGTTCCAGGCAATATTCTAAATACATATGAGGTAATTTCAGTAAGTTCATAGAAAAATGGAGTTGACGTATGACTTTATTTTGGAGGAAAAAAATTGAAATCCAGCTGTATTTTTTTATAACACATATTTTCCATGAACTTTTTCAAGACCCTGCCCCTTATATATGCTGTCTCCTTTAAGCCTCACAACAGTTCTATGAAAGAGAGATGGTAGCAGTGTTCCCATTTTATAGATGAGCAAGTTGAGGCTTATAGAGGTTAAATGACTTTCCTGGAGGCAAAGCCTATATTAAAAACCAGGGAGTCTGGTACCAGCAGATGGCATAATGGTTATGTTGCTGGACTCCCACATAGTCAACCATAGTTTGAGTCCTGGACCCAGAGGCTTAAATACACTGGGTGCATATGTATGCCTGCCCAAAATCTCAAGAGGAGAATGGAGGAGAAGGGATTGCAGCGAGACCATCCCCCCAAGTGGTGATTTCTCTCTTTCTGTCTCTCTGGCGAGTACATGAGCCCTATAGCAAAAAGTCTCTTAGAAAACACACACACACACACACACACACACACACACACACACACACACACAAAGTCTGGCTCCATAACACATACTTCAACTGTTGTACTGTATCTCCTTTTATATTAAAACTGAGCCCATTATCTTTTCCCCTTAACTTGATTTCCCCACTTCTCTGTGGGGGAAGTCTATTCTTCTTCCTGTGTCTTCCATTTTAGATTATAGCTACATCTTCTATCCCATCTTTAATTTTTCTCAAGATTTCATTATTCTTTGTCCTCTGAACCCAATCAATCTTTAAGTCTATGACTCCAATCCATTCTCTTTATCCTCCAGTGCCTTTATCTTCTCCCACCAACATTATCACAGCAGTTTTCTAATTAGTACTTCATAGTGATCCATCCTATTTCTCAAGACAAATCTTAACTGTTATCAGTTATCCTTTAAAAAAATAGCAACAGCATCTCTAAGAAACTATACTCATTACCCATTGCTACCTTCATAAAGGTATAAAACCTAATTAGGACATATGACACTTTTCAATTTGGCCCCAATTTAACATTCTTGCTTTCAATCCTGTCATTCTTCCAAATGCACCGTAGGTTTGCCAAACTGAGCTTGGTGTTTCCCAAATACGCTGTAGACTTTTAAATGCCCTCAAACATGTTATCTTGCAAAACATGTTACCTGATACACCTACTATTGCATATCTATCTATAATCCTTTCCTCTTGGTAAGGTTTAAGAGAACACAAAGAAAGGTACATTGAAGTTTATTCTGAATAAGTTTTGGGGGGGCTTTAGTGATGAAGTAATACTTAAACTGGGCCTTGAAGAAAGAATTTTCCAGAAGTTATCTTTGCTTACAGAGACTTACGATAAGATGGGAGGCTTAATGGGCTTCTAGTAGGTAAAAGTAGAAGCCAAAATAGTCTGCCAGTCACTTCACAAAAAAAGACAGGGTGAGGTAATACCAATGTTGAAACTGATTTTCACATAGCCAGACAGGAAAAGATAGAGTACACTAAACATTAAGAATTGTTCAGGGCAAGAGGATATAGTATAGTTAACATTCAGTGATATAGTGTCCAAATAACTCCAGTCTTCACAGGCTATGATTAGCCTGAAATGTGCCATGTCCTTACAGTATTTCAGTAGCTGTGTGGACAAGTGTGTTCGCATGTTCTAATACATGATAAGACTGCTTTCTGATATGCTGAAAATCGTAAAGGAACTTGTATGTGTTGCAATTTGATATGGTATGCAGAAACAGTAATAAATATACCCTTTCTGGATGTGTAATAGCTTCACTTATCCAGACCTCACCTGTTTAAAAGATTTGACCTTTTAGAATATAACTGAGAACCAAAAAATAAAGGAAATAAAATAAAATGATATGAGCAGCCTACAAAATGCCACCGTACCATCAAGTAGCTTCATGGCAAGAAAGATCTGTTGTCCTAATCAGAGCCTACTTGTTCTCTTTCCTTACGTTATCTTCATGAGCCCAGTTTTGTTTTCCATCTACTGCAATCTAAAAGCACAGGTTGTAAGGTTGGTGGGAGGGTGTCCATTCCAGATTGGTACTCTGAAATCATCAGGAAGTGACAACTGACGGACTGGTAGCATGCAAGGAGTAAATAGAAACATAGTAAAAGACTGAACTAGAATGCAAACAGTGATAACATTTGGTTTCATTTAGTGCCAGGACATGTAGCCATGCACCTCAATAGCTCCTGAGGGGTTCTCTGTGTTACGGCATAGCTCACATGTGTACTCACATATTTAATGATGCCCCTGAGTCAACAAGGAAATGTTAGATTGTATCTAGTATAAAAGGGAACTTCAAAACTTTCATAGTAAAATGGAGTTAAAGTACAAGTTTATTTTGATGGAAAAATGTGTTTTGAAGCTCATGCATAATGTTTGCACAGTATACATTTTCCATGAACATTTGAAGACCCTTGTATTTTAAGAATGTGGGAATTACAGGGTTAGTAGATGGCTTAGCGGTTATGTCACTGGGCTCCTGCATGGCCAACCGCTGTTTGAGCCCCAGAATTGGTGCCTTGAAAATCACGCTGGGCACGTGTGAGTGTGCGCCTAGGATCCTAGGAGGAGAATAGAGGAGAGAGAGTGGCGTGGCCATCCCCCTGGGGGATGATTTCTCACTTTCCCTCTCACTGTCTCTGTCCTTTGTTTTCAGCCAGTGCATGTGCCCTAAGGCAAAAAAGAATGTTGGGAATTATGTAATTCATTTCACAAAGTGTCCCATGTGAAAGCAAATATCTATGCTTAAATATATATAGATAAACTCTCAGATGTATATGGTAGAGTGACTCTGTGTAGCTTGACTCTTTCCACAGTGGTTCATGACTACTGAGATTTTACGCTAAGCAAAGGTTTAAGGAAAGGTTGGCTATTAAGGTACTCATGCCATCACATATGAAGGAGTAGCTTTGGACAAATGATTTATAATTCATCAGAAGTACATTTATAAGAAAACAAAACTTCAGTTTATGAATAAAGAACAAATTTGTGAAAATGAACATGTTAAATATTAGTGTTGAATAAATGCTTGATATTACTTTAAAAACTTATTCTGTCTATTGACAGTTTTACATACTGCCATCTTGAAAGTAGATTACTAAAATGGGAGTCCTGTAGAGGTATTTTTACAATGTTGTCATCTTTTATTAGTAAAAAAGATAAAAACAAAAACAAACAAAACTTCTGGATAAAAGAAGGATGCCTTTTATTTTAAATCTGTTTCAAAGTAGAATACTTATGTAATCTATCATTTTTAGTAATAGAGAGTCCATACTAACCTTCATAATATAAAAAGCAACAGACAATTTTCAAAGTCATCTTATTGGCTTCCTCTATACTACTTGGCAGTATTGATCACTCTTTCATCAAAGTTCTATTCTCCCTTGACTTCCATGGTACTTAAGCTCTCCTTTTATTCCTTTTACTTCTGTGTTTCATTTAAAATCTCCTGTTTCTATACATGGCCCTTAAAATGTGCTGGTTCCTAGAACTTAATCCTCAGTCCTCTGGTCTTTGGCTTTTATCCTTCTGATGATCCTTGGGCAGTCTCATCCATCCTGACGACTTTAGCTTACACTCATATATGATGTCTATGAACTTTTCTTTTCCAAATCCCACCTAGGTCACTTCATATATTTCAATGCCTCCTGGTTGGATTTCAAATTCAATATTGTTCTTTAACTGTATTTATATCCCTTTTCTTCATCATTCTCTTTTTGACTCCAATCCTCTCTCCAACTTCGACTGAGTTTATCTTGTATTTCCAATTATGATCAACTTTAGCATTATGTACCAATTGCATATATTAAAAACGTAGTAGTCCTCCTCAAATCCACCCTTATCCTGTCTAATAATCTGTGATTCACCAGATTCAATCAATTCAATTTTCTTAATGTTATACTTCTTCTTCGGCACAGTATCCTTCCTTCTCTACCCCCACTGACATTTTGTTAGTTCAGGGTATTGTCGTATCTCACTATTTGATTAATTCCCTGTACTCTTAAATATCTTTTACTCTTTGTTTTATCCTCCTTTAAATCATCTTCCAGAGATTTCTCTCCCTGAAATGTAATCATCAGATCATTGCTTAAAATACTACAACGGTATCACAAAACCTCTAGGATAAAAGTCTAGTCCTAGCTCAAATGCTGCATCCTCTGGCTGCTGCTTTTTCTGTAGCCTCATATTCCAACACTAGTCTACATGTATGTTTTGGTCTAGCTTTGTTTCCTGAATATTTTATGCTATTTCTTTCCCCTACCTCCATACCTTTGTACATGGATTCCGTTTGTCTGGAATTTTTCTCCATTTCTTGACTTTATTAACTTGCTCTGTATATTTGTATCTTTCTTGACCAACACTTATTTTGACTTAAACCATCGTTTTTGTAACTCCTGCTGGGCTGGGATAAAGAAAGACCTTGTTAATGTCAACAGAATACTTACTAAGGTCAAATGTGTGACAGTGTCAATAAAATTTTAAAAGCACAATTTGTCACAGCTAATGGCAATATGGATAATCTGTCTTAGAATGCCCTGGAGTTGGCAATTATTGTACTCCATAGCTCTATGAATTGTGATCATACAGACAGATAGATGTGTGTATAGTTTTTAAAACTGGTGAGTTAAAATAAATAAAAGATTCTAGTACTTTCTTCTCAGTAATATGAAGGTATTTATGTTTAAATGTTTCCCTCTATCACTTATTATAAGAAACTGAAAGCAGTTTGTTTTTGTCATGATATATCTCATAGCAATAAAATTTGAAATATTTAAATATTCTTCATTTAGTGTACAAGGAGACTTCAAAAAGTCTGTGGATGGGGCCAGCATACCACTGGGAGTCCAGTGAGTAAGGCTTTGGACTCCCACATGGCTGACTGTGCCAGACCTGTGGCTTACTTTCTCATTTTCTCTCTCTCTCTCTGGCTATCTGTCACTCTACAGTTGAATTATTGGGTTGTCAGAAAGCTCATGAAGCATTTTTATATAGAAAAACATAAAAAAATATGTCATGACTTTTCCTATGACCCAAGAAAAAATGATGATGAAGGGACCAGTGGGTAATGTAATGGTTAAGGCGCTAGATTCCCACATAGCTTACCGTGGTTTGAGTCCTGGACCTACAGGCTTGAAACTCGCACCAGGCACTTGTGCCTGCCTGCCCACACTCCCCAGAGGAGAATGGAGGAGAAGAGATTGCAGCGTGGCCATCTCCCGAGGGGTGATTTCTTTCTCTCTCTCTGGTGAGTTCACATGCCCTACAGCAAAAAAAAAAAACAAAAACAAAAAAAACAAAACAAAACAAACAAACAAAACAAACAAAACAAAAAACAAAAAACCACAAAACTCTCTTTTTTAAAAAAAATGAATAAAATTAAATTATTTTTAAAAATTAATTAATTTTTTATATACATTCAATTACATTGTTTAGCTTACAAAATGAACATTTCAATATGTGAACATTTCTCCCCAGTCCAGTTGATCAAAAGATCTTGAACAGATAACACACCTCCCCATCCCGTCAATGCTCTGCCTCAGTATCCCTCCTCCAAATGTCTTTCCCTAGGCCCCACTCCACCACACACACCACATCTGGCATTCACGCCCATCTCTTGTGCTTGTATATCTTTTAGTCAATCAGTTTCGGTCATAGAGTGCAGACACTCGGTATATATTAAGTGGGACATACATTGTCTCTCCTTCATAGCCTGGCTTGCCTCACTCAGCAGTAAATCTTCCATATTTTTCCACTTTCTGTCAAAAGCCAGGGTTTTTTTTTATGGCTGAATAGTATTCCATAGAGTATATGTGCCACAGTTTTTCGATCCATTCATCCATACGGGGGCATTTGGGTTGGTTCCATGTCTTAGCAATCGTGAACAGAGCCGCAATAAACATCAATGTGCAAGCACTTTTCCAGTGAAGAATTCTTCTGTCCTTTGGGTAGATACCAAGAAGTGGGATTGCTGGATCATATGGTAGTTCTATTTGTAGATTTTTGAAGAATCTCCGCGTGCCGCATCAGCTGATGGCCGTCTCTGCTTTCCTGAGCCGCGTTCCTGAAACTGTGTTCCATGGAGATTCACCTACATTTGCGGGGCTGCACAAGACCCACCCTTGGTCCAGCCCTGAGTGGAGTCTACGTTCCCTATTGTTGGGAACTTTATGATCTGATAATTGGAAAAAAAAATCATGTTTATCATAAAAAATAATGAGAATAATAATAATAATGATTGGGGGAAACATAGGAAAGATATTGAATGTTGAAGCGGGGAGATTAATGTCTCTGTACTGACTGACATGCATGGCATTCCCTTTTGAAAAAGCAATGTAATACACTGTAAAGTTATATGTAATTCAATGTAATAAAAAAATAGATAATGAAAAAAAAAAAGAATCTCCAAATTGTTCTTCACAGTGGCTGGACCAATTTAAATTCCCACCAGCAGTGTAAAAGAGTTCTCTTTTCACCACACCCCCTCCAACACTTATCATTTTTTTTTTTCAATCTTAGATATTCTGACTGGAGTTAGGTGGTACTTCATTGTTGTTTTGATCTGCATTTCCCTTATGATGAGGGATGTGGAGCATTTTTTCATATGCCTTTTGGCTATTCATGTGTCATCTTTAGAGAGTGTTTTTTTTCAACTCCTCCCATCTTTTAATAGGGTTGATCATCTTTTTTCCAAACAACTTCTTTAGTTCTTGTATATTCTGGTTATCAGTCCCTTATCTGATATATAATTTACAAAATCTTTTCCTATTCTGAGGGTTGTCGATTCACACAAAAATTCCTGTGTCTTTTGCCATGCAGAAACTTCTTAGTCTGATGTAATCCCACTTGTCTATTTTGGGGATTATTGACTGTGCTTTTGGGGTCTTATTTAAGAAGTGTTTCCCTACTCCAATGTCTCCCAGAGTTTTCCCAGTGTTTTTCAGGATAAGTTTTATAGTTTGAGGTCTTAGATTTAGATCCTTGATCCAGCTTGACTTGATTTTTGTCAAAGGTGAGAGTTAGGGGTTCAGATTCATCTTTCTGCAGGTGGAAATCCAGTTTTTCCAGCAGCATTTGCTGAAGAGGTTTTCCTTTTCCCACTGAATTGACCCCTTGTCAAAAATCAGTTGACTGTATGTTTGGGAATTTATTTCTGGGGACTCTGTTCTGTTCCATTGGTCCACGTGTCTGTTTCTGTGCCAGTACCATGCTGTTTTGATTACCACATCTTTGTAGTATATTTTGGGGTCAGGGAGTGAGATGCCACCCACTCCACTCTTCTTGTGTAGAATTTTTTTTGGCAATACAGGGTCTTTTATGATTCCAGATGAATTTTATGATTGTCTTTTCTAGATCTGTGAAGAATGTGTTTGGTACTTTGATTGGCATTGCATTAAATATGTAGATTAATTTTGCTAAAGTTGCCATTTTGATTATATTAATTCTTCCAATCCAGGAACATGGGATGTCCTTCTACTTTTTTGTGTCATTTTCAATTTCTTCTTTTCATTTCTCATAGTTTTCCTTGTGAAGGTCTTTAACTTCTTTGGTTAGATTTATTCCTAAATATCTTATACTTTTGGTGGCTATGGTAAATGGAATAACTTTTTTCAGTTCTATCTCAGTCTTCTTGTTATTCGTATATAGAAATACTATCTATTTTGTGTTTCTCATAATATTGATTTTGTGTCCTGCAACTGTACTGTATTCATGTATTACTTCCAGAATTTTTTTCATGGAAACCATTGGGTCCTCTATGTATACAATCATGTCATCTGTGAATAGAGTGAGTTTCACCTCGTCTTTTCCTATTCGGATGTCTTTTATTTTTTCCTCTTTTCTGATTGCCTTGGCGAGGACTTCTAGTACTATATTAAAAAGGAGTGGAGAAAGTGGGCTTCCTTGTCTTGTTCCCGTGTTTAGTGGGAAAGCTTTCAGCTTTTCTCCATTCTGGATGATGTTTGCTATGGGTTTGTCATAGATAGCTTTTACTGTGTTGAGAAATGGCCCTTCTATGCCAATTTTGCTGAGAGTCTTGATCATGAAGGGATGTTGTGTCTTATCAAATGCTTTTTCTGCATCAATCAATATGACCATATGATTTTTATCTTTATTCCTGTTAATATGATGTTTTACATTTATGGTTTTGCGTATGTTGAACCAACCTTGTATTCCTGGGATAAAGCCTACCTGATCATGGTGCATGATCTTTTTAAATAAGTTTTTGGATACGATTTGCTAGTATCTTTTTGAGAATCTTTGCGTCTATATTCATCAGAGATATTGGTTTATAGTTTTCCTTCCTTGTCCTGTCCTTATCTGTTTTAAGGATAAGGGTGATAGAGGCTTCATATAATGAATTAGGGAGAGATTCACCCTTCTGGATCTTTAGAAATAACTTGAGCAGAATGGGGGTTAACTCTTCTTTGAAAGTTTTGTAGAATTCAGAGGTGAATCCATCAGGGCCAGAACTTTTCTTTGTTGGGAGGTTATTTATTACTGATTCAATCTCCTGGCTTGTTATGGGCCTATTCAGACTTTCTGTATCCTCCTGGCTCATTCTTGGTAGATTATATTTGTCCAGGAATTTGTCCATCTCATCCAGATTGTCTTGTTTCTTAACATATAGATGTTCAAAGTATCCTCTAATGATGTTTTGAATTTGACTATGTCTGTTGTTATATTACCAGCTTCATTGCAGATTTGATTCACTTGGTTCCTTTCTCTCTTCTTGATAAGTCTCGCTAGTGGTGTATTGATTTTATTTATCCTTTCAAAGAACCAGCTTTTACTTTCATTTATTTTCTGTATTGTACGTTTATTTTATATTTCCTTGATTTCTGCTCGGATCTGTATTATTTCCTTTCTCCTGGAGTTTTTTGGATTTTTTTTTTTTTGGTGTTGCTTTTCCAGTTGTCTGAGGCATGATGTTAGGTGATCCTTTAGCTTTCTTTCCGTCGTCTTCTTATGTGCGCTAATTGCTATGAACTTCCCTCTTATGACTGCTTTAGCAGTGCCCCAAAGATTATGGAAACTTGTGTCCTCATTGTCATTGGCTTCCATGAATCTTTTGATTTCAGTATTTATTTCTTCAATAGTGGAGTTATTCAGGAGTAGATTATTTAGTTTCCATGTATTTGGGTATTTTTGAGGATTTCTCTCGAAATTAAAATCAAGTTAATTCCATCATGGTCGGAGAAGATGCTGGATATAGTTTCTATGCCTCTGAATCTGTAGAGGCTTGCTTTGTGCCCTATGATGTGGCCAATCTTGGAAAAGGTTCCATGTCGGTGTGCGAAAAGAGTGTATCTCGTGGTTTTTGGATGTAAAGTTCTATAGATGTTTGTTAAGTCCATTTGATTTATGTTATCCTTCATCTCTTTACCTGTTTTTTTGCCTCGATGATCTATCCAGAGGGGATAGTGTGGTGTTAAGATCTCCAACCATTAGTGTCTTGCAGTTTATCTCCCCTTTTAGATCTAACAGTCTTTCCTTCACATATTTGGGTGCTCCTGCGTTAGGTGCATAGATATTTATAATTGTTATATCTTCTTGATCTATAGAGCCTTTTACTACAATATAGTGCCCTTCTTTGTCTCTTCGAACAGTTTTTGTTTTAAAGCCTATTTTACCAGCAATTAGTATCGCAACTATAGCTCTTTTTTGGTTCCCATTTGCATGGAAAACCTTTTCCAGCCCTTTACTTTCTAGTCTATATATGTCTTTCTCCATGAGGTGTATTTCCTGTAGGCAGCAGATAGAGGGTTTCTGTTTTTTTATCCATTCAGCCAGTCTGTGCCTCTTGATTGGAGAATTTAATCCATTAACATTCAATGTTATTATCGATGTTGCAGGATCTGTACCGATGTTTAAGTTGGCCATTGTCTTAGTTGCCTTTTATTTCTTTGTTTCTGGCTGTTAACTCTTTAGTTTTCCTGGAACAGTACTTCCTTCAGGGTTTCTTGAAGAGCTGTTCTGGTGTTGGCAAATTCTTTCATGTTTTGTTTGTCTGAGAAGATTTTAATCTTTTTTTCCCATATGAAGGATAATCTTGCAGGATATAATAGTCTTGGTTGAAATTGTTTCTCTCTTAAAACTTTCAATACTTCTTCCCATTTTTTCCTTTCTTGCATTGTTTCCATTGAGAGGTCTGTTGTTAGCCTGATGGGATGGCCTTTATAAGTCACTTCTCGTTTCTCTCTTACCAGTTTTAGTATTTTGTCTTTATCTGTGGTCTTAGACAGCCTGGCTAAGATGTGCCTTGGGAAGATCTTCTGGGGTTGATTCTATTTGTGGTATTTTGTATTTCTTGGGTCTGGATGGTTGGTTGAGTGCCTCTCTAGACTTGGGAAATTTTCATCCAGGATTTCATGGAATAGATTTTCCATGCTGTTATTAGTTTCTTCACCTTCTGGGATGACAATTATTCTTATGTTTGGGTGCTTTGTGGAATCTAGTATTTCTTGTATATTATCCTCATGTTTTTTTTTGTTATTTTTTCTGTCTTCTTGGTGGTTTTTTCTAGGTCAGAGGTTTTATCTTCAACATCAGAGATTAGATCTTCAGCATAGTCTAATCAACTTTTAATACTTTCGAGGGAGTTTTTGATTTTCTCTATTACAGACTTGCCCCCTAATAGCTCCATCGGATTCTTTCTCAGGGTCTCCATTTCTTCTTTCATATCGTGAAAGGACTTCCTAATCTCCTGAAGTTCGTCGTCTCTTTTCTGTTCCATCTCATAGAAATTGTTCACCATAAATGTTCTAAATTCTTTATCTGATATTTTGGTAACATCCTCAGATTTTAGGAGAGTTGGAGGGGAGTTACTCTGTTCCTTTGAAGGAGACACATTTCCTGGTTTATTCAGACTTGAGGCTCTTCTTCTACTTCTAGCCACTGGAAGGTGTACTCACTTTTAAGTACCTCTTAGGAGAATGTTTCACTTACTAGGAGTGTATTTCCCTTTTGCTGCAAATTGAGGTCTGCAGAAGTCTCTGTTCTGTTGTTTTTAGTAATGTGGTCTCAAAAAAGATACTCTATTCAGGTGTCTGAAGAGCACTATCTCCTTTTTCACAGCAGGTTCAGTACAAGGGAGAATCCTATAGAACCTTATATTACTAGAAAATGTCAAATCTTTAATTCTAGACTTAGCTAGTCCCTCTGGCAAGGTGGAACATGACAAAGAGTAGAAAATATAAGGAAAAAGAAAAGAGTACAGAGGGGAATAAAGAAAAAGTCGCGCGCCTTCAGATGGACCTGGCGGGTGGCTGTTACAGCAAATGGGACAGTCTTTGGGGAGAGAAAGAAGAGGAAATTAACAAAAGAATGGAGGAGAGTGAAGAAAAAAATGGAGAAACTGCCTACTTGCCAATGGGTCTGAGTGGGTCCTGGACTGGGGAGTCTGGAAGTGAGGTGGTGGGGGCAGTGTTGCTCCTGCCTCAATTACCCTTACTGCCCAGATGCCTTCAGATGGACCTCTCATGTGGCTGCTACAGCAAAAGGGACAGTCAATGGGTCTGAGTGGGTCCTGGACTGGGGAGTCTGGAAGTAAGGCGGTGGGGGCAGTGTTGCCCCTGCCTCAATGACCCTTACTGCCCAGATGCCTTCAGATGGACCTGGCGGGTGACTGCTACAGCCAATTCTTTAAAAAACAGTTCATAGAAAATGAGATTAAAGTATGAGTTTATTCTAGTGCAAAAAAATTGTTCATAACTTTTTCATAATCTGCTTTTCCTTTTCTTTTTTTAAGAGAGTTTTTTCTTTTTAAAGAATTATTTTAATTTAACTTTACTTATTTATTTTTCATTTTGATCAGAGAGGGACAGAGAGGGAGAGAGAGGGAAAGTGAGAAAGCAAGCCACCAGGTTTGAGACTCGAACTACAGTTGACTATGTGGGAGTCCAGCATCCCTAACCAACATGCCACCTCCTGGCTCCTTAAGAGAGATTTTTGCTATAGAGCATGTGTACTTGCCTGAGAGAGAGACAGAGAGACAGAGAGACAGAAAGAGAGAAATCATCCCTCAGTAGGGATAGCCACACTGCAGTACTTTCTCCTCCAGTCTCCTTTTGGGATTTTGGGCATGCGTACATGCGCACCTGGTGTGAGTTTCAAGCCACTGGGTCCAGGACTTAAACCATGGTTAATTACGTGCGAGTCCAGCGAAGTAACCATTACACCATCTGCTGGTCCCCATAATATGCTTTTTCTATGATCTTTTTGAAGACCTTTTATATTTTAACCATTTTATTTGGAGCAGCAAAGAGTTACCATGTAAATCATAAATAAATACATATAAGCTTTGTCTTTAAAAAGTTTATAAGTTTATATCGTTTGTGGTATTTCACCTTTTGCTGCACCACACACTTCCAGAGTAAAGACAATAGCATCCTGTGACTAAAGAATGTAAATAATTGGGGCCAGCAGGTAGCATAGTGGTTACGGTGCTGGATTCCCACATGGTTGACTGATGTTCAAGTCTCAGACATGGTGGCTTGAATATCACGCTAGATGCATGTGCATGGAAGCCCAAGATCCCAATAAGAGAATGGACGAGAGTGGTTGTGAGATGGACATCCCTCCTGGGAGGTGATTTCTCACTTTCCCTCTCACTGCCTCTCTCTGCTTCTCTCTGGCCAGCACATGCACCCTATGTATAATACCTTAAAAAAGGGTAGGTGATTATTATAGAATATATTATTATAGTGGGAGACCAACAGTTAGCGTAATGGCTATGTCACTGGACTCCCATGTAGTTGACCGTGGTTTGAGTCCCGGACCTGGCGGCTTAAACTCACACCAGGCATGTGTGCGTGCGTGTCCAGGATCCCGAGAGGAGAAAGGAGGAGAAGGGATTGCAGAGTGGCCATGCCCCCTGGGGGGTGATTTCTCGCTTTCTGTCTCTCTGTCTCTCTCTGTCTTTCTGGTGAGTGCACGTGTCCTATAGCAAAAATCTCTCAAAAAAAAAAAAAAAGAGAGAATATATTATTATAGTAAAGGAAGGATCATAATGTGGAAAACTGATAATTCAAGTTAGCATATAATTATGGTGCAAATTATTAGATGTTTTATGATTTATACATGGTTGATAGCTTTTATGTACATATGCTTATACACTCCTTCAGTAGTACATATATACATATATATCTGTGTGTATATATGCACATACACACACAAATGCAAATACAGAAGCTGATTTTATTTACTAGTTAAGCATCAGAGTCATGGTTCTAGCTTAGCAATTTATTAATGGAGAAAAGTCATTGGTGGTCTGCTATTTAAAAATTGTAATCTTCGTGGAAATCATATTTAAAATAAATAGGCTTGACAGGGCGTTTTGAAACTTTAAATATATTACAAGGACACTAAGCAATAGAGGAACTAGATAGTGGACTTTGAAGTACTCAATTCAAGGGCATTTGTTTTCTTTTCAGAATAAAGAGAAATGGTATTTAGTAAGGGCAGATTTATACATTGTACTGCAGCAGAATAAACCCAAGACTAAAGGTCGTAAGGCCTGAGTTCTAGCCCTATTATTGCAGTTTTATTAGCTGTGTGTTCTTGGGCAACTCATCTTTCTAGTATTTTGATTTCATTACTTTTAAATGAACATATTGGACCAGAGTGTTTTTCTGTTCTTTCTAGTTTTAAAATCACATGATTCATTTTTCTTTTGATTTGCAGTAGAATTTATTTAAAGCAGATTTATTTTGCATTTTGAGGACAGTAGAGATTAGCCATGCTCCTAAAGATTGATATACTTGGGGCCAGCAGGTGACATGGTAGTTAAAGCACTGGATTTACACATAGCTGACTGAAGTTCAAGTCCCGGATCTGGTGGCTTGAAAATCATGCCAGATGTGTGTGTGCGTATACCCTAAACTCCAGGAGGAAAATGGAGGAGAAGGGGTTGCAACATGGCCTTCCCCTCTGGGGGTTGATTTCTCAAGTTCCCTCTCTCTTGTCTCTTTGATTTTCTCCGCTGAGTGTACATGCCCTATGACTGCAACCTAAAAAAATAAAAAATAAAATGCATAAATAAATAAAAGAGAGAGAGAGACTGATACATTTGGAAGTTGATCATATGAACTGAAACTTTACTGACCCAGGAATTATGCAGGAATGAGTTTTATACTTTTCTGGAGCTTAGTTTTTAGAGGTTATTCCAGAAGCGTTTTTCTTTAGAGTTTCCAGTGTAGTGCTATTTGATAAAATTTTCTGTGGTGTTCTATGTCCATGCTGTCTAATATGGTAGCTACTAGCCACATGTGGCTGTTGAGCACTTGAACTGTGGCTACTGAAACAGAGAAACTGAATTTGAAATTTCATTTAATTGTAATTAAATTACATTTTAACTGTGATTAGTGGCTCCAATATTGAATAGCACAGCACTATTGTGAGTGTTTAGATGCATGTGTTTGTGTGTACACTGTGTACATGTGTATGTGTGCATGTGTTTATATTCATATGCATGCTGAATAGAGAGTAAGATGGCAGGAAATAAAGCAGTAGGGTTGAGAGACCATTATTTTAGATGGTGAGTGTTGTCTATACTGCTCAGGATGTATGTGAAGTAGAATTTAACTCAATTCAAACACCATTTTCTACTTTTACTTCTTTATTTTTGCATTCCATTATGCGTTATGATAACCATTATATATAACAGACAGCATATTGTTAAAATAATTGTATTTTTTTCTAATTTACCTTTATTTTTTTTTAAGAGGATTTTGCTATAGGGCGCGTGCGCTCGCCAGACAGACAGAGAGAGACAGAGAGATAGAAAGCGAGAAATCACCCCCCCAGGGGGGATGGCCACACTGCAATCCCTTCTCCTCCATTCTCCTCTTGGGATCTTGGGCACGCACGCACACGCGCCCGGCGTGAGTTTAAGCCACCGGGTCCGGAACTCGAACTGCAATCGACTACGTGGGAGTCCAGCGACATAGCCATTATGCTAACTGCTGGTCCCTAATTTACCTGTTGTTTAAAACAGAGATATTTCTAGTATATTTAACATGATATACCAATTAAATTTTATTGTCTTGCTCATTCTTAATATCTTTCATTACATGAATATATTAATGGCATTTATGAGACATTTGGAATGTGCTTGAAATTATTCAATATTTGTAGTAAAGTGATATAGTATAGAATCATGAGTACCCTCTTTGCTGTGTGACCCTGTGTAACTTATTTATCTACTTTGAACCTCAGATTCATTATCTGGAAAATAAGGATAATAGTTATATTTGCCTTGTATGGTTTTTAGGATGATGAGGTTAAATGGTGAATTAGATAAAACACCTAATACTTGTCTGGTAACTGATGATAATAAAAATAATAATGATTATTATACTTTTGGGTTTTATATTTAGCTATGGATTCAGAAAACACACAATGGGTATTTAATGTTTATAACTAAGTAATAATATATTCTACCCTTAAAGCTAATTATCTTTTAAATTTAAGTTTGTATCTGTAAATCATGACAATTATTTTAATTTTGGATTGATATTGTTCCTGTTCTCTGAAAAGGGCAGTAATTGTGTAGGAGTATAAAGGAATTGAAATAATTAAGATAACTTTTTTGTTTTCCATATAAATATTTCCATAAAAGAGTATTGCTTTAGCAGATTATGTTGGAAAATAACATGGTAATATGACTATTCATCTTATGTTATTTGTAATTAATTAAATATCTATGAGAATTTGATGAATAGTAAGTAATACATTCTTAAACTAGTCCCTTTTTCTGTTCAAACTATTGACTTCAAAGTATCTCCTAATTATTTTATGCTGTAGTCAATTTTATATTCACACATTATATATAAAGTTGGTATTTAATAGCATTGCAACATTTGTCTTATTAAATATAAAGTTATTTTGATGTTGATACATTCATTAATTTTATTAAGTTTTACTATTTTTATCTCCTGATCTAAATACTTTTATTTGTATAAAGGTACAGTTGCAAGACTCATTAACTTGTTTCTTACAGAAATGTTCTCTTTACTTGTAAGGTATTAATACAAGCCATTAAGCCAGGATTTCTTCTGGCAAAAACAATCCTAGCAGATGGCAACTTTTCTCTCTATTAATTTTGGATTGGACATGTACTTTGGCTTGTTCGGTCATGTCATAGTTGTAACATAACAAGAATCATTCAAGCAAATACAATGATAATATAGCTATGGACCTATACAGTATGCAAATGTATGTCCCTGACTATTGAAACTATATACAGACTTACGTGGTTTCTTATTGTAAATAGGAATGTTAAGTACTTCATTAAAGAATAAGGTTCATGATAACTTATAAGGTAAAGCTTCTAAGGTAATGCCAAGTCTATGGCAAATATTTAGTTAGTTGTCTAAGTGTTTTATCTTATGCTTTGAACATTCGTAGCAGTTGGACTACATTTTTCAATTATCATCTAGATGTCCAATAATGTGAGAAACAACCTCAGTCATCTCCTTTAAAGGATACAATCTTTTCTCCCTATATTGAACAAAGTAACCCTATTAAAAGGAGAAGTCTGGAGAAGACAAGTTAAGATACACTTGAAATATATTTCTTTTGGCGATATGTTTTTCCCATACTACTGTTGATTCATTTATACATACCCTTCTATATGGTTAGCAACTTTACTAAATTTGATATTTTCTAGGAATTTTCTTGCAGTCAGCTCTTTGAGCACCCTACTACTCAATGCATACTTTAAAAATAATCTATTTAAATTTGCAACTCTTCAATTAAAGTATTAGCTGGTTACCTTAGATTCACATAGCATTTTCCAAAAATGCTATTCAAGAATAATATATGGAACACCTGGCAATTAGCATTTTGTCGATACCCTTGTAGCTTGCAATTACCAGAAAATAAGTTTGTTTTTATAATAGAGAAATCTCAAAATCAGAAGGTAAGAAAAGCAAAACTCATTTTCCAGTATCAATATAATTAATGAAACACTTCACTTGAAAACAAGCCCTTATATCTTCTTTACTATGAAGTGCACATTAGTATTGGTGTTACAATGCCTTCTTCATTGATCTTAATTCGCCTGCATTAATTTTTTTCCTATCTAGTAAGTTAATTCGTCTTAATTATGTATTTTAATACTCTATACATTTTGTGTAAATCCATTCTAATAAGGGGATAGAGAGAATGTAAATCAATGGAATAATGTCTCCAAGTTATCATTGTTCCCTATTTAATATTAGATAATTTATTACCGTATTTGATTGATTTTTGAGAAGTGTTTTTATCACCATGTAGAATTGAGAACAAGTGTACTCTAAAGACTGCTGGATATGAAAAATACATTTCATGATCTTTTCAAAGGGCTCTATATGTAAAGTTTTGGATATTTGATTTCTTTAAAAGAAATTTAATATTCGTTCATATTATTTAGCAAGCATCATATCTTTGGTAGAATTATTTTGGACAGCAGAGACTTTTTTGTTAATTTTATTGCTTTTACTATAAAATCATAATCATTGTTATACTTTTTATATTAAGAAATATTTACATTTCATATATGTATGTATGCCTTTAATGAATACATGAAGTAGTTGCTTTATTTAAGTGTTTTCTTTTTCTCTTAACAAAATTTGCTTTCTAATTGCAGGTGGCCTGCATGCAATTTATAAATGCCCTTGTCACCTCTCCTTATGAGCTTGACTTTCGAATACATTTAAGGAATGAATTCCTGCGTTCAGGACTGAAAACAATGTTACCAGTAAGTTCAGTGTACATACTTATTATGCTTGCCAACTTCATCATTTTTTCTCTTTCAACAAAGGTACTTCTTGAAGAAGAATAAATAAATGTTCTGTGCAATTTTTTTATGCAAAGTATTAGACTTTTTTAAGCTTTTAGATATTGAAGAAATACCAGTCTCTATATACAAGTGATGATTTGAAATTCAACTAATGATGTGCCCAGAGTTATATAAAATTTTTTTGTCTTCTTTAAGTCAAAAGAGAATTTCTTTTCTTTGAATTTTGAATATTGAGAACATAAAAGACTGGGTATTTCATCGTTTCAATTTTCATTTAAGAATTTTTGCTCTCCTCTTTGATAGCTTAGATTGATTTCATTTATATTCAACATAACTATGCACAGAATTTTGATTAGTGTATTCTAGACACATTGCTTAAGAATGATATTCTTGTAACAGTGCTTTAGGAAATTTTCTAAGGAAAAACCATTTTACTTTTTAAATTAAATATGAAGGTTGTTCTAATTATGATAGTGTTAAAAATATTTTGCAAAAGCTTTAGAGTCTAGATCTGAGATAAATGAGTACACTTATTCTATAGATAAAACTACAATAGCCTTGTATTTTATTAAGTATGTTAACTAAAGAGTAACTATTCAAGACCATGGCATTGTTAAGGAAACAAGTAGAATCTCACTTGTGTCTTCAGTTAAACTACTGAGAACACACCTAAGAGACAAGAGGTTAAAGTAAGGGAGAAAGAGGGACCAACAGCTAGTGTAATGGCTATGTCACTGGACTCCCATGTAGTCTACCACAGTTTGAGTCCTGTACCCAGTTGCTTAAACTCACACCGGGCATGTGTGCGTGCGTGCCCAAGATCCCAAGAGGAGAATGGAGTAGAAGGGATTCCGGCGTGGCCATCCCCCCTGGGTGGTGATTTCTCGCTTTCTGTCTCTCTCTGTCTTTCTGGCGAGCGCACACGCCCTTATAGCAAAAATCTCTCTCAAAAAAAAAGTAAGGGAGAAAGAAAAAAAAAAGAAGAAACAACCACAAATATCAATGAGCACTTATGTAAGACCTCTAGGTGACTAGATGGAACCATTGTGTGCTGTCATTTGTTACTTGTGGTCAGCTACCCTTAATAGAAAGTAGTTGAAACATATCATAGCAAGTTGTATAATTGGTTCTATTTAAATCCATTTAATAAGTTTTGTGATTGAGTCTTCCTGGTTTCTGAAATTTCTATTTCAATTCCACCTTCAGTGGTTCTTTAATTCTTGACTTTGAAAACCAAGGAGTTAGTTGCAATGAATCAATACAACATATTAAGTGAGCCATATAGAGAGGGTCAATGTGTAGTTAACTTAGGCACATTCACCAATTATAGTGTGTGTGACATAATTTTTTTAAAGAGACATTTGCACATGCATGTTTATTGTAGTATCACTCACAATAGCTAGGACAGGGAATCAACCTAAGTGCCTAACAACCAATAATGGATAAAGAAAACGTAGCACATGTAATTTTGATTTAGACATTTTAGACAATTTAGATTTTTAGGCATGAAACTGAAAAATCTGTATCATACTAGATAATTTTAAACATGAAAATGACTGAGATCAGCAGATGGTGTAATGGTTGTGTTGTTGAACTCTCATGTAGTTGATCACGGTTTGAGTCCTGGACCCAGCCAGAGGCTTAAAACTCATACCAGGTGTGTGTGCGTGTTTGTGTGCCCAAAATCCCACAAGGAGAATGGATTGCAGCATGCCCATCTCCTCGGGGGGGTGATTTCTCAATTTCTGTCTCTCTGTCTCTCCATGGAGCCTACGTGCCCTATAGCAAATATCTTTCTACAAAACAAAAAGAAGGGAAAAGACAAAAAAGCTAAAATTTTCCTAGAAGAGTCTATACACACACACACACACACACACACACCATATAATATATATTATATAGTATATGCATACATGTAACACATGTGTATATATCTGTTATATTGATATCAATATATTGTTATATATTGGTAGTATATATTTATTTTTATTTTTATTTATTGTTATTATTATTTATACATTCAATTGCTACACATCATTTAGATTGTAAAGAGACTTTACCCAGCATGATATACATTTTAGTCCAGCCCAATTTAGAATACTATACACATCCTCATCAACAGATAATTAACCATATCTGTGTCCCACAAATGTCTTACCTATTTTTTCCCCCAGTTTCCTTTTCTACGCTCTTCCCCTTCCACACTCTTCTTCCACTCTGTCTCTAGTGTCCATAACAATTTTTAATGCTTTTATGTCCTCCAGCCTTTCAGTCTCTATGATAGAGTGTGGACAGTCGGTATATGTTAAGTGGAGGCATACAATGTCTCTCTTTCATAGCCTGACTTGCTTCACTCAGCAACAAATCTTCCATATTCATCCACTTTCTATCAATTTCCAGGGCCTTGTTTTTTATAGCCGAATAATATTCCATGGAGTATATGTGCCACACTTTCTCAACATAACTTTTTAATTTCATCTTAAGTCTTTCCTCATGAGAAGTCTTTAGATAGCTAGAGATAATCCCATAGTCTTAATTCTATTTTGCTTTTGTGAGTTTCCTTCCTGTTAGTTTCCATGCTTGTTCTTTCTGGACTGGATCTCTGTTTCTGAAACACTAACATCTTTAGACATTTGCTGGCAGCAGGGGCTCTTTAGCATTCTCTACTCACTCATAAATATGCTATGTTTTCTATGTTTGGTGTTGCTATTACCATTACATATTTATAATTCAGTAGTAATTTTTTGCCTTATGTATGGAATGGCTAGTCAGGAAAACTATGACTCGTTTTAATTTAGTTTGCTTCTTATTGTTTCAGAAAAGGTTAGATATGATTGTTCTGTCTTTACTTTTTGCATTTCTGTTGGGGTGTAATTCATCTCTGTTGGGCTAAGTGGTCTTATGGTATGTTATTTATTTGACTACAGTGGTAGCTAATATTGTTCATCACTGTTTCTAAGCTTTACTTTTTCATTTGCCTCTTGTGGCACCATGTATTTCTTAATATATGTATTCTTAACATATGCCTCCAATTAGACTTTTCCTTTATAACACGTCTTCAGTATGCTCTGTTTCTCAGATTTCAGTGATTCCTCAGCAAAAGAAAAAGTCAGAATTATTATGTCTCTGCTTCTAATGTTTTGAACTAAAACCTACAGAGATTCTTCAAACAAACAAACAAACTGTATCTAAGACAGTAGAATTACCTATGACTACACGTGGCTCTGATTCTCAACCAAGAAGTTGGGCATGTGCCCCTAATGAGAGATTGTCAAAATTTTGGAGGAGGAGAGATGTTTGGTAGGAACAAAATAAATCCTCCCTGAGTATTTCTGATGTACATGATCAGAATCAGAATCCTGACAGATAGACCTTGAAAATAGGGGAGATTATTTCTTTAGTACCATAGATTTTACTACAGTTGTTGTTATAGTTTAATTATCACAATTCAGAGCAAAACATAATTGTTACTGTTTTTTTTTATAGAAAGATTTTTGCTATAGGGTGTGTACACTCACCAGAGAGACAGAGAAAGAAGGAGAGACAGAAAGCAAAAACTTACTCCCCAGAAGGGATGGGCATGCTTAAGTACCTTCTCCTCTTGGGATCTTGGGTATGAATGCACATGTGTCCGCCCTGAGTCCTAAGCCTCCAGGTCTGGAACTCGAACTATGGTAAACTACGTGGTAGTCTGCTAGAGTGGATCACGTAAATGGACCAATTCTGGTTGCAGAATTGTTACATTTTAATGTACGCTGGATGTACCTTAGTTATGAACTACTAATCCACTAATTAACTAAACATATAAATTTAAAACACTAGAATTTATATTAACATTAAATATCCTTTGTATATGTACTGGAGCTTAATAATATACATATAGAGGAGTCTTTAAAATCCTTGTTCTTTTCTATTCTTATTTTATATACAGTTCTAAAAAAAGGAGTTACTTATTTAAAAAATATAGCATATTCAAAGTAGCAAATTAGATGTGACTAGAGCTAATATTAATTGGTTATAGTTGATATATGAATCAAAAATTGTACATACCTATCTGGAACCATTTAAGTGTTAGGGAAAAATACTTCTTAGTATTTTACCAACCCTTGAGACCATCATAATATTATAGTAAAGTAAAATTTTTTCATAAGAATTATTATAATCCTCAAGCCACAGTAATTATTTTAATTATATCCTGTACACATTTTTTTCTCCAAAACTACTCCCCATCCCCAGTGGTTCATTATTGGGTTTTACAGGGAGTTTATATTTTATTTATATGAAAAATTCACTTGTGATAAATTTGCTTTAGCAATTTGGAATAAGTTAGTTGTTAAATACAGTGATTTTAAAAATAATATTTGCTCTTTATTTAATTCACCTTGTGAAATTTTCTCCATTTGCCTTTTATTTAGTTAAGTAAATTAAATAAATATTAGATAAATCAGATATGTGAAAGAGCAACATATTAAGAAATGATGTTCACAGGAAGTAGGCATACTTTATTAAAAGACCGACAAATCCTTTCGTTTTATTTTGAATACTCAATTTTGATTGCCTGACTGGTGATCAGTCGTGTACTGGTGATGGACTTTGATTTCTTTTAAGTACATTATATTATAGAAACTTAATTACATGTTTCAGGAATTCTGCAAAAATAATTTCCTATTTATATTGCAGATCTGTTTAAGAAATAACAGAACCATATTTATATTATTTTGTATAATTAATAACAATGTAATTCAGTAATTTTATGGTATTCCACATTTTGAAATATAAAACTTTAGCAATGCATTTCCATTTTCTTTTATAGTATATATTAACTGCATTATGCAAAACGCTTGCCTGAAAGGAAGTTTTATAAATATGAATATACATACAAATATATATACTAATGTCTGTACATAAGCATATACTCAGGATCTTTAAAAAATTCATGGAAAGCGCATATTACTAAAAATAAAAAAAACATGGGGCCAGCAGGTAGTGTGGTGGTTAAAGGCACTGGACTTCCATGTGGTCAACTGTAGTTCAAGTCCCATACCTGGTGGCTTGCTTTCTCACTTTCCCTCTCTCTTTCTCTGTCTCTCTCTGATCAAGCTGGAAAATAATAATACTAAATAAATTTTTTAATATAAATGAAAAAACTATGCATGGATTTCAGTTTTTTTCCATATAAAAATTAACTTGTAGGGAACCAGCAGTTGGTGTAATGGCTATGTCGCTGGACTCCCATGTAGTTGACTGCGGTTCGCATCCTGGACCCAGTGGCTTAAAACTCACACCGGGCGCGTGTGCGTGTGTGCCCAAAATCCCGAAAAGAGAATGGAGGAGAAGGGATTTCGGCGTGACCATCCCCCCTGGGGGGTGATTTCTCGCTTTCTGTCTCTATGTCTCTCTCTGTCTGTCTGGTGAGCGCACGTGCCCTATAACGAAAACCTCTCCAAAAAAAGAAAAGAAAAAACTTGTATTTAAATTCCATTCTTCCATGAAATTTTTTAAGAGAGATTTTTGCTCTAGTATGCATGTTCTCTCCATAGAGACAGAAACTGAGAAATCACTCCCCAGGAGGATGGCCATGCCACAATCCCTTCTCCTCCATTCCTGCCTGCCTCAGGATCTTGGGCAAACATGCACATGCATCCAGCCTGAGTTTTAAGCCGTTGGGTCCAGGACTTGAACCATGGTCGACTACGTGAGAGTCTAGCAACATATACATTATGTCATCTGCCAGTTCCTCCATGAACATTTTGAAGTCCCTTCATATATCAGTATTTATTTTAATAGGCCTAAAACATTACTAAGGAATATTATATTATCTATGTCTATGTTTTTATATTATGCTATATATGTTCACATACTGTATATATTGTATACATAATGTCTGGAGCTAACTAAGAATAATCCATTTAACCAATTATCTTCCCTCAAAATATTTTAATCATGTAGATTGACTTTCATGTTTTGCAAACTTCTGCTATCTAATGAAATGACAGCATTTAACTGAAATTTTTGTTTTTAAACATACTTGAATATTTTCAAGTTTTATAATGAATTTCTAAGAGAAAATATACTGTGAAATAAGAATAAGGAAAAAGTCCATATTCTCAAATGTGTGAAATGTTGTTTCTTCAATTAGATGTGTCTGGTTTCTGTGATTTTCCATGTAGAGCTCAGAGATCCATTGATAATATGACCCATCAATGTCAGATAATTTTAGATTCTGATAAATTCCATCTCCCTTAAAAGTAAAAAACTAGATGTAAAGGAAATTATTACTAAAGAAGTAACTAAGTGTAATAACATTTATTTGTTTTATGTTTTATATGAAATTATGTTGAAATATTAGTAAGTATTGTCATATGCTTCATAGGTAAATTCTGAGCTATTTCGGGTGTGTATGTTAGTAAAGGAACCTCTAGAAATTGCTTCAATTTGTGTTTGGCTTCAGTAATAGCCATTACATTTCCATCTGTAATTGTTCTGTTGTCTAAAAATAGAAACAAGGAATGCATCACATTTTGTTTTACCTACCTAATTTGAAGTACACCATGCTTGCATTTCCTTTTAGAGTTCAAGCTCAGCTCTGAACATCCTAGTGTCACTTTCCTATCACCCTTGAGCATCCACAGTTGTGATTATCGATTTGGGTTTTGAAAGCTGCAACTTAATGGACACATATTAAAAGATATTCCAGGTGATATATATTAAGCCCAACAATCTCTAGTGTGGCATGCTTCCAAAGTTTTTTTTATACTATTATTTTGAAAATTATTAGATATTTGTAATGCATGTGCTTATAATGTATTACAAAACAAGTCTTTGATGCCCAAGTTGGTATTTTGTGATTCACCTAAATGAAAAGTGGGGGAGGAAACTAGACGTCCAGCTTGATAAAAAAGTCCTAATGCTTTGTGCTTTAAAATCACAAAATATCGTTTGAAGTAAATTTGTTTATACAATGTTTTATGCCATACTTGGGACTGTTGTGCTTGAATATATCCTTGCATTTTTTCTTCATTAATACAATTGATCTATATTTGCATTTTTTGCCAGAGGCATATGTGAATGTTCTAACTGCATGAGTTCTTCTGCAATCTTTGATTATTGTGTTTAGTCAAAACGACAGCATTTAATTTGAGTTGTTAGCAATTAGGTTTTTTCTGTTGTAGAAGTGATCGTTAATTTTTCTATGTGAATAGTCAAAATCAGGGGCATGGAAAGAAAATGCAATGAATGCAATGAAGTCTTTTTATTTGGAATAGAAAAACTTGGCTATATTTGTTTTCTTTCAGGAAACCAAATACCTGGGTCAATATTTGCAATTCCTTCTGTGTATAAATGAATAATTGTGTTGTGTCCTTTATCATTAAAGTATGCTATTGTCAAACGGTTATTTGCCTGTTAAGATTTATGTTTATATATTAGGATCTAAAAGAAAAGGAGAATGATGAGCTTGATATTCAGTTGAGAGTATTTGATGAGAACAAAGAGGATGACCTAACGGAATTATCACATCGTCTGAATGACATTCGAGCAGAAATGGAATATCCTTTAACAAATCACAAAAATAATCTTGCATGTATTGTGAAAAGGGGATTCATGGGCAATTCTGTGGATTCTTGTTAGAGTTCTTATCTGCCAGCCCAATTTATAGCCATTTATTTACATTAGAACCATACTATGATGCTGTCCTTGAGATTCATGTTGAACAATTGTTTGTACTGATCATTTACACAGACTATATTGAAATCAGCACAGTGGCTCACTATATTATAGGTATACCCTGCTCAATGGTCTTGAATAGACAAATGCCTAAGGCAGTATATTTTCCATGTTAGGATTTTGGGGGAATAGTTCCCTGACTTCATATTAAGTACAGGTAATACTGTTTTTTCAGTTTTATTAAATGATACCTCAATGACTTAGAGATATAATTCAATTTTAATAAATGTCGTATACATATATTGGTGTTCCTTAACAATAACAAAAATGTTTAGATACAGTAGTGTGTGAAAACCATGTGGTAAACGCATCTGAGCATCTGAGCTAGCATACAGTCTTCCAATGGCAATGATTTTTTTGTGAAATGATCTTAGGTGTAAGAGATGGTTGTCATAGCATTATTGGCCATTTGTTTCTTACCCATTAAAGTTTTTACTCACAGATTCTGGGGATGTTGGGAAACACTTCAGAACCAAAGTGACCTTTCAGCTGGACTGTTTCTAGGTGATATGTTCTTCCCTCCCCTGCCTCACCTGCAAAAGCTGGAAGTAATATTCCCCTCCTTGAAACTCCCACAGTACTTTCTTTGTTCTGTCTTATTTATGTACACTTCTCTGCCCCTGTGAGATTGAGGGCAGAAATGTTATGTTTTATCTTTTTCCTCCAATATTCCTATCGAAGTCTTACACTTAAGTATTGGATAAATGTGTGTGCATTGAATAACAATGTTTTTATTGTAAGGAATACTATCTAGTGATTTCGTATACATCATTAGTGATGCCAGTCTGCAATGGCTTCTCAAATATTAAATGCTTTTTATATCAATTAATAAATATCTTGTTTTATACAATCTTTTCTTATAATCCAACTTCCCCATAGAGCTATCTTTGGGTCCATTCTTTAGTCATTTAGGGGACCTTCTGAGACTTTAACGCAGTAGTCTTATGTGGGGTCTAAGAAGTAATCCATCATATCCTTAATGCTACTTCAGAGAAAATGTTGGCTTTCTAGGTTATTTTTAGGATGTTGGATTACATCTCACCTTTTACCTTTATTTTATATTGATTTTCTAGATCCTTTTATTATAAAAGTGAATCCATTTTTGAACTTCATTTTCTATTTTACTAAAAGCATCTAAACTTCTGCCACTATTTTTATATCCTAAGTAAAATGTGTTTCAACCTCATTGCCTTTACTCCCCATCTTTTATCAAAGAATGAAATTCAAATGAATGCAAGTAATAATTTCAGATATAGTTGGTATTTTATCTTGATAAAATAAAACTAGTTTTCTGATCTTTTAGCAGTTCAAGGCACGCTCATTTGCCTTCTCTATGTGGAAATGTAAATGGAGTACAAGTAGCTTGCACGAATAATATAGGTCCTTTGTCACAATCATGAGGAGATCAAGAAAAAACAATTTTCATTGATGACATTTCCTATTCTAATGGTACCAGCTAAAATCTGGACTTTAAAATATAATGCATGATTGCCCAATTAAGATTTTGACACACAAATTGCAATGTACTTTAGGTTTGTTTCTCTTGTTAAAAGATTAAAATGATTCCACAGAATCATATTTATTTATGTAAATGTTTAAATACTGGATTACAGAGCTGAAGGTTTAGAAACAGTAATAGAAGCAAAATGATAAGTTTATGTTTTAAAATTTTTCCTGCTTTTGTTATGATTGAAACTTTCATCAAGAATCCTTGATATTTTTCCCTTTACTTAATTTCTACTGATATGAATGAAGTGTACCACCTTCTGTATAATATGTTAAAGGACACTGCTGCTGAAAATTACTTATTATCCATCCTACAACATTTTTTGCTCATAAGAAATGATTATTATATCAGGTAAGTGCCCATTTTGAGTACTGAGTTGGATGTTAAAGGAAAATTAACAAGGCAGTGGGGTATAGGCAATGTATGTATATATACAAACTTAGAATATGAGAATTTGGCTTCTTTATGACACATCTTAAAATGTGTTCATTTATTTTTAATTTAATCAGAAGAAAGAGAACTCTACTTATAAAAATGGAGTACCCTCAGCAATGGGACTCTCAGTAGCAATGAATCCAACAGTTTTTACTGACTTTGATGAATTTTCTTCACTGGATGATGGTAGCACAGAGGAAGCACTGAAGATTCTAGGGCAACTTAAAGTTTTTATCTTGTACATTTTCATAAGTAAGATTTTACTGTTATTTCTTTTTTATACTGTTTATCTAATAATAAATGTGATCTTACCACTTAAGAAAATAATAATACTAATATTTCAATTTTATGTCCAGTAATGTAATTCTTCAAAAATAAATGAATATGGTAATAACCAGTAAAGCTAAAAGTTTTAGACTCTAGTAACCAGAGATATATTAGAAAACCAAAAAGTTATAAAGAGATTTCTGAGTGACTGAAATTATCTGTAGACTGGTGACCATGATCTTATATTTAACTGTTTGAGAAGCTCTTAGTTGGTCTTCATACTCTAATTTGCAGGATATTCTGAGAACTGAGGTTCTTTGATTTCTCAAAACCTGCTTGATTAGAAGGAACAAGAAGGCTTCTGTGAGGTCTAGTACAGTCGCAACAAAAATGACAGCTCTAAAGCAACATAGAGAGCTATTCTAGTTCAGGCTAGTAAAATAATTTTATGAGCATCATGATGTCACAGAGACGTAGAACATCTTAAAAATAGTATATGCTGTTTTTTAGGCAGGAAAGATGGTAATGCATTAAACATGATTCTTGTTTTCTAAATTAAGTTCTGATGGTATAAGGGGTGCTGTGCCCATGGGGTACTCAGTTACCTGGGAACATCATTTATATGAAACCATTTATTTCTCAATAACTATGAATAAAGGAGAAGGTACCCTCATATGGCATGCCTTCATCCTAAGAACATACATGGGAAGTAAAAGTGTGACAGGAATTTTTATTCTATGTTCAGATGATTAACCTTGCCTCAGAGAGAACAGTTGTGTTTTCTTTATTTACTCAGTCTTTGGTAGACTGAGTTTATATTTGAATGTTATTTTCGACCCAATCATGACTTTTCTTTTCTTTTTTGGAGAGGTTTTTGCTTTAGGGTCTGTGCGCTTGCCAGAAAGATAGAGACAGAAAGTGAAAAATCACTTCCCAAGTGATATGGCCATGCCGCAATCCCTTCTCCTCCATTCTCCTCTTGGGATCTTGGGCATGCACGCACATGCGCCCGGGGTGAATTTAAGCCACTGGGTCTGGGACTTGAACCATGATAGACTACATGGGAGTCCAGCAACATAGCCATTACACCAACTGCTGGTCCCACTGATCATGACTTTTCAAAGCCCCAGATTGTAATATATATTACTGTGTATTCTTATTCTTGGTACCTACCTCATGACTAAGGACATAGAAGAGCAATTAGACTCTGTTTGGCTTCATCTTCACACTTTTAATAGGTTGGCTAGTTATCAGCAGCACTATATTTAGTGATGTTTATGTCACAATTTGTCTGCAATAGTACTTCTTACTGACTTTTCTCTATTGAATTTATTACCCCCTGGCAAATACTAAATCTTCCCAAATTTTAGTGCAAAAAGTGCCTTTTTAAAATTTTGCAGTATGCAAGTGGCCATTTTTAAGGCCAGAATTACCTTGATAGATTACAGAATTAGGGTATGTTTTAAAACCTTTGACACTTGAAACAAATTGAGGCTATACCGATGCATATTAAGTGTGTATATTTTATAAGATGGATCTTTTAAAATATGTTGCATAAATAGATCTTTGGAATAGTCTGTGAGATAAGTAGCTCAGTCCAGTTTTGTAAGCTGTTATAGCCATCTTGAGTAAAAGTGCTGTAGTAAATTCAAAATGTTGTTTGCCACCTAATGCCAGGAAACTCAGCTCTTACTGAAATTGAGAACTGTGGTGCCTAGAACCATGTCTGTGTCCATGGATGTAAGACTAACAGGTCTTTTGTTGTCTTTAACTTTAGAAACAATAACTTGAGTAAATAAAGGTGATAAATATGTTTTGAAATTAGCAGGAATTCCTGTAAAATAGAATATTAATTCACTAAACATTCACAGTTGATTATACCACAGTGGGTTTGGCACTATAACATCCAAATCATTTTTAAACTTCAGCGTATTTCTCCAAAAAGTGTAATGGCTAGAAGGAATTTTTTTCTAACAGTACTAGAAAAAGTCTTAGTTCTTTTAATGTGCTGAATCCCTTCTTAAGAAAATTGATTCATATAGCTAGAAAAGGTATTCACCAATACTTTTTTCTCTTTTTCAGGCCACAGTATTATAAAATAATTGAAGAATGTGTTTCACAGATAGTGCTGCACTGCAGTGGTATGGACCCAGACTTCAAGTATAGGCAGAGATTAGACATTGATTTTACTCATCTGATAGGTAATATAATCTTTACTGTCCTTTGGTTATATTTTACATATTCTATAAATAGGAAATTAAAGCATTTTCCATTTAATCACTGAATATCTTTACAGTGTACAACATGGTTTTTCCCAGCATGAATACAGTATATATTAGTCAAGTCAAAGACATTGCTATATACATTATCATCCACAGATAATGTTTCATTTTTGTGTCTATCAAAGGTTCTGTTTTTTCCCTGATCCCCTCCCTTCCACCATCTGTTATCTGTCCCTTCCTATACTGTCACTAGTATCTACAATTGCCCTCCCTGATATTATAATTTCCAGTCTTTCAATTTTTGCTATAGAGTGCAGACAGTCAGTATATTTTATGCTGGAACATAAAATACCTGTCTTTCATAGTCTGGCTTGCTTTGCTGAGCATTGACTCTTCCATATCACCCACTTTGCATCAAACATCAGGATCTTTTTTTTTTTTTTTAATGGCCGACTAGTACTCCATAGTGTACATGTAAAGCAGGCACTTTTGAAACTGATTGACTAAAAGATATAGAAACACAGTAAATGGATGTAAATACCAGATATAGTGTGTGTGAAAGAGGAGGTTCTGAGGAAGGACATTTAGAAGAAAATAGGGAGGCAAAACATTAATGGGACAAAGAAATGTGGTATTATCTGTTGAAGATAATTTTATAGTTTTATTAACTGGACTAGGGAGAAATGTTCACATGTTGAAATATTCACTTCATAAGGTAAATAATGTGATTGAATATATAAAAGTAAATGAAATAAAAAATGTAAAACAAAATAATAAATGTAGGTCTCCCTCTCACTGTTTTTCTATTATGTCTGTGCTACTCAGTTGCTATAATTGTTAATTATGATGATCGTGAGAGTTCTACCCGTGTGATTAGAAATATTAACCTATTTCATAAATTTCAACACTTCTGAACTCAGCTTAAACTTAGTGTCCCATGAAGAGTCATTATATTATTATAAATGAACGCCTTACTTTTCAGATACATGCATCTAAAATCCTTTAATTTCATATATATTGGTACTTTAGTAGTTTTATAAAAATCATGTGTATAATAAGGCAGGCTTATTTTAGTAATTTGAAACCTTATAAGGGTATCACATAGGTCAATTTCTGTTTCCATAGACTTTGGGTCTTGCAAAGAATTTGAGGTCATCATATTGTTCTTCATGGACTTCTGAGGACGTGATCTTATATCACTCTAGACTGGTAGTTAGCAGTACTTTCCAGAACAATCTCTGAAGGCTGATATGGAACCTCCCTGGTGACATGTTATGCTATGTGGCCTTATAGTGGCAAAATTTTATTTATACCTAGTTTATATCACTCTTGCTACAGTTCAAGCATGACTCATTTGTCTTGTCTTTGAAGAACTAAACAATAGCTGTTGCATGACTATTATTTTTCACTCCATAGCACAGGGCAGAAGCACAGTAATATTCAAAGATGAATGCCTTATTATTATTTATCATGTATTATTTTCCATTTTTAAGAATATTGTACATTTATTGTAGATAATCTAGAGACATACATGAGACAAACCACTAGTCACATCACCATTATTCACTTTTTAACTCAGTATATTTCCATGTATTTCTCTTTATCTATCTATGTATCTATCTTCTAATTTTTCATAGAATATTATGAGAATTTTTCCATGTTATCCTTCAAAACATGACACCATGTCTGTATAACTTTTAATTTTATAGACTGTCATAATCACCTTAACCAGTCCTTTCTTATTTTACATCTAGAGTGTCTTCATGTTTTCATACTTATACATTAATATGCTATGAACATTCTTGGTATAAATGGCCTTTAGATAGAGAGGCAGAAAGTTAGAAATCACCCCCTGGGGAATGGCCATGCCACAATCCCTTCTCCTCCATTCTTCTCCCAGGAGTTTGGGCATGCATGCACACATGCCTGGTGTGTTTCAAGCTGCTGGGATCTGGACTCCCAACTGCGGTTGGCCACGTGGGAGTTCAGCGCCTTAACCACTGCACCACATGCTAGCCCCAGGATTTATTCTTAGAAGTGAGGTTAAGAACTTGCAAAGTTCAAATACCTTTGACTTTGCAAAGGTCAAATACTTTTCAGGAAGCTTGTGCCTATTTACCTTGCCCCAGCAATGAATGTGAATGCTGGTTTCACTATATATTTTTCACTGAACTTCATAAACTTAGTAATTTTTTTCATATTATGTTGAGGGAGTCATAGAGACTATTTCTAAATATGTGTCTTGGTTTACAGTGCATTTATAGGTCATCTTTGGCATACCTACTCTCCTGTTGATTTTGGCTAGTTCATTCAGAATTTAACAGACATTGTTTTGTGTATTGTGTTCCAGGCACTTATTTATTTTTTGGAAAGGTTTTTGCTATAGGCTGCGTGTACTCACCCGAAAGTGAGAGAGAGAGAGAGGGAGAGAGAGAGACAGACAGAAAGTGAGAAATCACCGCCCCCCCCAGGGGGGATGGCTACGCTGCAATCCCTTCTCCATTCTGCTCTCAGGATCCCGGTGTGTGTTTAAGATATCCAGTCCAGGACTCGAACCACGGTCGACTACATGGGAGTCCAGTGACATAGCCATTACGCCAACTGCTGGTCCTGATAAATTTTGATATTTATAAATACACTGAAAACTATTGTTAAAGTCAGGATAATAAGTATCTCTGTACCCCCTAAAGTTTCTGCATTCTCCTTTTAGTCCCTCCTTCTCATGCCTCCCACCTCTCCCCATCTTAAGGCAACCACTTATGTCTCTTTCACTGGTTTCATTTTATTATATATATATTTTTTTATTAGTTTCATTTTCTAAAATTTTATACATACACAAACATATATCATGTACTCTCTTTTTGTCTTTCTTCTTTCATTCAGGACAATTATGTTGAGATTCATCCGAGTTGTTCTGTTGCATCTATCAATCGTTCTTTTACACATCTCCTATTGCTGAGTATTGTTCCAGTATATGAATATACCACAATTTATTTAGAGATACACTTGTTTATGTTCCTTTTGGTCCTTCAGGTTTTGACTATTATAAGTGAAGTTGCTCTGGACATTCATTACGAGTATGAGTGCAGACATATTTTCATTTTTTAGGGGTAAATAAGTAGGTGTAGAATGACAATGTACAAAATAGACTTTATATATAATCATGAGAGATATGATATTGCTCAAAAGAGGTTCCTCAATTTTTTGTATTTTGAAGTGTTTGATGAGAGCTGAGAATTTTTAAAAATTTTAATTTATACATTCAATCACATATGTCACTTAGCTCGTAAAGTGCATGTTCCAACATGAAAACATACATTTCTCACCAGTCCAGTTGGGGATACTATACACATTATCATCAACAGATAATAGCCCATTTCTTTGTCCCATAAATGTGTTGCCTCTCCATTTTTCTCCTAAATGTCTTTTTTAAGACTCACCTCCTTCTCCCACCCTCTTCCCACACTGTATCTGGTATCTATAACCATTTTCTATGGAGATTTGAGAAATTTGAAGTTTGTTTCCTTATATATGTGATACATTTTACCCCAGACCGGCAGTTTAAGTAAAATCTTTCACTAGATAGCCTGAATTAATGAACGTATCCTTCCCCTCTACTTTTTTTTAAAGCTAATTTTGAGTCTTAATCTTAAACATGGAGTCATTGTTACCTCTCCACTAATAACAAACTACACACATTTTTTTGGAAGAATTCTGTAATTATAAGAGTTGAAAAATAAGAGAATACCTTTAAAATGATGATAATTTAGTCACATAGATTTCTGTATGCCTGCTTTTGTGTCTGAACAATAGTATCATTGAATTCAGTTAGTATGATAAAAAAAGAAAATGTGATAGATTGTGTTTTATGTGTAGTATAGGTCAGTTTCCCTTTAACAGCAGCTGACATAAAAATGATAGTCTGCATAGTAGAATTATAGGCTGACAGGCATCTTTTGCCTAGAGATACCATGTCATAATTTCTAATCACTTTTGTTCAATCTAAATAGATTCTTGTGTGAACAAAGCAAAAGTTGAAGAAAGTGAACAAAAAGCAGTGGAATTTTCAAAGAAGGTAAGGCTTAGCTTATAACATATTGGCTTTAATAGTTAAATTAGTAATTTAATCAAAGCATATATTCTACCTTGCTTCTTTATATGATGCCCTATAAATTTTGTTTTATTTATATAATATTTTGTATTTCTGGAATCAAACATAGCCACTGAATAGTGATTTATTTTTTAATAAGATAAAGTTGCTACTGTACCCTCAATCATCTTAAATCCATTATGGAAGAAAATCACTAGCCATATTATACTAAAATGATAAATGAAGTAAAATTTGATTACCAAAAGTATATATTTAGAAACAATTGACCAAAGTAAATTCTCCTTTGTTTTCCTATAGTTCTTACTTATTTACGATAGGTAGTTTTTTTGGACAACTATGAGGTATTTAGTCAGTCTTACCTGACCTGATGGTTAAAATCAGTGCAATTGATAACAAGGGAATGTTGAAATGTTTTAATTCTCTGTCTCTGCTTAGATATAGGTTCTTTTAATTTTTTTTTTTAGTAGTAATAATTACTACTTTTTTAAACGATGCTGCTACTTCACGTTGACTTGGTAGAATTGAGGTTCCCCATTTCTTTCTGTTATGGCCTTATGTAAATGCCTGTGAGTGAATACCAGCTTTATAAATATCTTAATTTCATTTAGATCTAAGATTGTCTTTCCCTTTTCATGAAAGCATTGCTACAATTTTATTAACTTCTATTAAAACTTTCTCTTTTTTGCTGTAATTCTAGATCGTATTAAGGGTTTGTATAGTATTTCTTGTTGGATGCAGGGAGAAGGATTGAAGTACAAGTCTAAAAGCTCTCCAGTTTTCAGCCTTTTGACAGCAAGATAAAGTGCTTACATATTGCTGTCTCTTCAAAGTTATGACTTACCTTGGAGATTAGATAATCACTTTTGCTATCACTCTAGAAATTATAGAGTATTACTGAAGTTACTTTAGGGCATCTGAAGAAATGTCTTTGCTTTTCCAGTTACTAGAATAGATTTTAAGAGCTTGAGCATAAAATGTTTGTGTGAAGCTGTCATTTTTATTGGCAAAAGAAAATGCATGCTTTTTGATTAATAGACCTTTATATTTCTAATGTTCTCTTAAGTAGCATATTTAAAATTCCCTTTGAAAAATCTTAGAATCACCTTAATTTTTGGCTGGCACTGTAATTAGATACCACAAGACTGGAGCAAATTGTGATGATATAACTGGTAAAGTTTTCTGTAAGCGAATATTATGGGAAGAGGAATTCTGAAATAGTAGAAAAGACATGTCTATGTTTGATAGCTAGTCTCACCATTATTTAGAATGAAAACATGGATGGTCTGGTAGTTATCTTCACGCATTTTTTTTTTTAGAGGTTTTTGCTATAGGATGCATGTGCTGGCCAGACAGAGAGAGAGAGACAGGGAGATAGAAAGCGAGAAATCACCCCCCAGGGGGGATGGCCACACCGCAATCCCTTCTCTTCCATTCTCCTCTGGGGATCCTGGGCACGCACGTGTGCCTGGCGTGAGTTTAAGCCACCGGGTCCGGGATGCGAACCACGGTTGACTACGTGGGAGTCCAGCGACATAGCCATTACACTAACTGCTGGTCCCTTCATGCATTTTCTTGTTCTTGGTCATTTTAAGAGACAGTATAACATAGATTTAAAACAAACAAAAAGCACCAGAAAGCTGGAGCAGTGGTGCATACCTCTAATCCCAGCTATGCAGAGGGCTGAGGCAGGACGGTGGTGAGGCCTTGCTGGTTAGCACACCATAGAAACAGCCTATTTCTCAAAAGGTGCTAGGATGAGAGGCAATAATTGTAAGATCTCATCTCAGTTATTTGACTTACTAGCTGTGACTTTAAATAAACCACTTGCTCTCCTTGGATCTTAATTTCTTCAGCATTAAGAGGAGAGGGTAAGATGTACAGGCTTCTAAGACCTTTTCCACCTCACATATTTCAGGTTTCTGTGATTCCCATATTTATATGTTTATAGATGAACATGATTTTAAATTAAAAGCAGAAGCATTGTGTGCCTTTCTTCAAATGTACCAATAAACCATTTATAGAAGGAGAATCATATATAGTATGTTTGTGTAAACTCTGAGTTTGAGAAGCACACAGAAGAAGCTAGCTTTGAGGGGTGGGCTGCAGTAGAGAGTCAGATAACTCTAAAAAGAGATAGTAGTGAAATCTAATTAGCTTACACCAATGCTCCATCTTGCTAGTGAACTAAGAAAACTAAGGGCATCCACTGAAGGATCTACGGATTCTTTACTCTAGGGATCTGAGGTGGGTTTGAAATATAAAGATTAGAGAAGATTTGGACCAGCCTTTGTGGGACATTTTCTATAGATTCAAGTAGAGATAAATAAAAGTATTACTAAATAGTAGTTTAGTTTTGACCCAACACTGTTATTATTCAGTTTTATCACTCATTCTTTCTTCAGTTTTATAACAGAATGGCATTTTATAATTTCCAAAGATCAAATGCACTATGAGGATGACTATTAGCAGTGAATAATGCTTTTGTATTTGTTCCACAAACTCTAAACACAATTCTGAACAGTTAAAAGAAAAATTTTGCTATAGGGCGCATGTGCTTGCTGGAGAGGCAGAGAGACAAAAAGTGAGAAGCCTTCTCCCCCCCCCCCCCCCCCCCCGGACTGGCCATGCCACAATCCCTTCTCCTCCGTTCTCCTCTCAGGATCTTGGATGTATATACACACACATCTTGCATGAGTTTTAAGCTGCCGGGTCCAGGATTTGAACTACATTTGACTATGTGGGAGTCCAGCAATGTAACCTTTATGCCATCTGCTGGTCCCAAGATATATCACTCTTAGACACAGAAATAATGTTGGAATAATGTGTAGAGTTCTAAAGCAGTGTGAGGTCACCCTGATGATAAGAGCATATAAAATATTTTGAGTTTTTTTTTTTAAGAAGTGAAAATGGTTTTGCTTATCTTGAGTGGGAGGCACATTTCTTTATTGCCACTACATGACAATTAAGCACCACTTCCATATTGATACTTAATTATTATGAAAATAATCAAGAGATCCGATGTGATTCTGAGTGATTTGGAGATTCAACTGAAGAAAACTGTTTTAACTTATTTGATTCATGATGTTTTTTAAAGATTTCTCAAACCTATGTATGTTAGTAACTGTACATTCATGGTGGTGATCATTGCAGTTCGATGAAGAATTCACAGCTCGACAGGAAGCTCAAGCAGAGCTTCAAAAAAGAGAGGAAAAAATCAAAGAACTTGAAACAGAAATCCAGCAACTTCGAACCCAGGTAATGAAACAAGATATAGACTTTGTGTCATGTCAAAGTGAGTTTGATGGCAGAAAATTATCTTGTTAGATAGAAGGGAAAATGTGACCAGAAACAGACTTTTTCGGCAGTTTCACATTTTAGTCAAAATAACTCTACAGGTTTGATTTTCCAGGAAAATAATCTTAATGTTTGAAAAAAAACACATTAGTTGCTCAAAGTGTTCTGAATATTTTTAACTGAATATATTAGACAAGCAAAACTATTTTTGAGATGAAATTTTCATGACGATTTGAAAAATTGGGTGCATAGTAATTTCTTTCAAAAAGAATGCAGAAATAATCATTAATTTTAATGGTACCCATAGCTTCTTAAGATCTCTTTAGATCTCAAATACCATCATTTCAAAACCTATGAACTTTATATTTCCACCTGCATTCCGTATGATGAAAAGCTTCTATATACACTTAAATTTTTCATTAGGGTGTCTAAACTTTAGAACTGCTTAAGTATTTCTCAATACACTTTATATCTTAAATGAATATTAAGAAATTGAACATGATGTCTTAACATAGTGGATGCTCAGTAGATGTTTGTTGATTGACTAGATCTATTATCAATCTACTGAAAAATTACTGCAAAACTCTCTAGTAAATGAAAAATTACCCAATGTTGTGCCTTTTTTCTATACTTACCCTGCATCATTTATTTATTTATTTTTACCTTTGAGAGATTTTTGCTATATGGCATATGCACTTGCTGGAGAGATAGCAAAAGACGAGACAGAAAGCAAGAAATCATCCCCCTGGGGGGATGGGCCATGCTACAATCCCTTCTCCTCCATTTACTTCTCAGGATTTGGGGCATGCGTGCACACACATCCAGTGTGAGTTTCAAGCCTCCCAGTCCAGGACTCAAAACACGGTCAGCCACGTGTGAGTCCAATGCCTTAATCATCATACCACCTGCAGGCCCCACTTATTTCTAATATTTATAATTTACTTTCATTTAATCAATCTTTCTCCACCTTCTACTTATCTTCTATTTTGTCATCCTCACATGGTGACGTTCTTCAGTACTCTGTCCACTGCTCTTTTCTCTGTGTGTCCTTAACTCTCATGTTCCATTCAGTATCATAAATTCACATTTCACCTCTTAGTAGATCTCTAATCTCCTGAATTTGTCTTATATTTCCAGCTTCTGATTAGCTATCCTCATAGGAAGATCCTACTGGATGCATGTTGAAATCTAACTCAGTATTTGGGGCCTCTTTTTCCTCAAACCAGCTGTGTCTCCATTCTTACTCATTTAAATTTTACCACCAACTTTTTTAGATAGGGAAGCTGGATTTTTATTTCCTATTTTCCTCTCCCATCTCCTCATAAATAACCTCAGTCTCTGTTTTATGTGAGTTCTTGGGCTTTTGTCCCTCTTACATCAAAAGCCAGATTTTCCCCAAACCCCCAACCAGGTACATGCTCTCATTTCATTTTACCTGGATTATTACAGTTGTTTTCTAACTGTTCTCCCTGCCTATAGTCTCTTCCTCCTCAAATTCATCCTTTATGTCAGTGGCATAATAATCTTCCTAAAACACTGCCCTGATTATTGTCACTCCAAGCTTTAATATGTTTAATGGTTGCCTGTTGCAGTCAGGATTAAATAAAATCTCCTTACTAGGAATTGTAAGGCCTTCTGGCATGGACTCCCTTATCTCCCCTTCACAGCGTAGGCTCTGACTGCTCTCTTAACTACAGCCTCTGTTGCAGCTATGTCACCTTTCTTCTCTTCACATTCACAACTTACTGCCTCCATACTTTTCCTTCTGCCAGCATTTCCTGGACATTAGTTACAGAGATGCTAATAGATTTTTCATGAGAAAAAGCAGTCCATAGTCCAATAAATTGGGTACACATGAAATTCTCCTCTTGAGGAGTTACTCTACTCATTACCATGATAAAGGATCAGAAATGCCCTACATTGAAGAAACCTGTCTAACTCTTTCATATAGCTTTCCCAGACTCATTTGACCACAGAAGCTTTTATCTGAGAACACCTATTCTTAGCTCCTGGAAATAAAGATTTCATGGAGCTTTGTTGACAAATGGTGGCTTATGTTAATCGCTGTCAGAAATGCCCTGCCTTGTTCATCTGTTCACACGAAACACATCATTTCAGGAGAATATTGGTAAGACATCTATTGGAAAGCTTCACTAAAAACTCCATTAGGAAAGTTTTTTTTTGGGGGGGTATGGGCATATGCACACACACCTGACATGTCCCCCTGCCAAGTCACTGAGTCCAGGACTGGAACTGTGGAGTCAGCCATGTGGAATCTAGCCACCTTAACCACCAAGCCATCTGGCTTGCCCCTTTAGACAGTTTCTCTGAACTCCCATGTCACTTTTTAAGAGCACTGATATTATATTTCTTTGGTCCTGTCTCTTTTTCTTCCACTTGTACGTAAGCACCTTGAGACCTTGAGGACAGTGTATTTCTTACTTTTATTCAAGATCCTACTGCACCTAGCACAGAACCTTAATTGCGTAGTAAGTAGTTGCTTATTTATTGTAAAATTAGCTATAAAAGTGCATGTAGCACTCTAGCATACCCAGAATGATGTCAGATATTAAATTATTCATTTCCTTATTCAATTCACAGCACAATATTGAGCCCTAATTTAATTGTTTAATTTATAATTACTCATAAGAGGGAATAAAAGACTGATAGTACTAGAATTTTTAAAGTCCAGTAGCATTTAGTATAAATATTTGAGATTCTTTTTTAGGTCTGTAAAATATGAATGTAACTCGAATAAAAGTCTATTTTAAATAACAGAATTTTGTGGCTGTACAAGTTTCATAACATAATTATGATTTAAAACAGGAAAAAAGGATGTTTACAAATGTATATTACTTTAATATTGCTGTTGTTAATAAATAAATAGAACATACATTTTGCTTTTTATAGTATCCAGAAAATTAATTCATATACAAAACTTGTAGAATAAATTACTAATTTTGTGAACTTTTCATTTTGTTCTCAATCAAGACTGTAAAAAGATTTTCTTTATTTTGCCATATTAAAGTGAGAAGAATTTTATATATTTTAATCTTTTTCCTTTTGAATTTAAGGGAAATTTTCGCTATAGGGCATGTGGACTTGCCAGAGAAAGAGAGAGAGAGAGAGAGAGAGAGAGAGAGAGAGAGACAAATTGCCTTCAGGAGAAATGGCCATGCTGGAATTCCTTTTCCTCCATTCTCCTCTTGGGATTTTGGGCACACATGTACACACACCCAGTGTGAATTTTAAGCTGCCATGTCTAGGATTTGAACTGCAGTCGATTACATGGGAGTCCAGTGACATAACGATTACTCCATCTGCTGGTCCTTATTTTAATCTTGTCTTTAATTATTCCTAATTCAGGAGAGGATTGGATTCCAGGAGAATAGTTTTGAACCTTTCATTCAGTGAATCCAATGTTACATCTTGATTATAAGTTTATTCATTGCTTCCATGAAGAGAGAGAGACAGGCACCCCCTGTCTTCTTGCCACAGTTTTTTTCCCAGCCTCATCTCCCTAGCATCAAGATGAAGTGTGTTTTAAGGGAGATCTTGAAACTGATCCTGGGACCTTCTCATATGTCCTCAGCATTTTGTAGTGTTGCATTAACCTTGTGCCACTATAGCTGGTTTAAGTTACTTTGTAAGAGTAGAAATAAATTATACTGTCTTCATTATCCAATTTGTGTGAATTAATTCTCCTTGTGGCAAATGACACCTACTTATGAAGAATAAGTCTGTTACAGTGGAAAGAGGACTGCATTGGGTGTGAGAACTATATTCTCATTCTAATTACATTTCAGACTGCAACTTTTGGTTAATCATTTAAATTTTTGCAGTTACAGTTTCCTCAACTGTAACAATGAGATAAAAGATGAGATAGGCATGCCCTATTTACATTACAAAGTTATAAGGATCAAAATAAATAATAGATTTTAAAATGTTGGTAAGTGTCTATTACTATCTAAGTAGATGCTACTTAGTATTAACTATTGATATTAGAAGACAGCTACTGGTGCCATGAAACAGACCCTTTGTGTCAAGCTAATTGGCCTCCAATGGAATTGAATCCATGACCTTATATTAATTATTCTGCATTCAAACCAACTAGACTAATAGCCCAAGTCATCTACTATACTTCTTTGCATATATAATAAAAGGTAATTTTTCATTATTTTTGAGGAATATTTTAAAGTATGTTGGAGAATGCTAACTTACATATCTTTAGTATGTTAGCAGGAGTAGTCACTATCCATTGTTTATAATGAGTATCAAATACTCGTAGAAATTTTTTTCATGTACTGTTAAACTTACCTATACTTCAAATAAAGTGTATGTAATCTTAAAAATTAAATAAGGTATATATAATCTTAAGCTATACATATCTATAAAGTACACATAATCTCAAAAATAAATAAGGTATATATAATCTTAAACCACAGATGTCCATTGATATGCATTCTTTCTGCTATATTTTATTATAAGCATTTAAACTTGTAATATTTATATTTTAGGCACTCTCAAGTTCAGCAATTCCAGGCCCTCCTCCACCGCCTCCACTGCCAGGTGTTGTACCTCCTCCACCACCACCTCCACCAGCACCACCTCTACCTGGAGGAGTACCTCCTCCTCCTCCTCCACCACCTCCTTTGCAAGGAATGACTGGTGTTCCACCACCACCACCTTTTTTGGGGGGACCTCCCCCACCACCACCCCTTGGAGGAGTTCCTCCTCCCCCAGGAGCATCAATGGAACTACCTTATGGAATGAAGCAGAAAAAAGTATATAAACCAGAAGTGTCTATGAAGAGAATCAACTGGGCAAAGGTAATGCTAGAGCTTTTTGACTTTGTTTAGTCACGTTTGATCATTAGTGTGTGAAAACTTGCATTGCTACATGTAAGTATTGTGTAATACTCGAGACTATGACTGTTAGTTCTTTCCCTTTCCTTTGTGAGTTTACCATTTTATGTCTGTCTTTCAACCTAGTATCTAGATAACTGGAAGTTCCCCATACTGTTTTAAATTATGAAGAAGACTAAAGGAATGTTAAAGTGGTATAAAGAATAATATTTGAAATATATCAACAAATGGAAAATAAGTTTGACATTGTTTAGACAAGATATTGTTGACCTCAAATACTTCAACTTTCTTTATTACTGAGTCATGTTATGTCAGTTATTTTTGTTCTTGGAAAAGGACCTTATTTTTGAGTTTTTAAACTTTCAGATAGTGTAGACTAGGTGACAGTATCTACTAGTGACTTAATCAATTAGTTTTGATATGATGTATAAAAATGCTTGCAAATATAATTTTGCTTTATTATCATTATCAAATAATGTTTCTTTGAAAAGATTATTATAAAAATGGACACAGTCCTCATTTACTGGGAACTAATCTTGTAATTAAAAAAAAACTTTACCCAGAGCACCATTTGGGGAAATGACCTATTCACGAGCATATTCACAGTGCTATCTGACAGTTTCTATGTAGTGAGTCAGTTTGATGAGCCTCATGGTTAAATCAATTTTAAAGGATAGGCATATACCTATGCTTTGACTGTAAGATTAAACGAGATATAAATTGTCTTCGAATGTAATTATTTTTAATTAGGCACAATTCACCAGAATATAGGATCTGGAAGCTGTTGACCCAGTTACCTATGTGTGTGTATATATTTGTTAACTTAGCAATTGAACACATAATGTATTGGTACTGGCATATGACAGAGCTTCATGATGTACTGTAAAAAACAGGTTTCTAAACATGGGTTTGAGTACAGTCGTTAAGAGTACTATTCTCTGGAGCTAGACTGCCTGGGTTTAAATCCCAGCTCCTCCACTTACTAATTTGGGCAGCCACTTCAACTTTCTGGGGCTCAGGTTCCTCATCTTTAACATGGAGATAGTCATAGGTCCTGTGTCAAAGGATTATTGTGAGGATTAGTTTCATTGGTATATGCAAATCACTAAAGCAGTCCCTGATACATAGTGGAAAATATGTGGTAGCTGTTGATATGGTTGTTGCCTTCAATCTAATTACTAGATAAGGGGAATTCACTTTCTGTTTTAGGTTTTTGCCACAGGGCAAGTGCATTTACCAGAGAGACAGAGAGAGACAGTGAGAGGGAAAGTGAGAAATCACCCTCCAGGGAGGATGGCCATGCTGCAATCCCTTCTCCTCCAGTCTCCTCCTGGGATTCTGGGCACACACACACACGAGCCCAGCGTGATCTTCAAGCCACCAGGTCCAGGACTTGAACCTTGGTCAACCATATGAATGTCCAGTGCCTTAACCAGCATGCTACCTGCTGGCCCCAGGGAATTCACTTTCTGACTTTTAAGTTTTCCATTTCCAAAAATCCAGGAGGGGAAAAAAATTATATGTGAGTTGAGGGAAGTACTTAATATATTTTAAGATTACTTCTAATAGAAGAATTTTAAAATCATTTTTATTATATAGCTGGTTTATATCATGTATCATTTTTGCAGGTCAAAAGAATTCTGAAAGCTTACCAATGAATATTAAACTTAAAAGTATTGTTTTGAGGGACTAGCAGATGGTGTAGTGGTTATGTTGCTGTTCTCCCACATAGCTGATTTTGGTTTGAGTCCCAGACCTGGTGGCGTGAAAATCACTTGGGGCACAAGTGTGTGTGCCCAAGATCCTGGGAAGAGTCTGGAGAAAGGACTGTGGCATGGGCCCTCCGCTGGGGGGTGATTTCTCAGTTTCAGTTTCCCTCTCACTGCCTCTTTCTGTTTCTCTCTCTCTCTCTCTCTCTCTCTCTCTGCAACTGTATGCACCCTAACGCAAAAATCTCTAAAAAAAGAAAAAGTATTATTTTGATCGATCCTAAAATTGATTCAGTGAATAGATTAATAAATGGACTGTCGTTCAGCCTTCGAGAAAGAAAATTATTTTAAAAACTTAATATGATATAATAATTTTGAAATTTATCTTTGTTATTTTCATTTTAGATTGAGCCGAAAGAATTGTCTGAAAACTGTTTCTGGTTAAAAGTTAAAGAAGACAAGTTTGAGAATCCAGATCTCTTTGCAAAATTGGCACTGAATTTTACTACTCAGATGAAAGGTACATTTTATTTTTTAAAATGTAAATTCCTGATTCTAATATATTGGAATTCAGTGTTTTGCTCAAAATTATTAATAATATCTGTTTGTACAGTTTTCTCATCCCGGATAGGGCCAAAGATTATTAACATATTAACTGCGTTTTACCCAGTAACTAAAGAAGGAAATACTTCTTTTCTTTGAAATATATTTTTGCATAAATCTTATTGTTCTTCTGAATATATAGTTTTTCTTTTTATTGTTTTATATATGCTTTATACCCCTCTTTATAAAATTGTCATTTTTTTAAATTGAGAAGCAGAAATGATGAATTTGTTGATTTCTTATGTTAGAGAAAATAATGTAAGAGAATTCTAAGGTTTCTGAAGTTTCCATGAAATTGGAATAAGTTCAGTGCCATGGTGCTTAAGTAGTCTTCCCTTTACATTTGTATTATTTATCAATTTGGTTTCAGAGGAAATTTTGTAGTTTTTGTGGTAAGTAGATTTTCTGGATTAATACCAAAATCTGGCATTTAGAAAGTATAGCTTACTGACTTGACAATAGAGTGCCTTGTTTATGGTTACATCCTTAGCCTCTTGAGAATTTCGCAGGTAATTTTGGTGCTAGATAAGTAACTTCTTCATCTCATCATTAATCATTGTGGTTCATGAACTTTCTGTATTTTATTCCAATATGACTATTTCACCAATTATTGCATAAGTGATGGTTTGGTTAAGCATAGATTATTTTTTTCTGTCTGAATGAGTCTCAAGAACCAAGAAAGGGATATATTTCCTACTCTCATGCCCTTGAAATTAGCACCTTTGCCATTCATTTGTCTGATTTATCACAACATGCTCTAGAGTGTGAGAATATGAAATTTGGAAGATTCAGGGAGGGAGGGAGGGGGAGAGAGAGAGAGAATTATTTCTTTGGGGTCTCTTCCTTCTATCATATCTTTAAAACTGGAGGTGAGTGTGCTATATCCACTGTTCCTTCTAGATTGAAGTTAACACACACATAGAAATCGGGGGGGGGGGTAATTAGAGTATTCTGAAGAATTTTCACATGTTTAAAAATTCCTGCCATTAGGACTCCTTTTTATTTTCTTTTTTCTTATGTGGTATAGTAAACCTCACATTTAAAAGGTTCTTCACTGACCCCAGAAATTACTATTTATTTATGTTACTTTTAAAATGGACAAAACTGCTTATAGCATACTATTCATACAGAGAAAAACAAAGAAAAAACTATACTCAGACTTACAGCTTTCTCCACAGAAAAAAAATCTTTCTTAACTAATTTCTTGTGTTGCTTTCCTGGAAATGTTCTGTGCCTCTCGAAGCATGTACATTTATCATTTTTTATTTTTATTTTTTATTGATTTCACAAAATACACTTAGAGATTATTCTATAGGAGCTTTTGTTTATCTACTGTGGTTGTTTTTAAAAAGTTCATTCCTTTCTTCCTTCTTTTTCTTCCTACCTTTTTTTTCTTTCCTGAAAAATTGAAACACACACACATACACACACACACACACACGCACACACACAAACACACACACGGATCCCTGAAAGGTTCTTGCCATGCTGTGATCTTCCCCAGAAGCCTCCCAGCCAGCCAGGATCATAGGCATACATGGGCCTTACTTGGCATGTTCAGATCAACTTGGGATCTGATCCCAGGTACCCCATGTGGCTTTATCATTGCCAAACAGTGCCCCACTGTCTGTGGTACCGTGACTGTGTTATTTTTACATATTACATAGAATTCTGTGGCATAGGCCTATCTAATTCATTTAGCCAGTTCTTTATTGATAGATACTTTGATTAGTTCTAGTCTTTCACTATGTCACGAAATGCTGTGGCAAATATGTCTCTACATATACCTTTGTGCATATATGTGATGCTACCTGTAGGATAAATTATAATCAAAACTCCTGGATATAGTGCTGTGTAAATTTAGAATTTTGAAAGATGTTGTAAAATTGCTTTCTAAAGAGTTTGTGTCAGTTCAGTGTCACCGAGAATGTATATGAGTATCTGTTTTCTTATAACCTTTCTCTATCTTACAGGTAAAAATGGTAAATCCTTAGTGTTAAAATTTTTATTCTTAAGAGTGAGTTTAAACAGCATTTTCTTCTATTCCTAAGTGATTTTTAATTCCTTTTCTGTGAATTTCCCCCTCTAGTTCTTGGCACATTTTTTATTGAACATTTGCTCTTTTATGTATTGATTTATTTGTATTGTCCTACAAAAATCATAGATTTCATAAAATGTTAGAGTTAGTATGGACTTCAGAAGTGATTAAGCACCGATTCTTTTCTTTTTTTTTACAAATAAGGAAACTATAATTAGTGACAGAGAGATAAATGTAAAACCCATTAAGCACAGATTCTTCTTTTTACAAATAAGGAAGCTAAAGTTAGAGATAGAGAGGTAAGTGTAAAACCCATCAGTGAATGTCTAAAGGCAGTGTAAGTATAGGAGGAAAAGCCAGAGGAGGTAGAGTTACATAGAGTTGCATTCCAGCTATGATGCTTGTAACCTTGGAGACTGAATCTTCTCATCCATAGAATGAATAGACTAATGTTCAACTAGTAGTTTTGTAAGAATTAAATGAGGTTATATATTGAAAGCATTCAGTGCAGTGCTTGGTATCTCACAGGCACTTAAATATGAATTTCCTTTTCCTTTAACCTTAGGTTGTAAGGTGAGTGTGTCTGTGTTTTGTTCTGTTTTAGTTATTGCCACTTAATACAACTGTTAATTCAGCAAGATAATTTCTGGCTCTTCTGTGCAGCACTTGGTAGAGCTATTATCAGTTACATAATAGAAGCAGTTTTTTACTGCAGCTGCCAAAACCTAATCAAGCCAAAGTAAAACCAAACAAAAATCATATACAGGCTGTCATGTACTCACTGCTGAGAATGCTGCATTTCCATTTCTCCTAACTTTGATCTTCTATGTGACACTACTTCTGCTTTCCTAATTTTGAATATTTAAGTACAAATCAGGACAGGGGTACCTTTCAGTGCCATTACTGTCACTAAGATTTATTTCTGAAGGAACATTTAAGGGATCAATTAAACATGATAGCATATTGCAGACATGCATAGCATAGCCAAAACAAATTTTAATGATATAAAGCTGTCTTAAAAAAAAAAAAAAAAAAAAAAAAAAAAAAAAAGCCCTCAATACCTATTGATTGATCTTCCTGTAATAGAAGTTTCTTGTCACCAGCAGTGCCTTGATTCACAATTTGGTCAATAGGTGGCAGGATTAGAAAGAAATCCACTGGAGGCTCTGGCTCCAGGGAAGTTAAAAGGCACTGTCCTGGTTTTCCTAGCTCTAGGGTAGCACTTTCTTTCCCATCTTGCTACTCATTGCAGCTCTACTCATCTTCATTCCAGAAGGAGCAATGCACCTATTTTTAAGACCTATTTCCAATACTCTTAGATCCAGTGTCCCAAAACCTTTGAGAATTTTCCCTTACTGCAGGGGCATTGGAAAACTCATGTCTCTGTTTATACTAAATGCATTATCAAATGTTACTAGTCTTTGTTTTCAAGAAGACGTTTAAGAGTTTTATATAGTTTAAGATTCCCAAATAGAAAGAAACTTTAAAATATCCAAATTCTCTGTCTATAATATTAGATTGTTGGAAAAGTCATGAAATATTTTTCTGGTTTTCTGTGCAAAAGTGTGTCTGACTTTCCTGACGACCCAATATTTAAATGTATCATATTTAATATGTGAAAGTACTGTCAATCTATACTTTCCATTTTAATTACTAATTCTTAGAGTTTTTGAGAAAATTATTATTTTTTAATCTGTCAGAGGGCATATGAACTCACTGGAGAGAGAGAGAGAGTGAGAGAGAAAGTGAGAAAGCATCCCTGATGGGGGATGGTTACACTGCAATCCCTTCTCCCCTATTTCTTCCTCCTTTTGGAATGTTGGACATGCATGCACATATACCCAGCATGTTTTTTGAGATACCGAGTATGGAACTGGAGATGTATAGTTGACCACATGGGATCCAACTGCCTTTACTGCCACACCACTGACTGGCCCAGAGAAAATTACTTTCTTTTCTTGCTTTTTAGAATTATTTATTTAGTTTTATTCATTTTTTACAAGATATCTTTTGTTATTATTTTTTTTTTATAATGAGAGAGATAGAGACAGATAGAAAGGGGAAGTAAGAAACCACGCCACCAGGTCCAGGACTCAAACTGCAGTTGGTCATGTAGGAGTCCAGCACCTTAAATACCATGCTACCTGCTGGCTGCAAGAAAATTATTTTTAATGTTCTTTTTTTTCTTTTTGAGAGGCTTTTGCTATAGGGTGCATGCACTCATGAAAATATACAGAGAGAGACAGAGAGACAGAAAATGAGAAATCACCCCCCCACCACCACCACCCGGGGAGTATGGCCATGCCACAATCCCTTCTCTTCCATTCTCCTCTCAGGATCCTGGGCACTCATGCACACGTACCCAGCGTGAGTTTTAAGCTACTGGGTCCGGGACTCGAACCACGGTTGACTACATGGTAGCCCAGTAACATAGCCATTATGCCAACTGCTGGTCCCTTTAATGTTCTATTATAAAACAGATTATTTCTGTTTTAGGAGAGAATGGATCTTTCATTTCATGTACTAATAGCTTAAGTTTATACAGTACCTACTATGTGTAAGCCATTATACTAAATGGAAGGGAGAGAAATTGATAAAGTGTTGTCCATGTATCAAGGAACTCATAATCTAGTGATGGAGGCAGGAAGATATACATTACTTTTAGTCAAATTTTAATAAATGCTAGAATAGATACTTTTTAAAACCTATGGGAATATAAAGTAGAAATTGTTAGTTGTGAATAGGGTCTGTAGAGATCCCAGATGTGGTACTAATTTGAATTGGGCCTTGAGATCTAAGTTGGATTATAATAGAGAAAAAAGAAATATTACATTTTAGACAAATAATACCATTAGCAAAGTATTAACTTTGGGGAAAAACTTCAGGCAAATTAAATTTAGCAGTTTATTTAAGGAAAGAATTCATGAATCAGACATCACTCAAAATCTGAAGAGGTTCAGAGAGCTCCATCCAGCAGTGTGAGCAGCCAGGTTTTATAGGATGAACATGAATGCCAAATAGAGAAACCATCTGACTGGCTATGGCTTGGTATTTCCCTTTTTTGAACATGGTTCCATATGGTATTACTCTATATGGAAATGCTCTGATTGATTGGATGCCTGTGATTTGCTGAAGAAGTTTGTTTGTGCTTGGCACAAAATATATGCCTTAGTTAGGTTTTAGTTTGCAATGAGAGGACTTCCAAAAGTTTATGGAAAATAGAATCAAAGTACAAATTTATTTTGGTGCTAAAATTTTTGAAATCTATGCATAGTCGTTTCCATGAACTTTTCAAAGATTTCTTGAAATTTGTAACTCAAAGTTCAGAGATAGCCTAAGGCCAGTGGCCTCCTGTTGATCTGTTTTAACAGTAGGGTGGTAGAATTGTGGAGTGAGGTGATAAGGAGATAAGGAGAACGTAATACTGAAGAATTTCAGTTTCATTTCCCCCCACACACACATTTTATTGATCTACAGAATTTCTTAATTAATCTAACTACTTTCAATAGCAGTTCTTTAAATGTTAGGAGCCCCGTAATTTGGTGATTAACCCTTAAGTAGTATTTTGGTAGACAGATGACAAAAATTTGCAGATAGTCAATGATTGTGAATAAATACCAGCAGTTCAGGCAAGATATAATGATCTCTGACCAGTACAATTTCTTAATCTTCATATTTAACGTCTCTTCTAGTTCTCAAATACTATCTTCTCATGCTAGTGACATTTATGTTCTCTCTGTAAGCCATTATGATGCCATATGACAAAAAGTATTTCAAAACGCTCTGTGGATTAATGCAATATGTTTATTTGTATACATATGTTCATATTATTTTATCATTGTTTATTAGAAGAAGCTGGAAAAGACCCTGTTAATACTTTTGAATATGTATGATGTATGTAACTGTTGGAATTTGTATATGCCCTCTAGTTTAGTTTATTATTCAGTTTTATGATATTTAGGGGCCATAAAATGATCAAGAACATAATGATAGTACCATTTCCTTAAGAAAATCTATAGTAATTATAGATAATAGTGATATTATATAAGAATTAAAGTAATGATGGTTAATATTAACTAAATTCGAAATAATAATAAAATATGTAGCTTATAACTGCTAATTCTAATTAGAATTTCTAGGGTTCTCTAGAGGCTTCAGAAAGAACAAAGATAGTGTGTGTGGAAGTTGTAAGCAATTTCTTTGGTTTTAATGTTGCTTGGAGGAAATTATAAGAAATAAACATGAGAAGCTAATAAAATTTGGCTTCTTCTATAATATATTTCTATGGTGCAATTTAGCTTTAATAATAACAGATAAATTGAAGTATTAATAAATATTTCAAATGCATATAAATCTCATTTTGCATTGTTTGAAATATTGGGAATAGCTTCAAAATTATGGTAGAACTGAGTTTGAAGATGTATGTATGTAAAAGTGCTTTTCCTCTAGGATCATATTTTAAATTGTATTTCTTAGAATCTGTTGGCTACATCGGAAGATACCCACCCTTGCTTGGTTGCTCAATATAGTCCTGTGTGTTTAGTGAAGTCATGAAAAGACAAAAGAATGGCAAAATGTAATTCATCTCTTTCTTCATAATATAGAAATTCTTGGATATGACCTGAAAGTAACGAGATACCAGTCATACAGTACACACCCCTTATAAAATGGTGCTGAAGTGTCCAATGAGATCTAGTGTCCTAACAAATAATTTGTTATCTTAATGACATGACATGCGTGCTTCTGTAGTATACGTTTTAATACATGAAGAAACAAACCAAGAAGCCTTAATTTTTCTAGTCAGCAAAACAAAAACTCTACTTATCTGTCTTTGTCTGTTTGGGCTGCAATAACAAAATACTGTAAACCAGGTATCTTATAAACAAGAGAAATGTATTTCTTATAGTTCTGAAGGCTGAGAAGTCTAAAATCAAAGCATCAACAGATTGGGTGTCTTGTGAGTGCCCATTTTCTGGTTCATAGTGGGTGTGTTTTTGCTGTGTCCTCACATAGTGAAAGGGGTGAGTTAGCTCCCAGGCCTTTTGTCAGGACACTAATCCCAATTACAAGGACACTGCCCTCGTGACCTAATCACCTGCCAAGGCTCTACTTCCTAATAATATCACCTTGGGAATTTAGTTTCCATGTATGGATTTCAGGGAGACACAAACATTCAGTATTTTGCAATACTTGTACATAATTTTATCATTTTTGTTATATCAGAATTCTTTTCATTTCTCTATATAAACTTTATTATTTTGTCTATTACCTTACAAAAACGTGTGTGTGTGTGTGTGTGTGTGTATGTGTGTGTGTGTGAGAGAGAGAGAGAGAGAGAGAGCGTGTGAGCGAGTGCACATGACCTCACTAGAAAGGAGAAAGACAGAGAGAGGAAAAGTGAGAAACTTCCCACAGGGGCGATGACCTTGCAACCCCTGCCACCCCATTTTCTCCCTTCTCCTCTCTAGATTTTAGTCACACATGCACACATGCCCAGCATGTTTTTTAATCCACCAGGTCCAGAACTTGTGCTGTGGTGGGCCATGTGGGAATCCAGTTCCTTAACTACTATGCTCCTGCTGGCCCCACCAAAATTTGTTTTTATTATGAAAATATTAAGTGTTTGAACTTATGGTGACACATATATTTATTTCTAGTTGGCATTTTCTAGTACCAACCAATCACCTCCTTTACATAAAAGAGAGAGTAGGGAATTTTTGAGTAAGAGACACATGCCATTCCACTTCGTGATAGAAGCTGACACACACAGTTACTTATGAAGCAAGTAGGTATCAAAGTAGCTGTGTTTTTGCCTATTGGCAATGGTGTGGTGATCGTACTACTACTAACATCACTGCAACTACTAATGACAATAGCAATCATATAATAATAACTTATTTATTTTTTGAGAGGGTTTTTTTTGTTTTTGTTTTTGCTGTAGGGCATGTGCGTCTGCTAGAGAGATAGAGAGAAATAGACAGAAAGCAAGAAATCACCCCCCGAGGGTGTGGTCATGCTGCAATACCTTCTCCTCCATTCTCAGGATTTTGGGCACACTTCCACACACACCCAGTGTGAGTTTTAAACTACTGGTTCTGGGACTTGAACTATGGTTGACTACATGGGAGTCTAGTGACTTAACCATTACTCCATCTACTGGTTCCAATAGTACATTTATTAAGCATTTATTCTGTCCCAAGAGATATGGTAACTATTTTAAATCCATATCTTATTTAGTCCTCATGCCAACCCTAGATATTGTTGTTACTGTTTTATAGGTTTTAAAAACTACTGAGACAATGGGAAAGTAAGCAGTGTGTCTTGGTTTCATAGCTAGTAAGTAGGAAAACTATACTTGATCCTATGTTTGTTCTTAAGCACTTCCCTATGCTGTAACAATGACTTTTTAATTTTTTTGTAACAATGATTTTTATTGGCTCTTATGCTCTCAGTAATTTGTGCATTTTGTTGCACTGTTAACTAATCCTCTTTTCATTCAGTTAATGATATAGTTCCACATATATTGTATTACCTTATGTGATATGTAATCCTATTATCCTGTCACTGAAGACAGTTCTTCAGAGCTCAAACCAAAGCTAGGAAGGTGTATCTTATCCACTAAAGAGAATAAGGTTATTCTTTTTATGAGTAGGGTTTTTTTTTGGCATTTCCTGCATGGAATCTGTCAGTGGTAAAACATTGCTGTGACTTGAGGTCTGTCTCTAGTCATGAATGAGGGAATGTAATCTTCATGTCAGGCATTTGGTAATGATATATTTATATATGTGGAGTGTGTGAAATAATGAAATACAGTTTTTCACTTTGTCTCTTTTGAAGTTAACTTGTGTTATTTTAATATGACACTTTTTTTTTTTTTTTTTTTTTTTTTTTTTTTTTTTTGCCATAGTGCATGTGCATTCCTTGGAGAAAGAGACAGTGAAAGGGAAAGTGAGAAATCACCCCCCAGTGGAGATGGCCATGCAGCAATCCATTCTCCATTCTCCTGAAATTTTTGACATTCATGCACAGGTACCCACCATGATTTTCAAACCATCGTGCCCGGGACTTGAACCACAGTCAGCCATGTGGTAGTCCAGCTCCTTAACCATGCCACCTGCTGGCCCCTGAAGTGACACTTTGTACCTGGGAGTTAGTAATACTACCGATCCTCATTTCTGTGATTTTTACTGATAAACATTATGTCAGTTATGTAGACTAATGAGCATTATATTGATAGTATTTGCAAATCACATAGATTTTCCTTCATACTTCGCATTATCATTCTAGCTAAATTAGTTTTATATTAGCAAGTAAAAAATTATTTACATTGAAATCCAATGGATACTTTAACATTATTGTAATACCACAGAGGTATGTGATTGCTTCTACTATATATTAATGACAAATAAAACACTTCTGGGGACCAGCAGATTGCATGATGGTTATGTCACTGGACTCCCACATGGTTGACCATGGTTTGAGTGCTGGAACCGGCAGCTGAAAAATCATGTTAGGTGCATGTGCGTGTGTGCCCACAATCCCAGGAGGAAAAGGCATTGCCATGTGGCCTTTTCCCACACTCCGCCGGAGGTGGTGATTTCTCACTATCCTTCTCACTGTCTCTGTCTCTCTCCAGCGAGTGCATGTGCCCTATGGCAAAAAAATAAAAAAAAAAAAAGAAGTAAGAACTAGAGGATTCTCTTATTTAAGAAATATAATTAATTTAATTTATAGAATTTAAAATCTGGTAGCTTTTCTGAGGCATTACATATAAGTAATTCATTTAATCTATTTGTCTTTATTTTTTTAAAGAATTATATTCCTTAACTTTATTTATTTGTTTGTTTAATTACTTATTTTAATTTGACCAGAAAGGGACAGAGCAAGAGAGAGAAAGAGAGGGAACATGTGAAAGCAAGCTGCCAGGTCTGACATGTGAGAGTCCAGCGTTCTTAACCATCACGCCACCTGCTGGCTCCTATTGGTCTTTATTGGTGACAGCAAATTTAACTCATTCTTTTTGTTATATTGTAAAGTAATATGTAGGTATTAGTTTTTTTCTAATTTTCAACCATGCTTATTGGTATTATTTTTATCATTATTATAATTACTTTAAAATAATGTTTCACATTTTGTAAGGTAGGTGTTACAACTGAGTTAAAGGTACTTTCCAGATAATGTACAGGAGATGACCCCTAATACCCAAAATTATAACTTGAAAATATCTATTCTATTTTAATGTATGCTTCTTAAAATATAGTTGCACTTGAAAACAGATTAACTTTTTTTTGTGTGTGTAACTATCACACTGAAAATTTTTTAGCTTTTTATTTTATTGTAGTTAATATTAGCTTCCTATATCCATTTAATGCATTATCCCAAAATTTAAAAGAATTTTGGTGTATCAAATGTCTATTTCCTGATTTGTTGTGACTGTAAGGAAACATTCAAGTTCCATCATCTCCATTTAAACAACTATAAAATACATTAATAATCAGTAAAATAGATTATCAGAAGTGTTTATTAGAATAAAGGTAAGTATATGCCACAAATGTATAGCAGAATCAGCCATTTGAGCAATTATGTATTAATATGTGTTGTACACTTACTGTATGCCAGGTACTTTGTGAAGTGCTTTACATGGATTATTTCATTTAATTTTGTTTGTTCCTTATACTGTTGGTATCATTAATGTAGCCATTTTTCAGATGAGCAAAGTAGAGCAGGAGATCAAAGCTCAAGCAGATTCCAAAGCCTGCATACTTCACTTACTTTGTTATGCTTATGACATGATCAAAGGCATGGAAATAGGATGCATTAGCACAAGCCTGAATCCACAGCGTGCTTGTAAACACTGCTGCATCACTCTGTATTGTAACTGTGCCTCTGAAAGCTCCATTATCAAAAATCTCAGTTCAGGATCCCCTTAGCTGTCCCACAGAACAAGCATAGGTTATTTATTTGTTAATTCTTGCCCTTTGAAGTATCTTATTCTTGCTTACCCAATCCTATCTAGCTTATGTAGGGTATTAATGCATTTGTATTCATTGGACCCAGTAAAAATGTGCTCATACAGAGACAGAACTATATGAATTGATTTGCCCACTAAATGGCTTACAGTGTTTTGAATCATGCCTGTCAATATAATCCCCATTTGGAAAGTGAAAATATAATGAAGTTACTGGCCACCCTTGGTTCAGTTCTCCATGTATGTGTGATATGCCTTTGGTTTATTCATGATCAGATATTAACACTAGCTTGATTTCTCCCTTTCTCTTGGCTCCATTTCCTCACAGTCTTTGTCATTTGTTGAGGCTGGTTTAAGGATCATAATTTTTAATTTAAATTAATTTTATAGGAGCCTAAGCAAAATATGTGATGCATTAAAATAGCAAATACAACTATCACAAATTATCAATATTTCCTCCCTTAGAATGGCTTTACTGAGAGTTGACTGTGTCTGGCTTTATGTGATAAGAATAGACTGATAACATGCTCCTGGCGATGTGTAAGAAATGTGTTGTTTCGTAGCATGTAATTGCTTTTAATAGACGGCAACAAAAGTAACTATTCTGTGACATGTGATGCTATTAGGATATTTGTAATATTCTTTGAAAAGAGAAGCTGGTGTGATGAGGTACCTTTTGTTCCATTAACAGCGATAATAAAGATGCTATCTCTACTCTTCTGGGTTTTACTTACTATTGGCTCTTACAGTATCAGATCACATTTCTATTAATTATTGGCATTTTGATTCTATTTCACAATCTTTTGTTTTCTCAGTGCTGACAGTTTAACAATTTAAAAAATTTATTGTATTATCAAATGTTAATATATATATCTCCATGATAGATCAGAATATGGTTTAAAATCTTTGTGTTATAGGTTAGAGATATTCATTTTATTAATAATAATATGATTTCACATTATACAATTTCTTAATCCATTTCAAGGCATAAACTGAATACATACAAAGAATCATAGGAAATTTTTAAAGATTTGAGACAGGGTTTTGGGACACAACTCTAGCCTTTTGTTTTATTTTGTTTTCCTGAAGTTTATCCATTTATTTATTTCATGCGGGAAGGAAGATGGAGAGGGACTACTCCCAACAGGATCTCTTTCCACAATTCTCTCTCCAGATCTCCTAGCCAGCCAGAATCATCACAGGCACACATGCACACTTCCAGCAGGTGCAGGTCGATCTGGAAGTTGAACCCTAATCTTCCATATAGCCTGCAATATTGCAGAGTACTGCACCATTATCGGTAGGCATAATCAGTTTTGACTATCCTTTCCTGTGAAGGCTTGCAATCAGCCATATTCTTTTTGGGGTTCACTTACAGCTAGCCTATGAAAGCAGTGGGATTTTGGGTAGTGCTTTAAGCCATTTGGTCTGCTAATATTGTCTGCCATTCTTAAGTAATGATCATGCTATGCATTGTAATTATTAGAGCATAATGCTATTTTGATTTCTAGTAGTAATGATTTTGTTAAACTGATCATTTCATCTATTTTTGCCTAATGCTTCCTGTGACCAGTGATATTTATGATGAGAAGAGGCTAGGGTTGTTTGTGCTCATGGTGTAAAACAGAGGTGACTGACCCAGTTGGAATTGAATTCAGGACCTTGGTGTTATCAGCATGGTGTACTGCCATTTTAAATAATTGGCCATAGGTAGAAACATAAGATGACAAAGAACTGAAATTGTCAGTTATTTTAAGCAGCTTGTTCTATAGGGTATGGACTTGATAGTGTTTGCTTTCTGCAATAGCAGTACCTGAGAATAATCTCTTACATTATTTAATATTGAACGACTCATATGTGCATTTAAAAATTAATACCCTCACAGATAAGAGTATAAGAATATAAATAGATCTTATTTTTGAAAAGGAAGGCAATCTGACACAACCACCATGATGTACAATGCTTAGATGCTGTGCTCTACAGGCTGGGACCACATATGAGAGGCCTGGGTTTGATTCTCAGTCTAACCTAAAGGCTGGTGTAGTGGTAAGTGCCTGTAGATCCAGCTAGGAGGCTGAGAAAGGAAGATCAAAACATCAAAACCTTGTTTTTTGTGTTTTTTTTTTTTTTTTTTTTGTGTGTGTGTGTGTGTGTTTTAAAGGCAAATTGACAACTTAATTTTGTTATTTTCAGAGATATAAACATATTTTAACTAAGGTTTATTGCAAAAAGTGGTACTTGCACAAAGCCTTTTCAGCATTATACTAATATGATGGTATCATTTTCACTTTATCTCAGTGATAGTCTCCATTTCTATGTACCCTCAGAGACATCAAGGAAATTATTATTATAATTTTTTAAAAGAGATATTTGGTGTAGGGCACGTGCACTCACCAGAGAGACAGAGAAATACAGAAAGTGAGAAATTATCCCCCCAGGGGCGATAATCACACTGGGCCCTTCTCCTTCATCCTCCTCCTCTCAGGATTTTGGGCACGGATGCTCACACGCCCAGCATGAATTTTATTTATTTATTTATTTATTTATTTATTTATTTTTATTTATTTTTTTATTTTTCTTTTTCTGGAGAGGTTTTTGCTATAGGGCGCATGCGCTCGCCAGACAGGCAGAGAGAGACAGAGAGATAGAAAGCGAGAAATCACCCCCCAGGGGGATAGCCATGCCGCAATCCCTTCTCCTCCATTCTCCTCTCGGGATCTTGGGCACGCACGCACACGCGCCCAGCGTGAGTTTAAGCCACCGGGTCCGGGACACGAACCGCAGTCGACTACGTGGGAGTCCAGCGACATAGCCATTATGCTCACTGCTGGTCCCTATTTATTTATTTTTTTAGAGGCTTTTGCTATAGGGCGTATGCGCTCGCCAGAAAGACAGAGAGAGGCAGAGAGACAGAAAGTGAGAAATCCCCCTCTGGGGGGATGGCCACACCACAATCCCTTCTCCTCCTTTCTCCTCTCGGGATCCTGGGCATGCACACACATGGGCTTGGCGTGAGTTTAAGCCACCGAGTCCAGGACTTGAACCATAGTCGACTACAGGGGAGTCCAGTGACATAGCCATTATGCTAACTGCTGGTCCCAACACCCAGTATGAGTTTTAAGCCGCCATGTCCAGGACTCAAACCACGGTCAACTATGTGGGAGTCCAATGGCATAACTGTTATGCCATCTACTGGTCTCAAGGCAATTATTTATTATTATCAGCTCTTTAAATTTTAATAAATCTTCAAATATACTGTTACTAATTTCCTTGGTGGGCAGAATATATTTGTGCTTCAGTGTTTGTATATTGCATAATATTTCAGTGTTTGTATATTGCATAATATTTACTAGGAAACTATTAAAATCTAATAAAATAGTAGTCTTAAGAGTTTGTTCTGATTTTTATAAATTTTGTGTCTCTAAATGAGTAATATCTTTTATAATTTAGTATTTATGTGGTGTATGTTGCTGCTCTTGGTTGTCTCTTTTAATGGAGGAGAAAAAATATACAGAACTTCAGAGGTATATGTGGAAGAGAAAGAAAATTAAATGTTTTTACGGTAGTTTTTTCCTTGTATTTTGGTATTTTTAGCTTAGGCCTATTCATGTACTTCTAGAGTAGGAGTAAGAAGCAAAAGAAGCAGTGATATCAGTCATTGTGTGTCCACATCTTTAGGGATTGTTTAGAGTTTTTTTTTTTCCAAAGATAATCTGAACCTTTTGTTACCAGAGGAAAATAAAATGGGCTCTAGGCCTTTGGGAAACTTGCTATAATATAGGTTCATTCTTAGGTCATAAATTTCTTCTGGATCATACATTATAGAAGATCCTGTCTCTGCTATTGAATTCTTTCATGGTTATAAGAATTACAATGCCTTGTGCTGTTTTGGGCGTTAAGTTGCAAGACTCGCTTTTTGCAGTGTTAGCTCCCCATCTCTATTATTTGTCTCTTATAGCAACAGTAATACTGTTTGGCAGGGTCTAGCACCTCAGGATTAATGTGCATACATTTACAACAAATATATGTAAAGTGAATTAATTCATGTGCTCTGCTAGATTCACTTTGGTCTGTGAGCATTGCGTTTGCTGGTTGTTGAGGATACTTTATACCCTTTAACCAGGGAGTAGTCTACAACCAGGAATGTACATATGAACTGGAAATTTGACTGTTTATATAATAAGAGAATGAATATAATAGACATAAAGAGTTGATTCATAAAGTATTTGTTATATACTGGACATTCTTCTGAACATTTTACGTATATGAACTCATTTTATTAATCCTCATGAAAGAAAACCTATAAGCGAATGTTGTTATCTCCAGTTATATAGATGAGACAATTGGGTCATAGGGAGCTTAAGTGACTTGCCCAAGTCACAAGAGTAATAGAGAACAAAACTGAGTTAGAACCTAATGCTCTTAATTACTATACAAAGTGACAGCCTCCAGTTCATTCACATGATGTCAGTTATGTAACTGCTAATCTAGGTGCCATTTATGTGTTTTTGAGTAGATATTACACAGACTGCAGCCCTATTCCACTGACCTGATATATGCCCAGGCAAGTGTAGGGTTATCCAGAAGCCAGGATGGGAATGACAGCAGGGAAGAGTTAGTCTGGATGAGTGATAAACTCTGGCTGTGGGAGAATTTCCACACTATCCACATTTCAGTTTCTCTGAGTTGCTTCTGAGTCTGGGCAGTATCATTCATTCTTGGCATCTAAGTATACTTATTCTAGAATCAACTTTTGAAGGTGACATTTAGAATAACGAGGGGCATGAAAACCTCTAACAGAAGTATTTTTTCTTGCTTTAACCCCTCCAATTGTGTATTCTCACCAGATCTTTCCTATGAAAACTACTCCCTAGGAAGTGTTTCAGAATTCCTTTGTAAGGAATCGCTATATAGGTTTTAGAGGTTTATTTTGATATTATGTTAAAGACAGGAATTTAAACCAATATTATTATGTCTTCCTGTAATTTTTTACTTTTTAATTTTTTAAAGATAGGATCTTGCTGTACTATGATCCTTCTGTCTCCCAGGTTGCTGAGTTTAAAGGTACATGCCAGGGGGCCAGCAGGTGATATGGTAAAGGCTCTGGACTCCCACATGGCTGACTACAGTTCAAGTCCCCAAATTGGTAGCTTGCTTTCTAAATTTCTCTCTCTCTCTCTCCCTCTCCCTCTCCCCCCCCCTCTCGTGAGTACATGTACCCTGTAGAAAATTTAAAAATAATAATAGTGATAAATTTTTTAAAAATTGAATAATTCTATAAAAGAATCAAAAGGTACACGCCAGTGCATCTTGCCTTTATGTTGGACCAGGAGTTGAACCAAGGCCTCCCATGTGTCAGCAAAGCACAGTGTTTGAATAGGGAGCACCACCTATGCTGAGCTATGCCTGCTTTTTTATATGTATATTCATTATTATTGCCTACTAACAACCTTTACATATAGAAAGGGTCCATGTAGGTTTAGATTTTGTCAGTAATGTTATTGAAACTTCCTGGAGGCCGGCAGTTTGTGTGACTTCTAGAAAAGCTGTAATCTAAGTACCTAAATTACATTATCATTCCTGTAATGTAAATATTAATGCTTCCCAAATAGTCTTCTCTAGCATGGGACTTTGAGTTCCAAGGTCATTTCCAGATGTACGCTAAGCAGTGACTGTAAAAAAGCATGAGAGCATGGTTTTTTGACTGAAAGGAATCAATATGCCAACTTACCAAAATATGTCTTTTATACTGTTTCAACCAGATTGCTTTAAAATGTATTGAAAAAGTACAAACCATTTATGTTTGTGGAAAGCTCAATTTTATATCAATTTTAATCAAATTTGGCATTAAATTGAAATCATGCTATGACATTTTTATTTTCAATAGGAAAAGCACCTGATTATTTATAAGAATCATTCTATTTAATGTCCATCAGCCCTGGCTCACTAAAATATTTGGTGTTCATAATATTTCCCTTGAAATTTATTTTATTTACATTCAATCAGTGTACATCTTTACAGTGTACAACATGGTTTTTCCCAGCATGAATACAGTGTATGTTAGTCAAGTCAAAGACATTACCATATACATTATCATCCACAGGTAACTTTTAATTTTTCTATCTCTTAAATGTTTTGTTTTTTCCCTGATCCCCTCTCTCCCACTTCCTATTACCCACTCCCTCCTTTATTGTGACTAGTATCTACACTTGCCCTCTCTGCTATTATACCTTCCAGTCTTTCAATTTCTGCTATAGAGTACAGACTTTCGGTGTATATAGGGTTATTGGACATGTCATGACATATTTTCTATGTTTTTCTATGCAAAAATGCCTGATAACTTTTCCAATTACCCGCTAATCTAACAGAATCCTGAGGTCTCTGAAGTTTTTGTGAAATTGGAATAAGTTTAGTGCCACAGTGCTTAAGTAATCTTTCCTTTGTATTTGTATTATTTATCAATTTGGTTTCAGAGGAAATGAAAATATGTCCTTCTTTCTTAATTATATTTGCATAATAGAAATACAAGACTTAAGGACTAGATGTGTTATTCTTGAGGGCATGTACCCTGAAACTCATGGAATTAAAGCTGCCTGTTTTCCTCACCATGTAGAGGTTGGCAACTAGGACACGTGTAATAATAGATTAACTCTTTGCGAGTCAAAATAGACAATGTTTTGATACTTTCATTTGATACAATAGTTTTGATAACTTTTAATGAAGACACCAGCTAGGAGTTACATAATCCATTCAGTAGACTTAATATATTAATACACTGATTGACATACAGAATTTGCTGGTTGTAGACAATACTTTTCCCAAGAGATGTTAATTGTTAATCTCCATTACTAAGCAGTGGTTAAAGATGCTTTTGAAACTAAATTTTAATCAAAGATGAAATTATTTTTTCTAATCTCACAGACTATCAGCCTAAATTCAATGTAACTAAACTATAAATTAGTCTTTCCTTCTGCCTGTTTCCTGCAGACATGCATATCTCCCTTTTCTCATCAGACCCAGATACCAGCATAATCAACATAGTGGCAAATGTATTTTACTTTACAAATCTTGGATCAATTGAAGCTTGGGAATTGGGAGCTATAATTCTGTATATAAGTGTTAATAAATAATGATGGCCTATATAGACACTAATTTACTAAAGAAATTAAATAACACATTTTTCTTGCAATTCTTTCAAGCTGCCATTGAGACTATCCTCCTTGTCTTATTTGCTCATTTTATAATGTATTGAATTTCTACCATATGTCATATATACAGAGCTAGTTTTCTCAGAGTGTTTATTACTCCAGTAGGCCTGTGACCCACAGAGTGAGCAACTCCAAATTCTCAGTGCTGGAAAAGGATTTCATTTATCTTATTTTGCTGTGCCAGCATCCCTGTGTTTCTGCACTTTAGGCTTTGCTTGCATTCTTAGAATCAAGATAACTATTTCTTCCTCCTCCCTTAAAGAATCTTTTAGGATCTAAACTATTTTTGTTGCTGTTGTTTAAACATATCTAAACTGTTGTGTGTTAAGTAAACCGTTATATATAATGGACAGTGTTTTCCAGAGACCTTCTGCTTATTCTCTTATTCTTGGTCTATTTTTATGTTAGTCCTGTTTTTGCATCCTAAAACTCAGTATGATCAGAAAGATACATTGAACTTTGGGGTCAGCCTATATTTTAAAGTTTAGAAGTGGGAGTGGAGAAGACAACAGTCACCAGTAGAAGGAAAGCTAAGATAGTGAAAAAGTCTATTGGGGGGCATAATGTGCTTGCTACCTCACTAGACATTTGGTTTATAGAATTAGTAGTTGAATTTTTGTCTGAAGCAACTGGTTTTATTTCCTCAGAAATGTACATTTTATTTCCAAGAAGTATTGGGTCATCAGGAAAGCAATGACAAGTTTTTGCATAGAAAAACATGGAAGAATACGTCATGACTTTCTCAACAACCTAGTGTACAGTAAATAATCTTTCCAAGAAAGTATAGGTCCCTTAATAGTAATCCGTAAATATGTTTTTCTGAGCATTCTTATATTCACAAATACACACAAACACACACACACACACACACACACACACACACACACACTCAGTATCTACTCTGTAGCAGATACTAGTTTAGGCCTTGGGGGATATAGTTGTGATTAAGGCAGGTGTGATCTTGACTCTTTTAGAACTTACAGTCAAAGAGAAAAGGTATAATAATAAATATGTGATTAAATTACTATGAATTTCAGATAGTGTTAAGTGCTGTAAAGAAGATAAAATACAGTAATATGATGGAGAATTACTTAGGTAGGGGAATTAAGTGTAATGGTTAAAGAGTGGAATTTTAAAAGCATTTGAATTGGGGAATTAAAAAAAAGTATATATCTTCTGAAGCAGAAGTCAACAGGACTTAATGGATTGGATATAGGATATAAAAATAAAAAGCATAAAATAAAAACCACAAAGAACTAAGATCTCTTATAAGTTGGGAGCTTGAGTCAAATACAGTACTTCTTAGTAAATGCTCTCTTGTAGCCACTGAATCATAAAAGGCCAAAGAAAATGGTGATGACAGAAAAAGTGGACAGAGGATTGAAATAGTGTGATAATCAAGATAAACCATGTTTTGATGTACTATACTAATATTTTCAAAAGGAGGAAGTACAGTGTAACTTGAATTAGTTTAGTGATCATACATGGAAATAAACTGAATTGCTCTAGTGTTAACACTCGCTTCAACTCTAGGCCTTTGTGCCTCTTTAGATTTGACTTTAAGGACAACCTTTACTTTTTTCTCTGTGTTTAACCATTTGGTCAAATGAATATTGCACCTCTAAGTGTTTCTTTTGATTTACTCTAGGTTGAGGTCATACCCTGTACTAGGCATGAACTGTGTTATTACAAATTACACAATTTTACTGTAGTACTGAGAAAATGTTATTCTCATTACAGCTACATCTGTGATCTAAGGAAGATCTTTATGGGGCCAGCAGGTGGCTTGGTGGTTAAGGCTCTGGTCTCCCACATGCCTGACCACAGTCCAAGTTCTGGACCTGGTAGCTTGAAATTCACACCCAGTGCATATGTATGCATATGCGTAAATCCCAGGAGAATGGAAGAGAAGGGATTAGAAGGGGTTGTGGCTGGTCATTCCCCTGGTGAATGATTTCTCACTTTCCCTCTCATTGTTTCTCTGGCCAGAGCACAAACCTTATGGCAAAATGGCAAAAACCTTTAAAAAAAGAAAAGAAAAGAAAAGAAAGTTCAAAAGAAAGAAAGAAAAATATGTTTTTTTTTTGTTTGTTTTTTTTTTTTTTTGTGTGTGTGTGTGTGTGTGTGTGTGTGTGTGTGTATCTGAGGGGCACTGAAAGTATACTGATAAAAACCCATTTTGCTGGAAAGCTCATTTAGAGAGACATTGGTCATTTCTTTTGGATCTTCTATCAAATGGCTTAAAGCACTGCATTCTAAAGTGCTCTTTCCAGGTAGAAATAATCTCTATCCAGGAAGCTTGAAAGGGTTGTACATTATTTTATTGTAGGAGTTGAGAGTAAATTAAGCATTTGTTAATTATTGAGAAAGAGTCAAAATGGATTATACATATGTGTTTAAAAATTGAAGTTCAGGTTGAATATCCCTTATCCAACATGCTTGGGACCAAAGGTGTTTCAGAATTTGGATTTTTTTCCCCATATTTTGGAGATATTTTGGAAATGGGACTGAAGTCTAAACAAGAAATTTATTTATGTTTCATATACTCCTTATATACATAGCCCAAAAGTACTTTTATATAATATTTTTGTATCACTGTGTTTTGACTGCAACTGAGGTCAGATGTAGAATTTTCCAGTTGTAGCTTCATGATGGTACTCAACAAGTTTGAGATATTGGAGCATTTTGCATCATTTCGGATTTTCAGATGAGGAATGTTCAACCTATGTTCTTTTTCTTACCTTTTTTTTTTTTTAAATTTTTGCCATAGGGCAGATGTACTTGCCAGAGAGAGAGAGACAAAGAGAGAGGAAAAGTGAGAAATCATTCCCTAGGTTTGATGGCCACACCACAGTCCCTCTCCTCCATTTTCCACTTGGAATTTTGAGCACACATATAGATGCACCTAGCATGATTTTCAAGCCACCACGTCTGGTACTCGAACCACAGAGTCGGCCTTGTGAGATTCAGCACCTTAACCACCATGCCACCTGCCAGCCTCCAACCTGTGTTCTTATTGTGGCTATGTTATTTTTTTATGATAAATCCCCAAGGACCCGCTCACTCTTTTCTTGGTGCTCCACATGTAAGGAGATATTTCTGTAATAACAGTTCTACAGAATAAGTAGAATTCAGAAATCAACTGTGATTGTTGATTATTTCATTGTAATTCATAGTAAATTTAGCATCAACTCTGAATTCTCAGTGGGTTGGGTGACTTTTCCAACTTTATCTAGGGCCATTGAGGTATATTCAACTGTCATATTTTACTTCATTTCAGTTTGAAAGGGAGGTGTTTTAGTACCATTATAACATCATTTGTGAAAGTGTTGGAGAATTGCATTCAAGAAGATATTGTAACTTCTCTGTGTGATGATCTTTTTAAATAGCAGTCTAGTGCATGTGGAAAGTATATTGCAGTTGAGATTTGCTAAGCTGCGTCTATGATAGCTTAGTTTATTTGATTAGTGAACTCTAAAGAAATAATTTTGGAAGGCCTCTGGGAAGTATATGAGAAAGTTTAAAATCAACTCTTTTAGTCAACTGGCCTTCCTTCTATTTCTGATGTTTGTTTATCACTTCACATTTTGAATTAATAAAGTATAAAAGGAATTATACTATTTCAGTAGTTGAATTTGTTTTTTTTTGAAGCAGTATCATAATAGGGATTTTAAAATGTATATATAGTCATGCATATGTATGTAGAAGAATAACCAACATTATTTTAGCATCTTATGCTAAGTTGTACATATAAACTCATCTTTAAATTTATATAACTTGTTTACATTTCTACATAAAATCTCAGTGTTTTGTACATGCCTTAGACTACAGTGGATTTTGGTCTGTTTAGCAGTCCTCTCCTGACTTAGACAAAGGAAAAAGGGCAAGCTAATCCTAGAGCTGAGCAGTAGAAAAGGGGATTTATAGGGGCTTTTGGAAGATCCTGGTGCTTGCGCTCTGTCTTGCAAAGAATCTCTTTCTACAGGCATAGTACGGGTGGGCCAGGACTTCCATTCTGGTCTGTCATTGCCCAAACACACCCAGCTTGAGGGTTTGACTAAGGACTGAGATTTGGTGTAGACTCTGCTTGCCAAGCTGTGTACCCACAGAGCCACAGAGTAATTTATGCCCAGTCAGAAAGACTGTCCTTTTCTAATTTGCACAGTAGTATCATATGGTTTTGAGACAGCCCAGGCAGACCATATAGTAAGCAGCTACTGCCCTTGGCTCTACTGGCCTTTACTCCTCATACTCCCCCAGGGTATTTCTGCAGTGCTTCCTGCTCTGTGGTGGTATATTCTTTCTTCTTCCTTCACTCTGCCTTTCCTTTGGTAACAGGAATCTAATTCCACTAAGGATGCTTAATTATATTTTTGTTACTGGGAATAAGGTGACCATTATCCTGAAGAGTTACGTTTGACATCATTATTTTGTCAATACCACTGGAGTCTGGACTGTAGCTCAATATTTTCTTCCTTATATTTTCTCTCCTAACACCCCCCTACTTCAGAATGTAGCATCTTTAATTGTAGTTTGCACAGCTCCTCACCTCTGAGTTCATTATAATCTTGTACATTAAAAAATACAATTTAAATAGATAAAATAAAAAATGGAAGATGAGAAAGAAATGACAAGAATAGCTCACATTTACATAGCATTTGTTCTATGCCAAGTACTGTTACAATTATCTTACATGCATTAATTTATTTTGTCTTCTCAGTACTACTTGGAGGTTACCATTACTAGTCCCTATTTATACATGAGGAAAATAAGGCACAGAAAAGGTAGATAACTTGCCCAAGATGATACAAATTATAAATGGGTCAATGGTGTGTGAAATCAAGGTATTCTGTTTCATGGCCTTTTTATTATTTTTAAATTATGTTATAATTTATGAATTTGTTAATTACCTCAATATCATTTTCTCTTTAACTTTTCATCAAGCTCTACAATAAATCATAGCTTATATTTTTCCTACTATTCACTGGAGATAAAGTAACATCACATCAGTAGCATATCATAAAAGGTTTTCTGTTTGATCAATGTAGTGCTTTCATAGAAAGTTATTATATTATAAAAACTCCATTTCAATAATGCATAACTGGAAGAACCAACTTATTGTATATATATAAACACATATATAACCGGCAGTTTGTTTTCTCTGTCTTTAAGCTAGTGGGGTGGTATAAACTCCAGTATTCCTTAAGTACAGTTCCTGTGCTTCACCTCATAAGCATTTCTTGAAATAGTGCTCTAAAATGCCTAGAATGCATCAATGAAGTAATGAAAATCTTGGTCTGTATTATATTTTCAAATTGTCTCCCTTACTTTCTCTTTCTCATGGAGTGTGTGTGTGTGTTTGTGTACACATATATGTACATATAAAGAGAGAGAAGGAGAAGAGAGAGTTAGTCTGTCATTCCTCTATATCCATGGGTTCTGCATGTGTGGATTCAACCAACTATGCATCAAGAATATTCAAAAAAATATTAAAAATAACAATACAACAATAAAAATAATACAAATAGAACCTGAAACACTAGAATAACATTTATATAGCATTTATACTATGTTAGGTATTATATGTAATCCAGATATGATTTAAAGTCTATGAGTTATATGCAAATACTGCATATAAAACTCACATAGCTACATAAAAGGGAGCATCCCTGATTTTGGTTCTATTTTGGTCTGTGGAACCAATTGGTCCTGGAACGAATCTCCCACAGATACCAAGGGACAAACTGTATGTATATCCTGGTGGTCAAGGATTTTAAGACCCCTACCTAAATTTTCATCATTCCTGAGGTTTTCAGTAGTAATTAAAAGTTTATAGATATATGGGATTTGGTAGGTGGTGTGGTGATTTAAGAAGTGGACTCCAACATGGCTGACTGCAGTTTGGGTCCTGGACCTGGTGACTTGCTTTCTTACTTTACTTTTCTCTCTGGTCAAATTTTATAAAATGATAAGATAATATTAATTAATTTATTTATATTATTTATATTACTTTATATTAATTTATTTATATTAAATAAATTACTCCTTTTTTAAAAATGGTTCATAGATATATGTTTCACAAGTATAGGAGAATGTCCTTGATATGCATGCTACCAGACCACTCTTTAACCTGAAATGATAACATAATGAGTATAGAGAGGTTGGATCCATTTTGACCTATTAAACTAGGAAGATTATTGACGAGTATTATTTTGACTAGTTGGCTGTAATCGGTCCTCAATAGAACTGTCAAAAGATGATTGGATAAAAGCCAGTGATAAAACCAAGATAAAAGTGCCTAGTAGAAGAACAAGATTTATCTTTTCTCTGTTTAACACAAGCCATGTTAACTATCATATTCTTTTTGATACTTTGGTTCTTGTCCTTAAAGTACTTTGGATGAGTAATCTAGACCAGAACATTCCTGAAAAATATCAGATATTAGATGATGTTTTATAATAATGAGCATATTGCATTTCAGACCATTATGTTTCTTTCTCTTGTAGGTCCATAGGCACAGTACAAAATAACCTGCCCTTCCTCTTATTACTACTTGCACAAATAATAGTTTTCTTATTCTTTTTATTCAAAGATGTATTAGTGTTCGTGTGTTAATCAGGCAATCTGCTTTTGCATTGTGTTATTTATATCATAGTAATTCATGTGTGATGATCACAGTTCGTTATACCTCAGAGAGTAAGATAGGGTATTGATATGGCCAATGCACACATGCAGAGTTAATAATGGAGAGTTATCTAGAAAGGAGTATAAGGGCAGAACCCTGAGATGGTCTTTAAATGAAGAAACAGAAAAGAAGTATAGAAATTTGCTTGTGATTGGAAAGGGTTGGAAAGGAGATCTAGAGCAGAATTTTTCCTAGCAAAAGTCAGATAATAAATGATGCTCATATCACAACTGCTCCCACAGTCATATACATGGTGTTGCACATTTTTTAAATGCTAACTAACTCTATTATGTCCTCTCTTTCTCAAAAAACATGGTGGAATGCAAGCAGGTAAAATCATTTTATTATAGAGAAAACATGGAATGTACTTTGTTTCATGAAAAAGTGATTGATTCACAAATTTCCATAAAGGATTTACAAAAATAAACTTTGAATCTTACCTCAGAACTGATGGTCACCAGTGTGACAAGACACTTTGTGGTCCGTTAGAGTACACTATGCTAATCCAGAGGGGAAAGCACATCCTGTCATAGGCTTACTGTTGAAGAAGGACACTAGCAATATCTTTGCTCTCTGGGAAAGAGTATGATATCTTAGGCCACCATGTTCTTGGCAATTAGGAATATCAGAATAAAAAAGTTGTCGCTTGTGTCCTCAAAAAACTCATTTTTTAATGAAAAAAAAGAGGCAGATATATAAAGTAATTCTGACAATATAAAATAAAGAGGCATGAAAGAATACTATTTTTATTATTGAAAAATAAAGATGAATCCAGAAGTTTTCAGAGGAAAAGTAACATTTGAAATAAGACTTGAAATATATGTAGATTTTTTTTCCTGAATAATAGAAGGGCATTCAGGGCAGAAGAAACTGCATGAACAAGGGTTAGATATGATAAGACATCACATTTTGGGGAGTAAGACCTAAAATATGTGGTTAAGAGTGTGGTGTAGGGGATCAGCAGATGGCGTAATGGTTACATCGCTGGACTTGCATGTAGTCGACCGTGGATTGAGTCCTGGACCTGGCAGCTTGAAACTCACGCTGGGCGTGTGTACGTGTGTGCCCAAAATCCTGAGAGGAGAATGGAGAAGGAATTGCGGCATGGCCATCTGCCCTGGGCAAGTGATTTCTTGACTTCCTTCTTTCTGTCTCTCTCTGTCTCTCTAGTGAGTGCACATGCCCTATAGCAAAAATCTCTTAAAAAGGAAAAAAAAAAAGAGTGTGGTACAAAGGACAGGACAGAGAGGACCTGGAAAGGCAAGTTAGAGTCAGCTGGTAAAGGACCTTTTTACTGTGATCTGTGGGAAAATTTTAATGGATTTTTAATTAGAGGTTTGAAATGGTATGATTAAATCGTATTTTAGAATACATATTTTTCAGTAGGAAAGTTGAGGATTGATGGGACAACATTTAGGTTTTTTAAATAGCAGTCTAATAGGGATGTTTTAAAGACTTCAACCAATGTAGTTATAGTGGAGATGTAAAAGAGCTAATAATTTAGAAAGTGAAATTAACAGTTGTTTGTGACATATTAAACTTGGGAAGGTGAGAGACAGGGAAGAAAGGGGAAGAAGTCCAATATGATTCCCATATGTCTCACTCATGTAGCCAGGTGGTGCTGCTTACTGAGATAGGAAGAATGGGAAAAACAAAAATTGGGCATCACGTAGAATTAAGTTGAAGTTAAAGCCTGTGTTCTGCAAGCACAGGAAATTGGAGCCCAGAAAGATATCTGGGTTTGAGAGATTGATTGGAAAGTGATCTGCATATCTTTGGAACTTAAAACCATTGAAAATGGCTGAAAGCATCTGATTTACAGATGCAGAAAAAAATAGAAGTCTAGGATTCATTCCTAAATGCCATGGTTCGAGGGCTTATAGAAGAGCAACCAGCAAAGTAAATAGGCAAGTAGCAAAATGAAAAAAGAAAAAAGGGGACCAGCAGTTAGCGTAATGGCTATGTCGCTGGACTCCCACATAGTCGACCGCGGTTCGAGTCCCGGACCCGGCGGCTTAAACTCACGCCGGGCGCGTGTGCGTGCGTGCCCAAGATCCCGAGAGGAGAATGGAGGAGAAGGGATTGCGGCGTGGCCATCCCCCCTGGGGGGTGATTTCCTGCTTTCTGTCTCTCTGTCTCTCTCTGTCTGTCTGGCGAGCGCACGCGCCCTATAGCAAAAACCTCTCCAAAAAAAAAAAAAAAAAGAAAGAAAAAAAAAAAGAAAGAAAAAAAAAAAGAAAAAAGAGCTATCACAAAGCCAAGAGAGGAAACTATTTTAGAAAGAAAGAAGGGGCTTGGAGCCAGCAGGTGGTCTGGTGGTTAGGGCACTGGATTCCCCCATGACCAACCACGGATCGAGCCCTGAACCTGCAGCATGAAACTCATGCTTGGTATATGTGTGCATGCCCAAAATTCTGAGAGGAGAGTGGAGGAGCATGGCCATCCTCTCAGGGGGGCGATTTCTCACTTTCCTGTTGTATCTCTCTGTCTCTCTCCAGCGGGCACGTGTGCCCTATGATAAAAACCTTAAATAAAAACAAAAAAAAAAAAAAGAAGAAGAAGAAGAACCAAGGGGCTAGTTTAATTATGTAGACTATTACTGAGAAGTTCAGTCAGATGAGGACAGTAAAAAAAAAATTTTTTTGATTTGGCAGCTTGGGGAATGTTAGTGATTTTTACATATGCATTTTCTAACAGGTAATGTAGATGGAAGCCAGATTGGAATTCTTAGGAGTTTAGCAATGTTGGAAGTTTCTGGTCATGCTAGTCATTGAGGTAGTACAAAAGTAGTAGAAAGTCTGGTAGAAGAAAGAAATAATGAACTGTGAGTCCTAGTGAGTATGGTACTCAGCTGGAGATGTTCAGCAACTAGAAAAACATATGGTCTGGAACTCATAAAGAGCAATCTGGCCTGGAGTTAAGGATTTGGGAGGTTATTCAGTAGTTGAAACCACACTGGATATTCTTAGCAACATTTAAAAATAAAATTGGGTCAAATTCATTATGAAAAAATGGCAAGTTTTATTAATGTGTAATACATTACAGCAATACCACATACATCACAGTTTGCAAAGGAGACAATTGACAAATGAATGAAATCTGTTAGCCTAGCCTTCTCTAAAGACTAATTATTTGAATATATGCTAATATTAGTTAAGGTGGTTAATACCTAAAGAATTTATTGTTGAACCTAGTTAATAAAAAAATTGTGAAACTTGGCATCCATATAAAATCCAAACCTAATCAAAGCAGACAGTCCTATTAAATAAGTAGGCTTAGAAGAAAGGATTACAAACACAAATCATTAATTTGTTTCTATTATATTTATACCCTAGATTTCTCTGAACTGCCATATTACATTATATGCTTATTTCACTCTATTCATCTCCAGATAAAGTATAGTCAGACAAATATCTGAGAATCTCTGAGATTCAAAATAGTTCTTTTAATTCTCTATTAAAAGTTCTATCCTTAGGTTGCTTCATTCACAATGGAGTATAGTGGTTGGAAATGTGGAAATGAGCATTTTTGATTTAAATTATTTTTGTCACATAGTTTTTGATACCAGTAAAGAAAACATTGAATATGATTGACCTTATTACTTTTAATTTTATACAATTTAATAAAAGTTATGTTAGTGATTTAATGGAATGAAACCTTTATTCATTTATGGTTCTGAAAAATGACCTTGTAAAATGTCAAAATTGCTATTGTGTGCTTTTGAAAAATACTTAATGATTTGTGCTTGATGCATTTAAACTCTTTATTGAAGGTCAAGGATTCTATTAGGGCATTTTTGTCAGTAAAATGTTGACAGAAATGAACTAGGTGGTTGAATTCTCACTGACAATACTGTCACATTTCTTAAGAAATTGTCTAAAGATAAGGCCAGATTTTGCTCATTATTTTTCTAAGTAACAACCACTAGTTCATTAAATATAGCCTTAATTAGAGTGTGTGTTAAGTGTCAAAACTTAGTGGTCACAGTCACAATTCTTATTTAATAGATATTTAGCTTAAATTGCTATAGTTATGTCCTCAGTGACAGTGTAGAAACGCCATGCCTTTGGATGAGATGGAATTGTGTGGCTATTCCAAAAGCATTGATAACTATGTTGACCTTAATGTAGTTTTGATACTAGATGTTCAATTTAGGCAGTCACAATTTGACTTGTAAAGTCACACTCCAAATTAGTAAAGTCACGAAACAATAGCAATGAAAAAAATCTGGGATATTGTCTAACTTTCTTATTTAACAACTCTTTCCTGTCACCTTGTCAGTGCAGTGTATTTTGTGAACAATCAGATTTGTTACCACCTAATTAAGAGTTGGTATTCCTTCTTGCAGTTTTTTTTTCCACCTCATCCTTAGGAGATGTTTATAATAAGCACAATATTTTTAAAGGCCTAATCTTGAAATATAATGAGTATATGAACATGTGAATGTAATATCAACAGATCTCAGGATTACCTCTTTTATTTATCTCAGTAATTATTTGGATGGAAAATTATTAGGTTAGTCCATACAGAGATCACATTCTCTTCCTTTGTGTATTTTGGTTTATCTGTGTATACCTAGGTGCATAAACATATATGCCCTGTAGATGCAGCATGTGAAGAATGTTTTAACCTTATGTATTCTTAGAGATGGTATGGCTGTGGTATCTAGAAATTGTGTACATGTTATAAAATTATCCCTCAGGGGACCAGCAGATAGTGTAATGGTTACATGGCTGAGCTCCCACATGGTTGACTGCAGTTCGAGTCCTGGACCTGACAGCTTAAAATTCATGCTGGGTGTGTGTGCGTGTATGCTCAAAATCCTGAGAAGAGAGTGGAGGAGAGCGGATTGCAGCCCATCCCCCTGGAGGGTGATTTCTTGCTTTCTGTCTCTCTGTCTCTGCAGTGAGAACATGTACCCTATAACAAGAAATATCTCTCTCTAAAAGAAAAAAATTAGCCCTCAGAATTCTTTTGCCTTGGTGTGTGAGAGAGGCTTGCATAGTATATACAACACCACATTCCCCCATACGTGCTGTCCCATGCTATAAATGACCTTTGAACTTAGGTCTTCAAATCACATTTACCAAAATGATGCATATCCTAGACTCTCCAATATCTTGGGGTTTTTCCAAGTTCTTCACTGAGGTACTCAATCCTGTTAAACTTTGTATGGCATATAGGAATCATGAAACTCTTGGTTGGTTACTAATGATTATAGATGCGTCTCAGAGTCTCAAAGCACTGAATACAAGTGTTCATTTCCTGAGAGTTTGTTTCATAGGTCTTCAGAAGACCTTGAGCTGTCACTGCCCTTTCTCTAGGCAAGGCTGTATTCATACCCCCACCTCGATAGGTATCTCCATTTTGTTAACAATCTTCAGTGTCTTATGTACTTCATTGAATTTTCTCATTTCATCTGATAATTGTGATCGTTTTGATTATATTAAATGTCATACTTTTAATAATATTCCTTTGAAGAGATATTTCAATGAATAGCATAAACATTAAAGGTGAGATGGTGAATTTAGTGCTAAAATGTCTAAGATAGGCAACTGGCCATCATTTGTATAATTCATACTTTTATTACAAATGTCATTGTCCACTATTTCTAACTTAGTTTATATCAGATCAAATTGTGGGAGGCTGTATTCATAGTTAAATGACAGGATTTTTTCAGAGGAAGCAAAAACTTTTTCCTTAAAGAACATCCTTAGCTTCTACGTCCTGTGATTTAAGCTGTGTGTTTTGCTAGTCAGTAGAGGTAGTTATATTCTGAAGACACATTTATACTGCACCACAGAAAAAAAAATAATACTTAACATGCATTAGCCTTTTACCTCTGAGCATTTCTGTTTGAAATATCTGAATTAAACTGTGTTATCACAAAAGAAGGAGGAAAAAACCTAAAATCTATTTCACTCACATTTTGTTAGTTTACTGAGGAGATTTTTTATTTGGGGGGAAATGACAGTTGTATTAGAAACAACTTGTTCTAATGATTCCATATGATTTCCTTTCTATAGGGAAAGAAAGATGATAATCGTCAGTTTATGGAGGCTCTAATAATCATTTTCAGATTGAAAAAATGAGGTTCCTTTAACATTAGCAATACAGTTGACCCTTGAACAATAAGAGTTTAGAGCTGTGTGGAAACACTTAAAGAAGGATTATTTTTCAATAATACTATAAATGTATTTTCTCCTATGATTTATTTAACAGCATTTTCTTTTCTCTAGCTTACTTTATTGTTACAATACAGTACACAATGCATATAACATTGTAAAACATACATTATTCAACTATTCGGGATATCGGTAAGCCTTCTGGTCAACCAAAGGCTATTGGTTCAGTTTTGGGGGAGTCTACAGGTCTTCACTGTGCGATTTTTAAAAACCCAGAAAGTAATACATGGATATTTGGGTGTATGGCCCCCCAACCCCCACATTGTTCCAGGATTAAGTATAGTCATTATTGTTGAGTGAAGCCAAACACATATATTAATTTTCTGATTGTTCTTAATGACGAAAGTAAAATACTGACATGTTTCTCTGCAAAAGTTAGTCTTTTTATGATAGAATAAATTAGGGACTATCACTTACTTACTTTATTGGTGTTTTATGCTAATCAGCAGAAAATCATGGTAAACTGTGAAACAAAAGCCCCTTAACAGATAGAGCTGGATTAGTTAGAGAAGCAGAGTTAGGAAAGCAGGCTATGGAGCCAGACTCTCTTTATTCAAAACCTACTTCTACTATTTCTTAACTGGTTTGATCTTGGGTAAGATACTTAACATCTCAGTTGCTTCATCTACAAAATGCAAAAACTTAATACTTTCTACTCTTTATTATGACATCTGAGTTGATATATATAAAATGTTTGAAAGAATGCCTGCCACATGGTAAGTATGATAGTTGGTATAATCAATGTTATCACTATTAGTAGTATTCACTTATTATTAGCAGCATTTTATTAATCCAGACATGTAGTCGATTTTTAAAGATTTATTATTATTAGTAGTAGTAGTAGTATTGATTCACCAGAGAGAGACACAGAGAATAGAGAGCAGGAAAGTGAGAACGCAATCCACCAGGTCTGGGACTCAAACCGTGGTCGACCATGTGTGAGTCCAGCACCCCAACCATCACAGCACACACTGGCTCCCCCCGTAGTCAATTTTTGTCATCTGTTTTAAGCAACTATAGCCACACCTTTGACAACTTTGACAGTGCTACTACCTGCTCAACTTCCCTATACAGTTTCTGTGCTGAAGAAAATGTGACCATTTATTATATTTATAAAGCTAGCAATTAAGAGTCTAATTTTGAATATAACTTTTCTGATGGCTTGTTTGCTACTACTTACTCCTCATGGCTTAAGTTTGCCTAAGTGTTTTTCTTCCATCTCTGAATAATGAGTTCCTTCAGGGTATGAACCATGTAGTAAATGTATAAAGTGTTAGTACATATATCAGTAATTTTGTTTTTTCTAGGGAAAAAAAAAGGTCAACTCCGAAATATGATTTATGGACTTAACTTTCTGTTGCTGTGAGTTATAAAACTGTACGATGGATCTTCAAAAAAGGTCATAGAAAATCCCTAATATGAGAAAAGTATGCATGGATTTCAATTTTTTTTTTACCCAAAACAAACTCACAGTTTTAATTATTTTCTCACAAGCCTTTTGAAGTCCCATCTTGTATGTCCATCTAGGGTATGTAGGACTGACTCGATGGTGCAGTGGTAACTTGCTGCTCAAGTGATGAGGGATCTATATGGAAAATCATGGGTTTGGTTCCCAGTCAACCTGTGCACACTGGGCATGTGCACCCATGTTCCTTATTGGCTGGGAAGGCTATGAGTGGATCACAGCATGAGACCCTCTGGAGGGTACTTGTCTCTTTCTCTCTGTCTCTCTCTCTCTCTCTCTCATGAAATCAATAAAATAAACTTTTAAAAAGATGCAATAAAGGTCACCATTGAGAGTGGCATGGGATATAGTTAATGACAGAAGAAAAAGAGTCAGGGATTGATTTCTTCTGGTAGAAGATATAAGCTAAAAAAGAGATCAGTGGTAGAAATATAATTCCACGTCCTCTGTTTTCAAGTAAAGATGGAATATAATATTTCTAAATTTTCTGCTTTAAAAATAAAGGACTGACAACTGTGGAATTGAAATTTCCTTCATCTTCAATAAACAGAGATGGCTAAAAGTTTCAAAATTCATTTAGTCCAACAACTTTTAGCTGAACACTATCAATTTACCTCTCTAGATTATTTTTGTTGTTCCCAAAGGGCACATGTGCTTACCAGAAAGAGAAAGAGGGAGAGGGTGAAAGCATCCCCAGTGGGGTGTGGTTATGCCACAATTCCTTCTCCTCCTTTTCTCCATCCTGTTGTGATTCTGAGCATGCACACATATGCCCCTGGAATATTCTTGAAGCATCTGGGGCTGGGACTCAAACTGTGGTTGGTCATGCGTGATCTTAACAACTAGGCCATGTGGCCTTTTCTGCCCTCTAGATTCTTAATTTTTATTATTCAAGTTTCCATAAACATGAGTTTTTATAAAACATTGAAAATATATGCCTACTTTATGAGTTCTGTAAAATTATATTTGTTTTAAATGGAAAATACCTATAGTACTATTGATTAGGAAAATAAAAAGTAATCATTCCTTTCATCTTCATGTTGCCACCTATTGTGTCTTTTTTACCAGTTCACAGACCATTACTGTTTTCAAACTTGGTGTTCAGTTTTCAGTGTGTTTGTACTATATTCCTTCTTCAGCCAGGCCAGGTTGGATGTCTTCACTTATGCATATGAGTTAAATAGTCTGCTCATGTTTTGGTGGCATACCACTTCTCCAAATGAAATATCTGATACCTCTAATCATGATGCTTACCTCCTTTGCAATCTTGTTTACTTGTAATTATTCCTGATACCAGCTTTGAGAATTCTGAGGAGAGTTAACTATGCCTGAGTGGAGCCTTTCATTTTCTTAATATGCATTCTATTAACGTGTGCATTTTGCTTTCTAAATGCCCTTGAGTTACTTTTAAATGTTCTCTTTGGTGTCCTCAACCTGTTTCTAGCTTCTTGAGGGTTGAAAACAGGTCATCTATTTGTTTTGTTCCCTTTACAACATCAGTAGGTGTTTAGTTCAAGCTATTTCCTAACTTCCTCAGTAGGGATATGCTCAGGGTATGCAAATGTATTTTAAATTAGCTTACATAATACAAAACTGGGTAAATGCAGGAGTTGGGGAGATTTATGATCTTTTTAAAACCCTGAGTCAAATATATTTATTATTAGTATGGAGGATATCAGTGTTGAACTCTCCCTGTGTCTATTCCTTATTTTGAACTCTGAATCATGGAACAACGGTCCTAGAAAATTTAGGCATTGAAGATTGTACCTGTAGCCTTGAATTTTTCCACATTACTTGACAAAGTTAGTCTTATTTAGCAATGTATTTAAGTGGCTCTGCGTTTGGAAGAATTTTGATTTTTCCAAATTTGGTTCAATATTTTATGCAAGTTTAGGTTTTTTCTTGAAATTAGGATGCACATTCCAAGATCACAGAGAGAAATGATACATTGATATAATTAGCTTTTCTTAAGGAAAAGAAAAATACTGATGAACAAATACTGTCTTGATAATTCAAGTCGTTAATCCATGAATGTGTATTAGTCTCACTGCTGAGAGTCTGTTGTCACTCAGTAGGTCAAATCTAATCCATGTATCTATAGTCTTAACTATTCATTTGCACATTGGCTTAACTCTGTGTATTTAAGCATTACATGTTTTTATATATCTGAGCTTGAGTACATTATTAAAAGTTTTATCCATTATCTTTACTTTCCAATGAAAAGTGATAATTTGTAGTGAATACACATACATTTGCATCAGTGTCATGTGGCCTGCTTTGTATCGATTGTAACAAATATGATCAAAATATCTGAGTGCAGGGGTCAAGATGGAAGAAGTCTAGACCAGAGGCCATCAGCCACTGGAAACAGAGGCAGAGTGGATGCTGTGGTCTAGAGTCTGGGTTTACAGTTTGCCTGGGACGTGGTGGAACCATTGGGGTCTAGGAAGGTCTTCAGCTATAATGGAGGACAAATGCACACACCACCCAGATTTTTTTTTTCTTTTTTTGGAGAGGTTTTTGCTATAGGGCGCGTGCGCTCGCCAGACAGACAGAGAGAGACAGAGAGATAGAAAGCAGGAAATCACCCCCCAGGGGGGATGGCCACGCCGCAATCCCTTCTCCTCCATTCTCCTCTCGGGATCTTGGGCACGCACGCACACGCGCCCGGCGTGAGTTTAAGCCGCCGGGTCCGGGACTCGAACCGCAGTCGACTACGTGGGAGTCCAGCGACATAGCCATTACGCTAACTGCTGGTCCCACCACCCAGATTTTGAAATGGGAACACCTGGATGAGAAATTCAGTCTGGTTTTTTTTTTTTTTTTTTCATGGTAATGACAGCCACAATCCATCCATGCTCTGTTGCAAGTTCATATGGGCAAAAGCCTTTATCATGATCCTGCAGGGAGACGTTATAGTTGGCTTCTTCTGGGGGTTCCTGATCAACACATTAACCATCATCTCTGGCCAGTTCTGTGTCACCACTTAAGATCCCACAGGAAGTTTGTAACTAACCACAGCCAGAGCAACACAGTTAAAGCACTGGTGGCTGATGGTGTGGACTCCCAAGTTGCCCAGAACATTATGGTGCCTATGGATATAGTTTCTCAGTACTTGATGAGGTAGTACAAGGGTGAGAAAAGAGGCCACTTCTAGGTTTGGGAAACCCAGAAAGATAAGGGATAATTGTCTTTGGCCAAAGCAAGTACATCATCAGGCAGATCCTGAGGGCTGAGGGGCTTTGTGGTTTCTATTAAGGCTATATGGTATCAAGCACTTACCTCTATCTCAAATAGGTGCTGTCTGGTGACCCTTCTATAATTTTGGCACAAAGAAGCTCTTATACTTGTGTGCTAAGGAATCCTTCACATTTCTTTTAAGCCAACTTGGGGCCCCTGGCTATAGCCACTGCCTCCATCCTTGCCAACCAATGGATGCCATCTGAACTTGTGCACAAGTTGAGGATAAGAGTTCCATCATCCTGGCCTTAAGACAGCTGGCAGCAGAAGAGGGGGAGTTTTAGGACTTCATGGAGGGCCTCTCAGCCAGAAACATTTTATCCACACCCTCTACCATTATTATGGTAGGCTTCAGAAACCTCAGTGTCTCATCTGAGCTGGTGGATTCAAGGCATTGATAACCAGTGGTGGAGATAGAAGCTTGCTGTTTCCCACTTTACCCTATTTTGGGGCAGTGTAGGGAGAATAGAAACCCCTCCAAATGCCACTACCACTTACTCAGCCCTTCCATAGACTAGTTGGCCAGTCTGGGACAGGGATAGAAACTTCTAACTGTTCTTGTAGAAGAGGCTCCATGTCTGATTCCTCTGGCCCCGTTATTTGTAATTCTCTTGCTAAACTGGGCCCCCTCACTTAGTCCCTGTACTCAGGGCCTAAGGACTCTGCCCTACCACCACCCTCCCAACCCTTTTTCAGGCTTCTCCTCTATCTATATCCCTGAAACCCTGAGAAGAGCTGTATTTAGAGCTTCAGGCAGATTCTTCAGCAGCTGCCATCAGCCCCTACCTGCTTAATCTTTTAGATTTGCTTATTATTATAGGACTGAGCTGCCCACCAGACTATTCTGCTGTGTCCTGCCACTTGGGGGCAAGGCACTAGGCACTATTTCACAAGGAGCAGGAACATCAAAAACCTGTGGTTCTCCCGAACATTCGTTTTCTCTTTGAAGAAGTTACTAGGTTGAGTAGAAATGTTAATACTTCATCTTGTGTGTGTATTTTGTTAAACATCTCTGAACCAAGCTATTATCTTACCCTTGCTTAAGTTGCCACTCCTACTCTCATAGCCTACCCCCTTCCTTAGACAGGTGGAAACATGCAGTGTACACTTCAATTCTAGTTCTCTACCCCCTCAGTGTCCCTTTAGTCCCAGTAGCCCCAGGGTGTTATAAGCCATTGACTCCCCCTGGCCCAAATGAGTACAACAGTGAACACAGTTCCAAATAGATCAGACTGTCCAGGAGACACTAAACTTGGAGTAATACCCTGAGAAGTTAAATTGAGAGATGAGTTGTTTTGGAAAGTGGCAAGAGCATGTATATCCACAGCACATCTCAGCCTGCTGAACTAAGCCTAGGAGTGGATGGTGGAAGTTTTCAGTCCTAGGAAGCTATGACATAAACTAATTCACTTACCCAGCCACTGGTACTCATGGCAACAGATGTTGTCTCACAGTGGGAGCCTTGGGGATGTGGAACTGAATGTGTTTTCCTTGTTCCTCAATGTGAAGAGTCATCCCAGTCATAGTACCCTGTAGAGGGTTGTTGGAAAGAGAACGCAGAGTGGTTCAGAAAGTATCCCCGCACACATCTCCCTTGTTCTCTGAAATTGGTGGGCAAGTGGAGAGCCAGCTCTTATAGGATGGTGCCCATTGCATCTGCCCTTCATGGTGATCTTGAAGGTTACCTTGGCAACATGTACATTGCTATTTTTTGGCTACTGTATAGTCAGTACTATGAAACTTGTTTTGAGTTTTGTAATTTTATAGCATTTGAGGTAAGTTCTGTTTGTACCTTGTGTAGGGCAAAAGAACTCTTGAATAAACTTATAAACATAGATTACAATGAAAACTGAAAGAAAAAAAATAAAAGAAAGTCACCTAGTACCCAGACCACTGCATTAATCAGCCTGATACTGCTGAGATTACCTGTTGAAGCTCTCCTCAGCAGCTAATATGTTAGCATTACTTCTTCCCTGCCTCTTCTCCCTCCTGCAACTCCAGCCCCTCCACCAAGCCTGTGTTGCAGGCAGAGAGGTGCTGCAAATGGCCTGAGAAGAAGACATGCCAAACTCTGCATTTCTACTTGGGCCATTCGGCCTAGATGAATCTTTAAACCTGATTGGTCCCAGCCCCTGGGAAAGGCAGCGGTGCCAAGTTGAAAAGTTCTAGCTACCTAAGGCTTTAGTATTTCTTATGGTTATCCCACATTCTTCTACTTTGGCCAGATCAGTATCTGAAACCTTAATTCTCTACCTTCACTACCACTTCTGCCCATCTTGGTCTGTATCTTTGAGGATTTTCCCCTTTCGCTTACCTTTGATTTTTTTTTTTTTCTGCCTGTAATTTGTCAAGACAGTCCTCTAATTTGTATTCACAAATGGTCATCCCAAAGAGTTGGACCCATACACAGATAATTCTGAATTTTCCTGCTCTTAACTGTTTACCTTGTGAAGCACCAATATAATGTAAGCAAGAGGTCCTTACCCCTCTTTTTTTCTTTACTCCTGATAAAGCATGTGTACATGCATGTGAAAGAGAGAGAGGGAGAGGGAGTGGGAGAGAGAGAGAAAGAGAGAGAGAGAAGCATTCTCCACAGGGTCTGTACACACCATGAGCCCCTTCCTCCTGTCCTCCAGCCTGTTGGACCCTAGGTTCTCACATACTTTCCCATTGTGTTATTGACCAACTGAGCCTAAGATTTAAACCATTATTGTTATGTGGGATCCAGCAGCACATTACCTCTGTGTTACAGAGTCAGCCCTCTCCCTTCTCTGTCTTAGGATGTTTCTTCCTCCCAGATTTTTTCCCTTCTGTCTTATTTTCTGGAACAGTATTTTATAACCTTTCACCTATTATTTCTTTTCTGCACATACTTTCTCCTTCTATCTTTCTCTCTCTCTTTCTCTTAAACATACACACAGTTTTAAAGGATGATGTGAGTATAACTAAAGGGACCTCTGGCTCCTATTTTTCCATCTAATAGTTGAGAGATTGGGCCTGATGAAGACACGTCTTGCTGAAAATGAGACAGTGGACTTCTGTTTTTACCCAAGCTGGAAACCTAAATAGCTGAATTTTTGATGTATTAATTGGTAACCCAATCTAGAAGAAACTTCTGGGATAAGGTAGGAAGCCTGATTGAAGTGTTGAATGACAGAAGAATAAAAACACAGACACACATAACATTTGATAAAATGGACTCCTGTGTATATTAACTGTGAATATTCACTGTTGCACAGTACAAAGTCTTTGAAGTGTAATTAAAAGTTTTTATTGAGCCCTTGGGAAGAAAATCTGAGTGCAAAGCCTTAATTTCATTTGTACTTGTTGGAACAACTAACATTAATAAAGAAACAGATAAAATTGACATTTTCCTAGAGCAAGGCCATATTGATCCTATAGAAGACTTCAATTGTTAATTGTCAAGATCTAAATACACTCCTTTTTCCTATTGTTTTTAACTCACCATATCAGATAGATCATTTTTCAGTATATTACCAATTATGAGATGGGATAAAAATGAATTATGTTCTAACTTTTCTTAGCATTTCTAATTCTTATTTTATTTGCCCCCAAATCACTAAGAAGTAGAGATTGGAATGGCAGAGAGTGATTTTCTTAGGGAAAAAAAGTCATATGAAGTTTTAGGACATATCTTCATTGTTATGATATAAATTTAGTAATTGAAAAAATATTTTCATACTGAACAGTTTTAGATCAAAGCCTAGTTACATTATAGTGTGATTTAAGATGACATATAGCTCTATCCCATTTTAGTATTCAAATGAAAGCCACACTCCTTTCTTCTCTCTTCCTTTGTTTTTGCATTTTCCTATCCCGTTTGTTTGGAATTTCCAGTCTTCTCCCATTTTTTGGTCTTTTTCCTTTGCTCTTTTCCACACATGTATGTGCTTAGAGGAAGACTATAACCTTTGCTCACAGTGGAAACAATCTAAATTTTTGTCTGTTTTTAAAATATACTCCCACATGATACCCATATAATATTATTCTTTTTTTTTTCTTTTTTTGGTAGAGGTTTTTGCTATAGGGCACGTGCGCTCGCCAGACAGACAAAGACAGACAGAGAGACAGAAAGCGAGAAATCACCCCCCAGAGGGGATGGCCATGCCGCAATCCCTTCTCCTCCATTCTCCTCTTGGGATCTTGGGCACACACGTACACGCGCCCGGCGTGAGTTTTAAGCCACCGGGTCTGGGACGCGAACCGCGGTCGACTACGTGTGAGTCCAGCGACATAGCCATTATGCTAACTGCTGGTCCCGCCATATAATATTCTTTATGATAATGCTGAAATTTTCAAATGGTTCTGCTTGATAAATCATTCAAGACAAGAAGCAAAATCTTATTTGCCCTAACTCCAAATAGTTACCTACTTACATACTCTCCTGTTATCTCTACAAACTAAAATAACCCCAGGTGATGTGAATTCCTCTGAAAATATCCTTCTCTGTAATAATTACAGTAGTCACAACAATTAATGAATGGCAACCTGAAGCTTAGTTACTTCATAATCCTTCAAATTCCATTTATCAAGTGTATTTTGTATGTTTTAGTCCTTGCTTGCTTCATTTGTTCATCACTCATTCATCCAAACAAATATTTCTTGAGTATGTGCCATATGTATTGTGTTTCGGCTGGAGCTGAAACAATGAATAAAATGAGACTCTAGACATGGAAGAATCCACAGTGTAGTTAGACTGACCTATAGATGAACAGACAACTTCCATGGGAATTTTATCTTTGCCTGAGTCATTTGAGAAAGTTTCACATTGGGAGGAATTTTTTTTCTGAAGAACAAAGAAGGATTTGCTAAATATTATAACAAAGGTAGTAAAAGATATTCTAGGCAGAGGTGTGTAAGGCACTATTAGGCAATGGTGTTACAAAATTGTGTAAGATGGTTATTGCCCAGAAGGAATACTTCTTACAGTGTGGGAGATGAGCATTAAAACAGATAACCACCACTCATTTTGTACATAATAGTGTAAGGTACAGGGAGATAGTCTAACTGTGCCTCATCTGGGCCAGCTTTATAGGAAGATAACTATAGAGCTGAAAGAAGTAGTTTGTGAGGTAAATGACCTCAACAATAACAAGAATAATAACCACTAACATTTACTGAAAGATTACTCTGTGCTTGCCACCGTGCTTAACATGTTACATACATTCTCTCTTTTTTGAAGAATTGTTTTATTTCATTTTATTTATTATTATTAGTTTTTCATTTGCTATAGGGCACATGCACTCACCAGAGAGGGAGAGAGGGAGGGAGAGAGAGAAAGGGAAAGAGAGAGAGAGAGGAAGTGAGAAAGAAGCTGCCAGGTCCAGGACTTGACCTGTGGTTGGCTCTGTGGGAGTCCAGCGCCTTAACCACCATGCTACCTGCTGGCTTCCAAGGACCATACTAAATTGAAGCCTAATTAAGGAAGGGGAGAGAGAGAGAGAGAGAGAGAGAGAGAGAGAGAGAGAGAGAGAGAGAGAGAGGAGAAGCTCCAGGTGGTTAAATAATTCCTATAAGCTCCCATGGAGATGATATAACTGGGCATTGAGCCCAGTAATTCTGACTCTAGATCCTTTGTCTACATGTATATTCCATGCAAGAAGCCATCTTATATATTACAATAGAGATGAGAAATACAAATATCAAATACCACTTTTTCTCCTTAAGGATTTCACAATGTAAAACTTGTACATGACAGCTCCTTTTTTTATTTTTTCAGAAAGAGATTTTTGCTATAGGGCATGTGTACTCACTGGAGAGACAGAGAGACAAAGAGTCACCTTTGAGTGGGGATGGCCATGCCACAGTCCCTTCTCCTCCATTATCCTCTTGGGATTTTGGGTACACATGCACACACATCTGGTGTATTTCAAGCCTCTGGGTCAGGGACTTGAACCATGGTTAACTATGTGGGAGTCCAGCAACATAACACTATACCATCTGCTAGTCCCTGACAACTATTATCAAAATAGTGTGAATGTTATGTGCTATGCTGGATATTTTTTTTAGGGGGGAAATGTTTTTGCTGTAGGGTGCATGTGCTCACCAGAAAGAGAGAGGCAGAGAGACAGAAAGCGAGAAATCACCCCCCCCCAGGGGGGATGGCCATGCCACAATCCTTTCTCCTCCATTCTTCTCTCGGAATCTTGGGCACACACGCACACGTGCCCAGTTTGAGTTTAAGCCACTAGGTCGAGGACTCAAAACACGGTTAACTACATGGGAATCCAGCAACATAGCCATTACACCAACTGCTGGTCTCGCTGAGGTATTTTTAAGGTTCTCTGTAATGGTGTGAAAAGCACCAAATGTATTGAAAAAGTATGGATTTAAACCCTGTTTTTGTTGCTACTTTTTTTTAACAAGTCTTCTAACTACTTTGATGCCCAGGACTCTGTAAATGGAGTTTAATAAGTGCCTTCCTGGTTGTTTTTAAGAGTAAATGAGAGAAACCTCATGGGTTTTAGAAAGCACTGAGTGACTGGTGAATTTACTGTCTTCAAATAATAACCAATAGAAGCTCTTTGAGAAAACATAGGGTTGTTGGAAAGAACAAGCTAGATAAAACTTACTGGATGTGAGAACTTGGACATCTTGGTGTTATACTGTTCTCAGATATAGAATCGGGATAATGCCACCAGCCTCATGAGGGTAGTTGTGCATTTCCTTATGCACATTCCCCAGGTGTGTAAGGAAAGCACTGGGGAAGTAATCTTGAGCCTTGGAAAACAAGTCGTTCATGAGGAAAAGTAATTTGAAAGGACAGGATGATGTTTTAAGAAGCCTCCTAAAGGAGCCACCTGGAATTTGTTAACAAAGTTGCCAAGCATTGAGCATTGCCTTGGTCTGTCATATGGACATTTTTACAAGGAAAAAGAGGCAGACATGAGCTAAACCCAGAGAAAACCAAAGGGACTGGAGAAGTAATTTGACCCCCCTTCCTTCATGTGTTCATTGAGCAGAAAATAGTCATGGAGAAAAAGGGGGTGGACAGCTGCTCTGTTCTTGCTTGTCAGTTTTCAGTTGGAGAGAAATGCACAGAGAGAATACCAGGAGAGGCTCATGGTCCCAGTCTGCTGTCATTTAATAGTTTTTGTGTCTGCTTTTTATAGGTATTTTGTCTTCTCCCTTGCTGTCAGCTGTCACTTCATATGGTTGTCAGTGTGTCTGCCATACCTCAGTAGTTGGGGCCTGAGTGCTAGCATTAAAGAAATTAGAGGCTGTAGCATCTTTGTTTCTAAGCTACCGAATTAGCTTAGATGCCTGAAGCTTCCAGTATCTGCAGGCAAATGGGAGCCACAACAGTAAGGAAGAAACATGGTGGAGTTCAGAGGGGCATCAGTAGTACCTGTGGCTTCCATTTGGCCCGAGAGATAGACTATGCCAAGTTGGGGGAGGGGGGGCGGAATTCTGCAAAGGAAATTTCAAATTTAGATTCTGCTGTGTGAACTTAGACAAATGGTTTAACCACACTGTACTTAGCTATAAAAATGTTCATAATACCTACTTTCTCTCTCTCTCTCTCTCTCTCTCTCTCTCTCTCTCTCTTTTTTTTTTTTTTTTGAGACGTTTTTGCTTATAGAGTGTGTGAGCTCACTGGATAAGTAGAGAGACAGAAAGTGAGAGATTGCCCCCCAGGGGAATGGCTGTGCCACAATCCCTTCTCCATTCTTCTCTTGGGACTTTGGGCGTACACTCACATGCACCTAGCATGAGTTTTTAAGTTACTGGGTCTGGGACTCAAACCTCATTTGACTACATGGGATTCTAGTGACATAACCATTATGCCATCTGCTGGTCTCCATAATATCTACTTTTGATATTGTGATGAAGGCTCACTAGTATAGTTCTTTTGCTAGGGTAGACATCCAATAAATGTTAAATGTTCTATAATCTCACAGCGCAGTAGAGGAGTATGTGCAAGTAACTATTCAAAATACCCAGAGATCTTGATATTTTGTTTACTTTTAAAAGCATAGAAGTAAGTAGTTTATAAAAATTATATTGGAAGGGCCAGCAGATGGCATGGTGGTTGGGACATTGGACTCCCATGTTTCCAACTGCAGTTTGAATCCTGGACCTGGTCACTTGCTTTCTTTCTCACTCTTTCTTTTTTAAAAATAGAGAGTTCTGTTACAGGGTACGTGCACTTGCCAGAGAGACAGAAGGCGAGAAATCACCCCCCAGGGGAGTTGGCCACATCACAATCCCTTCTCCTCCATTCTCCTCCCAGGATTTTGGGCACACATGCACAAGCGGCCGGCATGAGTTTTAAGCCACTGGGTCCGGGACTCAAACCATGGTGAACTACATGGGAGTCCAGCAACGTAACCATTACACTATCTGCTTGTCCCCTAGCTTTTTCTCTCTGCCTCTCTCTGGTGAGCACATGTACCCTATAGCAAATTTAAAAATAATAGTGACAATAATGGTAAATAAAATTAAATATATTTTAAAAAGATTATATTGTATGGTAATGTACATTTTAGTCAGTTTTAATTAGGAAGTGCACATTAAGGAATAGTGAGAAATGCATTTAAGGAGAAAACAAAGATGGACATTCTAATGTTCATTTGAAAATAGATTCTGCAGATGAGGTTAGATCTGACTGGCATTCAGGAACCTTGGTAGATCTTTCAGGGTGATGAACAGATCTGGCACCTGAACATGGGCATTGGAGTGAGAGAAATTTAGGCAAGGGCATGAGCTATGTGACTGTTTTAGCAACTGAGGGGTAAAGTAGTAAAAGCTTAGATTCTGTGTTAGTAGCCGTGGACATATAAGGGGAGTAGACAGGATCTGTGAGTGCTCACAGTGAAGCCAAAGAATTGACTGGATACAGCCCAGGGAAGTAGAGAATGGTTCTGATGATGGGGAATTAGGAAAGGGCCTTGATTAAATTAAATTAATGTATTTAATTTTATTTTCCTGGAGGGCATATGCACTGGCCAGAGAGAGAGAGGGAGAAAGTACCCCCTAATCAGGCATGGTCACACTGTAATCCCTTCTCCTCCATTTCTCCACCATGTCAAGATTTGGGGCACACATTTACATGTATCCCTTTATTTTTTTAAGCCACCAGGGCTGGGATTCAAACAGCACAGTCAGCCTGGCAATGTGGGATCTGGCTCCCTAAACTGTTAAACATGCGTAGCCTAAGGACCATTTATTTTGTTTTAATTTCTCAAAGGTTATTTCATTTCTTCCATATGAGGGAAGGGGGGCAGATAGGCAGGTGAGCAGACACAGGCACCCCAACAGGGTCTCCAGGCCATGACCCACCTCCAGTCTTGACCAACCTGGACGGCAGGCATGTGAATATTCACCTGGCATGCTCAGGGAGGTCCTGGAATGTGAACTGAGGACCTTTACCATGTGGGCTCAGTACATTACCACTGTGCTACCACCTGGCCCTGGGAAAGGGCCTTTTTGTGATACATTGTGTTATTTCCGTTTTTACTATGTTTACTTTCACTATATACCGTGGAATAGATAGAGATGAGATTTAGGCAACTGAAAATATAGTACTGAGTCATGGGAAGTAGCCATAGTTGATGGTAAAGGGAAGAACAAGAGGTAGAAAAGTGAGGATGGTGATCACTGTTTAAGGTTAAATAATAGTTCAGGTAGAAAGAGAATGGAAAAGAATTTAGGGGAAATTTACAGTCAGAACTAGCAGTTTCAGTCAAGTGGTATATTTGAGAACCAGGTTGTTGGAGCTTAAAGATGGAGTGCAATTTGTTTCTTGGCTTTGCTTCTTAGAGTGATTTCATTTTCTTTTTATAAAATTCACTTCTATTTTTGTTTCAGATTTCTCAAGTTATTACTTTTGCTGTGTATTTTGTTTTGCCTCTATCTCTCCCCACACTTATTTTCTACTCTCCCTCACAAAGCATTACATTTTTTTTCCTTTTTCTTTTCTAATCCCATCATAAATCCTGAGCGTGCACCTTTACAACACCTGAACCAGATCAATTCCACAGCTTCTACTCCTGTGAGAACTGGTTATAGACATTTGTCAGTTAAAAACTACTTGCAAGAGACCATCAGCATTTTTTCACAGTAGGTTGGAGATCCTGAAGCACCAGTGTAGCACTTACAGGCAGTGGACTCAAGTCAGGGTGCTTGATTCAGAACCTGGCACTGCCACTTACTGGCTATATGAAGTTGAGAAGTTACCTGATCTTTTACATCTCCACATCCTCATCTGGAAAATAGGTGGGGACAATAATGCTACCTCATGGGATTTCACGGGGTTAAAATGATGGAAATACTTGGAATAGTAACTTGGTCCATAGTAAATATGTGTCAGGTGCCATTGTTTTTCTTGTTATTTCAAACTATTAGGACTTTATGTAGACATGAAGCATGGGTATGTGTTAGGAACATATCCATCTTTTAGACCTAATTTTATATATTTTTGAATATAGTGGAGAAATTTATCCTTAATTTTATTTTACAAATAAGATGTTTAATTGCAGTCTCTTTAAGGATGGGACAGCAATTGGTTTACACAAACATATTTCAGGAAGAATGGGTATAAGTAACACTTTCATTTATCTAAAAATTATGTAATTAACATGTAAGTTGTACTGAAGAAACATTAGGCTACATAGAGTGTCTCTGAGTCATCAAATTGTACTATATGTAACTGAAGATATTCTTTGATACCAACTGTTATATGTGAACCAATAAATGTTTTTAAATGAACATTATTTTTAAAGAGACATTCTTTGATGATATATCACTTATCATATAAATGCTCTGCTCTCCTTAAATCCACTAATATTTCATTTTGGGAAGATTTCATTTGTAGTCTCATTGATGTGGAATTAAAAAGTAACTAAATTCAGTAATTTCCACTGTCTTTCCTGTCTGCATCCATCTTTCATTCATTCTTTAAGTCATCTGGCTTCTGAAAACCTTTCAAACTTTTTATGGTAATAATTATCATCCAATATGCTGACCTTATGTCAAACTTACTTTTTCCCTTCTATTTTTCCATTTTATTATCTATGCTTAATAATTCTTATAAAAATATATGACTATGTACACATAACATGGCATTTGGCATTTTCTATATGGGGTGGCTTTGTAACACATCTTCCTCAGGTAAAGGAAATACTGCTTCAAAATCTCTCTTCAAAGAGGTCTTTTCATCTAGCAGTTTACAGCAGATGGTCTGTGTAAGAGAAAAATTCATAGCTGTACCAGGAGTACACTAACTCTGGATTTAGACATTAAACCTATATATTGATCAATTCCTGTATGCTTTCTTTAGTTCTGAGCGAATTATATTTAAATACCTTTGTTGCTAGGAATGTCTTAAAAAGCTACTCAGCCTCTTTATTAGAAGTAAGTAAACGATTATGTCAGGACCTACTATTAACTTTGTATAGTAGGCATATATTATCCTCAGACTAGAACACTGGTAAAAAGGTACGTCTTGAAACAAATCACAAGTTGTCAATATGTGGGTGATGAATTTCTTCTGTTTTCATTTGAATCAGTAGGTGGGGCAGTCCACCAAGTGTGAAATCGACATTTAATCTTTCTTCTCATGAAATGCGAGCCCACCAGTTGCTAATTCATGAAAAACTGATGCAGGACTTTTCTTAAAGTTAAATTGTTCTTGTTTGTCTTGGAGAACATCTCACTTAGTTGTGAATTCATACAATTTAATGTGTGTGTTTTAATCTCTTAAAGTGTATCAGTGCTTAAGTCATTGTATCCATCCACTTTGTAGTTGCCTCCCCTTATGCACTTACGCTGCATTTCTTCAGGGTTGTATCATGAGCAGGGAATATCATTTCTTAGCAGAAACTCAATAGTGACCAAATCTTGCTGGTTAATGTTAAGTGCAACTAGTTTTTCATCCTTGGCACAACTAGGTGTCTGTCAGGTCTGTCCTTGGCTCCCATCATGAAGCTGGTTATGAAGTTATGTACTACCTTTGTTTTTAATGCCTTTCTTAGAGCTGCCTGGAGTAAATTGCAGGAACAGTTTATGTACATGGCTTCAAACATGCTTATTTTAATATCTGTGAAACATAATTATTAAAGTATCTTAACTTTGAGGTGTGTCTTTCAATATCAACTTGATATTCACTAATTTTTTTTATCGTTAATACTTTTTCCAGAGGGCATTTGTGCTTGCCAGAGACAGAGGGAAAGTGAGACAGTACCCCCTCCCCCACAGAAGGGATGCTCAAGCCTCAATCCCTTCTCCTCTATTTTCCCCTCCTTTCAGGATTTTGGGCACAAACACATGCCTAGTGTGTTTTTCAGAGCTAATGGGTCAAGGATTCAAACTGCACAATAGACCTTGTGGGATCTGGCTGCCTTAACCACCACACCACAGCCAACCCTAACTAAATCTTTTTGATATGGACCTTTGGGGAGATGGTTATAAATATTATCATTAGTCTTTTTTTGTTTCACTGTATGGATTTTACTTACTGTATATTAGCAGTTTCAAATTTTTATCTTTCTTCCCCTTGGTTGATAGTGGTAAGGGAAGAAAATTCATTTTTCAAAGATTATAAGTAGTATATTAAGTCAAAGGTCATAAATACAGTAAAATTTTGATAAAGCACTCTGTAGTAACATGAATTCAGATAACATTGGAATGGAGAGCAAGGGTTAGAAAGTGACTCTCAGGAAAATTTGGGATCTCCTCAGTTCATTTTACAGTTATATGTTTTTAACCTAAGCTCTCTTTGTTTCAGTGCATTTTTGGAGACGGTACAGATAAACTGAAATATTGGGCTGTCAGAAAAGTCATGACATATGTTCTTCAATGCAAAAATGACTCATGAATTTCCTGATGACCCAATATATGGTTTTCAATTAATCTCATGCTAACAGGACCCTTCATTTTGTGTAATTGATTTTTGTTTTAACTCACCTGTGAGCTTACGGTGCAGCTTGAATGGTAATTTGAGGTGCAAGTAATTCCTAGTAATGAGTTTTTTTAGCACTTTTCAGATATCTCAATGATGAAATAGAACACATAGAAAGTTACCTTATCAGCAGTTTTGCTTTCTGGAGTTGTACTTTCCCACTGTCAATTGTGGTCCAAAAATATTAAGTGGAAAATTCCAGAGAGAAACAGCTCATAAGTTTTAAATCATGTGCTATTCTGAATAACATCATGGAATCTTGTGCTATCTTACTCAGGACATGTGACTCATGCCTTTGTCTGGTGTCTCTATAGTGTATACGTTACCCACCCATTAGTACTTAGTAGCTGTTTCAGATTACAAAAGCACAGCATGCATAGGGTTTGGTAATATCTGCAATTTTAGGCATCCACTGGGTATCTTGGAACTTATGCCCTATGAATAAGCAGGAACTACACTATAGAAGTGTGACTTAAAAGAGAAATTACTTGACTGCCTTTTTTTTCGATTATTGGCACAATCTTCATGAAATCTAAATAAACTTAATAGAAGGAGGAAAAGCATGTGAGTGGAGCTGACCTCCTCCAAATTAATTATACTTAGTACTTTATGCCAAGATGGCAAGGTGAAGAGCCAGGACTTGAGAGAAGCACATAAATATAGCAGAATCTTAGTTGCCTAGGTGAGCAAGGAAGTTACTAAGATGGTTTTACCATTTGCCTTTATTAATCTGACTTATGCATTTGAAATATAGTTCTATATTTTAAACCTGAGCCTAGATCTAGAGGAGGCTAAATGCTCCAAGTTTCCCTTAACACCAACATCATATGCTCATATATTTTCAGTTGATTGATTAATCATTTTAAATAAAGTGCAACTATCTTATCATGTTAACAAGCCTCTAATTTCATTTGCCTATTCATATGTGACACAGAAAAGACTAGCTTCTTAGAACTTCAGCATAAAAGTTTATATATACACATGTTTGTTTCAGGAAGTTTGGGGGTGACTTTTTTTAAGTACCCTCCAATCATTGTGAAGTAAGGTATCAAAACAAGATTCTATTTTTATTTTCTCTTCGTTTTTATTGTTATGAAAAGTACTATATTTACATTGGTCCAATTGTGACAACATTACATATACCACCATAGTCTACATATTATACTTTTGCTTATGCATCATATTTAACATACATTGACATAAAGAGAGAGAAATTACTTATTTATTAGAATCCCATGTACTTAATTTACAATTCATGAATCGCTTGTACTGTATTTTATTTTTAATTGTTTTAATTATCAGACTTTATTTTTTTAGAGTAGTTATAGGCTTACAGAAAAATCAAATGGAAAAACAGAGTTCCCCTCCCTGCCCCCTCTCTAGTTTCTCCTACTTTCAAAATCTTGCAATAATGTGGTACATTTATAATAGCTGAAGAACCAGTACTGGTATGTTATTATTTTAAATGCCATAGTTTAATTTAGGGTTTCCTCTCTTGTTGTATAGTTCTATGGGTTTTGACAAATGTATAATGATATGTATTGACCATTATAGTATCATAGAGAATAGTTTCACTGCCCTAAAAGTTCTCTGTACCCTACCTATCTATCCCTCCCTCTCTTGGTCAAAACCTCTGACAGCCACTGATCTTTTTATAATCTCCGTGGTTTTGCACAATCTTCTCAGATTGGGTTATTTCACTGAGCAATATGCATTTAAAGTTGTTTAGTGTCGTTTCACGTCTTGAAGCACGTATCTTTTATTACTGAAGTATATTCCATTGTGTGGGCATACCATTGTACCAGTTTTTTTATCATTCATCTGTTGAAAGGCATCTTAGTTGCTTCCAGGTTTTGACTGAGGAATAAAGCTGCCATAAACATTTGTGTTCAGGTTCGTTTTTTTTGTTGTTGTTGTTTTTGTTTTTGTTTGCTTTTGGTTTCTTTGACATAAGTCATTTGGGTAAATATTACAGAGGGAAATTGCTAGATGATATGGTAAGAATATGTTTAGTTTTACATAACTGATGATATTTTATCATTCCAATTTTGTTGTTTGACGTCAAGTTTGCAGAATTAGACTAATCACAATCCTTTAGTTCTTAACCCACACGTATCATAGATTTTATGGGTGACTCACTTTTATTTATGCATTCATTTGTTAAGAATTTAGTTAGCTATTTTTGATAACTGAGGAAAGTTCAAAAGTTTGTGGAAAAATGGAATTTGAGTATGAGTTCATTTTTTCCAAATTTTTTTAAATCCATGCATAGTTTTTTCAAATATGCATCTTACATGAATGTTTGTTTTGGAGACTTTTTGCATAAAGTATTTCTGACCTCACCCCTCAAAAAATCTTGAGCCTTGCGAATCATTTATTGCTCAAGTGTGTTCATTCCTTTACTAATCTATCCCTTCCCTCCCCCAGCCTTAGGCTAGTGCTAATTTAATTTTAAATTGGATAATGGTTTTATGTGTGTGATTATCGTCTAAAAGTTGCTTAATTGTTCAGGACATACTTCTCAGAAATAATCATCTAAATACTTTTAACACTTTTTCCTTCTGAATATGTAATAGGCATTAATAGGTTTTCAGTTGAAATGCCCAATGTTAGTTTTTTCACAATTTGACATTATTCCAAGTATTAATAATATATTTTTCTATTGCAACATAAAAGGAAAATCTTCTGCTAAAAAATCAAGACTGTTAGTGAAGTTATAAAAATCAGGGAAGACTAGGGTTGTCACATCATTATGTGAAACAGATCCTTGGGGGAATAAGTCAAATTGTTAATGCCAAGACTCCTATATTTTAAATCTACCTGTACCCTAAAGCTAATGGGAATAATGCCATTTCAACTGAAACATCAACTGGATTAAAAGAAATTCTAACGGACAAGGGAAAATCAAGCTCTTGGCTATGTGATGCTGTGACTGACCCATTCACTTCTCTGTTCAGGTAATCTAGTTAACACCAGCTTCAGTATCAATACATTTTAACAAAGGATTGTTAATGTTATTGTGTGAAACACTTTCTAGTGAGAATGAACCTGAAGCATACTATAAATAAACCCTAACTTGTACTGACTCAGGAACACAATTCTTAATTTACTCAATGTTCTTTGTACTTGCGTGTATGTGTATGTGTGTGTACATGCACACGTGTATGTGTTCTTCTGTTTCATGGGGCTTCATTCTAATTAACAGTTGGTAATATTTGGGTGCTTCTTTGTAGTAGCAATTGTAGTGATTTTTGCAGTTGTATACATTATCACACTCTAACAAATGTTATTACACCTAAAGAAGACTATTTGAGTCATCAAAAAGGAAGTTGTAGGTAAGATGAGCATAACTCTTGCTTACTTATTATATCCTTCGCTATTCAAGAAGCAAAAACTCTTTCCTTCAGAAGATGAGATTTCAATGGGTGGGGGACCATCTTCTATTCTTCTTAATGTCATTGGGGACTTCTGTAGAGAAAGTCTTGAAAACTTTCATTGTGTGGGGACAGCCTGTGACTTGACAGTTGAGGCAGCTGAATCCCATATTTGCTGCCTGGTTTGAGTCCCAGACCTGGTGGCCTAAGAAACAAACTGCACGTGCATACATGCATGCCCAGTATCCTGAAAGGAGGAAGAAATAGAGAAGAGGATTGCAGCATAACCATACTGTGTAGTGTTCCTTTGTCTCTCTTTTTCTCTTTCTGTCTTTCTCTTTCCAGAGAATACACATGTCCTCTGGCAAATCTATATATATATATATATATATATATATATATATATATATATATACATACATATATATGTATATATATATATAGATATACACATATATATGTATATAAAATGTGTATGTGTGTGTGTGTGTGTATATATATATATATATATATATATATATATATATGAATACATTGAGAACTTTGAGTAATGTACTTAGAGTAAATATTACAAAGCACTCTCCAAAAGACTAAAGAATATAATGTGAGTAATGTTAAGGTCTAGAAATAAAATGAGTAATGGTCAGTAATACTGAAATATAAGTAGATTCAGAAATGATTAGGGAAAACAGTTAATAAGCAATTAGTTTGAATATGTTACCATTTCATTTGATAAAGAAAATCTGAGGCTGGGTCAATAGAATATACTGTATGTATTTAAACTGCAGTTTATTCATTCAGAAAATATTGACTAAGCACTCCTTTGTCTAGAGTACTTTCCCTTGTTCTGGGAGTGGAAAGGTGAAATGAAGTAATTACTGTCATCAGGGAGTTCATAGTGTAATGGATAGAAAGGCTTGTAAAGAAACAGTTATGGAACAGTAACGTGGTTATTATAACGGAAGCATGTGCTATATGTAAGTATAGTAGGAGTAATAGGGAAAGAAAGCCTAAGTCTGCCTGATTGGTGGTGGGGATGTGAATTTCAGGGACTAGAGTAGTGGAATCTATTACTGGACTGAGAATTTTAATCCCCATTTATACTTACAGTTTTGTAACATTCTAAGCCTGTCTGAACCTTTTTCCTCCAATACAATGCAATGATAATAATATTAGATCTATTGCATATTAGAATTTTATTAAGGGTAATGAGAGACTGTGACAATAGCTAACCTATAAAAATAACATATAAATTTTCACATACAGTACTTCTGCTGGTGCCTGTGCCTGTCATTCATCCTAACCATCTTTGTTTGGAGGATGATATGATACTACTTTCTTTCTGTTAAATGGAATAGGTAATATTCAGTTGTTATGATGAACTTGGGCAGAGAGCTGTAGTTATTCTCTAGGTAGCTGTCTATATACAAATATATAAACACACACAGATTTGTTCTTTCTTTTTTTTAATAATTCAGTTATTTATGTATGGCATAGCCCTGTGGTCTGTTGGTTAAGGTAACCAAATCTTGCATGGCCGGCCCTGGTTCAAGTCTCAGACTCAACAGCTTAAGAAATACACCATATATATGTGTGCCCCAAATACTGAAATGATGAAGAAATAGAGCAGGAGGGATTACAACATGACCATTCCCCATGGGTGTGCTTTCTTGCTTTCACTCTCTACCTCTGTTGCTCTCTGACAAAATAAAGCAAGACAAAAACAGAACAGTGAACTTATTTATAATGAGTTAGCTTTTCCTCTAAAAATAATGTTTCAAGACTATTGATGACCATTGTGGTTTTAGTACATTTATTTAATTATAAAATTAATGTTTTATTTTAATAGAAAATCTGGGAAAACCATTGGCAAATTTAGAAAAAAAATATTAAATTAGTCCAAAAACTTAATGTCCTCTGTAATTCTGGTATCCAAAGAAAATGATTTTTTTGTTTATTTTATGAGTGAGTAGACAGACACACCAGGAGCCCCAACAGAATCTAGCCATGCTGTAATCATGACTCCCAGCCTTCCAGCCAGCCAGGATCATAGGTGTAGGGATTGAACTATGGGCCTTCCCATATGACTTTGGTATCACAATGCCTTACTACCTGCATCAACATGACTGGACCCCAAGATAACAATTTTTATCTTTTAAATAGTATTCTCAAGATCCATATCATTTGCCAGATATATGTTCCTTAAAATACTATATATGCATTTACATGACATAAGAATGTGTTAGGTGTTCGGCAGTCACAAATTTCATTCATATCTAGTATACTACTTGATATTTTTTAAATTTGTTTTTATTTATTTAAATTTATTAATCATTTTTATTATTATTTAATTTGCTACAGGGTACGTGTGCTCACGAGAGAGAGAGAGTGAGAGAGAGAGAGAGTGAGAAAGTAAGCCACCAGGTCTGAGACTTGAACTATAGTTGGCCATGTGGGAGTTCAGCACCTTAACTACCACACTACTTCCTGGCCCTGATGTTTGTATGTTATTCAGTAATTTTGTTTTTTTATTCACTCTTGTTAGTAGTTTGAAATGATTCATTATACTGTGTTGCCACTAGAAATAATGCAGATTTTATTTTTAGATTTTAATCGCTTTATGTTGGATATTAGACTTGCTATTTTTCTCATTTTTCATTGTGCTGGTTATTACCTTCTGTGTGATTTTACTGAAAGTATCGTGGTTATGGTATGTTCCTGGATATCTCCTAATTGCCTTACACTTTTTGAAGGCTATAAAATAATAATAGCTAGCACACATCTAGCATTTGCTATGTGCCACACATTTCTCTCTTTTTGTGTGTGTGTGCATATAGATTCATTTAATTCTCACAATATCCCAATGAAAACTAATACTGTACTCATGTTATAAATTATAAAAGTGAAGAATAATAACTTAAGTAAATTAACCAAGTTCACACAGCTAAAAAGTGAGGGAGTTGGAGTTTGTACCCAGGTAATCTGGCACATAGCTTATATTCTTTTTCTTTTATAATTATTTATTTTATTTTATTTATTCATTAATTTATTTTAATTTGACCAGAGAAAGAGAGAGAGAGAGAGAGAGAGAGAGAGAGAGGAAGTAAGCTGCCAGGTCCAGGACTTGAACTGTGGTCGGCCATGTGGGATTGTCCAGCACCTTAACCACCATGCCACCTGCTGGCCCCCCTGGTGCATAGCTCATATTCTTTACCCCTTCATATTATGACTCTCTTAACATATATGACATTTGAATAAGTGAAAAATTATCAAAATACATATTTTCTTTTCTGTTTTCTACTGTATTACATGAAAAAAATATGCATTTTTAGCATCTATTAAAATGGAGGACCACATACTGGAATCAGATTTAGATGCATGCCTATACAATTAAAAATATAAGGGTTGGGGCCAACAGGTGGCATGGTGGTTAAGGCACTGGATTCCCACATGACCAATTCTGGTTTGAGTTCTGGACCTGGTGGCTTGCTTTTTCGCTTTTCCCTCTGTCTCTTTTTCTCTCTGTCTCTCTGGTGAGAACATGTGCCCTATAGGTAATTAAAAAAATAATAATAATAGAATCAGCAAGTGATGTAGTGGTTAAGTTGCTGGAGTCTTACATGGCCAACTGTGATTCAAGTCCTGAACCTTATGGCTTGAAACACACACCAGGCATGTGTGTGTGTCCAGCTATGCCCAAAATCCTGAGAGAAGAATGGAAGAGAAGGAATTGTGGCATGGTCATCCCACTTGTGGGGTGATTTCTCACTGTTTCTCTCTCCATCTCTCTCTGTTTCTGGTGAGCACATGTACCTGATAACGAAACTCTTTCCAAAAAATGAAAGTAATTCTTTTAAAAAAAAATGTAAGGGCTGGCCCCGGGTACATGGATCCAACATGGCCAATGGCAGCTGGAGTCCTAGCCCCAGCAGCTTGAACAACATGTGGGGACAAGTGCATGTGCATGTCTGCCGAAAGTCCTGACGGGAGGGAGAGATGGAGGAAGGGGGGATTACAGCATGGACACGCCCTGTTTGGGGTGCACACATTTTTGTGCTTTCTCTTTCTCCCCAGCAAGTTCACACAACTCCTTGTAAATTAAAAAAACAAAGAAAAAAGAAAATGTAACTGAGGGAAAAGGTTATATCGTGTTGGTATAAGATATGATTTTGATTTTATATATTTCATTCATAGTTTATTTTTTACCTATGTAAGTTATTAGTTTAATTGCTTTATGTTGGTAGTGGTACCACCCTGAAAACATGTTCCATTAAAACATAGCCAAAAATGACAAACCTGCTTCAATATTACCAAAAGCAGATCAGATTCCATTTGGAGTAAATACCATTCAGTAAGCAGTCATTCAAAAAAATGTGTATGTTATTCAGTCTTGCAAGTCATAGTCTATCTAAATATGTATAGGTAAGTACTAGTCTAGGAGGAAATAGAGCAATCCGCAATACAGTGAGATTGATAGTAGGGTTTTTTCATTATGTATCAACTCGCATGAAAAGGTATTGACATTGTTTCTTTAGATCATATGAGCTAATCAATTCATCAAATACATGTAAATTAGTACATGTGTTTCATTAGAACATGTGTTTCTGATCTTAGAATTTCACAGCTTTGCCTTAAGGATTAAATAGTTAAATGGTAAAAAAAAAAAAAAAAAAATTAAATAAATACGCCAGCCAGTGGCATGGTGGTTAATGAGGCTGGATCCCACATGACCAAAAGCATGGTTCAAGTCACACACACACAAAAAAAATAAAAATGCTGGGAGTGTGTGTAAGTGAAAGGAGAGGAAAGAGAAGGATTATGATGTGATCATTCTTTCGGGGCGGGTAGTTTCTCACTTTCTCTTTCCATCTCTCTCTGTCTCTGGTGAGCTCACTTGCCCTATGGCAAATTAAAATAAATAAATACATTTTAAAAATTATAAAACAGACATAGATTAAAATTTTCTGTACTCACAATTTATATTTAGGCTATTTTACCTCAAAAAAATTTTCAACATTTTTCATAGATTTTGCTAAAAATATGCTATCACCTTTAATGTTATCAGTTAAATGTTGTCAAACACTTTGTAGTAGAGATCCCTTGGTGTCTGTGAAACCTTTAGTAATCCTTCAAATGAACACCCAAGAATAGTATTCATAGCCATACATTTTCCATAGTCACTAACTCTAAAAAAGATGCAGATTTGGGTCATTCTTATATCAGAGAAAAACATGCTTTAGTCTTTGTAGGCTAGGGAGGCAAATGTAGCTCTCTTTGTGTGTCAGTCATTTCTCATTCCTCCACCCAAATGAAAGCTTGCCCTCTCTCTCTCAACCTTGTTAGTGCTTGGGGGTGTTGTGTTCTAACATAAATTTACCAGAGTTGTACTGTAGTAGCAGACTTGAATATTTCACTTTTATTTCCATTTTTTTCTCTTGAGTAGAATCTGATAAGAAGAGATAAAGAAACAAAGCAACTAGCTCATATGATAGCTATACTATCTCTGTCTGAATAAAAGCTGATTATTCTTAATTTCCACCTCAAAATGATTTGTTTCTCATGTTGGGAATGAACTGATTTGGTAAAGATACATCAGCTCGTCAACTCTGACAATACTATCTTAAGAAAGCCAGTAGGCACCCATTGATTAAATGCCTTTCCCTATATTTTATTTTTCTTATATTCTGATGTGTGTGTGTTGGAGGGTGTGTTGTTATTACTGAGAAAGCTGACATAGAGCTGTGTGGGAAACATTTGCTAATGGTGCCAGCAGTCTTGGAGTTCAATCACATTCGCTTTATGAACTATTGATAGAATCAGCTCTAGAATTCATAGTTACCTACCTAGATATCAAGTGAGAATATAGTGATTTCTAAAGCAAACCTTCTATTTTTAACAGTCTAGAAATCATGGTAATTCTTAAAAATGGTAGAACAGATTTATAAACCATTCCAGCCAACTTTCTTCTAAGTCTTAGGTAAAAGAGTTTCTCAAGATTCTATTGAGAAAACTAAAGTGGGAAATAATTGTTCTCCCTGTCTAAATGTCAATTATCTTACTCTAGGATCCAGCAGAGACTCTGATGCCAACATCAAGTATGGTTTCTAATAGGCTGTGCTTTTTCCTGAAAACTTTATATTGTAACTCAGGTACATTATTTGACAGTATACGATTTAATACAGGCCACAAAGATAGTACTGGACTAGGGATTGGAAGAATAAAAGCATTTGAGAATAATCATAATTCAAATGTGAAAGCGGAAGTTTAACTTAAAAAAAAGATTAAAAAAAAATGAAACCAAAACTACTTTCTGTTTTAATAGTGCCCCCAAAATTTGAAGATTGTTCTTATGATGGTTGCTTTGGTTGTATAGTTGTTACTAAAATATCATTTATAATCCAAATCCAGCTGCCATTTGATAAAGAAATAAAAGTAACCAATATAGCAGATGCTTAGTAAATCTGTCTTCATGTTTGTTGAATGCATAAAAGTATAATTTTAAAAAACTCAGACTGAAAGGATCATAGAACTTAGAACCTGAAGTGATACTTTTTACAGCATATCAGAGATCGATATCTTAAACAAATCTAAATTCATCAGGAGCTCTGAAAGAATCATCCCCAGAAACAATGCTTTTAACTAGAGGGTCAGAGGAATTTTCATATTTCTGGATTTCAAACTGTAGGTGGCTCTCTTGATCTTTCAATTCTCAGTTTAAGTTAAGAACTTGTTCAATCTACAGTTAAGAACTGTTCCTGTCCTCTAACTGCTTGGAAAAATATCTTTATCCAGATTATCAACTTCCTCTTGAAACTTCTGATAATTGTCTTATTATTGGATTGTAAGCAACATAGATGAGCTTTTGCACATGTTGAAGTTAGTTTCCACAACACACACACACTGCTTAGCCTTCCTTTAATATGTTTCTGATTTTCCTATGCATGTATATATGAGGATTTGCTCAGTATCATTTACAGTACTAATAATGCTTCTAAAATACTATACCTGTATCCTAGCATCATTAGAAAAAATCAAATCAACAACAAAAAACCCCCAGATGATTCTGTTATTTTTCCTCCCTCTCTTTTGAGTTGCATTGCTATTTTGCCCCATATTTTATTTTGGATATTTATGATACCATGGTAATATTGGAAGTGCCAACAGAAATGAATATGAAAATCTGATGATATAACTTTAGGTAGAAACCCAAGCCTCATTTGTATCTGAATTCATTCTGGTGATTATTTTAAGAAACCAAATGAGACAATTAAAAGTATAGAGATACAAATATTTATATGCATTATGAGCAGAAATAAATAAAAAATAACACAGCCCTTAATGTGAATTCTTGAATTATCATCAATAATGATATCAGTTTACATTTTTATAGCCTGCAAATCTAATTCTTCCTTTTTGCAAAGTAAGTAAAGCATATACAACTGCTACTTTTAAAAATAATAAACTAGTCTAAAATGTGATAGGGATAGAGAAAGTACTATAAAGATATTTCTTGTCAATACATAATTGTGTTAAGCCATAAGCACCAAAAGCCAAAACAGTGTTTGAAATAAAGGTCTTCTGCTAAGGCATTAATCAAGTAATGAAATATAACCCCAATTGTTGAATTCTATGTGTTGTGTGTCTTCTAAACATGCTCATAGCGGTGCTGTAAAAAAGGCACAGATACCAAACTGACCTTAAAAATGACACATGTGGCATTACTGCAGCTGGGCTATTGTCGAGGAGATTCACGGAGGAGGCCTCCAAGGAATTATTTGTATGTTCCTTTTGTGTAAAGTTTTTGTCTGAAAAGTCGCTATGCAAACAGTAGCTGTTCGATAGCACCTGCTTCTGTTGAGGGAGAGTGAGTCTTTTATTTAGAGAGCATCAGTAGCCATTTCATTCATCACTGCACAATGGACCTACATAAAGAGTAGCATTCCAATGACGCCCAAAGAACTCAGAGTTTCCAACAAGCTGGGGCGCTTGTAAACACTGAGCCTCCCTATGTTTCTTTTTTATTTTTCATGCAATTACATCCAGGTCATTATTTTGAGGAAAAAAATAATTGATTCAGAACAAAATAGGAAAAGTTCTAAACTGCAGTTTTTAATTTAAAAAGCTGTATTATGTAAAAAGCTGTGGCAATGTCATATATAAGCTTGGTCATTTGCATAAATATTACTTTAATCTTCTTAAGGTATTAGAAAATTAATTGCATTATAGAAGTAACGATGTGAAAATATCCCATAGAATATCTTTAAAAAATAGTCATGGAATTGTTTTCAGTGCGCCTATTGTCCTAGCATCTAAATAATGTCTTTGTATTCTTTTTATGACTAATCATCTTCAATATGATGTCTACATCCAGTGCCTCCACTACTTCCCAGTTCTTTCACTGCCTCCTGGCATTGCGTTGGCCATGTTTGCCTAATTACTGAAACTACCCTCTCTGGCCTCTTGGTAATTACTCCCTTTTAACCTTCTCTGCTAGCTATTTAGCATTCTTTATATTATGCTTGACAAGACTTTCTTGATACATTCTCTTTCACTTTTGTTTTTGTTTTTAAAGAAATCTGTTCCCATTAGAAGTCACTGCTTATCTTCCATTCTCAATCTCCTATCTCTGACATTGTCACTAGAGCTACTTTATGTTTCTATGAATTTGCCTATTGTGATCATTTCATATAATTAAAATAATTTATTTTTGGCCTTTGTGCCTCACTACTTTGACTTAGCATAATGCAATGTCAAGGTTAATGTGAATTATAGCATGTATCAGGATTCTTTCTGTTTTTATGGCTGAGTAGTATTTCATATTGCGTATCCATTCATCTGTTGATGGACATATGGGTTGTTTCTACCTTTTGGCTATTATGTATAGTTCTGCTATTAATGTTTCTGCTCAAGTACTTATTTGAATGCTTCCTTTCTTTTGAGTAAATACCCAGGAGTTGGATTACTGAGCAATATGGCAATTCCGTATTTAACATTTTGAGGAATGGCCAAACTTTTCCAAAGTAGCTATGCCATTTCACATTCCTACCTTCAGTGTAAGAGGGTTCTAATTTCTCCAGATCCTCAATACGATAGTTGTTATTCTGCCTTTGATTGTAGCTGTTCTTTTTGGTATAAGGTGGTATATTATGATTTCGATTTGCATTTCCCCTAGTAGCTTATGATATCGAATAGCTCTTAATGTGCTTATTGGCTGTCTATGTATCTTCTTTTCAGAAATAATCTGTTCAGATCATTTTCCCACTTTTAGCTGGGTCATTTGTCCTTTCATTGTTGTTATTGCAATTATCTTCTCTCATTTTTTGCACTGCTTACTTTCTTAATAGTGCCTTTTGAAATTTTTTGGTGTTCCTTGATTATGCTCTTAGTTTCCTGTTTATCCAAGGTCACAAAGATATGCATCTATATTTCCTTCTAAGAATTTTGCTGTACGAACGTACATCATTCTTTTGCCCATGGATATCCAGTGTCCCAGCACCATTTGTTCGTAGTATTCATTCCCATAGTTCCTAATCCAAATCCATTGACCATAAATGTAAGGAATTATTTCTCTGATTTAGTCTATTGATTTATATATCTATTTTTATGCCAATATCACAAACTCTTGTTTACTGTAGCTTTGTAGTAAGTTTTGAAATTGGAAAATGTGGATCATCCTCTTATTTCTTCTTTTGATACAAACTGTCATACTTAGCCTTCGATTTTCTTATGATGATCTGCTGTTCTTTACCAGATTGTGACTACTTTTTTTAGATTCCCTTTTTTTTTTTAAGACAATGTTTTGCCATGTTGTGTTCCTCCTGCCTCTGCCTCAGGCTCCCAGCTACGACTACAAGTGGACAGAACCACACCTGACACTCTTTTTTTTTTTTTTTTTTTAAAGAGTTTGGCTGTGTTCGGCAAACCATCCTCTAACTTGAGATACTCCTGCCTCAACCACTGAGTAGCTGGGATTAAAGGCACACAATACCATGCCTTGCCTTTAGGTTGGACTGGGAATCAAATCCAGGCCTCTCATGTGGTCCCAGCCTTGGAACACAGCATCTTAGCAGCACACACCACCTTGGCTGGGCCTGTTAGTTTCCTTTTTTGAAATTAATTATTTGATTGATTGATTAATTGTTATTATTCATTCATGATAGAGCACATGTGAACACATAAGAGAAATAGAAACATAGGAAGGGAGAGTGAGAAGGAGGAAAGCATCTTCCACAGGGTTGGTTATACTGTGGTTCCCTTCCTCCATTCCTCCTGTCTGCCAGGATCCTGAGCCCCAAGCACATGCCCCATGTATTTTCAGGCTGACTGGGCCAAGAACTGGAACCACAGTTGGCTGGTGGCTTCCAGCTATGCAGTCTGGTATACCACCATCTGTGCCACAGAGGATGAGAATCCAGTTCCTTTTTAACATTCATCATGGGCTTCATCATACTAAGTACCTACTGTTATCATCTTTTCTCATGGCTTTATTTAATCCCATTTTCTTCACTTAGAAAAAGTCACAAATCCTGTTTAATTAATTATTTCTTGATAGACTGAGGAGTGGAAGTTGGAGAAAAAGTCAAATATCTCAATAATTTTTAGCCACCTCTGGATTGCCCAATTAAATATAACTCAGATCTGAAGGAAAATTAAAAGGGTGGAAGTAGTAGGATAAAGTTTTTTGATAAATCTTTAAAAGGCATGATTAACGAGACAATTGCTGATAGAGAAATATTTGAGTATTTGAGAGAAAACACAAAAATAAGTCATACTTTGCTATATTTTGGCAAAAATTGTTTTACCACTGTTGTCCCCTTTTCTTCCACCAATCAGATAGTTATGTTTAAGATCAATATGACAAAATATTATTTTAGTTGAAAGTACTAAAACATGATACAATTTTTTTTGGTGGTTTTGTTATACTTAACTAGTAATTTGACAATGTTAGGCTTACCTATATGTACTGTGCCTACTAATAGGATATAAACCATATTTAGCAGCAAGGGGAAATATATAAATCACAGTAATAAAGAGCTCATATTTTTGCATATATATTTCCAGAATGACTTTAGTGTTTCCTCTCATTCTTTCCATGTGTGTTTGAAATTGCCTGATTTAATTTTGTTATCCCTGATTCAGATATAATGTAGTCTGTATATAACTTGTCAGCAATTTCATTTTTAAGTAGAAAATTGCATTGCCCCCTGTGTATTTTTGGTGAAATGTTTTTCTCATGGCACTATAAAAACACAGTAGTGTCAATTGTACCAGAGTGGTATAGCTAATGATTCCAAACTAAGTCACGGCTTACATTTTAGTGAGTTAGACATACTCTTTGAATAACTTTAATATAATAAAGTTTTCTTTAGAGATCCCTTGCCTTTACTTGCTGTATTTTTTAACATTGCTTTTATTTCCGATTTCATTTAACTAAGTGCATTTTTCAGGACTTTAAAATGTCTTTCCTTTTTTGTACTTATTCCTTTTAGCTTCTTTTATATATTTAATTTGACTTGTTCTGGGCATCCTTTGCAGCATTCCTCAGCCTTAGTATATGAGCTCATTTTACTCAGGGGCATATTAGGTATGTGCTATAGCCAATGTCCATGTGTTAACCATAGGAAGCATTTATGTTTGGAAGCCAATGGCTTCTGGAGCCTGAAAAGAGGGCTGCATAACTAGTTTCCACCAGAGTGGGAAATGATAAAATTTTGAGGAATAAACTTATGTTTTCATTAGAGCCTATGGATAGGAGAGATTCCAGAACTTTGATAATATTCTACGGAAAGTTGGAGAAATAGTGGAAAATGCCATAATTCTATGAACCTTATAGCAACATTTTCCTCCTCATAAAAAATGTTTGTTACAGCATAATATATTCCCATGTTTTGGTTCAAGCATCATTCAATTTTGGGGCTACCTACCTGTATCCAGTCATGTTAATAGGATGCTGTTAACTTCGGATGCTAGTTAGTTGTTTTTCTACTTTCTTTAGTCAGTGTACATTTATTAAGTATGCACTTTTTTCTAGGCACTCTGTTGAATACTGGGGATATAGAAATAAGATTCTACATCCTGAGGGAGTTCAAAGAGAGTGGGAAAGATAGATAAATATATTATTATCATAAAGTGTTTAAATATCTGGGTCAGCAGATGAGTGCTTAAAGGTGCTGGACTCCTACATGGCTGACCATGGTTCGAGTCCCAGACCTAGTGGCTTGAGAATCATGCCAGGTGGATGTACGTGCATGTCAAAATCCCAGGAGGAGAATGGAGGAGAATGAATTGTGGCATGGTTATCACCCCTGGGGGTGATTTCTCACTTTCTCTCTCTCTTTCTCTCCAACAATCACATATGCCCTATGCCAAAACTTTAAACAAAATGTTTAGCCATCATAATAGAGATGAGTTGGGTATGGCTGAACCACAGAGGAGAACATGTCACCGAACTCAGATGAAGGGGAATAAGCAAGAGTTGCTAGTGGGTGTTGATGCCAGATCTGAAATTTCAAAGTCTTAAAGGGGATTAGCCAATTGAAAAAGGATTGCACAATTAGAATTTTAGGCAGAGTAGAAGTATGCAGAAAGAGATATGCTAATGTTTGAGAAATCATGATGCTTTCAGGGAATTCAGAATTGTTTGTTATAGATGATAAGTAGTGTACTTCTGGGTGAGTGGTAAGAAATGAGTGTATAAAGTTAAGAAGGGACCAAACCTATTAATGGCCTAGGATGCAGTATCTAGTAGTTTAGATTATTATGCCAAAGACTACATGGGCTGTGAATATGTTACACAGAGAAATAATACTGTCAGATTAAAATATTAGAAAGATCATTCTGATTATGTTAGAAGAGATGACTGAGACCTGATTGGGGTTGAGGAAGGGACATTTGGCCTATAGTCTGAGAGACCTGTCAAGAGTTTATTGCAGGATGGGAACCAGCAGTTAGCGTAATGGCTATGTCGCTGGACTCCCATGTAGTCAACCGCAGTTCGCGTCCCGGACCCGGTGGCTTAAAACTCACACCGGGCGCATGTGCGTGCGTGCGTGCCCAAGATCCTGAGAGGAGAATGGAGGAGAAGGGATTGCGGTGTGACCATCCCCCCAGGGGGTGATTTCTCGCTTTCTGTCTCTATGTCTCTCTCTGTCTGTCTGGCGAGCGCACACGCCCTATAGCCCTATAGCGAAAAACCTCTCTCAAAAAAAAAAGAGTTTATTGCAGTGGAGATCTAGGCAAGACACTGCACATGCCCCAAATAAAATTAGAATAAGAAATTAATACCTATTCTATAGTTGTAGAGAGGATAAAATTTGGTTTTAGAACTTGTTAAGTTATATTCTATTATTCAGTTTACTAAATTTTAATTCTACTTCCTGAGGTTATTTCTGTCATCTTGATTACAACTTTGGGTATTGGTTGGCCAATTTAGTGTCACATCTTTGAACCAATCAATTTTATACCACAAAATAGCTAGTAATAGCCATTATGTATATGTTTTTTCCTAGTCTGACTTCCCTAATTTTTAAGTTCTTATATTGCTGGTATGGTACTCATACTTGTCCCTTTTTATATTACCTATTACTGCTATGTTTCACTTAAATGTGAGTCCACACATTTTGGTGAAAAAAAGGAATTTGAAAGAGATTATTCCAGCTACAAAAAGATTTGCATTATTTCCTAGAACATTTTATGAAGTGTTTATTATGAGCAGTTTGTTTATTTTTTTCATCTTTTCAGTTTTGCCTGAGGGATAGAACTCCTTTATTTAACTCCTTTGGTTGTTTTATGTTTTTCTCAAATAATTCAATTTCTCAATTGGGATCATTAATTGTTGAGTTCACAGAACTATTTACTGAAGGCATACTCTATTCAGAGGGCTGTAATTCTATGTAAGACACCATGACGCCTTTAAGGAACATGTATAAACCATTGTATGGTCCTTCTCAAAGATTCTGGATTCTGGTTTTCTTTTTTTCTTTTCCTTTATGAGAGAAATAGAGAAAGAAGTAGGGGGAGAGAGAGTGAAAGGAAGAGTTTCTGAGATATATATTTTGACAGAATCTTCTAGTGCCATGATCCTCCTGCCCTAGCCTCACATTTAGCTTACAGGAATGCACAGCCACACTTGGCATGTTCAGGTTTGCCTTGGAACCAAACTCTGTCTTTCCAGGTGGCTTCCAGCCTTCCAAGTGGTGGTAATATCTGCTACTGCAGCTGGGCCTGATTTCTGTATTTTGAGAATCTCAAATCTAGTGTCAACCATCTACACATTTTTTCTTTACTTATTTCTCCATGAATACATTTAGCGTAGATATCCATTATATGTCAAGAAATCAAAATGAGATTTTTATGAGCAACATTGGTAAACAGTTAAAACCAGTTAATAACTTTAAATATTTGAAATCCTCACATTCAAAATGTACTTATTTACCAAAGTAAGGAAATAACATTAGAGACCTGAAGGATGCCAGATCTAATAAACTGAGTCAGTTGCATTGGAGTTCTAGTATCTTTTTGAAAGGTCATTTCGATTAGTTTCTCTGTTGCCATCCTTGTGGGTATTTTTCCCTTCTCTCTGTCTTTTTCTTTATAAAATGGTCACTGGCGTACCATAACTTACTTTTAACTAAATAGAGAACTTTATGAGTTATTTAAAGTCTATGTATTTAAGCAAAACAAAGCAATAGAGCATATCTCAATATTATAACAACAGAAGTAAACACATACATTCTTTAAAGATGCTTGAAAGAAAAGAACTAGAAAACTGAAGTCACTGTCACAAGGATTAGTAAATTCCCTCAGGATCAGTTACTTTGTGATAAATGTGAGTAACTTTTTTAAGAGATGGTAGATCAAGCTCATTTATCAAACTCAAAAAATCTATAGATATTGCATAAATACATATTTTGATGATTATAAAGTTATCATTAGATATTAAACATAAGGATCCCCCCCAAAAAATGACAATTTCTCACATTTTTATATCTAAGTTGTTCTAATAATTGGCGTGAAGGGATTTGCCCTACTTGATGGGAATGTCATGAAGTCATCTTTTTTTTGATTGCCAAAGGGTGTGTGCATTTGCCAGAGAGAGAGACAGAGAGACAGGTTAATGTCTATCAATTGGGCATTATCACACTGTAGGCTCTTCTCCATTTCTTCATCATGTTGGGATTTTATGCACTCATGTACATACCTGCACCTAGCATATTTTCAATTCTCTAGGGCTTTTATTAGAACCATGGTTGGCCACGTGGGACTCAACTCTCTAATCCACAAGCTACAGGGCAGGACTGGCCCCATGAAGTCAACTTCTTAATACCTTCTAAATTAGTGATAATTTAATAGGGATTACAAATCTAGATCACACAAATGCTGAAATAGCTGTTTTGTTATATTTTTGTAGGTACATGTTGTTAGTGTATGCATTTCTTTTGTTGTGATACTGTTTTATGAATTAAAATTAATAATGGCAAATACTTCTATTACTGTTAAAAATTAAAAACAAAAGGGTGCAAATATAGCCAGGTAGCATTTGGTCAGAGTTGTTTGTACATTGAAATTAGAATTAAAAAAAATCAATGAAAAGTATAATTATTTCATAAGCATTACAGTCTACTTTTATTCTTACATATGTGGATAATTAACAGCTTAAAACAAATTCTGAGTGAAAACATATGTGAGATTGGTCTTTAAAACAATCTATATGGTATATACAGGAGAGAATTTTTTTTTTAATGTTGTTAGCCTAAGGTTCCAAAAAATAGGAAAGTGAAAATCAATGTGGAATTGTCAAGTCTGCAAAATATTTTACCTTGGGATTGTACAGAACTGGTTCTAAAAGAAAAGTCAAAAACTTCATCCTCCAGCAATGTTCTTTCATAACGTAGGACTAGAAAAAAGATAGAAATCAAACTACCGCCATGTAACGATTTAAAAATTAATCCATACTTGAGACCCCTGTACCACTGTGTTATTTTAACATAACCTCCTTCTGTCACTTATAAAGAACTAGATTCAGAACATTATAGTTCAGGAAGGAATATATTACCATTGTAACTACTGAACACTTTCTGCTGCTTAATTTTTTTTTTAAGTGTGTGTGTGTGTGAACTAGATACAGTAATTGAGGAAGAGTCTTGGTGTAACAGTGAGCATGGTATTTTTTTCTAGACATTGTTGGTCTCAGAGGTCCCCATTAAAAAGAATAAGGATTGCTACTTCTCAAACCTTGTCAGATACTGGGCATATTACCTGCATGCACAATGGAGGCATTGAGGATACCAGTCTACCTTTGTGATAACCTTGTTTATACACTTACAGAACATATCGACTGCTGTATGCATTATTTCTACAACACTACCAGAGCTTTACTTGTAAGATTTTGTAAGGAATACACAAGAGGAAAGAATCATAGGCCTTGGATTCTGAAATGTCTAATTCAGTCACAGTGATGCAGTGCAAAAATGAACTATAGCAGATTTAATGAGCAATCTAGGACAGAGACACATGTACTGGACACACTAGGAAAAGGGATTACGTGTACAGGGACTAATTAGCATGAAATATGAATACATTCATATAAGTAGTCTTGATCTATGGGACTCCTTCATTATTGAGAATGATTTTTGCATGAAGTTAATGAAGAAAAATTCACGAGTTATGCTGTATAGAGAATTTTAAAATAGTATTTTAACTTTTTGATTCTGCAAAATCTCAATTTCTGGAGCCAAAAAGAAATGGCATATCTTGAAATAGTACAATCAAATGAATATGGACTATTTCCTACTAAGTTTCAAATATATAAGACTAGGAACAGTAGCTATCATTCATAAAGCCAATCAACTTAATTTAACAAATAGTTTGACTTTAATCTCTTGACTTACTGATACACTAGTTATTGAGTATCACATTGACATTTTAAATTAAATAATATGGACATATTATATTCTAGAATATATACCTCTAGCCAGAGTTAAAAAACCAGACTATGAAAGAGAGGCATTGTATGTCCTCACTTAATATATACTGAATGTCTGCACTCTATGTTAGAAACTGAAATACTGGACAATATAAAGGCATGTAGAGCAACTGTGGACACCAGAGACAGTGTGTGAGGAGGGTGAGAAATGTCAGAGGATGAGAGGGAGGGAATCAAGGAGAAAAAAGAAAGAAGTAAAACAGTTAAGCACAAAATGGAAAATTATCTGTTGAAGATAATAGGTATAGTAATATCTTTGGGTCAATATTCAGTGTACTCTGGATGGGAAAATTCATTTTGTGTGCTGTCATGATATACAGTGAATGAATGTAAAATTTTTAAAAAATGAAAAGCTTTAGATTCTTTTTTGGGGGGGAGTTCTATGTATCTTTCTTTAAAGAATTATTTTATTTAACTTTACTTATTTTTATTTTTATTTCACAGAGAGGGACAGAGTGAAAGAGAAAGAGAGAGACAGAGAGAGAAAAGTGAGAAAGCAAACCGCCAGCTCTGGAACTCAAACTGCGATTGGCCATGTGGGAGTCCAGCACCCTTAACCATCATGCCACCTGCCAGCCCCTTGTATCTTTGCCAAATAAATCAATCATAAGAAGAAGCAGAGGAAACCATATTCAAAACATTTCACTCCAATTGAGAAAAAAAGGGCTTCAGGATTATGACATCCATTTGAATATTAGGAATTTTATTCACTCTAACCAACATTTTTGTCCTTAATTTGAGTTTTGAAAATCTTCATATGAACACTCAGAATTGAAAAGTACTTTTGATATACTTTTAAGTTTGAGGAATTAAGCTATTTTCACTACTCCTACTTCCCTTCAGAAATGTTCAACATGGAATTACTTATTTAAATCTGTGGCTAGATTTTATGTAAAACACACAATTCATGTTAATATTTTATTTTATATCAGATGTAAGTAACATTTTTTATGTGTTCTATTTTCAGACATTTTAGAAATTGCTACAAAGTTCAGTTTTCTTAAAGAAATTTCATTGTTTTATATGTGAAATTAGCATAAAACAGCTAAAATAGCATATAAACTTATTTTACAGACTATTTTCAAGAAATAGAATATTTTTTGATAGGGTCATAGGGTGGTGTGCCATCCAGCAGAAAAATTTGCTTTATACAGTGCTAGGAATTTTAATAAATTTAGAAACAATCATCATTCTTCCTGTCCCAGCTTTTTTTTTTTAAAGTGAGTTTTTTTGCTATAGGGTGCGTGTGTTCACCAGAGAGAAAGCGAGAAATCTTCCCCTCCCCGGGGGGGATAGCCATGCTACAATCTCTTCTCTGGATTTTGGCCACACATGCACCCGGCCACTGGATCCAGGACTCAAACTGTGGCCGACTATGTAGGAGTCCAGTGACATAACCATTACACCATTTGCTGGTCCCATGTCCCAGCTTTGAATTAAAGAAAAAAGCATGTGATTTTGTTCATTTCATTATTAGGGCACCTTTTGAGAGAGATTTAACTGATCAAAGGTGGATCATGAATCAGACTAATTGTTTGTGTGACTGCTCTTTACTTTATGGGAACATGCTTAACTTTAGGTACATAACTTTAGGAAGGTGCAATAGGTGAATGACATTCCTAAAAATGGCAGAGAACACAGAGGGTTGAGCATATAAATTTTGCTACATAACTTGAGTTTGCCTAAAGTCTTCTCACATAATGGCAGCAGATTCCTTGTAAGATGTAGGTATTACTTTTTTTTTTTTTTTTTTTTTTTTTTGGTAATGTTTTGCTACAGGGAGTGTGCACTCACCAGAGAAAGAGAGGAGGGAGAGTGAGAAATCTCCCCACAGAGGTGATTTCCTGGGGGGGGGGGGGGGTAGGGTGGATGGCCATGCCACATTCCTTTCTCTTCCATTCTTGAGAATTTGGGTACCCATGCACACACCCTGAGCATTCTTCTCAAACTGCTGGGTCCAGGAGTCAAACTACACACTTGGCCATGTGAAATCCAGCTGCCTTAACCTCTGTGCCACCTGCTATCTTGATTCTATTATTTATTTAGTATTATTTTTTAAGGTTTTTTGCTATAGGGTGCTTGCCAGAGAGAGAGAGAGAGAGAGAGAGAGAGAGAGAGAGAGAGAGGGGGAAAATGAGAAATCACCGCCCAATGGAGGATGGCCATGCCACAATCCCTCCTCCATTCTCCTCCTGGGATTTTGGACACGCATGCACATGTGCCCAGAATGATTTTCTAGCTGCAGGATTGGGGATTTGAACGGTGGTTGGCCATGTAGTAGTCCAGTGCCTTAACCACTATGCTACCTGCTGGCCCCAGTACTATTTTTTAATCACAAATTTGTATTTTAAGTGACAGAAATATGGAGGAGGGGAGGAATAGAATTAAAGTGCAATATTTTTGGGTAAAAAAACTTTGAAATCCATTCACAGTTTTTTTTTTTTTTTTTTTTTTTTTTGAGAGGTTTTTGCTATAGGGCGCGTGCGCTCGCCAGACAGACAGAGAGAGACATAGAGACAGAAAGCGAGAAATCACCCCCCGGGGGGATGGTCACGCCGCAATCCCTTCTCCTCCATTCTCCTCTCGGGATCTTGGGCACGCACGCACACGCGCCCGGCGTGAGTTTTAAGCCACCGGGTCCGGGACGCGAACCGCGGTCGACTACGTGGGAGTCCAGCGACATAGCCATTACGCTAACTGCTGGTTCCCAACAGTTTTTTCACAATTTACATTTTCCATGAATTTTTTGATGACTCCTTCCCACTTCATTTAAAGAGCAAAATATTTGGCTGGACATCACAAAACTTTTAAATGGTTGATCCAGAATTCAATTCTGAGTTGTTCAAACAATTGAATGTATGCCTCATTCTTTTTAGGTAACAGATTATAATTAGACATTGAGTTGTCCAAGTTTCTCTTGAACCAAATTTTCCATTTAGCTGGGCAAGAGGATGACCTCATTAATCTTTTGTGTACGTTAATGTAATACTATTGTAAGGAAATTACACTAGACTTTCTCCTAGTTTCATTTCGGGCATACAAGGGATCTTCAGCCAGTGCATGGAAAATGCATATGGTTAAAAAAAAAAAAAAGTAGGCATGGTTCCCAAAACTTTTTACACAAAATAAACTTGTATTTTAATTCCATTTTTCCATGAACCATTTGAATCCCCCTCATATGCATCCTTTATCTTCATGCACCATTTGATCTTGCAAATGCTTATAATCTTCCCTATATAGCCTTGGTCATTGTAGTTACCACTACATAGAGTCTCTTTTCCCCAAGGGTTACCTTTGGGGATATTTTCATGTTCCACTTCATCTCTGTCTCTGATATATATATATATATATATATATATATATATATATATATATATATATATATATATATATTCATTTTATACAATTTAGAAATAATTTATATCACTCAATTTCAATACCCACAATACCCAATGTTATCATTTTGATATATATTTTTTCAGTGATAGTTTTGGTGTTTTTTTTTTTGCTATGTGTATAACTTTTTTAAAAAAATAAATATTACTTCACACATGTAGTTTATACTATATCATGTTTTTTTGAATGAACCTCATATTCTATTTTGTGGACATAAGCAATAATCTACAAATACATGAAATGGCTGTATAGGACTCCCTTGTAAGAATATACCACAATTTCTTTAATTATTCACCTATTGTTTAATATTTAGATTGTTTCCAGTTACCTGATCTTTTTTTTTTTTTTTTTTTTTTTTTTTTAGAGAGTTTTGCTATAGGGTGCATGTGCTCGCCAGAGAGACAGAGAGAGACAGAGAGATAGAAGGTGAGAAATCACCTCCAGGGGGGATGGCCACACTGCAATTCCTTCTCCATTCTCCTCTCTGGATTTTGGGCACACATGCACACGTGCCCAGTGTGAGTTTAAGCCGCCTGGTCTGGAACTCTAACCACAGTCGACTACATGGGAGTCTAATGACATAACTATTATGCCGTCTCCTGGTCTCTCCAGTTACCTGATCTTGTTTTGCCCCATGGAATAGTCTTAGATGTAAATCTTTTTGTAAATTTCAGATTGAAATTAGTAGTGGAGGGGTATGAGTAATTTTAAACTCTTGATATATATTGCTAAATTATTTCTGAAAAGGCTATTAAAGTTTATATTCTTACCAGTTATATATATGAGTAGCAATTATTTAGCATCCTCACCAATATTGAGTACCATGGTTAAAAATAAAATTGCCAGATTGATAGTTGAAAACTTATGTCTTACTGTTTATTTATATTTATTTCCTTTCTATGTTAAACTGTTTTACTACATATTTGCCATTTGTATTTCTTTGTCCACTTTTTATTTATTTTTTTCTTTTATTATTTATTTTTTCCATGAGTGAGATCTCAAAACAGGGAAAGAAAGAACCCCCAACAGTGTCTTGACACTGTGATCCACCTCCAGATTCAGCCAGCCTTGGATCATGGGCAAATGGGTAGCCTGTGTACCTCAAGGAAGTCCCCACATGTGAACTGGATCAACCTTGCAGAGTATTGTGTTTTACTATTATGCCACCAGCTTGTCCCTGTTCATATGGTTTTGCTCATTGTTAGTCATACAGGGATAGTGTTTTCCTTATTTATTTAAAGATTTTGTTTTATGTTTATATTAACCCTTCATCAGCTTTGTTACAGTTTGCAGTTTATTTTTTTCCTGAAGTTTTTATTTGCCTTAGTTTAGTTTTGAGGTATTTTAAGATGAACTACAGGGTTTTTTTTTTGGGGGTGGGGTGGGGGAGGTTTGGTGGAAAATTGGTGAAACCATTTAAGCTAAAAATTTCCTTTTAGTAAAAGTTTTAATTTAGAGACTTCTGGGAAAATGGCAGTGGGTGTGTGAGTGTGTGTACGTGTGATTGTGTGTGATGGCAAGTACCTATGTGTGTGAGTGAGTATGTGTGTGTGTTTATCTTCCTGTGTGGGTATCCAGGAGGAGATGACTTGGGCTCTGCAAGTGAGGGAACTGCTGTGCCACTGCTGTTACACTGGGGTAGAATCAAGGCAGCCAACTAGAAATACCTACCTTGGTTTCTCTCTGGGAAGAAAGGCTAATAAATGCCTCTAATAAATGCCTCAAGAGTATGCCAAGACTGATAAAGTACAGATGAAAGATAAAAAAAAAAAAAAAAAAACCTCTGCAACATTTAATTTCTTTTTGGAAATATAAAGAACGATCAACAGCCTAAAAGCCAGTGAGGTCCAGACCAGCTCCCCACCACATTCCCTCAAGGGAAAGAAATGAGAAAGACACTCCTCTGAATTTCTTAACCCCACTTTAAAGATGCAACTGACCTCTGGCCCCATCTGGCCCACTTTGCCAGGGCCACACTAGGGCCTTAGGGCTGTCTTTCCTATTCTGGCATCACATAATCTACTCCAAAAATTAGGAACAAGTGAGTAGTGTACCAGATGCTTGAAAATCACTGCAGAGTCACAAGAATATGAAGAAAAAAAAAGGCAAGGAAATATGTCTCCTGAAGAGGATTACAATAACTTCTCACAAACAATAGATAAAACCCAAGAAATCATACAAATGTCAGAGAAGAAATTCAAAGTATTGCATCATAACAAAATTCAGTGAACTGCAAGAGAAAATAAATTTGAGGAAATGGGAAAAATCATTCCATGGCAGGAAGGAGGAACTGTATAAAGAGATGAATACCCTAAAATAGAATCAAACAAAACTTCTAGAGATCAAGAATACAATACATGGGACCAGCCGTTAGTGTAATGGCTATGTCGCTGGACTCCCATGTAGTTGACTGCAGTTCAAGTCCCGGACCCGGTGGCTTAAAACTCACACTGGGGGGAACCAGCAATTAGCATAATGGCTATGTCGCTTGACTCCCACGTAGTCGACCGCCGTTCGCGTCCCGGACCCGGTGGCTTAAACTCACGCCGGGTACGTGTGCGTGTGTGCCCAAGATCCCGAGAGGAGAATGGAAGAGAAAGGATTGCGGCATGGCCATCCCTCCTGGGGGGTGATTTCTCGCTTTCTGTCTCTCTCTGTCTTTCTGGTGAGTGTACACGCCCTATAGCAAAAATAAAATAAAATAAAATAAAATACATGAAATTAAAATCTCTTTTCAAGGTATCATCAGCAGATTAGACCAGGCAACAAAAATAATCTCTGACCTTGAACAAAACTTCCAGTTAAGTCCAAAGCACCAAAAAACCTAAAAAGATAAGCATTAAAAATGAGGACAACTTGGGGACCAGCAGTTAGCGTAATGCCTATGTCGCTGGACTCCCATGTAGTCTACCGCGGTTCGCATCCCAGACCCAGTGGCTTAAAACTCACGCCGGGTGCATGTGCGTGCGTGCCCAAGATCCTGAGAGGAGAATGGAGGAGAAGGGATTGCAGCATGGCCATCTCCCCTGGGGGGGTGATTTCTCGCTTTCTGTCTCTCTGTCTCTGTCTGTCTGTCTGGCGAGCGCACACGCCCTATAGCAAAAACCTCTCAAAAAAAAAAAATTAGGACAACTTGAGTCAACCAGGTGGTTGTGATTAAGTTGGCTGGATTCCACATGGCTGACTATGTAGTTTGAGTCCAGGACCCAGTGGCTTGGAAAATATGCTGGCCACATGGGAGGCATGTGTGCCTAAAATCCTGAAAGGAGAATGGAGGAGAAGGGATTGGGGCATGGCCAAACCCCTAGAGGGCAATTTCTCACTTTCTCTTTCTGTCTCTCCGGTGAGTATATGCACCCTATAGCAAAAAAGTAAAAACAAAAAAAAGGAAGACATCTGGAAAAGTTAAATATCATTAAGTGACTGAATATCTGAATAATGGGTATTTTAGAAGACGAAGAGATGGATAAAGGCATACAAAAATCTCTTTCATAAAATATTATCTGAAAACTTCCCAAATCTAGAGAGACATACAGACATCCAGATCTAAGAAATGCAAAGAACACTAAATAGTTTCAAGATAAGGAGATCCACTCTAAGGCATACAATAGCTGCATTGGCAAAAGTCAAGACGAGGACAATATTCTAAAAATGATAAGAGAATAAAAATGACTTACTTATAAAGAATATCCCATCAGACTGTCCTTAGACTACTCAAGAGAAACCAAGCATGGAAGAAATGGGAAGACATAGAACTCTGAAAGAATAAATACAGTTTGGGAGCCAGCAGGTGGCATAGTGATTAAGGCACTGGACTCCCACATGGCCAACTACAGTTTCAGTACCAGACCTGGTGGCTTGAAAATTATGCCTGGCACATGTGTGCATGTACCTAAAATCTTGAGAAGAGAATGGAGAAGGGATTACAGTGTGGCCATCCCCCGTGGGAAGTGATTTCTCACTTTCCCTCTTTCTCTCTCTCTCAGTCTCTCCAGTAAGCACATGTTAACCTATGCAAAAATCTAAAACAAAACAAAATAAAACAAAAGCTGGACCCCTCTCTCACCATTAACAAAAAACAACTAAGAATGGATCAAAGATTTAAATGCAAAACTTCAAACTGTAAGCCAGCTATTGGAAAACCCATGGGAAACACTTGAAGACATTTGATTAAGCAAAGATTTCTTTTTTTTTTTTGAGAGGTTTTTTCTATAGGGCGTGTGCACTCGCCAGACAGACAGAGAGAGACAGAGAGATAGAAAGCGAGAAATCACCCCCCAGGGGGGGATGGCCACGCCGCAATCCCTTCTCCTCCACTCTCCTCTCAGGATCTTGGGCACGCACGCACACGCGCCCGGCATGAGTTTAAGCCACCGGGTCCGAGTCTCAAACCGCGGTCGACTACGTGCGAGTCCAGCAACATAGCCATTACGCTAACTGCTGGTCCCCAAAGATTTCTTTAATATGACCTTTGAAGTACAGGCAACAATCCCCAAAATAGACCAGTTTGATTACATCAAGCTAAAAAAGCTGCTTTACAGCAAAGGAAACAAAAAGTAGTATGAAGCTTCAGCCTGTAGAATGGGAGAAAATATTTGCAAACTACCTTGCATAAAGGTTTTGGTAACCAGAATATATAGGTAAATCAAGCAGCTCAACCACAGGAAAACTAATAATCTGGTTAAAAAGTAGTCAAGCAACTCACAAAGGAAGACATATGGATGACCAAAAAGCATATGAAAAAATATCTGTTATCATAAAGAAAATGCAATTCAAAACTGCAGCGAGAGATATCACTTAACCCCAGTTAGAATGGCTATAATTAAAACAAAATAAAACAAAAACTAAGATATACAAGTACTGGCGAGGGTGTTATGAAGAGGAAAACCTCCCACACTGCTGGTGAGAATATAAATTAGTACAATTGCTATGGAAAACTATATGGAGGGTTCTCAAAAATTCACAAATAGAGGGGCCAGCAGATGGCATAGTGGTTACGTGACTGAACTCCCACATGACTAACCACAGTTCAAGTCTTGGATCCAGTAGCTTGAAAATCACACTGAGTATGGGTGTTGTGTGCCCAAGATCGTGGGAGCAAAAGGTAGGAGAAGGGATTGTGGCATGTCTATCCCCTCTTGGGGATGATCTCTCACTTTCCTTCTCACGGTCTCTGTCTTTCTCTGGCAAGCACTCACACCCTGAAACAAAAAACTCTTTTAAAAAATTTACGAATATAACTATCATGTGATCCAATAATCTTATTCTTTGGTATTTACCCAAAGGACAAGATAAAACTCTTGGAAAAACACGTGCATATTCATGTTTATTGCAGCATTATTCACAATTGCTATATCATGAAATTAACTTAAGTGGCTGATAACTGATGACTGGATTATCAACATGTGGGAAAAATACACAGTGGAATATTACTCAACCATATTGCACAATGAGACTCTCGCCATTCAGTGCAAAGTAGATGAATCTAGAAGATTTAATGCTAAGTGAAATAAGCCAGCGTATGAAAGACCAACATGGTATGTCCCTGCTCAGTGTACTCCCCATGTCTATATTCTGGTAGCAATTGAAAGGCTTGAATATATGATAGTAGGGAGGACAAGCATAAATACCAGACTAGGGGATTGTGGACTGTTGGTGGGAGGGGCTCAGCAAAACATTTAACAAGTACAAGAAACTAAGGCTCTTCGTTGAAAATGATATATATATATATATCTATAGTAATACCTTTTATTTGATTATCACATACTGCATGCATGCTTTGAGAAACCATGTTATGTGCCATAAAGATTTATGATAATTAAATGTAAATAAGAAAATATAAAATAAAATAGAAAAGTTTTTTTTTTTTTTAAGAGGTTTTCGCTATAGGGCGCGTGTGCTCGCCAGACAGACAGAGAGAGACAGAGAGACAGAAAGCGAGAAATCACCCCCCAGGGGGGCTGACCACGCCGCAATCCTTTCTCTCCTCCATTCTCCTCTCGGGATCCTGGGCACGCACGCACACGCGCCTGGCATGAGTTTTAAGCCACCGGGTCCAGGACTTGAACTGCGGTCGACTATGTGGGAGTCCAGAGACATAGCCATTACGCTAACTGCTGTTCCCAATAGAAAAGTTTTACTTTAGTTATTTCAGGGAAACATAAGAGTATGATAATTGTAATATAGACTCAAGAAATATCATACGAGTAGTGCTATTCATTATCTCTGGCTCCCACTCAAATGGAGCTAGATTTGTTATTTTCATATTCCCCTTCCTGAGTCTCCATCTGTGACAGTCTCTTGGCGGGATTTCAGTCCACTTCTAACTTTTATATTTGTGGTTGGATCTGAGCCAGCTTCTGCTTTCTGGGAGGATTTCCCTATCATTATACATGTATTGCCTTGGAGCTCATGCAGTAGTGGAGCAATACATGCAAACATGGAGGACAATCAAGTTCTCCAAGGTTCAAATGGATCATATCTATGTTAAAAATTTGAAGCATATGAAAACTGAAAGTGACCTTAAAAATCATGGTGTAATAATCTGACTGTGTAGACGAGTCCAATCTATAGATCTGTCTTTGGCTTGTTTTCTCAGACACACAGTCTTTACTAAAGAATGGTGAACTGCGTAGTTTCCTAGACAGCCACATTATTTTGTAGAGTTTGTTGTTATTGATCCCATTTACACATTTGATTTCTACTCAATATATATAGGAGTATAATGCTTTCTTGATCTAATAGACCAGACATAACTTTAAAAAAATTTACCAGAGGATATTTGTACTAGCTAGAGAAAGACACAGAAAAAAAGAGAGACAGAAAGCACCTCACCATGGGAGATTATCATGTCATACTCCCTTCTCGTTCTCCCTACTTTCGGAATTTGGGCATGTAAGCACATGCACTTGGCATGTTTTCTCAAAGTGCTAGATCTAGGACCTGAACCACATGGTCAGCCATGTGGGATCCAGGTGCCTTAACCAACTAGGCCACAAGCCGACCAGACATGATTTTCTATGGCACAAACTTAGTAGGATGAACTTGACAAATAACCTAGACATTTTAAGGTTTATTTTTTGTTGTTGTTTTGTCAGAATGTGGTGTTGGTTGTAGTATTCTGTCTAAGGCATTATTATGAAAAACATTTATTAAACACATTTGGGTGTTTGTTAACATAGTGAGATAAAAGAAGCTGCTTTTCACAGTTTACATAACTTATCCAAACATATCTCAGTCAATCTGAGTACTACTTAACTTCTAGATCTCTCAACACTTTTTCCTATCCATTATTTCCCAACTTGGATTATTGTTGATATTGTAGGCTAGAAATATGTTGGTTCCTCAAATGAAATATATGATTCCCTCCTGACCTGACAGGACTGTAGCTCACATCATCAGATGTCAGCGCTTTGAGGAAGCCTGCCTCTGGGTGTTTTATCTTTTCTAGTGATTTGAGACTTGTGTTTGCATTGAGTGTATTTGAATTTTATATATATCTCAGCATTATTAGTCTGTATTTGGCTTATTTTGAAGGGTTTTTATTTCAATATGTAGATTGGCACATTTTTATACATGTTGCCAGAGGCATTTTTGTACTGCTACATTTTAGAAATCAAAATAATAAATAATACATATGGTGTTCATTGTTTTTTCTCTTCAGTCTTTCTTTGGATGACTATAACCTTTCATTGAAAATGTTAGTAGCATATCTTTCATTTTCTGTGTACTGTTCTTAAAATAATAATAGTAGTAATAACAAAGGTTAGATTTTCAGCAAGGCCTGACATTTAAGTAGAAGTTTTTATGATAATTTTAGATTTACAGATAAATGAAACAAAATCTTCAGAGTTCCCATGTACCCTTTCTTTCCCCCACAGAATTTTCCTTATTAACATCTTATATTACTGTGGTATACTTGTTACATTTGGTAAACCAGAATTGATTTATTAACTCTCAAGTCCATAGTTTATATAAAGTCTGACCATTTGTGTTGCAAGTTCTGTGGATTTTGACAAATGTACAATGTCCTGTCTACAATACATTTGACTTATCCTTTGATAACGGTTACAGTCATCTTCTTTGGTTCATTAACTAGGTTACTCATTTTGTTCATACTTTTTTCCTAATAACTATGTATTGTGTGATCCCTATGCTAAGGAATTGTGAAAGATGCTGCAGGAAGTTACCAAAGTATGCTTGAAATGAGGTAATATGTGAGAAGAGACTTTATAATGGAAAAACTTCGGCTGAAAGATTGATGTGATGACAAAGTCTCAATGGTTTAAGATTTCTACTTGTGTTTACCTCAGTTCATACTGTGATAATATGTTTCAGTTTAATTTGAGACATTATTTGCTTAGAAGTGAGGGATAGGGGCTATTTAAACTGGTGGGTATCCTGGGCATTTCCATATTTCTTATGGATATTTCTTCATATCTTTCCTATTAGAAGTTGGCAGAGGCATTCAAAAAAGCAATGTTTTTGTGCATGCTCACTGGAGAGAGAAAAAGAGAGAAAGACGGTGAGAGGGACAGTGAGAAATCACTCCCCAGAAGGGAATGGCCACACTGCAATCCCTTCTCCCCCATTCTCCTCTTGGGATCTTGGCATGCATGCACATGCACCTGTCGCACTGGGACTGGGACTCGAACCATAGTCAACCATGTGAGAGTCCAGTGCCTTACCCACTATGCCACCTGCTGGCCCCAGCAATATTTTTTTCTTAGAACTAATTATTTGTTGTCTCTAAGAAAGGATAACTTAATGGAAAAATTTGACTTTACTTAATGAATTTCCCTTCGTAAGCTTTCTGTACTAAATTTATTGATTGGTGAAAAAAATTGTAATACTTACATTATTTTGGTGGTTCAAATGTTGGTTGATTACATTTGTTACTGAAACAAAGCATTCCAAATAAATAAATAAATATATACAAGCAGAAATGAAGACTATAAATATAGGCTTATTTGAGTTAATTGATCTCCCTTTCTGGCTCTGTCATTCTTTTTCTCCTTTGTTGAAAGTTTATACATAGACTAGCTGGCTGTGATACCTCTAGGCTAGACATTAGCTTATTTCTTGGTAAATTCTTACATAATCTGGCCACTGTCACTGTTGCAGAGGTTAGTGCTTACTGTTTTTGCAATAGTTTAATTGAGAACACATAATTTGAGGTTAGAAGATCTGAGTTTAAATAATTAGCTGCTGTGCATCCCGGGGCAGGTATCTTCACCTCTCTGAATCTGTTTCATCTGAGCCATGATTATAATACCTTTCTTTGATTTATGTTATTACTATGTTAATAGCATGATTAAATAGAATAATGTATATGAAAAACAATACTATTAAACACTACTTAGAATATTTTATCATAATAATGACAATTATATTGTAATAGAACAACCAACTCAAGAGTTTTTTTTGATCTATGAATATAGAAAAAGAGAGAAAGACGGTGAGAGGGACAGTGAGAAATCACTCCCCAGAAGGGAATGGCCACACTGCAATCCCTTCTCCCCCATTCTCCTCTTGGGATCTTGGCATGCATGCACATGCACCTGTCGCACTGGGACTGGGACTCGAACCATAGTCAACCATGTGAGAGTCCAGTGAATTATGAATATATTTCTAATGTTTCTTAGATGGCTTGCTTAGAAAAATTACATATTAGATGTAGAATTACAATCAACTTTCTGTATTATTGTGATACTACTATGTCATTTTCTCTTTCTCAAACTTCTGATTTTTATGTTTTCATTGAGTGAATATCAGACCATTCATTGCTAATGTCATAAAATAAAGCTCAGAAAAATAGATGACTTTCTCACTGAAAATACAATCTGGTCAAAATTCCCTTGACTATATTGTATTTTAAAATAAATGCCTGGTTGGGCCCATCAGTTGGCATAATGGCTATGTCACTGGACTCCTATGTAGTCAACCATGGTTTGAGTCCCAGACCTGGTGGCTTAAGCTCATGCTGGGCGCATGCATGTGTATGTGTGCCCAAGATCTCAAGAGGAGAATGGAGGAGAACAGATTGTGGCGGGGCCATCCCTCCTGGAGGGCAACTTCTCACTTTCTGTCTCTGTCTCTCTCTCTCTGTCTTTCTGATGAGCGCATGCGCTCTATAGCTAAAACCTCTCCAAAAAATAAATAAATGAATAAATAAATAAATGAATAAATAAATAAATAATAAATAAATGCTTGGTCTTTGAGTTTTATGATAATAATATAAACATTTTTCGTATACATTCCTGCATGTGTGTTTGTGAACCTGACATATTATTTTTGTTAATTTCTATTTTTTAGAGGTCAGTTTATCTTTGATACACTCATAAAATTCAAATAAATGAAGAAGACATTGTTAATAAACTGTAGAATGTATCACTTCTTATTTTATTTACCACTTAAATTGATATTGAGGCAAAATTTAAGTGAATTTATGTTGAAAAACACTGATAAGATTTGAAGCTCACTGTAGTTAGTTTAAAAATATCAAAACAGGGAACCAGCAGTTAACGTAATGGCTATGTCGCTGGACTCCCACGTAGTCGACTGCGGTTCGCGTCCCCGACCCGGTGGCTTAAAACTCACGCCGGGCACGTGTGCGTGCGTGCCCAAGATCCCAGGAGGAGAATGGAGGAGAAGGGATTGCGGCGTGACCATCGCCCCTGGCGGGTGATTTCTCACTTTCTGTCTCTCTGTCTCTCTCTGTCTGTCTGGCGAGCGCACGCGCCCTAAAAAAAGCAAAAAACCTCTCCAAAAAAAAAATAAATATATATATATCAAAACAGTGGCCAGCAAGTGGGGTGATGGTAAAGGCATTGGAGTCCTACATAGCTGATCAGGATTCAAGTACTGGACCTAGCAGCTTGCTTTCTTACTTCCCCTCTCTCTCTTTGTTTCTCTCTGGTGAGCTCTGTAGCAAATTAAAAAATAATAATGATAATACTGAATAAAATAAATTTTTAAATATTTTACAAAAATTTTAAAAGTATTTAAAAAAATTTTACGACAAATCTATTTTTCTACCAGATTCTCTTAAGTAGACATAAAATCCATTGAAGATGCTTTCTTCTTCTTTGTCGTCGTCGTCTTCTTCTTCTTCTCCTTTCTTTTTCTTTCTTTCTCTTTCTTTTTCTTTCTTTCTCTCTTTCTCTCTTTCTCTCTTTCTCTCTTTCTCTCTTTCTCTCTTTCTCTCTTTCTCTCTTTCTCTCTTTCTCTCTTTCTCTCTTTCTTTCTTTCTTTCTTTCTTTCTTTCTTTCTTTCTGTTTTTCTTTTTGAGAGAGATATTCTTGCTATAGGGCAAGTGCATTTGCCAGGCAGACAGAAACAGAGAGACAGAAAGTGAGAAATCATCCCCCAGGGGGGATGGCCATACTACAGTCTCTTCTCTTCCATTCTTCTCTTTGGATTTTGGGCACGCTCATGCCTGTGGCCAGCGTGAGGTTTAAGCCTCTTGGTCTGGGACTCTAACCACTGTCAGCTACATGCGAGTTCAGTGACATAACCATTATGCCATCTGCTGGTCCCTGAAGATGCCTTTTTTTTAAATTCTTAAAGAATTTTATCTTTTATTTTATTCTGATAGCATGTGCTCATACAGGAGAGAAAGAGAGAGAGAGAGAGAGAACCCTCAATAAAGTATCATCACACAACAGTTACCTTTCTCTAGCCCTCCAGCTCCTCAGGATTTTGGGTGCCTGGGTGTGTGTATGGAGTGTTTTCAGGCCAACCCAGGGATCTGGTGTCAGCCACATGGCTTCTAGCACTGCAGACTGTCTAGTGTATGATGGACTACATGACCTAGGATGGACCAAGATGCTTTTATTTTTTTAAATGACCTAGTGCGAATTTAAAAAAAAAAAAACAAAACAAACATACAGACAAAGCACTTGTCTGAGGACCAGCAGATGGCTTAATGGTTTTGTTGCTGGATTCCCACCTGCTCAACTGTAGTTTGAGTCCTGGACCTGGCAGCTTGAAACTCACTCCAGGCTTGTGTGTGTGTGTGTGTATACATATATATATACATATACATACATATACATGTCCTATACATATATATATATATGTCCTAAATCCCAAGAGGAGAATGGAGGAGAGGGGATTGCAACATGGCCATCTCCCCAGGTGAGTGATTTCTTGCTTTCTGTCCCTCTGTGTCACTCTGGTGAGTGCCCGTGCCCTATAACAACAATCTCTCTTAAAAAAAAAAAAAAAGTCTGTCAATGTCTATAGATTAAAATATGTATAAAATTAATTCTAGTAGTTCAAATTACTTATTTAAACATTTGAAAATGAGATTTTGTTTAATGTACAGTAAAAGTTGCCAAAACCAAGTGGACTGTGTTTTTGATTAAAAATAAATTAGCAAATTTATGGCTGTAAATGTTAATGGGATTAGAACTGTTTTTGGCTATTGGTAGTTTTCCAAATGAGTGAATGCCTTTTTTTTTTTAGTGTGAGCAAGCTTCACCAATTTGAGCATTTTAATTTTAGAAAACCTATGATGAATTATTTTGTATGAAAGGCTTTATCTCTGAAAGTCTTCTGTATCTTGGCTTGACAGAAAGTAAGAATTTGATGATTTTTTGAAAACTTCTTCCTGCTGCTTAGTCCAAGTAGTGTTTTAGTTGCTTTGTAATAAAAATGAAGCCAAGAATCGTAAGACCAAGGCAGAAGGAATTTTATAGCTTGGGATGTTCTAAGTTTCATAGATTTATTTTGTACATATATCGTCTTTAGGAGTGTGGGGATGTAGATTCTGATACTGTTCATTTTTATCTCTTGGGACAGTCAGTTGGCCAGGTTATTAGTTTACTTTTTTATATATAAAAATAGTTATATTTTGCCTTTTTGGAGGATAATTGAAATGGTACATTGCAGAGATTTAGTAAAAGGGAACTGTAAACATGTTTTTAATATTTATAAAGCATTTTGAGAGACATGCATGAAGGCTGTATGTAAATATAGTACCAATAAAATAACACCACTAATACAATTGAGATATTAAAAAAAGAGAAAAAAATCTACTTACTATCTAGTGAGCAGAGACTTTCCCTAATTTGCATTTAGAAAGCTCTAAATTAAAATGCTAAAATGAAGGCAAACAATTTCAGTCAGTGCTGCTGGTATTGTAAATACAACTTGCTTACTTGATTTAATTTTAAATAAGTGCTCTTGACATTAAGACATCATGCTTTCTGATCATGTAATGGTAAACCGCAGAATAATAGAAACATGCTTGAAATGGGTATAGTTTTTACCACAGTGCAATGTTAATTGCATGCTTCTATATCTTCAAATTAATTTTTGACATCTCTATAGAGAAATAGACTTACATAAAGAAAAATGAATAACTTGTTTGTCTACAAAAGTGTCATTTCATTTGTGAGCTATTATAGCACAGTTTTCTGTTTGGGCATACAACAAAGAAAAATATGTAATGTTTTATCTTCCAAAAATACTTGGTTGTATAATGAGAAATTATAATTCTGCATTGAAATAAAAATTCACTAAAATAGTATGTTTGTGAATTTCAGGGGGTAAATCTTATATATTACCCATAGATACTCAGTGTTATACTCTAAATTTCCCTGTATCTTCTCTTTCTTGCCCTTTAATACAGCAGTTTCTCACCATTTCTCTTCGATTTCTTTTATGCCCCACCCTTCATCCCTAAAGTACACATTACACAAACACAGAGGCATACAAGCATACTTACACCCCTATTGACTGACCTTATAATTGAATAATCAAGAAGTGCTCCGTCAAGAACCCCTGCATTTCACCCTGCTGAATCTACCTAATTTTCCTGTATCTTTATCCATCCCATTTCCTATTACTGTGAAAAAACAGTTTCCGCACCTATGGAAGGCCAACCTGTCCACTTGTGCATGGATTCCCACCTCTCAGTGATTTAGCTCCTCTCCCAATGTCATATTTGTTTTTCCTTCTCAGCTAAATTTTTGTCAGCAGCATACTAATATGCTCTAGTGTTTCTTTTCTTGATAAAAAGAAGCACTCTTGACCCATAGCCCTCTCTAACTATTCCCCATCTGTCTGCATCCCAGAGAGAAAAATCATTTTAAAAGTTCTTTATTAGTTGCTGTCTTTACATTCTCATCTCACTCTCTTCAGTTCACTCCAAGTAAACTTCTATCCCCATCACTCCAGAGTCTATTTTTCTCAAGAACTTCAGTGATCTTTAGCATTTGCTTCTCAATTATTATTTTAACCTCTTAGCAGCATTTGATAGAATAGACTACAACCTCTGTCTTAGAGGAAAATATTTTTGAGAGGTTTTTGCTATAGGGTGCATGCGCTCGCCAGACAGAGAGAGAGAGAGACAGAGAGATAGAAAGCGAGAAATCACCCCCCAGGGGTTATGGCCATGCCGCAATCCCTTCTCCTCCATTTTCCTCTCGGGATCCTGGGCACGCACACACACTAGCCCGGCGTGAGTTTAAGCCACCGGGTCCGAGACTCAAATCATGGTCGACTTCGTGGGAGTCCAGCGACATAGCCATTACGCTAACTGCTGGTCCCTTAGAGGAAATTTTTATATTGGCTCCCTTGACTTCATATCCTTCCAAGGTTCATCCTCCTTCACCAGCTCACTGTTTCTTAATTTACTTTGTTTGCTGCTCGGTTGCTTTTGAGTATCAGTTTGGGATATGGAACCAATAATGCTTGCTGATGAATTGGATGTGTGGGATAAGAGAAAAAAAAAACTCCTAATTGGTCAGAGCACCTAGATGATGGTGCCATTTTTTGAGAAGTGGAAGATTTGGGTAGTGGTAGGATCAGGAGTTAGAAATAGAGTTCTGCTCCTTGACCATGTTTGAAATACCTTTTAAATAGACATTATAGTTCAAATGTTAGACAAGCAGTTAGACACTAGATCCCAGGGATTGGAATTGGTGTACTGGACACATCAATTTTAAATCATTGGCACAAAAATTGTATTGAATTAATGTATCTTAATTAAATCTCTTTGTAGAAGAGTGTGCATGGAAAAGAGAAGGAAGTATAGGATAGAAACCCTGTTGTATTCTATCAATTAGAGATTGAAGAAAGAGCAAAGATCCACAAAGCAAATTGAGTCAAGTATGGCCAGATAAAGCTAGAGTATGGTATCATAGAACCAAGATATTAAAATATTCCAAGAAAGAGGCTGTGATCAGATGAATTGAATGCTATTGACAGATTAGATGGGAGGATTACCATTAAGTTGACAAAACATCCAGGTCATTGATGCCTTCAGGAAATTTCAGAAGATAACATGGACTAGATGCCATATTCCTGTGAATTGAAGAGTGAAGTAGGAGGTGATGGTGTGTAAACTGTTTGATTGTGAGATTCTTCCCCACCCCTGCGTCCCCCAAGAGGTTTTTGCTATGGGGCGCGTGCACTCCCCAGAGAGACAGAGAGACAGAGGCAGAAAGCCAGAAATCACCCCCCGGGGGGATGGCCACACCGCAATCCCTTCTCCTCTATTCTCCTCTCAGGATCTTGGGCACACATGCACACGTGCCTGGTGTGAGTTTAAGCCACCGGGTCTGGGACCCAAACCGTGGTCGACTACATGGGAGTCCAGCAACATAGCCATTACGCTAACTGCTGGTCCCGATTGTGAAATTCTTGAAAAACTTGTCTCTGGAGGAGTGCAGAGAAGGTGGTATCTGGAGTAGATTACACATTAGAGGATGCTATTTTGTGTTGTTGTTAAGACAAGAAATGCTAGAGCATCTTTGAATGATGATGGGAAAATAGAGTTAAGAAGGAAAGGTTAAAGATAGAGAGAGAAGTAGAAGAAATGAAAATGAAGTGTTCTAGATTTACATGTAAAAGAATTTACCTTTGATGGGAACATATTTTTCTACTTTGTAATAGGAAAGAACATGGTATAAATGCATGTTTATTCACTGGTGGCACAATTAGTGTATTTCTGTTTTATGGTTTCCATTTTCTCATGAGTTAGGCAGCAACATGATTATCTAACAGCTTAACAATGGTGCGGGTTGGGTTGATGAGGAGTGGATCACTTGGAAAAATATGTAGTAATAATCAGTATAGTGTTGCTATCATTTATAGGCAATACTGGATGTTCGTTTGAAATTGATGATCATTACTTTAGAATGATATTACACTTCCCAGTAATGTTATTTTCTCAGAATGCTATGCAAATGCAGGCCTGGAAAGGAGCAAAGGAGCATTAAGGAGAAAGAGTGTTGAGTATGGGAGTTAGACAATGATTACTAATGCCAGATAATATATTTGGACCTATGGAATTTAAACTAGATGGAAAGATAAGTTAGGACAACAGTAGAGAAATGATGGATAGGAGGTCAAAGGGCGAATGACCACACTGATATGTAAGACTTGATTCAGCCAAGTTACTTCATTGATTAATTTGAAACTATAGGAATAAAGGGGTAGATAGTGTCACTGAATTAGGATTTGAGAGTTTATGTTATTTTTGATGATCAAGATGTGACCGTAGGCTTGAATGGTGGAGGCTGAATTTAGGTAAGGATAGAAATGAAGTCAAGAAACTAAAAGCCTACATATTTCTTGGATATTGAGGAAGAAGTCACTGAAGACAACAGAAGTTAGAGTAGACAGAAGGCTGAGTAAATTGCTGTAGTCTTTAATAAATGAGAGGGAATGACTAGAGAACTGAACATAGGATGGAAAAAATTGCATAGCTGGATTATGCTAGCTAACACCTACTTTTTCTCACAAGAATAATATGAAAATTAAATATTGGCAAACCAATTACCTTATAAACTGATGACCTGAATGAAAATCACTTCATGCATTATTAGAAGCAGCCCAACAAAAATGGATTCCATTGTGTTTATCTTGTTCAGATGGTTCATTTTATGAGGACTGTGTAAGTGTAATGACATTAATGATGGTTAGGTGTGATTATAATGAATTTTTCAAGCTTAACCTAATAGATGTACATAGTACACTGTATCTAAACTCCTTATCTAAAAAAGTCATAAAGGAAAAAATATATATATAATTACAAACTATTTTGAAAATAAATACTTCAGGGCTGGCCTGGTGGTGCAGTGGTTGAATATTAGTCGTGGGAGTCAGAGCTGCTTTTGCTGACTGTGGTTCATTAATAGTCCCGGCCAAGGTGCCTTGAGGGAAACATGCTGGACAAGTACATTCACCCTCTAGCAGTAAAAAAAATAAAATAAATAAATACATAAATAAACAACACTTCAGATATATAATAATAGTTTAGGGTATAAAATATGCTTTTCTGTTCTATTTCATAGGAATGGTATAGAAAGGATTTGCTTGAAACATTTCAGATTGTTCAAGTCAGTCAAGTATATACTTTGGCAGGTAACAAGGCTCAAGAGGAATCCTGGTATTTTAGTCTCAGTTCTCTGTGATTATGTGACCTCAAATCCATAAATCAAAAAATCAGGAGTTTGAATTAAGTATTTTTAAGGGATCCTCTGACTTCGTTGTACAATTCCAAGAAAAAAATTTGAAACATTTCTATGGAAATTGTATCTTAGCTTTAAATGTGAATAAATAAAAATATTATGTGCCATTTATATTTGGACCCTCTTGGTAAAGGGTTCCACTTCATTAGTGATTGTGTGATTTAATACTTATTTTCCATTTATTGTGTAATACCATTTAAATAGGTTTACAAATAGTATTCTTTAAAACAAGATCAGGAAAATAGTATAGTACACTAAAAAACCGTAAGAAAAGACTAGTTATATATTACCTTTATATTTGGAAATCATTTCAAACATACAGAAATTGTAAGGTTAGTAATGGTACAAAGAGCACTTGTATATACCCTTTACCCAGATTCACATACCTTTAATTTCTCCCTTCTCCTCTCTCTCCCTTTCCTCTTTCCCCTTCCCTCTTTTTTTTTTTTTTTTTTTTTTTTGAGAGTTTTCGCTATAGGGCGCGTGCGCTCGCCAGACAGACAGAGAGAGACAGAGAGACAGAAAGCGAGAAATCACCCCCCAGGGGGGATGGTCACATCGCAATCCCTTCTCCTCCATTCTCCTCTCGGGATCTTGGGCACGCACGCACACGCGCCCGGCATGAGTTTTAAGCCACCGGGTCCGGGACGCGAACCGCGGTCGACTACGTGGGAGTCCAGCGACATAGCCATTACGCTAACTGCTGGTTCCCCCCCTTCCCTCTTTTTCTGCCACCTTTGCTCTCCATCTCTTCCTCAACCTCCTTTAATTTGAAACATTTCTACAGCTATTCTTTATCTTTTATGACATTGACATTTTTGAAGATTATACATCTTTTCTTTAATAGAATGTTCCTAATTTGGGGCATGTCTAATATTTCTTCATGATTGGATTGAAGGTATGCACTCTTAGCCAGAATTCTACATAGGTAATTTTCTTTTTTATTTTTTTTTTTTTGGAGAGTTTTTGCTATAGGGCGCGCTTGCACTTGCCAGTCAGACAAAGAGAGACAGAGAGATAGAAAGCAGAGAAATCACCCCCCAGGGGGGATGGACATGCCACAATCCCTTCTCCTCCATTCTCCTCTCGGGATCTTGGGCACTCACGCACACGCACCGAGCATGAGTTTAAGCCACCGGGTCCGGGACTCAAACCGCGGTCCACTACGTGGGAGTCCAGTGACATAGCCATTACACTAACTGCTGGTCCCAACATAGGTAATGTTATATGAGGTATTACATCTGGGTTTACACAACATCTGTCTGCCCCTCATTGATGTCAATTTTGATCACTTTGTCAAAGGACATATACAATTTTCCAGTGTATAATTACATTTTTACCCCATGCAATTAATATGCAGTCTGTTAAAACACTTTAAGACCATGCCAGTATCCTGCTCTTCATCAAAATGTTCCCCTCAGTTACCTAATATTTAACATAGTGCTTGTGAAATGGTGAATTTACAGTTAGAGGCCTCCTTCCACACATTGTAAATGGCGTTCAGCATTTACTGTAAACCAGAACTCTCCTTCCTCATCTACCTACCTACCTACCTACTTATTGATTTATCTGTTGATTTGGTTAACAAAGAGAGACAGATAAAGAAGGAAAATGAGAAGTCATCTCCTGGGGGGATGGCCCTGACTCAATCTTTTCTCCTCCATTACCCTCTTGGGATTTCAGGCATGTACACACATGCACCTAGCATGAGTTTCAAGCCTCCAGGTCCTCGACTTGAACCGCAGTCAGGCATGTGGATGTCCAGCATCCCAACCATCACACGATCTGCTGACTCCATCTTTCCTTCCTTCCTTCCTTCCTTCCTCCCTCCCTCCCTTCCTTCCTCTCTCTCTCTCTCTCTCTCTCTCTCCCTTCCTTCCTTCCTTCCTTCCTTTCTCTTTCTCTTTCTCTTTCTCTTTCTCTTTCTCTTTCTCTTTCTCTTCTTTCTTTCTTTCTTTCTTTCTTTCTTTCTTTCTTTCTTTCTCTCTCTCTCTCTCTCTCTCTCTCTCTCTCTCTTTCTCTCTTTCTCTTCTTTCTCTCTCTCTCTCTCTTCCTCTTTCTTTCTTTCTTTCTTTCTTTCTTTCTTTCTTTCTTTCTTTCTTTCTTTCTTTCTTTCTTTCTTTCTTTCCATCCTTCTTTCTAACATAAAAAGGCATTTTAGTTTCTTTTCATAGCTACTTGTCCACATCCTAGAAATCAACAATTTCTCTGAGAAACCTGGTTCTTTCAGTGGGGAAGTATATGAGAGATCACAGCCTCTTTGTTAGGTATGTGTTTATAGCTACCAAAATGTAAGAAAAGAAAAGTTACTTTTAAAAATGTGCTAGCCTTGGGACCAGCAGGTGGCATGGTGGTTACCATCCTGGGCTCCCACGTGGCCAATTCGCAGTTTCAGTCCCAAATCTGGCAGCTTGTTTTCTCACTTTCTCTCTCTCTTTCTCTCTCTCTCTGGTGGGTGAACAGGCCCTACAACAAATTAAATAGTACATAAATAAATAAACAAATCTTTAAAAAAATAAATTTGCTAGCCCATGACCTACTTGTTAATAGAGGTGAATCCCACATGGCTGACCATAGTTTAAGTCCCATTCTCTGGTGGCTTGTTTGCATGTCCAGAATCCCAGTAGCGTAAAGCAATAGAGAAGGGATAGTGGCACAACTATACTCCATTGGAAGATGTTTCTGCCTCTCTAGATGTCTGTCTGTCTGTCTGTCTCTGTCTCTCTCTAACACACATGTTCTTTGGCATTTAAAAACAATTTAAGAATAAATCAATGGAGCACAAAAACATTAAAAATTTAATTGGGGGGCTGGCAGGTGGCATGGTTGAGGCGCTAGACTCACACATGGCCAACTGTGGTTTGAATCCTGTACCTGGCGACCTTGCTTTCTCACTTTCTCTCTCTCTTTCTTTCTTTCTCTTTCTTTCTCTCTCTCTCTCTCTCTCTCTCTCTCTCTCTCTCTCTCTCTCTCTGTCTCCCTGTGGTCAATGGTCAAATTTAAAAGTTAAATAATAATAACAAATACAATTAAATATTAAAAATGTCATTAGGACATGACTATTTAGCCAAGCTATAGGATTCTACTATTACATATGTTCCTTTCATATGAGCCAAATGCAAGATAATTTCAAACCCATGTATAGTATCTTAATTGTAATGAATAAGTTTAATTTTATAGTAAAATTCATGTATAAGGTAAAGACATAGCAAATACTGCCTGTCCTATTGTACCGATGATAACACTAATTTGTCTAATGGCCATATATTAATGCTCTAGTTGAATTGCTTCAATGGCCTAGTTAATAAAATAGTAAATTAAAATATCAAACAAGATTTGACAAAGGATTTTATTACAAAAACAGTTTCCCCTTGAAAATGTTACAGGTAGACAGTAGCTTAAATAATCTACTGTGGGATACTATAGATGGCTAAAACACTTATTTGATTGGCTTATACTTTCAACATTAATAATCTGTGAGAATATGAGGTTTCATAGGAGTTACTCTATATCCAATATTTCTTTGATCCTTTTTTAAAAAAAATCTTTGTTATAATTGGGAAATAACACTTTAGGAAACAAATTCCTACATGTTCAATGAACTGAATAATTCAATTCAAAATTTAATTCAAAATTCAATTCAAAACTTCTGCTTTCAATAATCTACTTTATTTTTGAGAAATCACCCATGTTTATTTTAATGACTTTCTTCCTCTAAGCATCTAAATATTTCTCTTCACTCTTGCATTGTTTGATAGCTAATCTTATTACAAATAAACATTCACTGAGTCACAACTACAGAAATGTAGTTCACATTTTTAGATACTTTCTAGTAGACTCAAGATATTATCGAGTACTTATTATATGCAAAACACTGCACAGGGAACTCTATTTCTTTAAAAGTTATTTCAGTCGTTGTTGTTTGCTCTGAAGCTTATGGTAGAGTCCGTTACTTCCTCAGCAAATTGCTGTAGACCAGCTTGTTATATGGACTACTTGTTAGGTTGCTAAAGTATAAGGTTACAGCTTTAGGTTTATAACAGATATACTTTTCACCTATTTTCTCTCAAAGCATATGAATTTTAAAATCTGGTAGTATTTTTAACTATTAAGTTTTCTCTAAAACATATATTGGAAATTGATGGTGTGCTTTTCTCCTCCTTTAATATGATAGTGATGATCAAATGCTCTCGTTTGAAATATTTCTTGGACATGTCCAAACTGGGTATTTTTTTTTTTAACCAGTGTTTCTTTTTGATCAATCGTTTCCATTTTCTGCCTCTTGCCTCATGAATAATAATGTATTTTCACTTGGTTCATTAAATAGTAGTAGAATGATTATAATAGTATATTAAAAGAATTTCTTTGAGATTGACCTAATCTATATACAATGTCTGCAACTTAAAAAGAAATGGATGAGATTTTGTTGTTGTTATTTGTTGTTTTTTGTTTTGTTTTGTTTCTGTATTTTTTCCTCCCCTGGAAAGAAAATACTCTCAGTACTAACACTGAAGCTGAAGTCATCTTTGGACTTTATTCAAATGTGTCAGTTTTGTGAAACCATACAAAGATGTTCACTTAGCTTAAGGGAACAGAAAAACTTTGTTATGCTCTTTGAGTGTTACATTAAACTAGATCATTGCCTGAGGATCCTATTTAATATGTCCATCTGATTTATGATTTTTTTGTAGTCCCTTTTCCTTTGATTTGTCTCATCTATTGAAAACTTGGCATTTATTTCTATTTTATTTTTTATACTGTCTCAATGAATATTTGTACATTCATTACTTTCAGTAATATTACTGACTGAATTTAAAGTAAATTATTCAGAATATTGTGTGTTGCGTTTACAAAGGAAATGAAAAAGGTAACCTATTATGGAAATTTACAGAACAATGTTAAAAGTATCAATTTCTATAAATTACTCAACTACTGTATTTACCTTTTTGTCTTATATAATATCTAGACTAATATAAATATAAATATACTTTTATTCAGATTTTATTGTTAATTTAAAGAGACTTTAAATTTTTTATGACAAATCACATTTTCTCCTTTCTGGCCATCTATCATATAATTAAGGTGATACTAGACACGGATTAGAATATTTCAGTCATTAAGATTTTAATTCTTAATTGTACAGTCTCTCTTGCCTGGGCTATTAACTTTTATGATACAGAAAAGGTAGAAATTCATCAGAGACATTTATTTATTTTCTTTTATAAACAAGGCTGTACAATTTACATCTTTCCCAAGTGGTATTGTGAATATGTATGTGAATACATTATATAGCTGTTGTCTTGGTGGGTTTGGGTGGGTATGTTTAGCATATGTTTCCAGAATGTGGCATTTGAAATATTACTAAATATATCTAGAGACACAGATAGCTTATTCTCTAGTTTAATATTCTAGGCAATATCTATTTCTTTGGTGTTTTGGTGATATATAAATGCTTTTTGTTTCCTGGTTTATTTTTTTTTGGTCTTTTCTTTTTTCTTTTGTTCTTTCACCCCAAGCTATTTTAATATCTACCATAACTTTTGAATTAGATGGCTGTTCCTATTAAATAGCTGAAAACATTTTTAAGGATAATGTGAGATTTCTATAATTAGCTTGATAGCTTACCTTGAAGGAAAACAAAAACTGCAGCCAGCCTCATTTCCATTGCTCATTTCTGTTAGAATCTCAAATCTGAGCCAAAGAAATTCCACTTTGTCCATTTAAACAGAGATGAGACAGCCTGTGAAGAACATGGGCCAACCTGATTTTCTTTTCTTCTTTATTTCAGCTTTTCTAATAATTTCTCTTAGTGGGTTCTTTGGTTAAAAATAAAATTGACAAGCAACAGGGATTTTGTATGGTCATAATTCATTTTATAGGTCTTCAATATAGTGATCATTGAATATAAATGCTTTTTCCTTTATTTATTATTATTTTAAAAAATTGTCTATAGGGCACATATGCTCACCAGAGAGAGACAGAAATTGAGAAAGAGAGAGAGAGAGAGCAAGCCGCCGGGTCTGAGACTTGAACTGCTGTCAGCCATGTGGGTATCCAGCACCTAAACCATCTTGCCACCTCCTGGCCCCTAGAAGTGACTTTTAAAGCCAAGTTACTTGTTAATTCAGACAGTATTCATGATGGCATAATGTGTGAAATCCACTTTGCTAAGTATTGTGAGATTTATAACGATAATTAAGTTAGACTTGGAGTATTATATCTAGGTGCTTTCTTTTTGAGGATAAGACATATACAACTAGGAGCCAGATGATGCACGGTGGTAAAACACGACACTCTGTGAGGCTGACTCACATGCAAAAGTTCTGTGTTCATGTCTGTAGACCTCCCTGAGCATGCCAGCCATAGGTGTTTCCATGATTGGGAGGTGACTGAGGTTGTGGGTGAATCATGGTGTCAGGACCTGGGTGGGAGTGCTATTTCTCTGTCTCTTTCATGGTTGCTCATGGAAGAAATAAATAAATGAACTTTTAAAAAAAGACATACACAACTAATAAGAATATGCCATACATATAAAATCCTATAAGTAAAAGAGAGATGAAGTGATACCAGTTTCTTTTTCTTTTTTAAAAAGAATGATTTTATTTACTTTTATTATTATTATTATTTTCCAATTTGAGCAGAGAGAGACAGAGAAAGAGATAGAGGGAAAGTGAGAAAGCAAGTCACTAGGTCCGAGACTTGAACCACAGTTGGCCATGTAGGAGTCAAGTGCATTTAACCACCACGTCACCTGCTGGCACTGAAGTGGTACTGGTTTCTAAGGGGTGAGGGAAGAAAGACAAGAAGAAATAATGGAAGTCATCATTGAAGTGGGAGATAATTTAGTGGGACCTTTAAAGTTGAGTGGGATTTGTTTATTTAACGTGACTGAGAGTGCAAAAAATATTTTTTTCAGTGGAATAAATTGTATGTTAAAAAACCTGGAGTTTATGCTGTCATTTTCCTGAGCAATAGCTGGTTCATAGCATGTGACTAAAGCACAAGGTTCACGTTGAAGATGAAAAGGGGGTAACTTTAGGGGAAATGGTGGCAAGTGGTGTTAGAGCTGGCTTGTGAGGTCCTTTAAATGCTATTGAAAGAAATACAGACTGTCATTCATTTGATATCTGGAAGCAATGAGGGGGTCTTTGAAGGTAGAGTTGTACAGAGCTGTATTTAAGGGAATTTAGAAGTGTACTTTAAGGTGAGAGAGGCTGAGGAAATGAAAAAGAAAGATCCCGTTGGGAATGAAGAAGAGAACAATGAGAGCACTGATATTGAGTTAGAATCTCTAGGACTAGGAAATTTATTGTTGTGCAGGAGGGTACAGAGAGGGTATAGAGAGGAATTAAGGATGATTGGAATTTAAGACAATGTGACTAGAAAAATGGCGATCTTTTTGATATAACTAAGGAGGAGAAAGGAAAAGAGAGAAAAAGCTCAGAGGAAGATGATGAATGGATTTGGGAAGCCCCAAGTTTGGGTTACTGGTTATCACTACCCAAGAGGACATAACCAGTAGACTTGGAAATACTAGTCTCATCTTCTGAAAATATGCTTCAAGTTATATTCCTGTGAGTAAAATTGCTGTGCCATATAATATGGACATCATTGACAGAACTATTATTGTTAAAGTTGTTTTATTGAGTGACTATTTGTTTAGATTTGCCTACATTTTTACTGCTTTCTTTGTTCAACATCCATTCATCTGTTTTTAGCCTTTCTTTGTGGGACTATTTTCTTTGACTCAAATACATTTTAAAAATTTTGTTTTAGTAAAGGTTTATTGGTGGCATACTTCAGGTTTGTTTTTTCTGTAAATGCCATTATTTGGATCTTTTTCTGAAAAATATTTTTCCTCGATATGCAGTTATTTTCTGTGTGTGTATATGTGTGTGTGTGTTTTCTTAATTTGCCAGAGGGTGAGTGCACTTGCCAGAGAGAAACAGAAAGGGAGAGGGAGAAAGCACCCTCCAGTTTTGGTGTGGTCACTCCCCAATCCATTCTCCATTTCTCCATCTCATTGGGGTTTGTGGTAGCACATGCTTCTGGTATGTTTTGAAGCTCCCAGGCCCAGGATTCAAAACATGGTTCAGCCATGTGGGATGCAATTCACTTAATCACTAGGCCTTAAGGCTGGCCCATAGATATACAATGACAAGTTTTTGTGAATTTTTTTTATGCATTGATAGTATTTACCCCCATTTTCTGGTTTCTATTTTTTTTATTCTCACTCTATATTTGTTTCTTTTAAGGTAATGTATTTTCTGTATTTCTGATTTTAAGATTATCTTCTTATCTTTGGTGTTAAAGAGTTTTCCTGCACTACGTTCAGATATTTATTTCTTTTTATTCATCCTGCTTGGATTCCTTCGGCTTCCTGAATCTGTGTTGTGTGTCTCTGAATGATAAAATAGTATGAGCCATAATCTCAAATTTTGCCTCTGCCTGCCACATTCTCCCTTTTTTGACCTTCTGGAATTTGGATTATATGGAAATGATACCATTACTCTGTGCTCCATTTCTTTGAACTTCTCTTTCATATTTTCTGTTGATTGATCTCAGTAATATATTCTGAAAAGTTCCTTTAGCTATATCTTCTATTTTGTGAATATCTCAATTCTGTCTCATCTGCTGCTAAATTCACCCTCTTGAGTTTTAAATTTTTAATTAGTATGATTTTTTTAAGTTTAAGAAATTCTATTTAGTGTCTTTTTCCTCAAATCTGCCTAGTCATTTTGATAGTATGTTCTTTACTAATATTTTCAATTTATTTAATTTTTTTAAAGTTATAGGGACTAGCAGGTGGCATGGTGGTTAAGGAACTGGGACACTCCCTCCGGGCCGAGCAAGGTTCGACTCCTGGACTTGGTGGCTTGCTTTCTCACTTTCCCTCTTTCTCTGTGTGCATCTCTCTCTCTGGTCAAATTAATATAAATGAGTGAATAAATAAAATTAAATAAATACTTCTTTAAAAAAAACAAAAAAGGTATTGACGTGGGACATTGCAGTGCATGAGCCCAATACCCAGTGCAGGAATAGCAGCAAACCCAATTTTTTGTCTCATGTTCACAAAGAATTAGAGACACAGATACAGAGAAGAGATAGAAAAGTGGAGTTTATTAAGAGATTAAAGAAGGAACAGTGCTCCCAACAAGGGAGGATTCTCAAGAATGTGTTGTCGAAGAGGAACTGAGGTGAGGGTTTTTTATCTTGGTCAGGAGGGGTGTTGTTCAGACTTGTCCTCAGGAGGGACTTGTGCATGTGTTCATTCACCTTGTGATGGGGGTCACATGCTAGATGGGTTTGGTTATTCTTCTAATTTTGGAGTGGATATGAAGGTCATGAAACGCTCTTTGTCTAAAAGCTATGGGACATACTGACACATATCTTCTTTTCAGCATGTGGTAGATATGGAAAAACCCTTAATTGCTGTATTTGCTTTAGGTCATGCTATCTAAGTTAATCATTAAGTCACTGCAGCAAGCCATTTCTTATGAGTTAGCAGTTCAGTGAGAGCTGAGCTGCTGTTACACTATTGTGTCTCCATCTTAAAGCTTAGCTATTTTGTGATTCCATTTGGGGCCTGTACTCCAACTACATTTTTAGGGTCCCTGTCTCCTACCTCAATATTATTTCCTATACATTTATCTGTGGGAATATTTTAAGTCCTGATTTGAGGGTTAATATCATTTAGAGGTGGGGCCAGCAGATGGCCTGTTGGGTTAAGGGTGCTGGACTCCCACATGGCCAACCATGGTTCAAGTCCCAGACCTAGTGGCTTGCTTTCTCACTTTCCTTCTTTCTCTCTTTCTCATTTTGTCTTTCTCTGGTCAAAATTAAAAATAAATAAAATAAAGAGAGTTAAATAAAATGATTAAAAAAAATCCTTCTGAGGAGATTCATCTTGCTTTTGCTAGGTTCCTACCAGTCATAGGATCATGTTAAAATTTTGCTTCAAGGCCTTTTTATTTTTTTTATTTTAAAAATTTTTTAAAGGAGCGATTTTTGCTCTAGAGCACTTATGCTTACTGGAGAGACAGAGAGACAGAAAATGAGAAATCATCACCTGGGAGGATGACCGTGCCACAATCCCTTCTCTTCCATTCTCTCGGGATTTGGGGCATGCACTCACATGTGCCCAGTGTGTTTGAAGCCACCGGGCCTGGGACTCAAAATGCAGTCTACTTCATGGGAGTTTAGTGACGTAACCATTACACCATCTGCTGGTTCCCTCGTCAAGGTTTCTTTTTAAAATTCTTCTGGACCTATGAATTCATGCTGTGTGAAGGCTGGATTTTGACTAGGAATTCCCTGAGAAGATTTTTAACTTCTCCATTTGGCACCAAGGTTTGAAGTGGGCAATTTTCTTTTCAGGGCCCTTGGGAGATCAGCAAGTTTATTTCTAATTTACTATAAAACTAAGATGTAATCCTTAGGAGTTTATGGGGGTATTTCCTATTACTCTTCCCACTTTGATTAGGCCCTGGGCTTGATTTCCTTTCTTTTATACTTGAGACCTTGGAAACTGAAGTTCAAGTTTGCCTGAGTTTGGGACATTCATTCAAAGTCAAAGCTGGCTCTACTGATGTTTAATCACTGAGTTCATCTTATACTTGATTTTTGGTCTCTAGGTATTTTTTAACTTTCTTGTCAGATTATCTGTGCATTTTAAATTATTTCATAATAGTTATCATATTTAGTTATTTTCACTGGGAAACAGACATTTAGGTGACCCATTTGTATGGAGACATAAGACATCTCAAAATGACTTTATTCTTATGTTACAGCTTCCTAAATGTGAGATATTTATACTTGAATGTAGAAATTTTGATTCCTGGTCTTTTATGATCCAGCTTAGTTATTTACTAATTTTTAGATTAGGGAGAGATAATATAACTACCTATTGAAGAATCAGTGATTCAGGAGGTGATATGATTGGCAAGAACTATGTTCTGTTGCTAATTGTGATTTCTGGTCCCTCTCACCTACAATTCTCCCCTTACCCATTCATAAAGATAATTTTTAAAAAAGGGGGGGGGGGAATAGAAAAGTCCCAGGGGAAAAAAGTCAATGCTGTTTACACAGAGCATTATCTTATTCGTAGGCCCTTAATGGATGAGCATGTGCTTCTGTGTATATATGTATGATCTATAATTTTGAGCTCAGGACTGCAGGGCACTGAGTGAAAGCTGCATGTATGCAGTTGCTTCAGGCACTCAGAGGCTGTGCTTATCATGTGTAGCGACTTGACACTGTAGGATTTTGCCATAGGAAAATCCAGTTGTCATCTGCCACGAATAATAGGTAGAAACACACACGCCAGCTGTTAAGTTGCATACTAGCGGTAGAAATAGAAAACATAAATCAGTCATAGAATGGCCATTATTAAATATAATATGTACCAATAAATTGCTATGGCATCTTAAGTGCAATTTAATTTTAGATGTAAGTGTAGAAAAACCAATACCTACAGAAAGGCTGGCTTTGAATTTATTAAGTTAGGATACATTTTAATTTCTAATACATAGAAGTTAGGAATTTTTACAGTTTGGCAGTATATAGTACTTTTATCTAATTCAGCAAGCATCATTTTCAATGCCTGTTCTGTGTCAAATTGGTACCACTTTCTAGTGAAGCAAAAATGGTGAAGATGTGGCTGATGTTTTTAGGGAGCACATGCTTAATCAATGAGCTGCATATCTAAACTAACACTTCATATAATTCAGTATATAAAGTGCTGACATCCATGATAGGAATGAACAAATGCTGTAGAGGCTCAGAGGAGAGAATAATTCATTCTGCTTAAAAGAGTTCAGGAAGGCATCCCAGAGGAGATGGTATTTTAGCCCTGCCAAATATCTTCAGTCTGAGAAAGAGTGGGATAGCCCAAGTGTTCAGAAAATATATATAGGCTTGGAACTTCCTGACTGTCCAGAACTGGTAAGTACTCTGGTGTGTCTGGACCATTGGGGTACCTGGGGGCTATTAAGTGAATTTGGAGCCACATTTTGAAAGGGCCTGCATAACTAGCTTATTGCTTCATCTTTATCCTGTAGATAGAAATAAAAAGTAAGACTCAATAATAATATCTTAGTATTTTAAAAAGATTTTAGTAATGAATATCTAGATGAAATTGGAGTAACTAGAGTAAAGGGCAGAAAAAAATGCAAAGCCAAACAACAATCTAGGAAGCTACTGTAAATGCACAGCTCTTCTGTACAATTTAATACATCAATGTAGCTATTTATTTGCTCCTATCAAGACAGTGGTAGTAGTTTAAACATTTTTGCATTCAATGCCTAACCATAAGGCATATTGTAATTGTAAAATAAATGAGCTAATGAATGAAGGGTCTAAGCAGTAATTGTTAAAGGCTCTAAACTAGATGTTAGAGATGGGTAGAAATGGAGGCAAGTTTTTGCAGTGGGAGAGTAGGCATAGGGAGAGAAGAGTCAAAGAGGACTCAAGGTTTCTTATATCTCTGATATATTTTGAGTTCTGATGCTTTTCACCAAAGTAGGTAACAGAAAACACACTTTAAAGATAACTGGGAATGAGTTTATGTTGGAGCATCCTTATTTGAAGGTCATGAAGAAGAGGTAAAAAATAGGATTTATGGCTTTGCAACTCAGAGAAAAGGCATGAGATAGAGATTCAAGAAACATAAGCACATAGATTAATGATTAAAGTCATGGTAGTGGATTGTGCAGGGCAGGAATATAAAGTAAAAAGGTTAGCGCATGGGGACTTGGCGGTCACCAATATTTAAGGAATAGATAGAGGAAGATAATACAATATGGAAAACTAAAAGACTGGTCAAAGCATAGGATTTTTTTTTTATCAGGGAAGTCTGAACTTTGAAACCATTGAGGGCAAAGTTTCAAAGTTTATGTGGGTAATTTAATAAATGCAATAACTTTCTACATGGATATATGCAGAAATCAAGGTATATTTTTAATACACATTTATTAATATAGAGTAGAAAGATAGCAAGATGACTCCTCTAATTTCCTATCTTAAACCTGTAGGACTGTCTCTAGGAAAGAATGAAGAAAACAAAGGGCAAGTACTTTTTGATTCTTTTCTCAAAGGATAGTGCTATCATTTTTCTAGTGATCAACTTGATGTAGTTTTTTTTTTTTTCCATTCTGTGTGTTTATGCATTTCAGTTTTATTGATTACATGCTTTAAAAGGTTTTAATGTGGCCAAGTATTGAGGATGTAGCTGCAAGAGCCTTAATGTGGTGGTAAACTCAAACATTTAATAACTGTTGAAAATGCAGCATCTTCTCCCTTATTGTATTTGACAGGTTTTTTTTTTTTTTTGTTATTATTTTGATACTCTTTATTTTGCCAAGAGGTAACTCATTCCCACAGGTATTTTTGCTGGGGAAATTTCATTCCATTTTGTGTAGAGGACTAAGATTTACATTATCTTTTGAGTGTGTATTTTTACTGTAGATTATAAATTACTGGAATTACTTAAGCAAAATTCATACCGAGATTCTTTACTTTAAAACTGATAGTGACAATAGGTATTAAGAGGCTATCCCAGGAAACTGACAGGGAATAATCATCTTTCCCTTTGGGAGACAGTTAAGTTATTACATCATGCTTGAATTAACATCAAATTTATCAGTGAATATACTCATTAATTTTATTTTTGTTCTTTTTGTTAAACCATATTTTTCTTTTTATCATCCTTAGTAATGGAATTATCTGTGTCTGGTATGCTTGCTTATAACTTTATAGGACTCTATTTCCTTGTATAGAAAGGTCTGTTAGACTGCACAAAATACAGTATTTGTAGATTGATTGTTGAGGGTCATTTAATGAGAATTTTCATATATGAAGGTGTCTATTAAGTGCCAGTCATTCTTTTGTGTGTTTTGTGCATGTTGGTTCACTTAATTTAATGATAGAGAAACCTGCTAAGGAAGGCAGTTTGCTGTAGTGGACTGAATATGGATTTGGAAGCTACTAATCTGGGCTTAAATCCCAGACCTATTAGTCATTAGGACAAAGTTACTCTGCTGGTCTGAGCCTGAGGTTTTGTGTAATAAAAATGGAATTGTTACCTTGAAGAGCTATTATGATAATTAGGAGATAGAGATATATAATCTAAGGCAAACATTAAGTAGGAGATAATATAATCAACATCATTAATAATAACTAATATTAAAAAGGAAATTAAATGTTTGCTTTGCTTTGGATATTATCACTAAATGATATGCATGGCATAAAGAGACATGGGAGCATATAGGCAATCACATTTTAAATAAAACTTAAAGCAAAGTATAATTGAAATGTTACCTTCACAATCTTGTTGGATATTATAGGTTTCTTAAGGCCACTGCCTGTCTCCTAGAACTTTTTTGCTTCCTAGAGTAATGCCTTGCTCCCTACTAGGAACTTAACTATTTCTTTGATTTCATTACATTGGAATTTTTTGAGGCAATCGTGCTTTTGTCACTAAATAGACCCAGGAAATTTTATTATTTTATTAGATAATCTTTTCTCAGTAAGACTATAAATCCTGTCAGTAAGTTGTGAAAGCCACCTGTTGTCTTATTGGCAGGCTACCTAGCTGGTCCATCTGCACTTGGTATGGAGGGAGGCTTTCAGAACTCCCATGCAGTCTGCATATTGTCAGATTTCACACATTAAGGATACATAGGTAATTGGGTGACAGCCAGTTTACTCCCTTTAGCTAATGTTGTAGGTAAATACTTCGTGTTTTAGTTTAGCCCTGGTAGGATCGAATTAAATAGTATCCTAATCTTCATTATCAGTTCATTATCCAATGACTTTTTGTATGCCAATAAAAAAAGGCATAGACTGCTACTTCTGTGGTATTTACCATTGAACATACCTGTTCTAATCATTTGTTGACCCAGACAAGCTGTGTTGTCATGTTTCTTTGTGGCAATATTGACAGGGCCTTGTGGGCCATGCATTTTTATACACATTGTTTCTCTAAAGGAGAACTTGCAGCCTAGTTCTCTTGGTACTACCACATGCTCATTTCCTCTTTGTTTGGCATTGGAAAGTGCTATTTTGTCACCAGTAAAAAGAGGGTGTGGTACTTGCTTACTGTCTATGTAGACTATATTTTCTTGGTTGATTTTGTTAAAGAGCAATTCTAGGAAGCTTTGGGCCATTGTATTACCTTGTCTCATTCCATTATAGATATTGACAGAACATGGGTCGCTGAACAGTATAATCTCTTTTGCACAGTTTCTATTGATCTTGTCCAGTAAATCATTCTATGCTGGGTTTGTTCTGAAATCATTTTGGGCACAAAAGCTGTTCTTGAATTTGACAATCAGGTGCTTTCTGGTAATAGGCTAACTTATACAAAGCTGGGATTCATTCACTTTGTTTCTATCTCCTTCACACTACAGATGTAGTTATTTTTTCTACTACACTTCTCAAGTGAGTGGTCCCTATTCACCATTTCTATTAGCTTACTGTAATAAGGCTTCTGTTATTATCATTCTTTTGAATTTGTTCTGTATGGCTTGAAATGGACTATTTTGTTCTGGTCTTTTTTTTCCCCAGGATTTAGACTAAACTTGACCTTCCTGCTACTTTTGACACTGTTGATTACTTTTTGTTATTGAAGCATTTTCCTTTCTTATTTTGGGACAATGTATTCCTGTGTTTTTCACACCTTTAGATTGTTCTTTTTATCCTCTTACTTGGTTGTTCTTTCTTCTTTACCCAAGACTTTGGCCATCCTTATTACCTAGGCTTAGTTATATCTTAAAGATAGAAGATCATCAAATTCGCATTTATCTTCCTGTACTTTTATTATTTTTTTTCCTCTCATGTTTCAGATATTCTCTTCACATAGTATTTCCTGAGTATCATTTTCCAGATACTGTGGTAAGTAGGATTGATATGGGAGATAAAGTTGTACCAAGCATGTTCTGTTCCCTATCAGTTTGTAAGTTAGGTAAGTCAATAAGATGTATACATGAGCACTAACTAAGTAGGGCAGCATATGGAAAATACTGTATCAGTGTTGTAGGTAGGTAAAGAATGGTGTGGTAATTAGAGAAGGTTTCATAGAGAAAGTGACACTTTATTTGGGTCTTAATGGATAGATAAAGGTGTGACAACAAAGATTTGAAGGGAGGTGAGCTCAAAGTATTTTGCAGCTATTCAGAAGTCCTGTCATACCTTTTTCTATCTTTAGTTACACTTGTCCTAGGTAAATAATAGGCAAACCCCCCTTGAAATTAGAACCTCATGTAATCTTTTCATCTGTATTAGGCACATGAAATAACAATATGCACAGGAACTCATGTCGTACCCATAATACATTAAAAAACTGTATATATTTGGGAGGCAGGACTTCAAGGATGATGTTAATTAAGTATAACTCTTTCATTTTCTATATTCCCTTATATCTATTGCATCTTATAAACCTCATTTTTCTTTAAATAGTGCACCAGATTTCAGATGCAATCTCTGCCCTTTTAAATGTCTTATCAGATTTAGTTCTGTGAGATCTAAGTAGAAAGCTAGATATATCAGTGCTTCTTTTGTTCTTCATGGATTGTCACACCCACCTTTGGGTTCATGTTTTTAACTGATATTTCAGTATGATTTTACAGTAAGAAATAGAAATCTATAATTTCTTATTAGCCAACTCAAGGCTTTTAATTTGATTGTATTTCTTTATGACATTTCTGTTCCACATCTTATATATTGACTTCCTGTCCCTTGTCTGTTGTTATAACCAGTGCTTAAGTTCAGATTCAAAGCATTCTAGGCTAAAAGCAGAGGCACACTTTAGTGGCAGCCATGAGGGAAGCAACAATGATCCCCCACAGTGCTAGGACTGAAGTGGCTGGGGTGAAGTAAAGGCCAGCCTAATGGCGAGCACAGCAGGTTTGAAATAGTTTGCTAGGAAAAAGAGTCAGCAGGTTGCTGTCCTGATCCAGTCAAATTTATTTGCTGTCTGTGACTATTAGCAGCTGCTTCTTACCTGGCCTATTACTTTTTCTTTTATCTTTAGTAAATTTCTGGTAAAACCTTCAATTAGAGGAATTTATGAACTTTCTTCTTTTTAACATGATACAGATTCATTCTGATCTTTATGAGATGTGCTTTACTTTACATTCTAATAGCTCTCTCTGCCTTCTAAAGATTTCAAAAACTAGTAAGAATGGGGGGGGGGGGATTGAGGATATAGTATACGTTTGAGTTTTGCTTTGTCCCAGGATTTAATATTTAATCTTAGACATTGCTTTTCTGTTATAAATGTTCTAATAAACAGTTAGAAGACCCTCTGTTATATAATTCTTGGTGTCAAAAAATTAATAAAATATACACAGGTAGTTATGTTTTATTCTACAGTAAGTGACTAGGCTTATGTTCTTACTCTGTATTATATCCTTTGTAGTAATGTTAAAAATACAGCATGGAATATAGCATTATTAAGAGATATTCTAGTTCTCATGAAAGACCAGGTTTCTCATAGCTGGGTCCTCATCTAAGAACTATTCCTTTTTAAGTTCTTAAAAGTTTTTCAGTACATACTGTTTCTGACATTTATTAAAATAAGGGTACCTCATAGAACCTCATTGTGAAACAGAAACCACCTAACTATGATATATTTAATGGCATACACAAATACCCTACTTGTAGTTATCAATTACTCTATATTAAACTGAGTTCACCTATAGAAGAGGTTTCATACAAGGTGACTCTATTTACTTTGGTAAATAGCTTATGTGTTGACCTTGGGTTATCATTATCCATTAATTGGTGGTATCAACATGGTACCAGCTAGGAACTTAACTGAAATTGACCTTGATGTAAAAGAGAATATTTCATTTAGGAATACACTTTTACTAGAATTTGGTGCTTTAGATGGACTAGACTCAGGCACACATGCTTTAAAATGACTAGATAGTGTGCAAAAGCAGTGATGCTAAGCTATAATGTGTTTGCTTAACATTTTGTCTAACTCCACTCTGCATTTTGGTTAGGCTAAATTTTCCCATTTTTGAAGACTCCAGTTTTTGTTGAATGAAATATTTTGTTTCTTCCTATTTTTGCATATTCTAAGTCCTTTCCTATCCTGCTTGTTTTCTTTCAGTAACCTGGTGAAATACAAGTATGTGTACAGCAAGCAAAAATAGATCCATTTTTCAGTCACCTTTTGCTTTCCTTTTCAATGACAGATTATTGTTTTTTTAAATTGTTTTCTTCTACTCTTGAAACAACTACATCAGTAAAAAGGAAGAAAAATAATAATATCTAGTATGTATTTTAGTACTTATTATATGCATAGTTTTTTTTAAGAATTACCTTATTGGGACCAGCAGTTAGCGTAATGGCTATGTCGCTGAACTCCCATGTAGTCGACCGCAGTTCAAGTCCCGGACCCGATGGCTTAAAACTCACGCCGGGCATGTGTGTGTGCGTGCCCAAGATCCCGAGAGGAGAATGGAGGAGAAGGGATTGCAACATGGCCATCCCCCCCCCCCCAGGGGGGGGGCGATTTCTCACTTTATGTCTCTCTGTCTCTCTCTGTCTTTCTGGCGATGTATGTGCCCTACAGCAAAAACCTCTCAAAAAAAAAAAAAAAAAAAAAAAGGATCACTTTAGTTTGGGACCAGCAGTTAGTGTAGTGTAATGGCTATGTTGCCTGACTCCCATGTAGTCGACCGTGGATCAAGTCCTGGACCTGGTGGCTTAAAATCAAGATCCCGAGAGGAAAATGGAGGAGAAGGAATTGCGCTGTAGCCATCCCCCCTGGGGGGTGATTTCTCACTTTCTGTCTCTCTGTCTCTCTCTGTCTTTCTGGTAAGTGCACACACCCTATAGCAAAACCTCTCTGAAAAAAAGAATTACTTTACTTATCTTTTTAAATTTATTTTTAATTTTACCAGAGAGGGAGAAAGAGAGTGAGAGAGAGAGAGAGAGAAAGAAAGCTGCCAGATCCAGGACTCAAACTACAGTCGGCCATGTGGGAGTCAAGTGCCCTTAAACACACCACTTGCCAGCCCCTATGTGCATAGTTTGAATTAAAATATAAAATGCATTCTTATTTATTCCAAAATATTCTATATATCTAGTAGAGAGATAACATGAATATATCGAAAATCCTTGCCCTCAAGGATGGATATATATAATATATATATATATATATAATATATATATATTATATATATATAGTTAATTATTGATTTAAAATAAATAAGTAGTATATCTTTAGGATCCTTCCTTTCTTTTAACATTTCATTTTTTGTCACTAGTATGAGCCCAGTTTTGACCAAGAATTGCATTCAATGTTAGATTCTAAGATTTAGAAGAAATTAAAATTGTGGGTTACTATTGACAATATTTTCAGCTTTCCATTTGATGAGTATTTATTGAACTACACAATGTTGTGTTTTGTGCTGTGGAACAGTTGTTACAAACCTTATTGATGGAAATTACCTGTGGAGTTTTTAAGAAACACAAATCCAGAGACCCTATCTGTAGAGATTCCAATGTTCTGATTCAGTAGATATGGGTGTGTTAGAATTCAGATTGCACATAGGCCAGAAAATAGGAGGGAAGGAAAGAGAGATGGTGTTGAGCATTCTTCCAAGAAGCTATGTGTGTATAATAGAGAGGATGATAATTTGAGAAGGAGGTGGGTCAAAAATCTGTTTATAGAGAAAAAGACAACTTAAAGCTTATTTGAATTTTGGGACTGACAGCTGGCATGGTAGTTAAGGCGTTGAATTTCCACATGGTTGACCATGTTTCGAGTCCTGGACCTGGCAGCTTGCTTTCATGCTTTCCCTTTCTCTCTCCCTTTCTGTCTCTCTGGTCAAGTAGAAAAAATAAATAATAATGAATAAAATTAAGTAAGTATTTTTTTTTTATTTTTAAAAAGCTTATTTAAATTTTACTATGTCCTTTTGGATTTTCAAAATATTGCATCGCCCAGATAGTCATGACACATTTTTGCATACAAAAATATTGAAAAATGTATCATGACTTTCCTGATGACCTAATAGTATCAAATATAACTTTTGTGCTTTCAAGTAGAAAATCACCCACATATTAAAGTTGACTTTAAAAAGGAAGCAAGAAAGAAATGAAAGGTTCAGGTATTTCTCTTACCCTTCTCGAAACTTTTTCTAATGCTTCAATCACCTTCAACAGAATACACCAATGAGGTTTCTCAACTAAAGAAAATTACTACTGAAAGATAAAATTAAAATCAGTTGGAATCCGAATGGGGAAAACAGAGACAATGAAACTCTGGTTGTTTCCTATTGAGCTCAACCAGTAACAAACCAAACTGAGATCTTCAGTAATATTTTTATGTGCATAAAGTAACAGAACTGTATTGTATGAATTTCAAAGGAATGATTTATGCATGTTTTGTGTAACTTGTTTTTTCATTTTATCATAAGTCAGTATATCCCAAGTGAAGCATTACCAAACCCTGTAGCTCCATATGGGCTCTCCTTCAACCCCTATAGTGATGGAATGATAGAAACTAATTATATAACTTTAATAAGGGTGATTTGATTATATGTTCATTTTGTATATAGACATAAAAAGTAACATGAGAATATATAGGAAGTAACATAAAGGACAGTTATGGTTTGGGATCAAATGTTAGGTTATTGGGAAAGTTAGGATGCATTTTCCTGTGCAAAAATGTGTCATGATTTTCCAGACAAGCCAGTAGTAGATCCCTGTAGGAGTGACACACTTACAAAACATGGAGTATAAATGTGTCTGATTATGTGCATGCTATTTTATAAATAGAACTGTCTTCAACAATTGTAACAAAGTGCTATTAGGTGCTATTTCACAAGAGAAGTATTGATCATTTCAAAGGTAGAAAGAAGAATAAATTGCCTTCGGTTGCTAATGGAAGAGGATAAGGAACCAGATACTTATTAAGCATCTGTTATGTCAGGGCTTGCGAAGCTCCAACCTGCAGGCCTAATCTGGCCAGTCACCTATTTCTGTGAACAAATTGTTATTGGAATGCTGCCATGCTCATTCATTTACTTATTGTTATGTCTGCCCTCACACTACACTGGTAGACTTGAGTAGTTGCAACACAGACTGTTTAACCAGTAAAACCCAAAATATTTAATATGTGGCCCTGTACAGAAAAGTTTGCTGACCTATATACTATGCGACTGGGACTTTTATGCATGTTATATTTCTCTCTTACAACAGCCCCCAAAACTGGTGTCATTACTCATGTTATACATGACATAAATTTCCTCTATCTCAAAATGTTGAATATTTTCGTGTTAATACTCATGTTTGCATAATCCTGAACTCCCATTTACATGATTTTTATAGTTTGCTTTAACTGATTTTCATGTGCTATCCTGGTTGATTCTGGGAATCTTTGGAGGTGGAGGTGACCAGAAACCAGTCAACTGATGTTCTTTGGCTTGAGCTTCCTTATCATGTTCATGCCAGTCTAAACACACCATACCTATCAAAGCCATTTTTTCATCTCTAGAGTCTAGTCTTCATCTTGCCTTTCCGCCTTTAAAAATAGTAAACCACAGCCAGCACCTCATGTAAGGATCATTGACCGCCAAACTCAGAATTCCAGTTTGGACAAGCGAGATACCAAGCTGTGTATAGTATAAATAAACTATAGCTTTTATTTAATACTGGAGTAGGCACAGCAAGACATTTCTCTCAGGCCACTAGGAAGAACTCTATGAGGAATATTAGACTATGGGGTGGGGGATGTACAACATCTACACTGAACCCTCTTATCTCAAATTATTGAATAGTAATATGCAACAACTGTGAGTCTACTTCAGTTCCTTTGGAGAATGATGGAGCCTAGTGGCAAGGGCACCAGATTTGTGGCCAAACAGCCTGGGTTTAAATCCCAGCTCTGCCATTCAACCTTCCTCTGAGAGCTTTCACAAGTGTCTGGGGATCCTCTGTATCCCTACTTGTAAAATAGGAATAATAATATTGTTGTGGACTAAATATGTTTATGTCCCTCCAAAATGCATATGTTGAAGCCCTAACCCCTAATGTGGCTGTGTCTGGAGATTTGTCCTCCATAAAGGTTAAGTGATGTTGAAGAGATGGGGTCCTGATCTCACAGGATTATCATCCTTATGAGAAGAGGGAGCTCTTCTCTTCACATGCATATACAGAAAACACACACACACACACACACACACACACACACATATATATATATATATATATTTTTTCTTTTTGGAGAGGATTTTGCTATAGGGTGTGTGCACTCGCTAGAAAGACAGAGAGAGACAGAGAGACAGAAAGCGAGAAATCACCCCCCACGAGGGATGGCCACGCTGCAGTCCCTTCTCCTCCATTCTCCTCTCGGGATCTTGGGCACGCACGCACACGCGCCTGGCGTGAGTTTAAGACACCGGGTCTGGAACTTGAACCACGTCGACTTCATGGGAGTCCAGCGACATAGACATTATGCCAACTGCTGGTCTCGAGAAAATGCATATAAATGCAAGAGAAGAGGCCCCAGAATGAAACCTTGACACCACTTTGAACTTAGACTTTGCACCTCCAGAACTATGAAAGATCAACCTCCTTTTTTAAGTCAAATATGCTATTTTGTTAGGGCAGCCCTAGCAGACTAATATAAATATCCACCTTGAATAGTTGCTAGGAAAATTAATCTAATGTAATGCATGCTGATAGGTGTTTATATATTCTTTTAAAAAATAATTAGAATAATAATAATAATGATTGGGGAAAACATAGAAAATATATTGAATGTTGAAGCGGGGAGATTGATGTCTCTGTACTGACTGACATTCATGGCATTCCCTTTTGAAAAAGCAATGTAATACACTGTAAAGTTATATGTAATTCAATGTAATATAAAGAATATGATGATAATAAAAATTTTAAAAAAATGTGTATTTCTTTTTGAGAGAAAGGGAGGGATTTGTAGCCTTCACAGAGTCTTGCTATGCCTCAATCCTTCCCTCAGTCTTTTAGCCATTCAGGATCATAGTTGTGCCCAGAGGTGCACCCTGAATCTTCTGGTCAACTCAGTATCTGAACCCAGGGCCTCTCATATTACTCCAGTACTGTGCAGTGGTGTCTTACCACCCATACCATTGTGGCTAGACCTGTAAGTATATTCTTAACTGATATGAGTCTGAGGTTAGAAAGAAAACTGTTACATAAAATATACTTGAACTACTTTTGTCTGCAATTGTAGGAACTATAGTCCTTTCCAACTGTCTCCAGTTGGTTCAGGAATTCTCCAAAGGAGGCTTACTTGCACATGTAATGTGTAAGTAGTCCTAGGTAGTCCTAGACTTTTACATACTTTCTTTTTTGTAAGAGAATCACTTATTTTCATGTTATTTTTTATTATTGTTATTAGTTTGATTTGCTATATGTGCTCACCAGAGAGAGAAAGTGAGGAAGTAAGCTGCTAGATCTGGGACTCAAACCGGGGTTGGCCATGTGGGAGTCTAGCCACCTTAACCACCACACCACCTGCTGGCCATACTTAACTTTCAAATTATCCTTTGCAGACATTATAACTCATGGAATCTCATAAATTGTCTTTTATACAATGAATTCAGGCATTTTTGTAGTCATAATAGTGCTGCAGACCAACCCAAAGGTTTGTTTTGTTTTGTTTTGCTTTGCTTTGTAGCATTACTATTTGTATGTGTATACAAAGTGTAATGCATGGTAATAGGTGTTTATGGGTATTTTAACATTTTTCTTGCATTTGTCTTTCTTTTATAAATAACATAGTGAATATGAATAGGAAAATGAATGTATTTGATACCAGTGAAAAGGATGAATATCACTTAGCATAATGTCCTCTAGGTTTATTCATTTTCACAAATGACAGTATTTTGTTTATTTTTAATTTAGGTCTATTTTTTTAATCATTTATTTATTTATTTATGTTTACATTTTTCCACTAACATTTACTTTTATATCAAGAAATTTTTGCTCACTCTCCATAGTTCCTGAGAGTTAATAAAAAAAAACTTTCAAAATTTCAAAAATCTGAGTTTTAAATATAATGTTCAAAATATTTGTTACAATTTTGTGACTCTATAACAACAGAGATAGTATGGTTTTGAATATTTTTAAGAAAATATTTACATTTCAACTACTCAAACTGTTGAAAAGCAAATGCCCAGCACACAAGTCACACGTAAGCCTTCTCAGTTCAGCCCTGCCTACCAAATATTCTGTGAAATACCATCTACTAGCAAAGATTAGTCTCTTTTTCTTCCTTCAAAGTCTTCCTAAAGATAATTCTCTGGTTGTGGTTGCTCTTTTGCAATGTCTTCTGATTACAGTGCAGGGCTGGAAAAGTCCAGGTTATTTTATGGTACAAATTCTTTCATATAGCTTCGCTAATCCTCTTTGCCAGGCAGAGCTGTTTATGGTATCAGGCCATCTTTCCAAGTTTCTGTTGGCTTACTTGAGATATGCCTTAGTTCCATAGTTTTCTGGTTAATCTTGAGATGTGACATTCCAGTCAGGGCCCTGTCCAATAATGAGTATTTCCAATTTCTCATTGAATGTAACAGGTATTATTGAAGTTTATGCAGATAACCTTTCTGTCACAAAATAAAAATACTCCCAAATATTTTCCAATTCCAGAAGGGTCAGGAAGGAAGAAAAGTTGATGTTTCCATTTAAAGAAATAATCAACAAGAAGAAAAAAAATATTTTAACGAATCGCTGAACCTAGCAACAGCTCAAAAGAAAGCAAAATCCTTAAATTGGGAAAACAAAGCATAGTTTTAAAAATTCAGTAATTTTATACACCAAAGTTATAAAATTCTATTTCACCAGTTCAGTCTTATATTCAACCTCTGTTCTGTTGAATCTGCAGTGTCACTGTGGTCCAATCTTTCTGTTTAGATCCTGGAAGTTAACCTTCAACATTATTATTGCTATTTCTTGTCCCTAACATTAAGTTGGTCATTTTTCTTGGTAACTTTTCATTCTCTTATATCTGTATGTGTGTCTTTAGTTTTCCTGGTAGAGCACTCCTTTCAGAACTTCTTGAAGAGTGTGTCTGGTATTGGCAAATTCTGTCAGGTCTTGTTTATCTGAGAATGTTTTTAATCCTTTCTTTCCATATGAAGGATAGTCTTGGCGGGTATAGTATTCTTGGTTGAAACTGGCTTTCACTTAACGCTTTGAATATATTTTCCCATTCTTTTCTTGCTCACATTGTATCTGATAAGAGGTCTGATGTTAGCCTGATGGGATAACCTTTTTAAGTAATCTGATGTTTCTCTCTTGCCAATTTTAGTATCTTGTCTTTGTGGATTTTGTTAGTCTGATTATGATATGCCTTGTAGAAGATCTTCTTGGGTCGATTTCGTTAGGTGTCCTTTGTATTTCATGGATCTGGATATTTGAATGCCTCTCTAGATTTGGAAAGTTTTTTTTTTTGAGAATTTCATGGAATAGGTTATCAATGCCCTTATTAGTTTCTTCCCCTTCTGGGATACTGATTATCTGGATGTTTGGGTGCTTAATGGTATCTAGTATTTTTCGTACAGTATTCTCCTTTTTTTGTTATTTTCTCAGTTTTTTTAGTTGTGTTTTCTAAGCCAGAGTTTTTGCCTCCAACACCCGAAATTCAATCTTCTACATGGACTACTCCGCTTTTAATACTTTCGAGGGAGGTTTTGATTTCTTGTTTTGCTGCCTTCATGTCTAACAGCTCCATTTGATTCTTTTTTATGGTGTGTTATTTCCTCTTTCAGATCATGCAAGAACTTCCTCAGAACTTCCTTGAACTTGTCTCTTTTCTCTTGCATCTTCTGAAGTTCATTCTCTCTCAGCTCTTGCATCTCATTTAGTTTTGTCACTATGAATATTCTGAAATCTTTATTGGACATATCCATGAGTTCTACTGTACTTTCTGTGGATAATGAAGGATTGTTAATTTCCCTTAGGGGAGAGATATTTCATTGGTTTCACATATTTCTTGTGCCTCTGCAGTGGTTTCTCTTCATTTTGTGAAAAAAATCCCTTTTCTACTGTGCTTTGCAAGGTGTTATCCACAGAAAGAGATTATGAATTCAGGTTTATGAAAAGAGGTTTGTTGCTTAAAGCAGGAGGTTCAATAAGTGTTGAGAATTTCAATGACTAAAAGTATTGAGATGCTTGGCTAATGTGCACCTAGGTCTATCAGTAGATACTCAGTGTGTGGAGAGTGAAGACCAGAGTGGAAAAATAAGTTTTTTTTTTTTTTTTTTTTTTTTTTTTTTTTAATAACATCAAAAGGAACAGGGGAAAAAAAAAAAAGAACTATACAAAATCGACCGAAAAAGAGAACAAAAAAATGTTTTTTAAGTAAAGAAAATGAAAAAAGAGAGAGCATGAAACAGACAGAAAATAATCCTACTTAGTCTGAGTATTTTGGGGGTCTAGAAGATGGAGTTTAGAGCATAGCTTCCCTTAACATGCCAGAACACACTTCAGATTTAAAATGTTTTCTAAAATTAGCAAGAGAAAGAAAAGGCCCAATGTGAGGAAAAGTGGTTTAAATTTTTTTTTAAAATAACATACAAAAATTAAAGAGAGAGAACATGAAACATACAGGCAGACAGACAGTGGCAGAGAGAGCATAGCTTCCCTGCACACGCCAGGACACAGCTCGGATTTAAAATGGTGTCTTTGTCTGAGTATTTTGGGGGGTCTAAACAGGTTTTGTTCATTTTTAAGGCTGATTATTATTCTATTCTGCATATATACTTCATTTAAAAAATTCATTCTTCCATCGATGGCCACTTAAGTCATTTCTGTATCTTGGCTTTTGTGAATAATGTTGCAATGAACATGGGAGTACCAGTCACAGTAAGATGAATCCTTACATGATCTCCCTATATGTGACATCTTAAAAAGTTGAACTCATAGAGAGTACAGTGGTGGTTCCCAGAGGCTTTGTAGCAAGAGCAGGGAGTGGGAGGATTGGGTGCAGGGGAGATATCAGTTGGAGGCTACAAAGTTTCAGTTAGATAGGACAATCGTTTTAGTTAGCTATTATTACACAGCATGACGACTACAATTAACATTAATGTATTGCATATTTCAAAACTGCTGAAAGAATAGGTGTTTATGTTTCTACCTTCAAAAAAAAAAAGGTGATAAGTCATCAGTAGGGTGTGGGGTATGTTAATAGCTTGATTTAATCACTCCATAGTGTAAACATATATCGAAAACATATATAAACATATATCAAAAGATATTGACCCTGTAAGTATATATAATTGTCATGTGTCAACTACAAATGAAGTAAAAGAAAAAGATATGAGCATCAAATATAATATAATCAAGAAGAAGATTGAATTTTCTTTTTTTTTTTTTTTAGAGAGATTTTTGCTATATGGTGCATGTGCTCACTGGAGAGACAGAGAGAGACAGAAAGTGAGAAATTACCCCCCAAGGGGATGGCCATGCCACAGTCCCTTATCCTCTCAAGATTTTGGGCACACATGCACATGCTTCCCGGCATGAATCTTAAGCTGCCAGGTCTGGGGCTCAAACCATGGTCGACTACATGGGAATCCAGCAATGTAACCATTACACCATCTGCTGGTCCGAGAAGATGGAGTTTATTAGCTTGCTGAAAGCAATGCAACTTTAAGGGCTCTAATGCTTATAACATGTATTTGTTAAAATTTTGCTTATTTGAATTTCACTTATACATTCCAGTGTGCCTCTAGGCTTCTAGGACTAGGCCACCATTTCATGTGTGTCATTTTGCTCCTCTTCGACTCTGACTGTTGTTGGTACTATGTGGAAGCACCTATGATGCAGCCTTAAATGGTGAAAGCACATTTATCCCTCTCATGCCACAGAACATTACTACATACTGCATTCTTATGTTAGTGACATGTTAGTGATATAATCCTTTTTTAAATTTTTTGTGTCATTTTTAATAGGTAATAATATATATTTACATGGTCCAAATTCAAGAGACAGAAAATAGTATAGTGTGAAATCTCTCTCTTTCTCACCACTGTTTCCAGCTACTCAATTCCCTCTCTAGAAGTAATTAATACAATGAACTTCTTATATATATTCTTCCAGTAACATTTTATGAATATACCAGAAATACATGTATTCATCCCTCTCTTTCTCCCATAACTGTTAGCATATACCACAGTCTTGCATACTTTATTTTATTTAACAGTATTTATTAAAGATTATTTCATATCATTTTACAAAGAGCTTCCTTAATCATATCAGGAGAATAGTCCCCTGGGTGGATGTACCATTGTTTAATTAAGTAGTTTTCTGTTGATGAACTTTGGAAGCATTTTAAATCTTTTGCTGTTGAATACAATGCCTAGAATATAATAATTTATTAAATCTGTCACCAGTTGATCAGTTGATTACCACTGATAATATTTTTTTTCCTTTTTTTTTTTTTGGAGAGGTTTGTGCTATAGGGTGTGTGCGCTCGCCAGACAGACAGAGAGAGACAGAGAGATAGAAAGCGAGAAATCACCCCCCAGGGGGGATGGCCACGCCGCAATCCCTTCTCCTCCATTCTCCTCTCGGGATCTTGGGCACGCACGCACACACGCCCGGCGTGAGTTTAAGCCACTGGGTCCGGGACTCGAACCGCAGTCGACTACGTGGGAGTCCAGTGACATAGCCATTACGCTAACTGCTGGTCCCACCACTGATAATCTTTTGACCTCAACAATACTGGAAAACATAACCTTATACATAGATCATTTTGCAATGGTGAGAATACATATGTATAATATATTCTGAAGAATTACAGTACCTATTCTTTTCCAGGCACATTCTAGGTGCTAGTATATAACAATGAGCAAAACAGTCCCTGTTCTTTTTAAAATCCTTTTTAAAAAAAATCATTAATTTATTAAAAATTACTTAATCTTAAATTGACAGAAAGTACATGCACTTGCCAAAGACAGAAAGAGAGAAAGCACTTCCCAATGGGATGTAGTCATGCCACAGTCCTTTTCCTCCATTTCTCCATCCTGTCAGGATTTCGGGCATGCATACATATGTGTCTGGTGTGTTTTCAAGCTGCCAGGGCCAGCACTACAACTGCAGTTAGCCATGTGTGATCTGTCTCTTTTAACCACTGGGCAATGGGGCCAGCCCAGAAGTCCCTCTTTTTACCAGAGTTGACATCATAGTGGACAGTAGAGATAATAAACACGAGTAAAACATGTATTATGACAGATGGTGATTATTGCTCTATGAAAAATGAAGCAGGAAAAAAGGACTGAAGAGGGAGGAGATGTGATTTTGAGCTGCATCATCAAGAAAGGTCTTTGGAGAGAGAATGACATTGAACAAAGATCTGAAAAAGTGAGGGACTATCTGAAAATGACAGAACATCAGGTGTGAAGGTTCTGCTATGGGAAGTTGGTCTAGTATATTTGTAAAACAGAGGAAAGTATCATGGCTGGAATAGAGCGAATGAGAGAAATATAGTAGGAAAAGAGATCAGAATATCTAAGGAGGGAGCTTGAAATAAAGCATATGGGACCAGCAGGTGGCGTAATGGTTATGTCAATAGATTCCCACATGGTCGATCATGGATCAAGTCCCAGACCTGGTGGCTTAAAACTCATGCTGGGAGCATGTGCATGTGTTTCCAAAATCCTGAAAAGAGAATGGAGGAGAAGGGATTGTGGCCTAGTCATCACCCCCGGGGGGAGGGGTGATTTCTCGCTTTCTGTCTCTCTTTCTCTGGTATACACATGCACTCTATAGTAAAAATCTCTCTAAGAAAAAAAAAGAAAAGAAAGCAGGGTACTCTAAGCTATTGTGAAGATTTAGGCTACTACTGTGAATAAGACAGGAAGCCATTGGAAGATTCTGAACGAAAACATAACATTAATAAATTGGCAGGACAGAATGAAATGGAAAAGCACTACAAAGATTGGTTATGAGGCTACTATGATAAATCAAACTGTAAGAGATTGTGGCTTGGAGAACTAAGGTAGAATTGAAGGTGATAAAAAGTGATCACAATGCTAGGTTTGCTAGTGTGGGATGTGGTCTGTGAGAGAGGAGTAGATGATGAGTCTACATTTATTTAGCTTTTGGTTCAATAATGAGGAAGATTGAGTTGCCATTAGTTGGGTTCAAGAAGACTTAGGGAGAAGCAGGTTGAAATTTTTGATTGAATGTGCTAAATCTGAGAAGTTTATTAGACAGTCAAGTGGCTATATCCAGGAGACAAGGAGAAACTAGCAAAGTATTTTTTTAGGGTAAGTCATTCCCCAGTATTCCATCTGAATAAATGCTTGGTTGAACATACAACTCTGATCTTATACCTATACTCAGATTTACCTGAAACAGAATGAAAACTACATTGTAAGTGGAGACCCTGACTATAAATATTTTGGGGTATTATTTTGTTCTGTATTGCTCAGCAAGGTTAATTCTGTTGTGAATTAAACTAAATTGTGTACAAGGTTTGTACCAGGCCGAGATGAACCACATTAAATCAGAAAAGCCTGGGTGTGATGAATGCACAAACTATATTCTCAGCAAGAAGCACCCTATTGGCCTAGTGATACTCGTTTTTAACATCATGATTCCTACTGTTATGCTTTTCCTAGTGCTCCTCTTTATTTGATGCACTTAGCTCCTAGGGTTTATTAATGGACTTATTGATTTGTAACATGAATTATGGTATTTAGCATAATGGGAAATTTTCTATATACTTAGGATAGACAGAGAAATTTGTCAATACTACAAAGCAGAGACAACCAATAGGTAAAGGGACTGACTTTAGCTTGAATACGTACTTCACATAGTTCAAAGTCAACAGGAAGAACTTTAGCAGCCTCATTTGACATATACTAGTTTGAGGTAAGAACCATACTTCATTTTTTTTCTTTTTATTTAAACTACCACTTTAAGCAATGGAAATTCCTCCCCAAATCCTATAAGACAACTTTAGTTGTCCTTCCTGAAATACACATTACCTGCTGAGCTATTTAGACCCATTTGAAAATATACAACATTACCTATGCACATTGTTAAACATAGTGTTTTGGTGACATTTAGCAGTGTTCAGTAATTGGCTTAATGAACAGGTGTACAAGTATATTAGTTATGCAGATGTTAATTTGCAGTAACATGTGCTTTCTGATTTGGGGGGTTCTTGTATAAACTACAACCAGTAAGATTTGTTCCTTAATTAGGAAATCATTACAAAGTATGTGTGTGTGCTTCCCACCATTAGAGCCATTAGTCTTGTTTAATGTGCTCTGAACTTCGGGAACACGCCTGATAATGCCATTCCTATTGCTTCAGGTACTACACAGGTGTCAGAATGAAATCTGCCTTTCTGTGGGATGCCTTAGTTATTGTGCAGCTGTAGGCAACATGGTAAAGGGAAGCTTCACAGCTGTGATATGTAGCACGTAAGTGGAGACAGAAATGCAATCTCTTACTGCATATTGCATCAGCTTTCCTTCTCAAGGTTTGGTAAACAAATATGTTATTCCTTACAAACTAGTCTCAAAAACAGTTGTACACAAAATTGTGGTTGCTTATCAAATTGACTCATCTTTGCCAATATTTTCTATTATTCTCTTTTATATTGTTTGGGATTCCTGTCTACATTTGGTCCTTGGGATTTCCAAGGCTAATAGTTTATAAACTATAAAAATGGATGGAGAGTTAAGAAGCCATTTTAAAGCTGAGGTGTGTCCTGGGAAGCCATGCGCTAAACCCACCTCCTAGACTCCCAAAATACTCAGACAAGAAGCCATTTTAAAGCTGAGGTGTGTCCTGGTGTGTTCAGGGAAGTCATGCTCTAAACCCACCTCCTAGATTCCCAAAATATTCAGACAAGGTAGGACAACCTCCGTCTTTTCTCTGTCTCTGGCTGTGTGTCTCTCTGTCCGTCTCATGCTCTCTCTCCCTTTCTGTCTGTCCCAAGCTCTCTCTCCCTTTAAATTGTTTAACTTTTTTTTTAATTGTTCAAGCACCTCTCCTTAGCTTGGGCCTTTTCTTTCATTTGTTAATTTCAGAAGCCATTTTAAAGCTGAGGTGTGTCCTGGTGTGTGCAGGGAAGCCATGCTCTAAACCCACCACTAGCGCACCGCAAGGTTTTCATTTTTTACTCTTTATTGTTAGTATTTTCCATTTTGTTTTTTTTAATCTTACTTTCTTACTCTAAGCTTCTTCACTCTCCAGACACTTAATGTCTACCTGGGCCTAGGTGCACAGTAGCCAAGCACCTGCATCCTTTTAGATTCATTGAAATCCTCAACACTTATTGAATCTCCTGCTTTAACAAAGAAATTTCTTTCTATAAATCTGAACTCCTTATCTTACTGTTTATACCACATTGCTAAGCACTGTGGAGGAGAGATTTTGTCACAGAATGACCAGAAACAACCACATAGGTACAAGAAACAAGAGAAACCAAGAAAATGTCTCTCCCATAAGGTAAAAGAACAATACCTCATCATCTACAAACAGTACAGTAGAATTCTTGGAAATGTTTGATAAAGACTTCAGAGTATTCATATTGACAAAACTAAACGAGATACAAGAGCTGAGAGATAATGAACTCCAGAAGATGCAGGAGAAAAGAGACAACAAGTTCCATGAGGTGTTGAAGTTCTTCCATGACCTGAAAGAGGAAATACACACCATGAAAAAGAATCAAATGGAGCTATTAGAGATGAAAGCTGCCCTTCAGGAAATCAAAACCTCCCTCAAAAGTATTAAAAGCAGATTAGTCCATGCAGAAAATCGAATCTTGTATGTTGAAGGTCAAACCTCTGATCTAGAAAAAAACAACAAAAAACCTGAGAAAATAACCAAAAAAAAAAAAAATGAGAATACGAGAAATATTAGACAGCATTAAGTGCCCAAACATTCAGATAATTGGTATCCCAGAAGGTGAAGAAACGAATAAGGGCATTGATAATCTATTCCATGAAATCTTGGAAGAAATCTTTCCAAATATAAAGAGGCATTCAAATATCCAGACTCAAGATATACAAAGGAGCCCGAACAGAATCAACCCAAGAAGATCTTCTCCAAGGCACATCATAGCCAGACTGGTCAAATCTACAGACAAAGGCAATATACTAAATTTGACAAGAGAGAAATGTCAGGTTACTTATAAAGGCTATCCTATCAGGCTTACCTCAGACCTCTCATTGGAAACAATGCGAGCAAGGAGAGAATGGGAAAATATATTCAAAGTGTTAACTGAAAAAACAGTTTAAACTAAGAATACAATACCCAGCAAGATTATCTTCCATATGGAAAGAAAGAATAAAAACATTTTCAGATAAACAAGACCCGAAAGAATTTGCCAGTAGCAGACCTACTCTTTAAGAAATTCTGAAGGGAGTGCTCTACTAGGAAAACTAAAGACACATACAGAAATAAGAGAAAAAAAGGCAACCAAGAAAGTGACCAATGTAATGCTAGGGTCAAGAAACATCAATAACAATGTAGAATGTTAACTCCCAGGATTTAAATGGAAAGATTGGACCACAGCAACACTACTTATTAAACAGAAGAGATTTTTTTTTTAATTTTTATTTTTTATTTATTTGCATTCATTCTCTGAACATCATTACAGCATACAAAATGAGATTTTCCATCCAAATTACACTATATATTGTCTCAATCAAGCACATCAACAAGCATGTTATTGTCAGCAAATGATCTTCCATTTCTTGTCTTCTGTATGTTTTGCTTTTTTCCCCCCATCCTAGATTCTCTATCTCTTACCCTCTGCCATCTCCCACTCTCCTCCCACAGTCTCTGGTATCTATGTTTGCTTTCTATACAGTTTTCTCCTCACATTTTATTGAATCGTCAAAGACTCTAATCAATCCAAATACCCTCATAGCAAACACAGGTGATACCCACATTTCCATGAACACAAGTCTTACTTTATGCATCCTATAAAGTAGCACCTAGCTGTGGCTACATATCCTACTGCAGTCATTGAATATATATATATTTTTTTCCTGAAACTTTTTTTTTTGTAACTCAATTTACATTCCTTCCCTAAGCTTCATCACAGCATACAAAATGCAATCTCCCATCCAGTACACACTGCATAGTGATACAATCATGAACATTACAAAAAAATTTTCCATTACTAGTTCCTAGAATTACTTCCACCCCTCTTTCTGACCCTCTGTCCCTTCCCACCCTCCTCTCACACCACCTCCGGTGTCTACAATTGTCCTTCATTCCCTTCCCACCCACGTTGCATTGATCACACAATTTCCTACATAATCTAACTACTTTCAATGGTGAGTTCACTCATTACTACTAAGAAAACCAGTTATAACTTAACTCAAAGAAATGCCAAGGAACTTTGCTTAAAGCCAGGAAACAAGTTAGGATTCTGTTCAAATGGAAGGTGCATGAACCTATCAGTCTCATGTACTTTTATCTTCTGTTCTGGTTCAATTTTCCTGATTAAATTCTGGGATATAATATTCAAATTCAGACTTGTCCCTCTGATTAAGTTGGCTACTTTCATAGTTTTTGGACTCTTATTTCCGTGTGTCTGTGTTTAATTTTCTTGATACAGCACACCCTTGAGAACTTCTTGGAGATCTGGTCTGGTGCTGGTAAATTCTTTCAGGTTTTGTTTATCTGAGAATGTTCTTGTCTTTTCTTCCCACCTGAAAGATAATCTTGCCGGGTACAGTATTCTTGGCTGAAATTGCTTCTCTCGTAACACTTTGAATATATTTTCCCATTCTGTCCTCGCTCGCATTGTTTCCGATGAGAGATCTGCTGTTAGCCTGATGGGATGTCCTTTGTAGGTAACTTGATGTTTCTCTCTTGCCAATCTTAGTATCTTGTCTTTGTCTGCGGTTTTGGTCAACCTGGCTATAATGTGTCTTGGAGAAGATCTTCTTGGGTTGATTCTATTTGGGGTCCTTTGTATTTCCTGGGACTGGATCTTCGAATGCCTCTCTAGGTTTGGAAAGTTTTCTTGCAGGATTTCATGGAATAGATTATCAATGCCCTTATGGGTCTCTTCACCTTCTGGAATGCCAATTATCCGGATATTTGGACGTTTGATGGTATCCAGTACTTCTCGCATATCATTCTCAAATTTTTGAGCCATTTTCTCAGTCTTCGTGGTGGACTTTTCTAAGCCAGCCATTTTCTCTTCTACATCTGAGATTCTATTTTCTGAATGATCTAGTCTGCTTTTAATACTTTCAAGGGAGATTCTGACTTCTTGTATTATAGACTTGATCTCTAGCAGTTCCGTTTGAGTCTTTTGTAAAGTGTGTAATTCCTCTTTTAGATCTTGCAAGAATTTCCTCATCTCCTGGAACTCGGCAACTTCTTTCTCCTTTCTCTTTAGCAGTTCATTATCTCTCTTTTCTTCCATCTCTGTTAGCTTCGACATTACGAATGCTCTAAATTCCTTATCAGACATTTCCATGACTTTCACCGAACTGCTTGTGGATGAAGGAGAGTTACTCTTTTCCATTGGAGGAGAGGTATTTTCTCGTTTTCCCATATTTCTCGTGATCCGACGGTGATTTCTTGTCATCTGATGAATGGCGTGTTTCTTTCAAATTCTTGAAGTTAAGCCTCAATGTTCAGGAGTAAGCAGACAGAGGTGTTCTAGAATCGGATTGCCGTTCTGTAGTGATAGCTGGTGCAGCAGATTCAGTAGATATTGGGTGGAGAGACAAGAAAAAGGAAAATGAAAAAGAGAGAGAGAAACAACAACAAAAAGAGAGAAAAAAGACAAAAAAATAAAAAATTATAATTGCTTTTCTTTTTTTTTTTTAAAAGAAAAAAATCACAAAATAGAAAACCGCGCGGTGCGCAAAGCGCGCCGCGCGAAATATCTAGTTCCCAGTATCCATGTGGATTCTTCTCAGAGAATGGCTCAACTCTCCTGCCTGGGAGAAAGGAGCAGAAGGGCTTATTAACAAAACAAAAGATGGAGCTGAGAGCCAGAGAGAAATTCTACCTTTAAAAAAATCGTAAAAAGGAAAAATTACCAAAAAAAAAAAATGAGGAGACAGGAGCAGAGAGACACAGAGACCTCAGAGACACAGGGACAGGGATAGAAGGCCAGAGGGGCTCCCTACCACACTAGCTTTGCTTGCTGGAGGCTGAATTATGAGTATAAAATCTTCATTTCTCCTGTGCCTGAAATATCTAGTTCCCAGTATCCATGTGGATTCTTCTCAGAGAATGGCTCAACTCTCCTGCCTGGGAGAAAGGAGCAGAAGGGCTTATTAACAAAACAAAAGATGGAGCTGAGAGCCAGAGAGAAATTCTACCTTTAAAAAAATCGTAAAAAGGAAAAATTACCAAAAAAAAAAAATGAGGAGACAGGAGCAGAGAGACACAGAGACCTCAGAGACACAGGGACAGGGATAGAAGGCCAGAGGGGCTCCCTACCACACTAGCTTTGCTTGCTGGAGGCTGAATTATGAGTATAAAATCTTCATTTCTCCTGTGCCTGAAATATCTAGTTCCCAGTATCCATGTGGATTCTTCTCAGAGAATGGCTCAACTCTCCTGCCACACTAGCTTTGCTTGCTGGAGGCTGAATTATGAGTAGAAAATCTTCATTTCTCCTGTGCCTGAAATATCTAGTTCCCAGTATCCATGTGGATTCTTCTCAGAGAATCAAACAGAAGAGATTTTGAACGTAAGACTGAACTGGCGAAATAGAATTTTATGACTTTTGAGTAAAACAATACTGATTTTTTTAGTACGATTTGTTTTCACAATTTAAACATTTTACTTTCTTTCAGTTGTCGATAAGTTTAGCAATATGTTAAAATATTTTTCTTGTTTGTTTCTTTAAATGGAAACATAAACTTTTCTTCCTGATCCCTCTGGAATTGGAAAATATTTGGGAATATTCTTATTTTGTGGGAGAAGGGTTATTTTTATAAGTTCAATAATGCTTGTTGCATTGGTTCAGAAATTGGAAATATTCATTATTGGACAGGGCTTTGAATGGAATGTCATATCTGAAGATTAATTAGAAAACTGTAGAACTAAGGTGGATCTCAATTAAGCTAACAGAAGCTCTTAGAAAGATGGCCTGGTACCGTAAATAGTTCTGCCTGGCAGAGAGGATTAGAGAAGATATATGAAAGAATTTATAACATAAATAACCTGGGCATTTTTATTCCAACATTGTAATCAGTAGAGATTGCAAAAGAGCAACCACACCAGAGGATTATCTTGAGAAAGACTTTGAAGGAAGAAAAAGAGACTAATCTTTGCTAGCAGATGGTATATCACAGAATACACTTGGACAGGGCTGAATTGAGATGGTTTATGTATGACTTGTGTGCTGGGCATTTGCTTTTCAACAACTTGAGTAGTTGACATGTAAATATTTTCTCAAAAATATTTAAAACCATACTGTTTCTGTTGTTATAGAGTCACAAAATTATACAAAATTATAAGAAATATTTTGAAATTTTGAAAGTTGTTTATTAATTGTTAAGAACTATGGGGAACCAGCAGTTTACGTAGTGGCTATGTCGCTGGACTCCCACGTAGTCGACCGCGATTCGCGTCCCGGACCCGGTGGCTTAAAACTCACGCCGGGCGCGTGTGCGTGCGTGCCCAAGATCCCGAGAGGAGAATGGAGGAGAAGGGATTGCAGCGTGACCATCCCCCGGGGGGGGTGATTTCTCGCTTTCTGTCTCTATGTCTTTCTCTGTCTGTATGGTGAGCGCACGTGTCCTATAGTGAAAACCTCTCCAAAAAAAAAAAAAAAACTATGGAGTATGAGTAAAAATTTTTTGATATATAAAGTAAATGTTTGTGGAAAAATGTAAAAATAAATTAAAATTAAAATTAAAAAAATAGGGGTAATATATATATATATATATATATATGAAGCTAGAATTGAAAATTATTGATGACAATATGCATGATTAAGCCACTATGCAGTATATTCTGGATGGGAAATCACTTTTTGTATGTTCTGACCATGCTTAGGGAATGAATGTAAATTAATTAATTTAAAAAATGTTTCAGAAAGGAAACCCCATGAAAACTGTTTTTCTTGAAATTAAAAAAAATGCATTAAAAATGGATGGAAAAAATTATATACTACAGTCATATGATTTTTATTTTTATGTTAAAAAATGGAAAATTACAAAGGCTAATATAACAAATACCTATGTATCCAACACCCAGAATGAACAGATGTTAACATTTAGTCATATTTTCTACAAATCTTTGCTTTTAAAGAAAGGAAATACTAGAGGTAAAGATTAAGTTTCCAAGGTTCTTCCTGCTCCAGCCTCACATTCTTCCTCTGTGGCGACCACTATCGTTAATCTGCAGAGTATCTACTCTGTATGTTTTTCCCAGCACTAGTGTTATTAGTTTTGTTTACCCTGGCTTTGTATTTAGTGCACTTAATAGGAAGTATTACATATGTGTACTTCTCCACATATTCCTTATAATATTTACAACACATTAATTGATGCTGATTCAAAGATACAATATTTCATGATGTAGAACTATGGCTTATAATAACAAAGGAGAATTCACTAAATTATAGATTCATCTAATCTTCATTATTTTGGATAAAGTTATAAATGCTAGATACCTTCTGGTAGAGTATTTTCATAATTAATAATTTATATATGACCATGAGATATGAGTAGATATTTAAGTCTTATATATTAATGTGTGCTCACACTATGCTCAATACATAGTAGGTGTTCAGTAAATATTTGCTGGATGGATGAGTAAATGAATGAATATTACTGATTTTTTTTACTTTAGGAATCAATCTTTCTTACTGGGATTTGGAGATAAAAGTTAAGCAAATTTTATTATGATTTATGGTTAGCTGTTATTCATAAGTCACTCAATATTACCTGTTTAAAATATCTTAATTTTTGCTACAAATTTCAAATATCTTGTCACATATTTTGTGTACCCACCAGGATTCTTGAACGTTGCCTAAATTATATTGGGGAAAGAATATAACTACGTTTACATTATTTATGCTGATGAGCATCCCTCAGTTGTAAATAATAAATTCATAGTACAATTGTGTGTAAAAGCATATATATTAAAGGAAATATAAGAATGTGTGGTGGGCATTTTATCTTAGATAATGAGTATTTCGATGTTCACATATCTTTAATAATAATACAAATGTCTTTATTATAAGATTTTTATCATTCTATAGACAATATTTTATGTCATTATTAGTCTGTTTATTAGTAATGCCAACCTAAGCACTAAAATTAATTTAATTCATTGGATTCACACCTGGTTGCAGTATGGTATTTCCTATGCACAGGGGAGAGCAATTTGACTGAAGATCTTATTATGAACTTGAAGATTACAGGGCAATTGATGACAAAATCAATTCTTAAAGTTTTTGTATTGAAACTTTAAAAAACTCTTTAGTCCCATCCAAGTAATTTCAAATAACTACAGAATTACTATAATTTATTCATTTTAAGTTTCACAAGCATTAGAAATATATATAGAATAAAAGCATCCTAGGACAAGTGACATTTTGAGGTCATTATGAAAGAAGGCAGTTTTTTAACATATGAAACCTTCACTACTAGAGGGATGTTTGATGTCTCATTGCAATGCTTTGATTTCTCTATTTATCTAAACCTGTTGTGATCTCCATGGAATGTTTTTTGAAAACAAGAAAGCCAAAGGCAATAATAGCAGTATCATTGGTCGATACCTGGTCAATATCTATTTATCATAGAAAAACATGATTGTTTTTGAAAGTTCACCTAGTTTGTTGTTAGCCTTAGTGTATTTTAAACTTACTTTACTGTAGTGATTCTCAAAACAGCAGTATTCACTTATGAAAATCTTACACTTTTTTTTTTAAATTACCAGATTCTATGTGTGCTTATCAGAGAGAGACAGAGACACAGAGAGGAGGAGAAAACACTGCTCAGGGAATTGTGGTCATCCCACAGTCCATTCTGCCTCTATTTCTCCATCCTGTCAGGATTTGGGTCATGTACATACACATGTCCAGAATGTTCTTTCTAACTGCTTGGACCAGGATTTGAACCATAGTTGGCTATGTGGGATCTGGCTCCCTTAATCGCTGGGCTAAGGAGCAGCCCCCTTATCCTTTTTTGAACCTAGGTTTTAAGCCAAGTTGCATAACACCAGGAAAATATATTGGGATTCAAAAAACAAAATTATAAACTAGATATTATGTATGTACCTACATATTTAGGATGTCTCATCTGAATTTTAAACAGTTCTTTTCAAAATTGGGAGGTTAGACTATATTTTTATGAAAAAACAATGTGGAAGTGTGAAAAGTCATACAAAATGAGCATTTTCTATGCTTCGAGTAGTCAGGATCCTATTAGTTTGCACAGTAATTTATCCATTATGGTGCAGCATTTCCATACTATATGTACTTGTGTAGTTATTCCCTGATAGTGGGATTTAAGGCATATCAAGAGATTAGGACAAGTTTCTTCACCATTTCCTTGACTGAGTGAAAATTTCTGAATGATCTTAGAAGTACTTTTTTGTTGTTGTTGAAAGGTTTTTGCTATAGGGCGCATGCGCTTGCCAGAAAGACAGAGAGACAGAAAGCAAGAAATCACTAACCCGGGGGAATGGCCGAGCTGCAATTCCTCCTCCTCTATTCTCCTCTCAGGATCCTGGGCAGGCACGCACATGCGCCTGGAATGAGTTTAAGCCACCAGGTCCAGGACTCGAACCGCGGTCAGCTACATGGGAGTTCAGCAACATAGCCATTATGTTAACTGCTGGTCCCAAGAAGTACTTTTAATATAATTCAGTAACTTTGTTTTTTATAGACCAAAGGAATGGCTATTGTTTCTAGACAACAAAAATGACTATTGGGCTGTCATTTCTTTTTTTCTTTTAAGAATTATTTCATTTTATGTATTATTTTTAAAAAACATTTGCTTAATTCCATTTGTTATTATTATCTTTTTAATTTGACCATAGAGAGAGAAAGGGAGAGTGAGAAAGCAAGCTGCCAGGTCCAGGACTCCAGCCATAGTTGGCCATGCAGGAATCCAGAGCCTTTAACCACCACGCCACCTGCCAGCCCCTAATTTTATGTATTATTATTATTATTTTTAATTTGGTGAGAGAGAGGGAGAGAGAGAGAAAGTGAGAAAGTAAGCTGCTAAGTCCATGACTTGAACTGTGGTAGGCCATATGGGAGTCCAGCACTTTAACCACCAGGTCACCTGCCTGCCCCATGGACTGTCATTTCCTTATGTATAGTTGTTTTATGCTGGGAGTAAAAAATAAATTAAAATTTTGATTATTGTACAGAAAAAAACACATGGTAAACTATTTGCAGTCTCTCATAAGATTGGGATTTTTAGGTATAATTGTTATCTTGTTCTCTTGGACCCTGTGTCACTTTTAGATTGGTCATCCGGTAAACTTTAGAACTGTTAGTACTTTAGTTATTTAGGTAATTTATTTCATTCGTTATTTCTGTAGTAAGCTCATTTAATTTTTCTGTATTTAGCTCCACTAAAACAAAGGGAGTGCTAACGGACATACTATATATATATATATATATATATATATATATATATATATATATACACACACACATATACATATATACACACACACACACACACATATATTTATACACACACACACACGTATGTATTTTTTTTAGTGAGAAAGAAAAATTGAGAAAAAGGTACTTTAGACAGAGTTGTGCTATTGGGTCTCGACTTGCAATATTTTGATGTAATATATCATGAAAGTTTCCCAGATGCTGTTGTGTGTTGATTTTTCTCCCAAAGGAAAATAAGCAACTCATTTGTGATCTCTGAAGAAAGATTAGATGAATTAAACTAATAAATATTATTGCTTCCTAATGAAGTTATATTTTTAATAGCAATAAAGAAGCAGGATGATTATGGCCACATGAATCAATAATGAAAATTGGCAGCATGAGTTTGGGAACAAGAGCCTATCACTGTACGTGACTGAAAAAAGTCGTGGCTTTACTTTGCTCATATTTTTTGATGGTGCCATTACCTACAACCTTATTTTTATATTGGGAGAGGTAAACTGCCAACCCTTGACTACAAGATGACTGTAGAATTTCTCTACAGGAGAGGATTAGGGGATTTCCTGCTTCATTTTAATAGCAGACAGCTACATTGTTTTGAGGGCCAGTTTATTTGGGGGGGATGGGCTGAGAGGTTGTAGGGGGGCTAAAGCCCCTGCTCAGCAGTGCCACCACTAAGTATTTCAGACTCTTTCATGAAATTAGAGGGTTACTTTCTGAAGAAAGCAAATGTAAGTCTTTTGTTTTAAGAAAGCAAATAGTATTTTAAAAAACAATGAGGCAGACAAAGCTAGCTTACACAAAAGACCACCTCTTTGAGGTTCTTTTATTATATGTATGCAAATGGTGCTACAATTGTGTATCTTGCAAATGGTTTATGCCTATTCTTCAAAGCAGGCTCAGCAAGAATTTTTATATGGCAACCTGTTCAGCAGTTAAAGTTACCTTAGGTGCTTTAAAGCCATTTCACTAAATTAAATGAATGTCTAAATTTTACCATTTTTTAGGAGAAATGCGTGTCTTCCTTTTTTCCCCAATTAGTCCAAATTAGTGAGATTTTACTATGTATTTCATTCTAGTGCTGCTGTAGGTACCTGGTAAAGGAGTAATTAATGTTGCACATTAGGTAAGAAGCAGCAATTGATTTTTGGTTCTATTTGGCTTATCTTTTCTGCCTAAGTGCTGATATTTAATTTGTAGGGAAACCTCTAAACAGGTCTATATTTTTATGTTTATCCTCTCCTTTGAACTAATGAAATAAACACATTTATTGATTTCAGAATGAGCTTTATTAATGTAGTTAATATGCCTTACTAATGTTATTCTGTGTACTTGGGTTAGTACCATTATTGTTTATGAATCAACATTTTTCTTTCAGTTCAAAAGAATGTAGAAGCTTCAGAAGAAAAGAAGACTGTGCCTACAAAGAAGAAAGTGAAAGAATTGAGACTTTTGGATCCGAAAACAGCCCAGAATCTGTGTATGTAGTATTTTCTGCGTTGGGGATAGAATTGGAAGTGGTGATAAGGGGTCGTTAAATGCATTTAAAGAAAGTTGTGACTTCTGCACGTGGATATATTTAGTATCTCCTAGAAACAAAATTCTGTGTAAATATGATTTGGGTTGCCTATTTGTCAGTTAGCCATTATGGAGAAAATAAAAATTTAGCCTTGGTCAAGCTCGATGAAACTTATGGCTTTGGAAAGTACCAGTAATAAAGCATTGCTAGGGGACATATTGAAACATAAGGCAGAATTGATAAAAGAACCTTGATTTTTCTCCTCCTTGACCTGGGATTGACAATTTTAGAATATTCACTAGTTGGTCACATTGGGTAAATCATTTCACTGCTGTTCCCTTATATTTGAAGTAATTGTGATGTGAGCTAGTTAAATTGTTAACCACTGCATTTTAAAACTGGTTAGTGAACTTTGAAGCCTTTAACAAGCCAGTCAGCCATTAAGTGTTCTTTTGCTAAAGCAACTGGACAGTTAGTCACATCTTCATTTAAAATCTAGGCCTTTAAATTTTACTTTAACATACTCTTCCATCTGTATTGAATTCAGAATTTTTTTGGTCACTTAAATATCCTATGATTAGATTCTGAAAACACTAAAAAGCATTATGCGTGAGAAATTTCAAAACATCAAGCATTTCTAATTGTGCACAGGAATACAAAGGGAGTTTATTTTGTTAAAGAATACACTCTCAAGAATCAGATTAAAATAAACAACTCATCATTCTTATGTCAGTGGGAATGTTCTTCTCTGAAAAGTAGTTAGTTCAGTAAAAGCTGTTGTAAATGTGTGTGTTGCTTACCAGATAGTACATTTTCTTTATAAAATTCATGTTTATACCTTTTTCCAAAACAGTTATGATCTTAATTTCTGGTTGAAATCTGTCAGCATTATTTATTTAGATTATGGTGATCTCATTTTATCTTTACTTCCTGGTAATTATTTGCTTGGACAGTGAAGATGTTTCCAAATTTGATACCACTGAAATAATGTAGGCCATTTTATGAATAATATTCTTAGAAATATGTTCATGTGGGGCTGGTAGGTGGTGTGGTGTTCAAAAACGCTGGATTCTCACATGGCCAACTATGGTTCAAGTCCTGGACCTGTGGCTTCCTTTCTCATTTTCCCTTTCTCTCTCTGTCTGGTCAAATTTAAAAAATTATAACAAATGTAATTAAATAAATAATCCTTTAAAAATGAAAGAAAGAAATATATTCAGGTTATGGTGACAAGAACACATCTATGAGTTCTTTAAGAAATATATTTGGGGGAACCAACAGATGGCGTAATGGTTATGTTGCTGGATTCCCATGTAGTTAACCATGGTTCAAGTCCCAGACCCAGCAGCTAAAAACTCATGCCAGGCACCTGTGTGTGCATGCCCAAAATCCTAAGAGGAAAATGGAAGAGAAGGGATTGTGGCATGGTAATCTCCCTGGGGATGATTTCTTGCTTTCTGTCTCTCCAGAGAGTACACGCACCCTATAGCAAAAATCTCTCTCAAATATGTATATATATTTGGGGCCAGCAAGTGGCATGGTGGTTGAAGTGCTGGACTCCCACATGGCCAACCCTGGTTTGAATCCCAGCTTGCTTTCTCACCTCCCCCCCCCCCCCACCGTGTGTCTCTTTCTATTGAGCTCACGTGCCCTATAGCAAATAAAAAAATACTAAATAAAATTTAAAAATATATTTAATGGCAATTAAAATGGAACATGTAATTGAAAAATGCCTTCTGAATTATTGTAAGCTATTCCAGGTATAATTTATTGAATTATTCCAATATGATATATATCCAATTTAGAAAAATTTGACAGAAGAAATCATGATTCAATACATAAAAAAGCTAATAGTATACCACATGAATATTGGCAGGAATGAGGACTCCATGGATAATTTAACAACTTTTTTTTTTTTATGTGGAAGAATTGCACGTAAGATTTTTTTTTTAATTTGGTTACTTTATTGTCATTTGTGAGAAAGACTATGTTAGATTTGTATGATAATCTCCACACCAAACTTTCCATTGAATTAAAACTTTAACATGAATTAAAAGCTCTAAGTTTTCATGAGCCATTTTGTATCAGCTCAGTCTAAAAATACATAAGCGTAACATCATGTGTGCTATTAGGAGTTTTATTTTGTATATTAATATACGTGTGTTGTAAACATTAGAACATGAGATAAGTAGGTCATTTTGCCTAGATGGATTGAAGAGTTCATTAATTAGAAACAATTTTTGTGTTTTTTAGGACTTCCAGATTTTAATGCAATTTTAATAAAATGAAATTTTATTTTAGCTATCTTCCTGGGATCATATCGCATGCCATATGAAGAAATAAAAAACATTATTCTGGAGGTTAATGAAGATATGCTGAGTGAGGCCTTAATTCAGGTAACTTGGATATTTTCATTTTTAAATTCATTTTTCAAATATTTTTAGATTGATATCTTTTTAATAGAATTGTGAGAATGTATTCTATATGTAGACAATAAAAATAAATATGCCAAATGGTGTTGTGGTATTTATATGTCAATAATATTACAAATCTTTATTATTTTAAATGAAATTATATTGTCAGCTCTTTAGGGAATGTAAGACAGACACACAGAGATATTTGCATATAAATGTCCCTTATACAGCAAGCTTTTAAAATATGTATATAGACATTTATTATCTGGATTTTTTTCTATTTCATTTTATTTGTAGAATAAACAATATACATATATTTGTTTCTCTCTTGAAATTGAATAAGCCTGATCCAGTTGGGAGGAATGAATTGCTTACAATTTGGAGATGGCAGTAAATTATGTCTCAATTCTTGAATTTGCTGGTTTAATTTTAGCCACGATGCAGTCCACCCAGCTGCTTGTAAAATTACATTATTATGCTAGATCTTGGATTGTACTCTGGGAAGGTACACGAAAGAGAATCGGAAAGCACAGATCCTGCAGAGCTACTTTGTGCTTCCATATTCCTGTTTCTGTGTGTGAGGGTTGACCTGCGCCTGTCTCATGTCTTCCTGTTTTCTAGGCCTCCATTCCTTTTTCTAAGCCTTTATCTCTTCCTCTTTTTCATGTGTCTGTACGTTTTACCCCTTCTTTCTTTTTTTTGGAGAGGTTTTTGCTTAGGGCGCGTGTGCTCGCCAGACAGACAGACAGAGATAGAGAGACAGAAAGTGAGAATTCACCCCCCAGGGGGATGGTCACGCTGCAATCCCTTCTCCTCCATTCTCCTCTCAGGATCCTGGGCACGCGCGCACACGCGCCCGGCTTGAGTTTTAAGCCACCGGGTCCGGACGCGAACCGTGGTCGACTACGTGGGAGTCCAGCGACATAGCCATTACGTTAACTGCTGGTCCCTACCCCTTCTTTCTTTACCTCACCAATTTGATGCCTTCTTTTTGTTTTGTACCTTTTTGGCTGAAGACCTTCTTTTTTTAAAGACAAGCTTCCTTTCCTTCTCAGTATGAAATACTCTAAAATTTCTTCTTGTTCCTTACCATACTCGATTAAAACTCATTCTCTTGGGAACCAGCAGTTAGCGTAATGGCTATGTCGCTGGACTCCCACGTGGTTGACCGCGGTTCGCATCCCGGACCCGGTGGCTTAAAACTCATGCCGGGCGTGTGTGCGTGCGTGCCCAAGATCCCGAGAAGAGAATGGAGGAGAAGGGATTGCGGTGTGGCCATCCCCCCTGGGGGGTGATTTCTCGCTTTCTATCTCTCTGTCTCTCTCTGTCTGTCTGGCGAGCGCACGCACCCTATAGCGAAAACCTCTCAAAAAAAAAAAAAAAACAAAAAAAACCCTCATTCTCTTAGTTCTGTTTATAAGAGGAAACAGTCTAATGTTAAAAATAATATGCATAATTGGAATCGTGCTACTTGAGTACAAGGCACAAATGGTAACTCACCTGAGTTACCACGGTTACTATTGCTTTTACTTAGAAAGAGCAAACTTCTGAGTATCTTCTAGTAAGGAGAATGCCCCTGGGTTGAAACTTTATATGATTTTCCAGCCCCCAGCAGACCCTCTTTTCACTCAGGCAGGAGAAAAGAACAGAGTCAATGGCATCTCTTTCCCACCCCCATCCCAGAAATGTTGCTTCAGTGATGCAAAAGTAACATCAATTTGCCATTCATATGAGCTGTTTACCATTTATGTCTAATTACCATGTAGCACATCGATAATGCATAGCATTAAATATGTACCATCAGATTAACTGTGTTGTAAGTTCTATTTGATTACAGTGCTAAACTCCATCCATGCATAATCATAGTTTGTTGCTCATGTAGCATGCTCGGCTCCTTTTTAACAACAAAAACAACAAAAAACAATCAAAGATATATCACTTCTCAGACACTTGAATTAACACCAGTACTGTCTCTTCTAGTACTAGTCAAGGCGCTTCCTTGCCTATTGTAGATTTTAGTTATTTGGCAAAATAAATGTCTACTGGAAAGCAAGAAAAATAATTTCGTTTAATCAAGAAGCTCACGCTCAAATTTTAAGATAATTAATGAAAAATACTATTGTCTCTCTTATTTCGAACTATCTAAATTTAAGCTAAAAACTGAGTTCTCCATGGGGCAGAAATCAAAATGTCCTAAAGTACATACAGTAAATTATGGAACATTTAAATGTACATCATGGGACCAGCAGATTACTTTGCTGGACTCCCTCATGGCTGACTGTGGTTCAAGTCCCAGACCCAGAGGCTTGAAACTCACACTGGGTGTATGTGTTTACAGTCCCAAGATAACCAGGAGGAGAGTGGAGGAGAAAGAATGGCAGTGTGTCCATCCCTCCTGGTGGGCTATTTCTTGCTTTCTATCTCTCTGTCTCTCTGGTAAGCATATTTGCGCTATAGAAAAAATCTCTCTTTACAAGGGAAACAAAAAAACACTGTATCTTGTGGTTGTTTGAGGATCTTTTAATATATGCAATTATATGTTACTTCCAAATACAGGTTGTTCATCCCTTATCCAAAGTGCTTGAGGGACCAGCAGTTAGTATTATGGCTATGTCACTGGACTCCCATGTAGTTGACCGTGGTTTGAGTCCCGGACCCGGTGGCTTAAACTCGTACCAGGTGCATGTGTGTGCGTGCCCAGGATCCCGAGAGGAGAATGGAGGAGAAGGGATTGAGGTGTGGCCATCCCCCCCAGGGGATGATTTCTCACTTTCTGTCTCTCTGCCTTTCTCTGTCTTTCTGGCACGCACATGTGCCCTATAGCAAAACCCTCTCCAAAAAAAAAAGAAAAACAAAAACAAAAACACAAAGTGCTTGAAACAAAAGTGTTTTAGATTTCAGGGTTTTTTTTTTTTTCCAGATTTTGGAATATTTGTATATACATAATGATATATATTGGGGAATGAAATTCAAGTCTAAATACAAAATGCATTTATGTTTTACATACACCTCATATGCATAGCCTGAAGGTAATTTTATATAATATTCTTGTACTGTGGTGTTTTGACTGCAACCTGGACATGAGGTCATTATTACTGCAGAAACTATAGTTTTTATTATAGTTGCCACTTGGTCTTAGTTTTAATGCTTTAATCAAGAAGCGCATTTATTACTATAACACAATTTATGTTTGTAAATATGTTGATAGCTATTTTAACGTAATTGGTTTCTTTTGTCACACTCTACATTTTATTTTATCCTGAGAAGGAATCCAAAAGCTGGTGTAAAGGGGTCCATGATTAGGGACAAGAGGGCTAGAAACTGCTACAAAGGTTCAAAGTAGAGGAGCTGTAGATTCTAGTGGTCTGTGGTTAAAGTGATCTTTCTGGAAGAAGTACAACTTGACTTGGACTGTGAAACCCTAGCAGAAATCACGTAGTGAGGACTCAGAAAAGGGAATGGTGTGCAAAAGTGTGTCTTTATTATTCTGCTATAACTCAGAAGTCATAGAGAGTGGCAATGATGAAAGAGCATTTAAAAGATGAGTTGATTGGGACCAGCAGTTAGTGTAATGGCTATGTCGCTGGACTCCCACGTAGTCGACTGCGGTTCGAATCCCGGACCCGGTGGCTTAAACTCACGCCGGGCGCGTGTGCATGTGTGCCGAAGATCCCAAGAGGAGAATGGAGGAGAAGGGATTGCGGCGTGGCCATCCCCTCCGGGGGGTGATTTCTCGCTTTCTATCTCTCTGTCTGTCTCTGTCTGGCGAGCGTACGTGCCCTATAGCAAAAACCTCTCCAAAAAAAGAAAAAAAAAACAAGATGAGCTGATTAACCCCAAAACTTATAGCCATCTTATTTTCAACAAAGGGCACGATACAACCCAGTAGGGAAAAGAAAATTTCTTCAGCAAATGGTGCTAGGAAAACTGGATCTTCGCCTCGCGAAAAATGAAACTAGACCCCTATCTCTTACCCTTAACAAAAATCAACTCAAAATGAATCAAGGATCTAAACATAAAACCTGAAACTATAAAACTACTGGTAGAAAACACAGGAAAAACTCTTGGGAACAACAGAGTAGGCAATGACTTCTTAAATAAGAGCTTCAAAACACAAGCAATAATCCTGAAAATAGACAAGTGGGACTACATCACCTAAAAAGCTCCTACACAGCAAAAGAAACAATAATTAGAGTGAATAGACAACTTTCAGAGTGTGAGAATATGTTTCCAAACTATGCCTCAGATAAGAGACTGATAACCAGAATATATAGGGATCTCTGGCAACTTAGCTGCAAAAATAAATAAGTAAGTAAGTAAGTAAATAAATAAATAAATAAATAAATCCAATCAAAAGAAGGACTAATGAACTGACTAAGTCAGTTGTCTAAGAAAGACATATGGGTGACCAATACGCATATGGAAAAATGTTCAAAATCTCTTATCATAAGGGAAAACCACAATGAAATACCATTTAACCGAAGTCACAATGTCTAAGATTTAAAAAGTGAAGAATGATAAGTGATGGCAAGGCTACAGTGAAAAGGGAACCATCCTATAATGTTGGCGGGAATGTAAATTAGTATAGCCACTGTGGAGAATAGTATGGAGGTTCCTTAGAAACCTACAAATAGAACTACCATACAACCAAGTAATTCCACTCTTAGGTACATACCCAAAGGTGGGAAAACCCTCAGTATTAAAGACAGTTGCACACCTATTTTTATTGCAGCATTAATCACAGTCGATAGGACATGATATCAGCCCCGATGTCCAAGAACAGACAAGTGGATTGAAAAAATGTGGCATATGTGCTCTGTGGAATATTACTGAGCCATAAAAAAAAAAAAACAGTGAAACTGTGACATTTGATACAAAGTGGATGAATATGGAAAATTTAATGCTTAGCAAAGCAAGCCAGACTATGAAAGATAGGCATTGTTTGTCCCCACTTAATCTATATTAAATATCTGCACTCCACTGCAGAAACTCAAAGATCAGAAGGTGTAATAGCAGGGAGTGCAACTGTAAATGCTTGAGACAATGTAGAAGAGGATTGATAACGGGATGGGAGGAAGGGGATCAGGGGAAAGAAAACCAAACGTTTAACAGACAAAAATGAAAAGTTATCTGTTGAAGATAATGCATGATTTGACTAATACACATTGTATTCATGCTAGGAAAACCATGTTGTGCACTGTAAAGATGTACAGTGATTAAACGTAAATTTAAAAAAATAATTGGGAACCTAGACATGAAATTGAAAGAATTTTTTTTTTTTTTGAAGATGAGTTGTGGGGCCAGCAGGTGGCATGGTGGTTATCGTGGTTTGAGTCCGAGACCTGGCAGCTTTTTTTCTCACTTTTCCTCTCTCTCTCTCTCACTCTCACTCTCTCAGTCTCTTACTCTGCCCTTTCTGGCCAAATTAAAATTAATCAAGTAATTAATGTTAAATAAAATAATTCTTTTAAAAAAAGAGTTGATTAGTTGGGGTCACATTGTAGAGGCACTGATATCAGAAACTAGTGACTTGGGTGCACACTTTCTTTTTGTCTATCTGTATAAAATTTGTCTTATTGGGGCCAGTAGGTGGCGTGGTGGTTAAGGGCGCTGGACTCCCACATGGCTGACTGAGGTTCAAGTCTCGGACCTAGCAGCTTGCTTTCTCACTCCCTTACCCACTCACTCTGTCCCTCTCTGGTCAAATGTAAAAAATAAATAAAGTTAAATAAAATATTTCTTTAAAAAAAATTTGTCTTATTTGCCCTTATATTGATTAAACAGTAGAATTTTAATGTTATACTTTCTCGTTTGCCATAGGCGCTACCACTTTCTTTTTTTTTTCTCTTTAAATTTATTTATTTTTTACATTAATTCACTATACATCATTACAGCATACAGATGAATTTTCCATCCAAAATACACTGTGTATTGGCTCAATCGAGCACATCAACATACATGTTATCAGCAAATAATTTTCCAATTCTTATGTCTTGTATACTTTGTTTTTCGTTTTGCTATCCTCGATTCCCTATCCCTCACCCTCTGCCATGTCCCACCCTCCTCCCACATTGTCTCTAGTATCTATGGTTGCTTTCTATGCCTTCCCCCCACCACTTTCTATTGTGTTTTACCCTCTCTGACTGACTCACTCCTAGCCCCTATGACCATCAGACATTTTGATTTTTTTAATTGCCAGAGGGCTTGTGCACTCAACTGAGAGAGAGAGGGAGAAAGTATTCCACTATCAGATGTGGCTGTGCTCTAATCAGTTGTACTTCATGTCTGCATCCTATTGGAATTTTGGGCATGCATGTGCATCCAGTTTGTTTTCAAGTCTCTGATGCTGGGATTCAAAACTATGGTCAACCATGTGGAATATAGCTCCTTCAACCAATAGGCTATGTGCCAGCCTAGATATTTTGATTTTTAAAAAAATTATTTTATGTAATGGGATTTGTTTATTTATTTCAATTTGGAAAGAGAGAGAGAAAGTGAGAAAGCAAACTGCTAGGTCCGGGGCTCAGACTGTAGTCAGCCATATGGGAGTCCAGTGCCCTTAACTACCACAGCTGGCCCCAGACATTTTGATTTCTAATAGACAGTTTAAATGCTAAGTTATTGACTTTGAACATGGTTAAATTGTGTGTTTAAGAAAGTTACTCTACCTGCACTATAACAAATGTCTTGGTTAAAAAAACTACACATAGGGAGATATTTACTATTTCAAGTATAATGAGGCCCTGAGATACATCAGAAGTAGGGAAAAAAAGAAAAGTGGGTAAAAAAGAAAATGGTTAATTGGGAACTCTTCATAATAGGCAGGATGGTTATATCACTGACACAAAAATCAAATCTGTAGGAGAGGAGAAAAATAAAGGATAGAGGAGATAATTTTAGGATGGTATTGCATTCAAATATGTATTGGAAGAATGTATAACGGTTAGGACTGAAAATAAGGATTTTGGGAGTCATTTACAAAATGACTGCTTGAGTTTGGGGATCAATGAAATTTATATGGTTCCTAGCGAAAAAAGTGGCCAATGGAATAAAAAAGACTGCATTTCTGAAGACCAGAGTTTGAGGGGATGGGTGGTGGTAGAGAAATTAGAGCAAGAGAGTCCATATATCAGAGAGAAAGCCAGAATACTGTGGTATGTGGCAAAAACCAACATAGGAAAGAGATCCCTTTTTGCTATCTCAATTTTCAGTGACTTTCTTCAGTAGTTATTTCATATAGTTTCTTCTTAGAACAATCCATACTGTACCAGAAATCTGTATCCCTTGAGATGTTCCAATTACAATATTTGTAGTCTTTTGGTCTCTGACTCTCTTACTTTAATGGGATAGATACATTTCTATGGGACATACATTTTTTGTTTTTAGGCTTTTGGATGTGTTGACTGGAGAGAGACAGAGAGAGACAGAAAGAGAAAAGTGAGAAGTCACCCCCTAGAAGGCATGGTCACATCGTAGTCCCTTCTCTTTCATTCTCCTATTTGGAATTTGGGCATGGATGTACATGCACCCAGCATGATTTTCTGGAACTTGAACCGTGTGAAAATCCATTGCCCTACCTACCATGCCACCTGATGGTTCTGGATATATAGCTTTGTGGTGTCCTGTCTGTTGCTGTCCCTATACCTGCTTCACTTTCTCTGACCCTTTCTTCCTTTCCTCTTTTCATATATCCTTCCTTCCTCCTACCCTGCCTAACTCTCTTACGTCTTTAATAAATTATGTTTTTTGACAAAAGGCCTAAATTGTCCTTAATAATACTTCAAGTGAAATATGTTTGTAGATGGCCCTCTGTAGTACATGTAAGGAAATCTTCCAACTTTCTCCCTATCCCCCTCCTTTTTTTTTTGGAGAGGTTTTTGCTATAGGATGAGTGCGCTCGCCAGACAGACAGAGAGATAGAGAGACGGAAAGTGAGAAATCACCCCCCAGGGGGGATGGCCATGCCTCAGTCCCTTCTCCTCCATTCTCCTCTTGGGATCTTGGGCATGCACGCACACGTGCCCGGTGTGAGTTTAAGCCACTGGGTCCGGGACTCAAACCGCAGTCGACTATGTGGGAGTCCAGTGACATAGCCATTATGCTAACTGCTGGTCCCCCCATCCCCCTCCTAACTCCTAATAATTTCCTCATATACTGGTGTATTACTTTTCTGAAATTCTTTTGAATATCTAGTTACCAGGTATATTTGATATTCAGGGGCTACAAGTTGCCTCCCACATGATTATGTTTTCTCAAATTTTGCATCTCAAAACAGATGATAATATGGTCTATATAACTTATTACTGGGCACACTGATAAAATGAACGAAGCAAAGGTCATCGAGTCTGTTCCCCTGATTCCAGGCAATGCTACACCTTAGTCATCAAAGATAGATGGGTATCTATTGATTCTGCAGGGAAAAAAAAGATTCTTCAACTTCCCTCAATTAACCAGTTCTAGAGTATAATTATTCTTATAGTCAGGAAGTTCATGCATGTGTAATAGTAGAGCTCGTTTTTGTCTCCTCAATCCATCTTTGTAATCATTGATCTATTTACGCGGCTATCGACCATCTGTATTTTATGCAGGCTTGTGAGTCTGCATGTGTTTGTGCACTTTACGAGGGCTGATGACTTTAGAAGACTACGAGTATATCAATTAAGCCTATAATGGCATTAGTATTGTGGAATTTGAAAGCATTTTTCTCTTAAATAACAACTTGTATTCTCCATGTACATTTTTATAATTCTTTAAGGAAAATGAAACATTAACAATGACAGTAACAATCATAAAATCTTTTTCCCATTTCTCATCATGGTGGAATAATTATTTTATTGCATGCTATTGCAGTCTAAACATACATTTATCCATGAGCTGGTATTCTTTTTTATTTTTGCTTCTGACCAGTTAACTCATTTTTTTTAGAAATATTTGTTTTCTTGCCTTTCTTGGTTGTGATTTTCTTTGGCTCTTGTTTGTTACTTTTAGCCTATTGTTAAAATCACACCCATTTCGAGCAAATGTTATGGCTATGTATTTTCATTCCCTCTATAAGTTTTCTTGATTCATACTAATATTTCATTTGTCACCTTCACTGGTTGTGTTGCTTAACAAGAAAGAAAGGGTAGCTTTTAACAAATGATATTTTCTTGTACTAATTAGATTATTTAAAAAAAAAGTATTTTAAAAATTCAGCCTGTTTATACTTTGAACACAACATAGATCTTATTAAGCAAGATATGGCCTCAAAGATCATATATTCTGCTGCCTTGTGTACTTCAATCTATGGTATAAGTTCATTAAAATTATTGTACTTTCAAACCATAAATCCATTGGCTTTGTCAAAGTTAGGTGAAGTTTGAGGTAGACCAGGTTATTCCTTTGAAATTGTAGAACTTGGGCAATGTGCTCTAAACTTTCAAGACTCTGAACTGAGAAAAGAGAAGAAAGGATATATCATAACCCCTACTCTAATGTGTAACTGTAAGGCTCCTTCTAGACAAAGAAAAAAAAAAGTAGTTCTTCAACCCGAGAGATATGAGGCACAGAGACCAGGCTTCAATATTTTAATGGAGAAAAATAACACATTTTTCCTACTAGCATCCTACTCGTTTTTTTAATGTATAAATTTGCTACAAATCCATAGATTATTGGATAGACATATATTGAACAAATTATAACACTTCTCTAACTGGTTATATTAGTAAAACTACTATTTCTCTTTTGTGTATTAAGGAGGTAAAGTAATGAAACCCTTCCTTTCTGTACTAAAGGAATAAATCTTTATGTACCACATGCTATTTGCAAAACCGTAATTCTAGACCTCCTCTGTACAGTAGAACGTACGTAGTCATCAGCTCTGTTAAGGATATATGATCACTGGGCCATCAGGTGGCGTGGTGGTTAAGGACGCTGGATTCCCACATAGCTGAACATGGTTTGAGTCCTGGACCTGGTGGCTTGCTTTCTCACTTTCCCTCTCTGTTCCTCTCTGGTCAAAATGAAATAATTCTTAAAAAAAAAGACATTTTATCATTGTAATGTAATTTAAGATAATGTAGTTTAATCGACATGGTATAGCACACTTTAACATAGTACAATATAGATATAACATAATGGTATTTAATTTCTAAAAATGTTTAGGGAGGCAGGAAAGAATCCACAATGGATATTTACTCTTTATTTCTCAAACTCAATGATAGACATGAAGATTGTGTTATGTATATATTTTTGTATGTCTTATATATTACACAATAAATAAAAAGTACTTAGTGAGTGCTGAAAGCATGCACTTAAGATAGGGTTCCTTGGGGCCATTGGCATAGTGATTAAGGCACTGGACTCCCACATGGGCAAGCACAGTTCAAGTTCTGATCTGGTGGCTTACTTTCATTCTTTCCCGTCTCTCTGGAGAGTGCGTGTGCCCTAGAGTAAATTTAAAAAATAATGATAATGATTAATAAAATTAAATAAATATTTTTTAAAAAAGGTTACACAACTTTGGCACTGTTGACATTTGGGGCCTGATGTTTCTTTTACATAGAAGGCTGTCCTGTTCACTGCAGGGTGTTTAGCCGTCTCCCTGGTCTCTACCCACAGGATGCCAGTAGCAGCCCCTACTCCTAGTTCTGACAACCAAAATGTCTTCAGATTTTGACAAATGTACCATAGGGAGCAAAACTGTGCTATGTTTAGAGCAATTGTCTTAAAAATTACTTTTATTTCTAAAACATTGGTAGTAAAGTTTCAGAATTGACTAATCTTCCAGTCAGTTGCTTTTATTTTCTATGTTCATTACAAACTTCATGGTAGAAGTTTTGAACATTTCATTAGTATAATCCAAAACAATACAAAAGAAACTATGCCGTGCATTAAAAAATCTATTTCCCAGGAGTGTAAAGTGCTCATTTTAAGCTCTGATTCTGACAGAATGCATTCTTATTAAATTGCAAATATCCCTAGTCAAGCTTTGTTTAAAGTGCAGGACATAATTATTTTTTAGCTGTAAATACAAGCAATCAGAATACGAGTTGGCTTTTATTCTAGTATTATATAACAGGTGTATTTTTTAATTTGTTTTACATTTACAACTTAATAGTGTCAAATAATTCACTTTACACCATTTTAAAATCTAAAATCAAAATACATCATTTTAGGTAACTCAAACAGTACTCTGATACTAACTACTCTGGAATCAGAAAATTAGGTCTGAATCCCAGGTTTGTCTCTTACCAGTCATGTGAACCTGAGACAACAACTCTGAGCCCATTTTCTTTATCTTGATTGTTTTTTTTTTGAAGAGATTTTTGCTATAGGGTGCATACAATCCCTGGAGAGACAGAGAAAAACAGAGAGACAGAAAGCAAGAAACCACCACCACCACCGCCCCCCCCCCCCCCCCCAGGGGAGATGGCCATGCTGGAATCCCTTCTCCTCTATTCTCTTCTCAGGATCTTGGACATGCACACACACACATGCCCTGTGTGTTTTAAGCTGCTGGGTCTCAGACTCGAACCACAGTTGACTATGTGGGAGTCCAGCACCCCTTACACCATCTGCTGGTCGCCCATTTTCTTTATCTTCGGAAAGTAGCTAGTAAATTTACTGAAAGGATTAAATTAAATGACACATATGAAAGCTCCCCTAACAGTGCTGGTCACATGGTGGGCAAATGAACAGGAACAATACACTTATATGTGACATTTGGAAACATTTTCCTGTGCTCACTTTGGCAGCACATACCCTAAAACACATTTTCCTTCAAAACTTTCAAGTGAACAGTCAGCCTTCAGTTGTCTCTGTTAATGGAAAGAATTACCAGCAGGGTGATAATTCTCTTTGGGCTTGTTCCTTTCTCTGCACTGCCTGAATCCCAGAAATACCGATACCAGATAGGGACAAAGGAAGTCTCTACGAATAGTCTACTATTTTTGAGGGAATAATTCAGAAGGTACATTTTAACCTCTTTGATCCTTATTTTGTATCCTTTATTTTGTATTTCTGTTCATTTGCATGCAGGAAAAAGAAGTGCAGTCTTCAGAATAGACACATATACTTGAATAGCAATAAAAGTAGTAAAGGACCTAATAGCTAAAAAAAGCAAAGAAATGCTATAGCATGACTGTTTTGGAAAACAGTGATAGGTGAGAATGAAGACTCTACACCACTATCAAAGCCTTTTAATATTTTGAAATATTTTATAGATTTTAATATCCAACTAGAATAGATGAAACAAAGCTTTATTCATTGTTTGCCACAATTCGTAATGTTGTAGAATTGATACGAGTTATTTATGTCTTCTTTTTAGTGCTGTAAAATTTAGTTTTCAATATTTATACTATTATTAAGCATTGAGATGGGGCTATCATAATTTGAGGTCCTTAGGGCAAATGAAAAGAAAATGTTTTAGATAGGTAGCTGCTGTTTTTTATTTGCGTATTATTTGTTTAGAATTGTTTTATTTTAGTATATTGGATAATATTGGACTTGTTTTTAGAGTCAGAATATATGAGAACTTGTATGATATTATGAGTATATAAAATTATCAACACCTGTTATGAATAAAATTGTATTGATATTTCCTAATTTGAGTCTTAGTAGATAATATTTTATAGAAACAAGGTACCTGGGGGCAAGCAGATGGCATAGCGGTTAAGTCTCTGGACTCCCACATCACTGACTGTGGTTTGAGTCCCAGACTCATTGTCGTGAAAATCACACCAGGCACATGTGTGTGTGTATGCCCAAGATCCTGAGAGGGGAATGGAGTAGAAAGGATTGTGGCATGGACTTCCCCTGTAGGGGTAGATTTCTTGCTTTCCCTCTCATTATCTCTGCCTCTCTCTCCTAGTGAGTGCACATGCCCTAAGACAAAAGCTTCTTAAAAAAAAAAAAAAGGAATCAAAGTACCTGTAAGTAAGGTACTTTTTGAAAGGTTTGGTGATAGAAGAATTTGTCATGTTAAAGACTTAATCAGGAATGGCATGATCCTTTCAAAATAATTAGTTATGATTTAATATCTCCTTTGGATTTTTTCCAAATAAAGAATCATAAGCTGTAATAAATATTGAGGGACTGAAATATTAGATGGCAATGCTATTTTGTTTTGGGAACATTGAAAATCCTCTCTTTCAGCCATTTTGAAATATGCTATGAAGTATTATTAATGATTGTTACTCTACTATACTGTGGAAGACTAGAAAGTATTCCTCTTGGGCAACCCATCTTCTGGGACCCCTCTCTTCTTCCTGGGAGCTCTGATTTTTCTTCCCTCTCCTTCAATAAAGTCCCTGTTTTGCTGTCTCTACTCTCTGTGTCTGTGGCTCTAATTCTTCCTGAGTGAGGGACAAGAACCTGTGTCTCATAGTGACTTTCTGGGCCCAATCACGCCTGTGCCCCCTTGTTTCTGCATCAATATAGTCTCACCACACACACACACACACACACACACACACACACACACAGAAGATAAATATGTGAGTCAATGGATATATTAATTACCTTTATTTAGTCATTCCATAATGTATATGTATATATAAAAAAATCATGTTGTGCACTATAAATATGCACACTTTTTTTTTCTTTCTTTTTTTTTTTTTTTTTGGAGAGGCTTTTGCTATAGGGTTTGTACACTTGCCAGAAAGACAGAGAGAGACAGAGAAATAGAAAGCAAGAATTAACCCTCCAGGGGGGATGGCCACACCGCAATCCCTTCTCCTCCATTCTCCACTTGGGATCTTGGGCACACATGCACACATGCCCGGCATGAGTTTAAGCCGCCAGGTCCAAGACTTGAACCGCTGTCGACTATGTGGGAGTCCAATGACATAGCCATTATGCCAACTGCTGTCCCCTATGCGCACTTTTTCAATTAAAACAATTTTTCTTTGTCATTGAACTAGAGACCATAAAAAATTAAGGCCAAATAAACTTAATAAATTATTTGCCTTATTTCATGGGGAAGAAAGGCTCAGAGAGTTTTAAGTCACATAGTCAATACAGGATCACAACTCAGTTCATTAATGCTCAGTTTGTTGATATGTTTTTTTAACTTCAATTGTTTTTAACCCACTAAGTTTTCCCTTGCTCTGGTATGCAGACGGGTGAGTGAGTTGGCAAATATATTGTTTGACAAGAATAAAATGTAGTCACAGAATGTTTACTAATAAAACAATTTGTGTAATGTCTGTGATTGGAAATCTTAATAGAAATGATATTATCCTTTGAAATATCTTTATCTAATAATAAATGTTATAAATATCTTCTTGACATTCATTATTTTCTGTGTTGTGAAATACATAATTAGGTGTCAAGATATAAAAACATAAATTTACTTAATGTAATATAAGAGGCATTGGATTTCATTTCTGCATTAACAAGTAGTATTGAAAGTATAGTTCAACTACTAATAAGGCTGTCATTTGTTTTATTCCGTAAGATTCAGTGACGAACCATTTAATAAAATTAAGTCTTTCACTTTGTGAGAAAAATAAGTAAATATTTTGCCCTTTATAATTTTTCATCAATGTATGTAGCTGAATAGAATTGAAAAATTAGTTGCTTCTCAGGGAAAGCAAATAAGGTTATCTTCTTTGATTCCATGAGTGTTATGACTAATTGCCCCGTCATTTTCTTGGAGTTTCTACTCTTTCATGACTTATACTTAAAATTCTACTCTCAGAGTGTTGGAAAAAAACACATCATTGTTTTGTGTTTCAGTCACTTATTCCCTCTATGACATTGGGCAAGTCACTTTTCTTCTTTTATCCTTAAATTTCTTGCCTAGAGAAGGAGGAAATGAACACTTATAAAACTGGGTTATTATAAAAATGAAATATGAGTGTATCTTAAAACTTTTACAAACTATAAATTTCTAAAAAAAATAAAATAGAGGGACCAGCAGTTAGTGTAATGGCTATGTCGCTGGACTCCCATGTAGTCGACCACAGTTCGCATCCCAGACCTGGTGGCTTAAAACTCATGCCGGGCGCGTGCGCATGTGTGCCCAAGATCCCGAGAGGAGAATGGAGGAGAAGGGATTGCGGCATGGCCATTCCCCCTGGGGGGTGATTTCTCGCTTTCTATTTCTCTGTCTCTCTCTGTCTGTCTGGCGAGCGCACGCACCCTATAGCAAAAACCTCTCCAAAAAATAAAATAAAATAGAATACAAACATGGATGGGTCTTCCGTAAATCTGTTTTGTCCTAACCTCTCACCTTTCCTCATGATTTCTCTTAAGATAATTAACTCTCCACTAGGATGTTCAACTATCACTTGACAGAATATTCATATGCAAATAGAATTCATATTCTTATTTTTATCTCAAATAAAGACCTGTCTTTCCTATCCCCTGGAATTGTTTTCATCCTTTCTCTCTTCTTTGGTCCTGCCTGAAACTTATCCCAGTTCATCATACATCATTACCGATCTTTTCATGGATTTATGAAATCTACTCTAACCTCCCCTTCCCATAGGACTAGACTAGCCCTTTATCAACTCAGTAGTTTTACTACTATTGTTTCCTTGGTCTTTTTGTCTCTAAATTGCCTCCAATGTAGTGCATTTGACTTTATTCAACTAGGTTTTCTTTATCTCCATCAATTCATTTTTGTTTTAAAAAAGCAAAAGAAGTGATTGTCACCTGTTTTGTTTATTCTTTTTAATACTGTAATGAATCTCTAGTTAATCTCAAAGATTTGATGCATTTCTCAATCTCTTGACTTTGAATAATCTGTACATGGAGCCTTTACTCAGCTCCATGCCTTTACACATATCCATTCATCCCTTTGGCTCTCTTCCATATCCTTTGAAATTTGACTTAAACCCCATATTTTCCTGGAAATACTGCCTGTGATCTAAACCAGACTGAAGATTTTTCTCCATTCTTTATCAGCTCATTTCTACTATATTATTCTAACTCTTTTGGAATGGCTTTTGAAAACGATCTTTGCATTTGATACTGACATCCTATACTATAATAAGCAATTTTTGTTTTGGACATCCCTTTTAGTTCTTTTAACATCATTTGGATACTTAGAGTTCAGATTGTATTATAATTGTTATATCATGTGATTTGGTGGTATTTTAAATTAGATGCTTTGAACTTGTTAGACTGTGTCTCTCTACAGGACAGTATTGGGGTACTAGTTGATGACAGAGTGAGCAGTCACACATGAGAATGGAGCTATATATGAAGTAAAGCGAAGATTTTACAAAATCCAACTCTACTTAGCCACAACCAACAAAAACCAGTCATGGGATAACAGACATTATAGGTCACGCTAGATTTAAATAATTCTTTTATTTATGTGGAATTTGACACTGGCATATATTGAGTTGTCAGAAAAATCATGACATATTTTCTGTATGTTTTTCTTTGCAAAAATGCATCATGACTTTTCTGTCAAATAAGTATTTCAGATCCTCTCTTTGCATTTGATGATAGAGTGGTGATAGTTTGCCTGGTGTATGTTTATAAATAAATGTGAACATGTGTGGTTTTCCATTGCTAGTTGGGAAAACAATCAATTTTTGAGGATTGTAATGAATACTATTGCTAGGTTTATATCTGAAACTCAGTGTTCCAAGCCAAATACACTTTTATGGGTTATTTTCATAGATAATTTGAATGCTGCTTTAAGGGAGACATTTTACTACATACAAATGTGTCCCTAAAATATTTGTTGTTTAGTTTTTGCACCCTTTTTAACTCTGTATAAATAGAATTATACTATACACATGTTCATTAATTAAATTTTTCACTTCTTTGATATTCGTTCATTATGATGTGTTCAGCTGCTTTTTTTCTACTGTGGTATATTGTTTCATAGTATGCATTTTGCATGATTCATTTGCCCATTATCCTGTCAATGAGCAATTGAATTGTTCCTAGGTTCTTGTTTTATTAATGTTGTTGTTATCACTAACAACTACTAATACAAATACTGGTGCTATGAATATTTGTATACATGTTCTTGGTTTAATGCTACAAAGCTCCTCTACGTCAGTGTTTTATTTTTATATAGATTTTTAACATAAGGGAACGTGTTCATACCAGAGAGAGAGAGAGAGACTGAGAGGGAAAGTAAGAAATCACCCACCTGGGGGATGATCACACCTTCACCTCTTTTTTTCTCTCTGGATTTTGGGCATGCACACACACGTGCCCAGCATGATTTTCAAGCTGCCAGATCAGGGCTCCAACTATGGAGTCAAGTGTGTAGAACCCAACTGCCTTAACTTCCACATAAACTGCTGGCCTAGCTCAGTGGTTTTTAAAGTGTGATTGCTGGCTTAGCATCCCCAGCATTACTTGGAAATGTTAGAAATAAAAAAATTTCTGCCCCTAGGGCCTGGCTTATGACACAGTAGTTAAGAGAGCCAGATCCCACATGGTCAACTAAAGTTTGAATTCTGGCATCAGGCAAGCTGGACACATGTGTGTGCATGTCCATAATTTTGATGGAATATAGAAATAGAAGAGAAGGGATTGTGTCATGACCAAAATAATCAGCTATGTTGCTGTGTTGTTAGGTGCTTTTTTTTCGGGGAGTGGGGGGGCTGTGTGTCTAGAGAGCACATACAGTTAAGCGAGACAGAGAGAAAGGAGAAACAGTCCCCATGGGGAATGGTCATACCACAATCCCTTCTTCTCCATCTTGTCCTCTTCGGGAGATTTTGAACACATGCCTGCCTGGTGTGTTTTTCAAGCTGCCAGATTGAGTACTCGAACCACATCGTCATCTATGTGGGGTCTGGCTGCCTTAAGCACCAGGCCATGGAGCTAGCCCAAAGTAGAAGTCTTTTCTAATGTATCTCTATGATTGTTTGTTGTGAATGATGCATATTTTTACATACTGCTAATCTTCCATGTTCATAATAGTGTATTTTATGTTGTGCAGATGCCAAGTGTTCTTTGTGCTTAAAGAAAAAAAAAATGTGTAAACATGATATTGAGACTTGGTATGCTAAATTTTCCAGGGTATTATGGGTGTTTCATTTTGACTTTGTGTTTTTTTAAACTATGAGTGTATACTTGTATATTTGCTTTAGATGCACAAATCTGTAACTAGTACTTAAATGAAAACAGAGAAGTAGATACTTAATGCTAACCAGTCATCATGTATAGCAATTTCTATTACAAATCTTTTGAATAATTGAAGTCGATTTACTTGGTGCTAATGAGCTTGGGAATGGAAGCAAACTCATGTTTATGTGTGGATTGTTTTTCTAGATAGTGCAATGTTTTATTTTTTTTGGATCTTTGTAGGGGTAGCTTTTTGATGTACCATGTTTCTTTGAATAATATGGACATTCTGTCAGTATGCTAATTTTCATAGTCTGCATAGAATCAACTAGTTTCATATGTCCAAGCAAAAATAATCATAGAAGAGACATCCTGACTTCTAAAACTGAATGATGGACTGGGCCTGTTGCCTAGTAGTGAAGGTAGTACAATCCCACATGGCCAACTATGGTTCGAATCCCATCCACGGTGTCTTGAAAAACACCCCTGTACATGTGCATGTGTACTCAAAAACCAGACAGGATGGTGAAATGGAGAAGAAGGGATTGAAGTAGGACCACATCCCACTGGGGGGTGCTCCCCCTGCCCCCCCCGCCCCCGTCTCTCACTGATAAGCACAGGCACCCTCTGGCAATGACAAAAAAAGTGAAATGAGGCCAGTAGGAGATGTGGAGGTCAAGGTAGCTGGATTCCACAGGACTAACTGTGCCTTTCCAGTCCTGTACCCAGCAACTTGAAAATCTCTATGTATGTGCATACACAGAGTCCTGACAGGAAAATGGGGAAGAAAGGATTGAGGTGTGGGCTATCCCTCCTGGGGGGAAGAGTGGTATTCTCTCTATCTCTCCCTCCATCCAGTGAGTGTATATGCCTTATAGCAAAAAATTAAAACTAAAAAAGAAAAAGAAAAAGAAAAAGTGAAAAGACTGGGTACGATATTATCATGTATCTCTTATATACCTGAATGAGATGTCTAGATTTCCCCAGGGTAGTCCTCAGAAGACACATTGTACCATTCTCTTTGTGTATAAACTATTAACAGCCTTCATATTCTATAGTTATCTTAGATGGTAGTCTTTATTCTTTGGGTAGGGTTCTGTTCTGGAAGCATCCACATGCAATATTTCATAGTAATGAGTTCTTACACTGGTTTGTGGCAGTTTGCCATAGTCATGATAAGGTGATAGCTAATGAAACAGGATGTTGTATACCTGTCAACTTACTTTGCCTCTTGAAAATCTATATGTTCCTGAGAATATCAGTTTGGCCTTTTGTAATGAGAATGTATTTTATGCTTTATTTGAAATGTATTAATTTGAATATGTTCATTTAAAATGAAAGATACATAATTTTTTTGTTTGTTTTTAAGAAAGATTATTGGTATAGGGTGCATGAATTCTCTGGAGAGACAGAGACAGAGAGACACAAAGCAAAAAATTCACTATCGGGAGATAGCCCTGCCACAATCCCTTCTCCTCCATTCTCCTCTCAGGATCCTGGGCATGCATTCAAATATGCCCAGCATGTGGTTTAGGACATCAGGACTGGGACCTAAACCACCGTTGACTACAGGAGAGTCTACATGGGAGTCCACGACATAACCATTATGCTATCTGCAGGTCCCAAGATATATAATTTGTAAGGGAATATTAATAACATGGATATCATTTGTATTATACTTAGGAAGAATATATTACATTTAGACATGAGCAAATACACTTCATGTTGTATTCATTACTCGTAATGAGTCAATTATTCTATATGTTCTACTTTTTCATGCTTAAAATCTCCTTTTTAAGTTAATATGGATTATGATTTTTACTTTAGCGTATAAAGTAGGACATAAACAAAATAAAAGATAATTAGCACCAAAAGAATTCTTGTCACAATTATATTTTAGATTAATTGCAAAGCACATAAATTATTTTAGAAAGCACTATATTTCTTCTGCAACTAAGATCATGACTTTGGTGGGAGTTGAATTTTTTATGTACCAAGTAGTCACATTTTTTTCCTTTCATAATTATAGAAGTTGTAAATATATCTGTGATCTCCACTGATCCACTTGCTACAGAGCTAGAACTCTTTGAAGAATTTAATTGAACTTAAATTATGAAATGTTGAGATACTGTATGATTTCCCTAGACCAGATTTTTGGCTGGGGAATATAAAGGAAGGTTTCAACCTGAAAAAGATTTTGCCAGGAAGAATTGTCAGAACTCATGACTGAACTGTAATTGGCAGTTTGAAAGCTTTGAAGATGGAGAGGATGCTAGTCCTGTTGGCAGAATAGGGCTGTTAGAAGCTGATGAGGATTAGGGCAGAGAGGGTCAGAGAGTTCTCCTTTAGGTTTGTTTAGTTTAAATTGCTGATGGGACATTTGGGTAGGAGTATCACTTAAAAACATAGAATTTGAGGGTGAGTAAAAGTGGTCAGGGATGAAGATGTTTATTTTATCTTATTAACACTGAGTTGATATTAATCCTGGGATAATCAATGAGACTTCTAGGGAATCGAGTATAATCTGAGTATTAAATCTCAGAATTTCAAATCATTTCTTTATAAAGAGTTTTCCTACTTTGGCCAAATTAGAGATTAAGTAGGTAGGAAACCTGTGAAACCCTGCCTGTTTGTAAAAAAAAAAAAAAAAAAAAAAAATTGTTACACTCCAAGGTCAGGAATTTTCTCATCAGGTTTTACAATGTTGTATGTCTTTTATTAGCTAATGCTTATTTATTTAATTTTTTACATTTAATTACTGTATACCTTTATAGCATACAAAATGAATTTTCCCAGCATAAATACACTGCATACTAGTCCAGTCAAAGATATTACCATGCACATTATCACCTGCAGATAATTTTCCAATTTTGTGTCTGTTAAATGTTTCGCTTCCCCCCGCCCCCACCCATTCATTCTCTCCTGCCCACAGTTGCCCATCCTTTTCCTATACTGTTTTTTGAAAGTAGTGACTGCATGGAGAGGCTTGCAAAGTTCCTCCTGAATGCTGTAGGCTAGTTAATTAGCATTTTAACATACTTTAACATGTTGACTATTTGAGTCCAATTTAAGAATTATACAAATGTTAGGAATTTCATATTGAAAGGAGGGAATTGTACCATCACTATCTGATAGGACATATATCTTGGATTGAATAGAAAACAGAACACTGTCAGTTCTGCCTGCTGATTGTGGTCCCACTGTGTAAACAAAAGCATACACATACCTTTCAGACCTCTAATCTAAACGACAACAGAATCTCCTGTGACTAATATGGTGGCGGTCATATTATAGGCAACCAGGATATATTGGTTGGCTGGTTGGCTGGCTGAAAACAGAAAACTTAGAGCATAGATCTAGGCCTTGGTATCAAAGTGTTTGCCTTTAACTTCATTTAACTAAAAGAAAAGAAGAAGAACACATGAATGTGATTAAAGAACTTTAAATACACACACACACACACACACACACACACACACACATTCACATACCAACTTAAGCCATATACCATAAGAAAGTGTTGAAAACATGGCATAATAAAATAGTTAAGAAATTGAGTTTTCTGACCAAGCAAAATGGGGAGGGGTGTGTTAAGATGATAGATTTAGTCAAGAATGGAAGAAATGTTTCTTAATTGGATTTTTCAAAAAAAAATTTGTTAGTGTAAGTTATAGACATACTATTAGTTTATATAGAGGCATGTGTCACTTAACAACAGGGGTATATGAGAAATACATCCCTGGACAGTTTTGTCATTGTGCAAATAAATCGTATGTGGAGGAGATGTCTTCAAAAGGTTCATGGGGGAACCAGCAGTTAGCGTAATGGCTATGTCGCTGGACTCCCATGTAGTCGACCACGGTTCACGTCCCGGACCCGGTGGCTTAAAACTCACGCCGGGCGCGTGTGCGTGCGTGCCCAAGATCCCAAGTGGAGAATGGAGGAGAAGGGATTGCGGCGTGACCATCCTCCCTGGGGGGTGATTTCTCGCTTTCTGTCTCTATGTCTCTCTCTCTCTGTCTGGCGAGCGCACGCGCCCTATAGCGAAAAACCTCTCAAAAAAAAAAAAAAGGTTCATGGAAAAAAGCTTATTATGAAAACACTTTGCATGCATTTCAAAATAAATTTATTCTTTAATTCTATTTTCCACAAATGTTTTGCAGTCCCTTGTACTTATATAAATTTAGATAATATAGCCTACTTATTTTATTTTAATATTTTATTTATTTATCTGTTTATTTGTTGTGATTTTTGGGCCACTGGGTCTGAGACTTGAACCTTCATTGGCCATGTGGGAGACCAGCACCACAACTACCATGCCACCTGCCAGCCCCAGTATACCTTACTTTTACTATACACCTAGGATATATGGCATAACCTAGGTGCTCCAACATCATATTGGCAGTCTGTCATTGACTGAAATATTATTATGTGTTGCATTACTATATTATGTGTTATATAAATATAGATGTGTGTGTGTGTATAAAATACTATAGTAAAAATAAGATATTTTGAGAAAGAAATGTTGGCCTTGATCCTATTTTATGAAAAATGATAGACTTAATCAGAGTTAACCTAACTCAGCTCTCCCTACTACTAAAATGACTTAATGAGATATAAGACAAAAAAGAAAGGTTATGTTTTGGCAAGAAAGAAAGGGCATTATGGTTCAATTCCTTTACTTAACTAACCTTTAAGTGTGCAATTAACATTTAAACGAAATAAAGTTTTGGAAGTATTATAGAGTAATTGCAGAAATGTAAAAAGTAGTTAAAAGCTTGTGGTCAGTTAGGAGAATTTCCTTCAGGTAACACTGACAGTCATCAGAAAGTGAATTTGTGATGTGTAAAAGATGAAGAAAAAAATCTTGTTCATTTGGTGACATTGTTACTGCTTTTTCCCTTTTTATGTGTGTGTTTCTTTTTAGGAGGGGTGTGTATATATGTGAATTTCAGCTCATTGACATTTTCCAGTATGAAATTTTCATACTGACCCAAAACTGATCTTTTAAAAACAAAACCTGAAATGTTTGAAAAAATAATGCTCAGATGTAAAGCAGTAGTATTGGGAGGGAGAAGGGGAAGGGAAATTCTGCAAGATGTTTGCTTATCAGCTCATAGTTTGTCAAAATCTCTTATATTTAAAAATTTATAGCTTCTAGACTCTGCTACTACCAATAGCTTTTCACTTATCCCAAGTATATAGGGTATATAAAGTATCAACTTGCCTTTGCAATTTGTTTAAAGAACGGGAACCAGCAGTTAGCGTAACGGCTATGTCGCTGGACTCCCACGTAGTCGACCGCAGTTCGCGTCCCGGAACAGGTGGCTTAAAACTCACGCCGGGCGCGTGTGCGTGCGTGCCCAAGATCCCGAGAGGAGAATGGAGGAGAAGGGATTGCGGCATGACCATCCCCCCTGGGGGGTGATTTCTCGCTTTCTGTCTCTATGTCTCTCTCTGTCTGGCGAGCGCACGCGCCCTATAGCAAAAACCTCTCCAAAAAAAAAAAAGAACAAAAATAGTTGTATTAATCAAAAGCTACTTTTTTTAAAGAATTATTTTATTTATTTATTTATTTATTTATTCATCCATTTATTATTTTAATTTGACCAAAGAGAGACAGACAGACAGAGAGAGAGAGAGAGAGAGAGAGAGAGAGAGAGAGAAAGTAAGCCATCAGGTCCAGGACTTGAACCGTGGTTGGCCATGTGGGAATGTCCAGCACCTTAACCACCACGCCACCTGCTGGTCCCATCAAAAGCTATTTTGATAATACGAAAGCTGTTTACAAAAACCCTTACATTAGATGATCTTAAGGGTCTCAGATACCTTGTATATTCCCAGAACAAAATTTGTCAGTTTCCATATTGTAGCTATGGATGATATTCCTTGTTTCCTGTTTTTCTTCTTCTTCTTCTTTAAGTTTATTTATTTCTTCCATGAGAAGTTGGGGGCAAGAAAGTTACTCTCAACTGGATGTTCATGGTGCAGTCCACCCCCAGTTTCAGCCAGCCTGCATTACAGCCATGCATATAACCTGGTGTGCATAGGGAGGCTTTGAGACGTGAACTCCAGACCTTCCCATGTGTTTCCAACATGGCTAAGCATTGTATTACCACTGCATCGCCATCTAGCCCTTGTTTCCTACTCTGAACCCTTCCCTAGAGACACTTGTATGTGGAGAGAGGGAAGGAGTTTCCCATGGGACATGCTTTGCATGAATAAGTGAAGAAGAGTGGAGGTAAATGAAAACCACAATGTCTTTCTTTCCCTGTGTCTTCTTATCTTCCTTTCTCTCCTGTTCAGGAGTCGAAGGACATGAAAGCATATTATTGTACAATTTTACATTACATTTTGGTTTATAAAGCTTAATATATGTATTAAAAAATAGGGTTTCTTTAGGCACTATGAAGTCTACTTGCAACATGAGCTCCTACAGGTAGTTGACTCTTTAAAGCAATATGTACTCTAATAGATGTCTATCTGCTACACATTTGACAGACTGAGTTTTACTTCAATCCTTACTTGCAAATAGAACCTACTAAATATTGGAAGTTATATAAGCTTATAACGCACCCATAAAACAGTATCCAGAGTCAGAATACATCCAAGCCTACTGGGACCAGCAGTTAGCGTAATGGCTATGTCGCTGGACTCCCATGTAGTCGACCGCGGTTCGCGTCCTGGACCCAGTGGCTTAAAACTCACGCCAGGCTCTTGTCGGGCTCGTGTGTGTGTGCGTGCCCAAGATCCCGAGAGGAGAATGGAGGAGAGGGATTGCTGTGTGGCCATCTCCCTTGGGGGGGTGATTTCTCGCTTTCTGTCTCTCTCTGTCTGTCTGGTGAGCGCACACGCCTGAAAGCAAAAAAAAAAAAAAAAAAAAAAAAAAAAAAACCTCTCCAAAAAAAAAAAAAGAATACATCCAAGCCTACTGAATGTGTTAAATATTTCATATAGCTGGACAGAGAAAGAAAAGCTATGTCGCCTCCCACTGTGGAGCCTGCATTCTGAAGATGAGTTAACAGGTTATCTATAGCTAGAAGAGAAATAAAGTAACAACAAAAAGTTTCACATTCTGAGCAAAAATTCTATTTTCAACTTGATTCATTCCATAACACTTATTTTCACAGTTAAAGCTAAAAATTGAAATTGAGAGTTTTAAATATGTACAGTTGATTTTTAAAATAATTTTAATACTCTTCTTTATCTTTCTAATTTAGTCTCATTGTAGTAAAAATAATTCAAGTTACCAAACTGAGTCTTGGTTGTTATTAATAATATACTTTGGAAAAAAATCCCATTAGCAGAAGAGTCTTTAAAAAAATTGAGTCATATACATGCATCAAAATATTCTGGATCTAGGGGAACCAGCAGTTAGCGTAATGGCTATGTCGCTGGACTCCCACGTAGTCGACCGCGGTTCGCATCCCGGACCTGGTGGCTTAAAACTCATGGCAGGCGCGTGTGCGTGTGTGCCCAAGATCCCGAGAGGAGAATGGAGGAGAAGGGATTGCGGGGTGACCATCCCCCCTGGGGGGTGATTTCTTGCTTTCTGTCTCTGTCTCTGTCTGTCTGGCGAGCACATGAGCCCTATAGCAAAAAAAAAAAAAAAAAAAAAAAAAAAAAAAAAAAAAAATCTCTCCAAAAAAAAAAAAAATACGTATTCTGGATCTAGCCAGGTCTAGCCAGGACGGCATAGGCAGCAGAGAACCGCTGTGGAATACTGCACCCAAATGGCAAGGCCCAGGGCCCAAATCCCAGATTGATCTGAACACGCAGGGAGTGCCTGCAGTCCTGGCTGACTGGAAGGCTGGAGAAGGATGGCAGTATGACAAGAAGTCAGGGGTCCTTGTCTGTCTGCCTATTGTGCTCTCTTTGTGTCACATGAAAGAAATACAGAAACTTAAAAAAATTTCTTAGCCCACCTAGAGTAGCCTTTGCTGATAGATACTGCTTCTCAGCAGGCTGAGTCCTCGCAGGAGGTCCAGGTTTGATTCTTGGCTCACCTGAAGAGCCAGGTAGGGTAGCATGTCTGTAGTCCCAGTTACGCAGGAGGATTTTAGCAAAGCCAGACTTTTTTTTTCTTTCTTTTTTTTTTTTTTTTTTGTCTTTTTAATTTTGCTAGAGGATGCATGCACTTAAGGAGAAAGAGAAGGGAAAAGTGAGAAAGCACTTTCCATGGGGAATGATCAGGCCACAATCCCTTCTCCTCCATTTTTCCTTTCAGGATTTTGGGCGCACACACATACACACACACACACACACACACACACACACACACATATACCATCAAGCATGTGTCTCAAGCCATGGAGTCCAGAACTCAAACCATATAGTTGGCTATGTGGGATTTAGTCTCTATAACCACCGTGATATGGGCTACCCCAGATGCTGTCTTTAAAAAAACAAAAGGGGTCAGCGGGTGGCATGGTGGTTAAAATAGCCAGATTGCCACATGGCCAATCACGATTCAAGCTCTGGACCTGGTGGCTTGAAAATTACGCCAGGCACGTGTGCATGCATGCCCAAGATCCCTAGGGAAGTATGGAGGAGAAGGAAATGAGGTGTGACTGTCCCCCCTTGGCAGTGATTTCTTACCATATCACTCTTTTTCTCTCCTCTCCAGTGAGCTCACACGCCCTATGGCAAAAGCCAAAAAAAAAGAGAGAGAGAGAGAGAGAGAGAGAGAGAAAGAAAGAAAGAAAAGGAAGAGAAAGAAAGAAAGAAAGAAAGAAAGAAAGAAAGAAAGAAAGAAAGAAAGAAAGAAAGAAAACAGGGGCCAGCAGGTAGCATAGTGGTTAAGGTCCTGACTCCCATATGACCAACCACAGTTTGAGTCCTAGGCCCGGCAGCTTGAAAATTATGCTGGGTGCCTGTGTGTGCATGCCCCAAATCCCATGAGAATGGAGGGGAAGGGATTGTGGTGTGACCTTCCCCCTTGGGGTGATTTCTTACTTTCCCTCTCTCTGTCTCTCTCCATCTCTGGCAAGCGCACATGCCCTATGGCAAAAACTTAAAAGAAATTAACAAAACAAAACAGAAAAAAAACACCCTGGAGAAATGGAAGTAATACCTTGATATTTAATTTCAATCTATATAAAAATGATATTATTGAAGCAAAATGATAGATGTCTTTGTTTTCATTCAATATATGTATATGTGGTGATATGCATATCTATTTCTTTTAAATCAAACGGCATGATATTAAAAACCCTTTTTGTTCCATTCAGTCTTTCAATTGACTAGATGATGTCTTAACCTGGACTGGAGAGGGCAGTGTGCTTCATTCAGTCCACCAGTTCAAATGGTAATCTCTTCCAGAAACATTCTCACAAATATACCTAGAAATAATATTTAGTCTGGGCATCCCTTGTCCAAGTCAAATCGACATAACTATCATATGAGGGGTGGAATTGTGATGTCATGTAGTAATGCTATGTTTAATTTCTGAGGAACTACTAAACTGTTTTAATTGGCAGCTACACCATTGCACATCTCTCCTAACAATGCACAAGGCTTCTTATTTTTCCACAGCCTCAGTAATACTTGCTACTGTCCATGTTTTTTTTTATAATAGCCATTCTAATAATTATGAAGTAGTATTTTATTGTGAGTGCTATTTTGATACTTTTATAAATAGAAAATCAATCATGTGCTTGATTTATTTTACAGATTGGTCATTGCTAGTGCATAGAAATCAACCAATTTTATATGTTGTTGGTCTATACTGAAAATTTGCTAAATTCATTTATTAGCTCCAACAGTTTTTTTTCTTTGTGGATTATTTTGTGTATTTTACATGTAAGATCATGTCATCTGTGAAAAAAAATAATTTTATATCTTTATTTCCAGTTCGGATGCCATTATTTCTTCTTTTTGCCTACTTACTCTGGTTAGAGCTTCCAATGCTATGGTGGATATACGTGGTGAAAGCAGGCATTGTATTGTTGTATCATAGCAGATAAACTTTCAGTTTTCACCATTGAGTATGATGTTAGCTGTGGGTTTTTCATATATGACCTTCAGCATGCTGACAAAGCTCCTTTTTTTTTTATTCCTAGTTCATAGAATGTTTTTCTCATAAAACAGAATTTGACTTTTACAGAACACTTCTTTCTGGATCAATGAAAATGATCATTTGGGCTTTTTCTCTTTGTTCTATTATATAGTGTATTACATCGATTGCTTTTTTGTATATTGAATTACATTTGCATTCTGGGAGTAAATTTCACTTGGTCATGGTTACAGTCCTTTTTATGCTGCTCAATTCAGTTTACTAGTAATTTTTGAGGAATTTTACATTTGTATTCAGAAAGGATATTGGCCTGTAGTTTCCCTTTTTTATAGTATCTTTGACCAGTTTTGATATCAGAGTAATACTGGAGTCATAGAATGAGTTAGAAAGCATAACCTCTGCTTGTTTTGGGAGAAAGAAATTAAAAAAAATTACTGTTAATTCTCATATCAATAACTGTTACAATTCACCATTGAATCCATTGGGTCCTGGGGTTTCCTTTGAAGGTTTTTCTTATTACTGATTCGGTCTATTTAAACTATCTGTTTCTTTTTGGGTCAGTCATAGTAGTTTCAGTTTTTCTTGAAGTTTGTCCAGGTCTTCTAGATTATCGAAATTCTTGGTATACAAATATGTATTATATTCTTCCATAATCTTATTTCTGTAAAAACAATAATAATATCAATTTTATTTCTTTCAATTACTAAGTCCTCTTTTTGTATAGTAAGTCTAGTTAAAGGATTATCATTTATTTTTATCTCTTTGAAGAACCAAGTTTTTGATTTCATTGATTTTTCTCTACTGATTTTAAATTCTCTGTTTTGTTTATCTCTGATCTTCATTAATTCCTTAATGCTATTAGCTTTGGATTCATTTTTGGCTTATTTCTCTAGTTCTTTGATATGTATAGTTAGACTATTGATTTAAGATTTTTTTTTATCTCCTGGGGCCAGCAGAGGGCATAGTGGTTACATCACTGGACTCCCATGGCCAACTGTGGTTTGAGTCCCAGACTTGGTGGTTTGAAAATCATGCTGGGCACATGTGCATGTATGCTCAATATCCTAGGAGGAGAATGAAAGAGAAGGGAATGTGGCATGGCCATCCCCCCAGTAGGTGTTCTTTTTTTACTCTTCTGCTCACTATCACTGTCTCTGTCTCTCTCTCTACAGTGAGTGCACATGCCCTATGGAAAAGACCTCTAAAAAAGATCTTTCATCTCCTTTAGCATTGGCATTTATTGCTATAATTTCTCCCACATAGCACTACTTTCACTGCATTCCATAATTTTGGTATATTGTACTTTGTCTTCATTGATCTCAAGATATTTTCTAATTTCTCTCGTGATTTCTCTCTCTGTCTCACTCTGGTCAAATTGAAGACAAATAATAAACAAATAAAATTAAATAAATAATTTTTAAAAATTATATGATGGGGCCAGCAGATGGCGTAATGTTTATGTTGCAGGACTCCTACGTAGTCAAACAGATTTTGAGTCCCAGATCCGGAGGCTCAAATCTCACACTGGTTGCATGTGCGTGCATGCCCAAAATTCCAAGAGGAGAATGGAGGAGAAGGAATTGAAGCATGGCCATCCCCTTTGGGGGGTGATTTCATGCTTTCTGCCTCTCTGTTTCTCTGGTGAACACATGCTACCTATAGCAAAAATCTCTCGAAAAAATTATTCTATTTGTTAAAGGTCCAGAAGGTTACTCAATCTCAGAATGCTATTTATTCCTATATAATGTTTTTATTTAAAATTTATGTACTGTAGTGTATAGAAACCAAACAAATTTATTCAATTTGTACCCATTACATTGTAACTCATTTTTGGTCAGTTTCTGGAGGTGGAAGTAGGGGTACTATACCATAACCATAGTTAGAAATTTATTATCCTAGTTAATCACTTTTAGATTTTGGGGGTGGGGAAGATTTTTGCTATAGGACGCGTGCGCTTGCCAGAAAGATGGAGAAACAGAAAGCGAGAAATCACCCCCCAGGGTTGATGGTCACGCCGCAATCCCTTCTCCTCTATTCTCCTCTTGGGATCTTGGGCACACACGCACATGCACCCAGCATGAGTTTTAAGCCACAGGATCTGGGACTCGAACCAAGGTCAACTACACGGGAGTCCAACAAAATAGCCATTACACCAACTGCTGGTCCCTAGAATTGTTTATTTAAACTAATTTTTATTTAATTTTATTTATTATTATTACTTTTTCATTGCTATAGGGCATGTGTGCTCACCAGAGAGATACAGAAGAGAGAGAGATGGGAAACAAGAAAATAAGCCTCCAGGTCTGAAACTTGAACTGTAGTCGGCTATGTGGGAGTCCAGCTCACTAACCAGCACACCACCTGCCAGCCCACCTTTAGAATTGTCAATGTATGTTTTACAATCCTAATAATATAATAACAAACTTTCATACATTTATTTCTTTTCAGAACCTTGTAAAGCATCTTCCTGAACAGAACGTACTCAATGAGTTAGCACAACTCAAGAATGAATATGATGACCTCTGTGAGCCTGAACAATTTGGAGTTGTGGTAAGTATTGAGCATAAAGGCCCACAAACTCAACTGCGAGGTTACACTCATCAGAAACTGTGAAAAGAAAGCCATTTCAACTGTTGAATTTTGTTGGTGTTACTACATAGCTATATAATTTAATATCTTATTTGCTGTCAGAATAAAATCTTTATTTGCTTATTTTTGTCATAATATTGAAAGATAATGAAATTAATTTTTTATTCACAAAATATCTCACAATATCTCATGAGATTTTGTCTTTAACAGTACTGATATTCTATTCATACATGCAAAATAATATGTACTATTGCATTGACTATCATTTCTTTTCTTTAGATCTTCGTAGAATGTCTTTTTTAAAAGAATTATTTATTTATTTAATTCCATTTGTTATTACTATTTTTTAATTTGACCAGAGAGAGACATAGAAAGGGAAAGGGTGAAGCAAGCCGCCAGGTCCAGGACTCGAACCACAGTCAGCCGTGTGGGAACCCTGCACCATTAACCACCACACCACCTGCTGGCCCCTCTTTTCTTTTATCCTAATGTTAGAATTTGGTTCCAAGGGTCAGATGATGGCATAGCAGTAATGCAACTGTGCCCACATGAGAAAGGTCCTGGGTTTGCACTCTGGAACCCCCTAAGCGTGCTGAGAATGTGTGTATGTGATGGTATCCTGGCTGGCTTAGACTGGGAGAGGATCATAGTGTGAGATCCTAGTAGGGCTGTCTGTCTCTGTGTTTCTCTCTCTCTGTCTCTCTTGTGGAAGAAATAAAATAAACTTTAAAAAAAGAATTTGGCCTTAAAAAAACTTAAGCTAAAATATAAGGGTCAACTCTAAAATAAAAGGGTAAAAACTAGATAAATAGAAATACTAGAGACTCTTTTTTTGTGATATATATTGTATTAAAAAAGGCACAAGGGTGCTAGCCTCATAGCATAATGCTTAAGTGCCGTGCAAAGGATGCTATATACCGTATGACTGACTAGGGTTTGAGTCCTGGCCTCAACAATTTGAAAACCACATTGAGTGTGCACACATGTGCCAAGGATCTTGAAGGGATGGATAATTGAATTGGAGAAAAAAGGATGGTGGCATTATCAAGCCCTGTTGGGGAGGGAAGGAGTGTACTTTCTCTCTCTCTCTCTCTCTCTCTCTCTCTCTCTCTCTCTTTCAGTCTCAATCTTTCTTTCTCTCCCTGATGTGCACTCTGGCTTTAAAAAAAATGAAGAAGAAGAAGAAAAAATAAACCACAAGGATTTTCAGATTTCCTACAGAATGTCATTAACTAACTAAAATTTGAAATGTGCTGTTTTACTTGTGAAGAAAATCTTATAAATGTATATCATATGGTTAAATAATCATATGGATAAATTATCATTTAAATGATTTAGTTTTTCTTATCCCCTCCCTCATTTTAAGGGGGACAAAAGGTGACTAGATATACATAATGTATTAAAGAATGTAGTTACATATAACTAATCCTCAAACCTTTATTAAAATAATTGTCAAAAAAATAGGAAAGAGGCCATCATGATTTAAAAAGCTTTACTTCAGCATTCAATACAAATTCATTTGCTGTGTGAAAGAGTAATTCTATTATGGTTGCCAGCTTTATCCTGATTCCCTGAACTGTGGACTCTAGCCACAAACCAAGAATTTTTAAATTTCCATTGGTCCTAATAGTCAAACACTGTTTGCTTCATCCAAAATATTCTATAACCTTTTGTAAAAATAATTTTTTATTTCACTTTATTTATTAGTATTATTTTCCAGTTTGATTGGAGAGGGAGAGAGAGGGAAAGTGAGAAAGCAAGCCACCAGGTCGAGGACTTGAACTGCCATCTGCCATGTGGAAGGCCAGTGCCTTTAGCCATCTGCTGGCCCCTAACCGTTTCTTAAAAAAATAATTTTTTTTTACTTAACTTTATTTATTTATTTTAATTTGACCAGAGAGGGACAGAGTGAGAGAGAGAGAGAGAGAAAGTGAGAAAGAAAGCCACCAGGTACAGGACGCAAACTATGGTCAGCAATGTGGGAGTCCAGGGCCCTTAACAACCATGCCACCTGCCAGCCCCCTCTATAACCTTTTTAATAGTAATCTATTATAATTTATCTGATTTGGTACTTTGCAATTTAAAAATCCTGTTTAAAGTCTAACTGTGTCTGGACCAGCAGTTGGCATAATGGCTATGTTACTGGACTCCCATGTAGTCCACCGCGATTTGAGTCTCAGTTCCCGGTGGCTTAAACTCATGCCCGGCACTTGGTGTGTGTACATGCCCAAGATCCTAAGAGGGGAATGGAGAAGAAGGGATTGCGGCATGGCCATCATCCCTGGGGTGGTGATTTCTCTCTTTCTATCTCTCTGTCTCTCTGTGTTTCTGGTGAGCGTACCCGCCCTATAGCAAAAACCTCTTCAATAAACCTAAAAGTCTAACTGTGATATATGGGACTGAACAAGTTCCTTTTGAACACGTGCAATCACTGCTTGCCCATATTTAGAGTTGATTCATTCATTCCCTATGCTACTATAGGAGGGTTATGTCAAATCCTTGAAAGGAATATCAGGAAGACATATTTGTGACAAGATAGAGCATATAAAGGTACTTGAGAAAGGTATTTGTCTTATATTTGAGTCAGGCAAATTAATCAAATGAATTGACTAGATATTATTTATTAACTAGTTGTACTTTAGCACAATATTAAATAATAAGATTTCCTAGCCCAATGTCCCCCACCCAAAAAAACCCCTAAGCTGCTTGAATTCATATTATATAATTGAAGCAAGGCTAGATAATACCTGAGAATTCAGCTGTGTCATGATGGTTATGAGTTTTACAGTAGGTACACTACACAATTTCTCTGAAGCCATTTTTTTTTCCCGAATGTAGTTTATCTTGGAAGATGTATTAGTTTGCCAAGCAAGTCCTTCAAGTGGAATATCCTTGGTACCACACTGAGGAAATGAAGTTTAGGGACATAAAAAGCAATATACCTTCTGAACTAAAAGCAAAATAGAAAATGGAAGAGCTTTCTTGTTTATGCACAAAACCATAAATAATTCCAGGCCTATGTGTACACGAAGTTACCTGGTCCTCTAACTTTCTCTCACCATCCTTAGCTACATGTCTTTCAGAGGGTAACAAGTAAAGGACATTGCAAGTAGTGTACACCATGTAAGTTACCTAAGACAGTATCAATCAGAATTGCTAAATAAAATTTTGGTTAACTCATATCAAGGAAAAGATTTTCAAAATAATGTTGATATATCTTAGTCTTTTAAACATCTATGGATTGCAATGCTTAGAACAGTATATTGTATCAAGTAGACAGTAAGTAAATGTTTATTGAATTGAATTACGGGGCAATTTTTACACATAGTATGAGTCTAAGATTAAAAAATAGCACAGTTTAGGTCTTTAAAAGTAAAATCTTTGCTAAAATATATTTACTTAGGTATATGCTGAAATTAAATTAATTTCTGTATTAATTTTGCCCTGCTGTTGTAGCGCAAGCAGTAGGCAGTAGGACACTGCTTTGTGATATATGGGAAGGTCCCATCATCAAATCCTGATTGATCAGAACTCGGCAGGCCTGCCCATGGGTTGTTTATGATCCCTGCTGGTTAGAAGGCTTGGAGAGTGTCAGTCATGTTGTGGTGAGGCCCTGTTGAGGGTATCTGTCTATTTCTCTCTCTCTGCCTCCCTCCCTTTCTATCTCATGAAGGGAAGGAAGACACTTTAAAAAACAATTAATTCGCAGTAAATATACCCAAATGTTTGTAAACTTTTAAACATATTTCAACACTTACAGTGAGGACAATTTCAGAAATACATAGAATCATCTGCACTGATGAGAGAGACTCCAAACTAGAGAGACATGTAGCCTCTGTTGTCTACCCTCATCAACATTATTAGTATATTCTTCTTAAAAATATGTATTTATCGGGACCAGCAGTTGGCATAATGTCTATGTCACTGGACTCCCATGTAGTCGACCATGGTTCCAGTCCCAGACAGGGTGGCTTAAACTCACACCAGTCGCGTGTACATGCGTGCCCAAGACCCGGAGAGAATGGAGGAGAAGGGATTGTGGCATGGCAATCCCCCCGGGGGGTGATTTCTCACTTTCTGTCTCTCTTTGTTTCTCTCTGTCTTTCTGGGAGTGTATGCATCCTATAGCAAAAACCTCTCCCCCCAAAAAATATATGTATTCATCATATGATTCCCATATCAAATATCTTTGTTATCTCCTTGAGTATTTGGAATTCATCTTAAACTCCTTAGCATTCTCATTCTGTTTCTAACTCCCTGGCTTGCTTTCTTCCTGTTCCCTTTGGTGAACTGAGTGAATTGGTGTCTTAATTACATTTTAGCATTTTACCTCAGCTGGTCTCAGAATCATTTCAGCAGTTATACCTACTCCCATTTAGTGGCCTTTCATCTTTCCATAGTGACTAATACCATATCCTTCCCAATCTCCTCAAGTCTTTTCTCTGTCTCTTTCCAATTCTCTTCACTTACCAAAGACAATCTAACCTCTTTTATTTTAATTTTATTTTTATTTTGTGTCATAGGACACATGAAGTTGCCAGAGTGAGAAAGAGGGAAAGTGAGAAATCACTCCCTAGGGGGGATGGCCGCACTGCAATCCCTTCTCCTCCATTCTCCTCTCAGGATTTTCACACTAACACACCCAGTGTGATTTTTCAAGCTGCTAGGTCTGAGACTAGAACTGTTGTCAGCCATGTGGGAATCCACCACCTTAACCACCATGCCACCTGCTGCCCCTAGCAGCCTCACCTCTTATTTGCCAGAGAAAAAGAAAGCACTTAGATATCAGAACTTCCAGTATCTCCTCTACCAACAAAGTTACCGCTAGACTACATTTTTTTATTAACTTCTTCTCTATAAAACCTCAGAAAAAAAGATATTAAATTATTATTACTATTATAGTTGTTGTTATTGATCGAAATAAAAATAGATTGAGGACAGAATGTGTCAGATTCTATGCTAAGCATTTTTACTTACAACGTCTTATGTATCCTTCATAATTCCCGTAGGAGGTTGGCACTATTTTTGTTTTGTTTTGTTTTGTTTTTTGAGAGGTTTTTGCTATAGGGCGCATGCGCTCGCCAGACAGAGAGAGACATAGAGACAGAAAGCGCAAAATCACCCCCCAGAGGGGATGGTCACGCCACAATCCCTTCTCCACCATTCTCCTCTCGGGATCTTGGGCACGCATGCACATGCGCCCAGCGTGAGTTTTAAGCCACCGGGTCCCGGACGCGAACCGTGGTGGACTACGTGGGAGTCCAGCAACGTAGCCATTACGCTAACTGCCGGTTCCCGAGGTTGGCACTGTTTTTAGGTCCATATTATGGATGAGGAAATTGAGGCTTTCGTAGAAGGCTAACTTAACGTGTCCATGATTACATAACAAGTAGTAGATGCAGAACTAAAACCCAGGTGGTCTGAATTAATAGGCAGTGCTCTTTTTTTTTTTTTTTTTTTTTTGGAGAGGTTTTTGCTATAGGGCACGTGCGCTTGCCAGACAGACAGAGAGAGATAGAGAGACAGAAAGTGAGAAATCACCCCCCGAGGGGATGACCACGCCGCAATCCCTTCTCCTCCATTCTCCTCTCGGGATCTTGGGCACACACGCCCGGCATGAGTTTAAGCCACTGGGACTCGAACCGCGGTCGACTACGTGGGAGTCCAGCGACATAGCCATTACGCTAACTGCTGGTCCCAATAGGCAGTGCTTTTAACTGCTGGGCTCTACTAGTGTGTGTGTGTGTGTGTGTGTGTGTGTGTGTGTGTGAGAGAGAGAGAGAGAGAGAGAGAGAGAGAGAGAGGGGGACTCCACTAGCTACTGATTTTCTTACCTCTGTTTTGGGCATTATTATTCTCTGAATACATTAGGGTGGTAGTATTTCTTCCCTACTTTACTTCTGTTAGCTATTCTGTTGCCTCTTCAATTTGTCATTGTCCATTCTTCTCTTCAGAAAAAAAAAGTTATTTGCCCTATAAAAATGAAAGCATACATAGATGGATGGGTGAATGAATAAAAATCGTATTGACCCTGAGGTCCCTGCTAGCTACTGCCTTCTCTCCATTTCCTAGCATCGGTTTTTTCAAAGATTACTCAGTCTCCTTTTGTTCTCTACTTCCTTACCTCTCATTCACTGCTCAACCAACAGCAATCAAGAATCTGCCTTAAATAATGTATTTAAATTGATCTAGGAAAGGTCCTTAATTACCTCCTAATTACATCTGAAATATACATCAAATCTACTCCCTCCTCTCCATCTGTACTGCCACTATTTTAGTCCAGGCCAGCATCGTCTGTCTCTTTTTTTTTTTTTTTTTTTTTGGGGGGCGGAGAGGTTTTTCGCTATAAGGCGCATGCGCTTGCCAGACAGACAGAGAGAGACACAGAGACAGAAAGCGAGAAATCACCCCCCAGGGGGGATGGTCACACCGCAATCCCTTCTCCTCCATTCTCCTCTTGGGATCTTGGGCACGCACGCACACGCGCCCGGCGTGAGTTTTAAGCCACCGGGTCCAGGACGCGAACTGCGGTCGACTACGTGGGAGTCCAGCGACATAGCCATTACGCTAACTGCTGGTTCCCCTGTCTCTTTAAACATTACAATATAATTTTAGCTTGTTTTTCCCACTTAGACTTTTGCCCTTCTCTAAATCAGTCTCAGCATAGCCCTTAGTGTGACAATTCTAGTATTTGTATTGTATCATATTTTTTTTCCAGAGAATTTTGCTATAGGACACATGTACTTGCCAGAGAGAAAGAGACAGAAAGTGAGAAATCACCCCGTATGGGGAAGGCCACAGCACAATCCCTTTTCCTTCAGTCTCCTCTCTGGATTTTGGGCATGCATACACGCACATGCACTCAGCTTGAGTTTAAAGCTGCTGGGTCCAGGACTTGAGCAGCAGTCGACTACATGAAAGTCCAGTGATATAACCATTATGCTATCTGCTGGTCCCTGTATTGCATCATATTCTTAATCTGCCTAAAACATCAATGTCCTTCTATAGCACTAAAGCTGTACAGTATCGAATCTTCATCCTGACCTACCAGGTACTGTCTGGAGCAGCTGCCCACCTTTCCTGTTTTTATCTCCTGCTGCTTGGGTTCTTGTGCATTATGCCTCAGGTACATTATATTTTATTTTTCATTTAAAAAATTTATTGTCCTCTCTTCTGCCTCAGGACCTTGTACATGCTGTCACCTCCTATTTACACTTGCTGGCTGTGTCTCTCCTACTTAATCTTTAAATCTTAGCTTAAATATCAGTTTCCTAATGGTGTCTTCACTTACCTCTGAGTCAAAATTAAGTCTCCCTATTAAACTCTCTCAGAGGACTGTTTTTCTCCTTTGCTTTCTGGAAATTGCCATGGTTATTAATTAAATGCTTATTTTTGAGGTTTTCTGTTGAATGCCTATAACTCCCATTAGATTGCAAGTTTTATAAATTGATGAATTATGTTGATTTTATTTTCATGATAAGTACCTAACAAATATTTATTGAGTGTATTGGCATGAATGTAAAATCAAGTGGACTCTTTTCAGTCCTGTCTTATTCTGTATTCATATGGCACTTGATAACACTGAAGAATTTAAGCTCCTTTTGGAACCTTTTTTCTTTCTTTATTTCTCTCTTTTCTTTCTTTTAATTGGAGACAGATTCTTACTGTATTTATCAGGTTAGCCTTGAACTCACAGTCCTCCTGCCTCAACCTCCTGAGTAGCTGGGGCTACAGACCAACCCCTCCTTGCCTTTTTAAGCAATAAATACTCTTTTTAAATTTTATTCTTCTAACCATGGCCAGTCCCCTATAAGGTTTCCATTATTATGTAACTTCCTAGATGATAAAAAACAAAATCTCATCAGATAGGGATAGACATATGCCAGAAGAGAGGTTACTCCTGCCACATTTATAATAATAATAATAGTAATGATAAAATAAAATTGGCAAAGCTGGAGGAAATTATGTAAAGAAGAAATTTACCTGAGATGATGACTAGGCTACGAGGCTTTCACTAACCTTTTTCAGGTTTCAGTAGCCACCTACATCACTGGGTTTGTTTATAATCACATGTAATCAGTTGGAAAGCAAAATGAGAGAGTGGGAGGAAGAGAGAGAAAGAGTAAAAGGCAGCAAATAAACACCCAGAAATCTTTTCTGTGTCTCAAGGCAGACCTCCTGGTGAGAAATACGCTGTTCCCACACCTTCTATGATCAATAATCCTCTTCTTTAAGAGGGTAGATGGGCTGTATAGCTTCCCACTGACTTGTCCTCCAACCTGCCTCCCACAGAATTGAATGTGGTACATTATTGTAATTATGTGCTGTACCTTTACTGGAAAAAAAGCACAGATCTTCGAAAGATCTGGCAGTCAGAACCCCCAGCAGGAGATTTTAGACTCTTTGGAGTGTGTTTGCAGCTCAGCTGTTCTCAAACCTCAGAGCTATGGAAATTCCCACTTGTCTTGCACTGAGGATGGAGACCCATACTGTGTGTATCTATTAAACTAACATATCTTCTGAGCAAAAGAAGGCAATAATTAGTTCTCTTAGTAATCGGTACTTTGTTTTTCTGACTTCAAAATTACCCATATTTTTCAATTAAAAACATTCTAAAGCCATAATCTAACAAAAAGATGTTGAGATAGCCTCGTGCAAAAAACTCTTTATAATGAAAAGCACAGATTATGTGATATTGCTGACAGCACAGTTATTTTTTTTCTTTTTTTTTTAACACAAATATATGAAGGCGGGAGAAGAGGATTTATGCTTGTACTTGGGACTATAGCTATAAAGACTCTGTGCTTTTTAATTTTTTTAAAGCCTCATAAGAGCTTATGAGCTCTATTCAAGACAGCTTAACCAGGTGAAAAGACAATTCCTAAAAGCTTATTTTTCTTCTACATATCATCAATGTCAATTCGTATGGATTGAAAATTGTAGATAATGTGTTCCATTAATATTAAATCATTTTTCAGGTTTGCATATTCATTAGGAAAATCACATTTTTTCTTTATTTTAGCTGCTTGCATTCAAGGTGTTCAATGTTTTGATATGTTATGCCCTGATTGTTTCTGTTTTCATTCTTTTAGTAATATGAATGCTAGCTCTTACCTCTAGATATGTATTAATTTTATCTAAGAAAAAGGTGGTTTAATAATTTTGAGATCAGATCAGGAAAAAGCTAACCATGGCTCATTCTCAAATTCATGTAATTTTTTTTTTGAGAGGTTTTCACTATAGGGTGCGTGCGCTCGCCAGACAGACAGAGAGAGACATAGAGACAGAAAGTGAGAAATCACCCCCCAGGGGGGATGGTCACGCTGCAATCCCTTCTCCCCCATTCTCCTCTCGGGATCTTGGGCACGCACGCACACACGCCCGGCGTGAGTTTTAAGCCACCGGGTCCGGGACGCGAACCACGGTCGACTACGTGGGAGTCCAGCGACATAACCATTACGCTAACTGCTGGTTCCCAAATTCATGTAATTTTTGTTAACCTTTTATGAGAGAAAGAGAAATAGAGAGAGGGAGAGAGTGTGAGGGAAAGGGAGCAAGATAGATAAAGGTTTTTTTTTTTTTTTTCTTTTTTGGTCATTAGGGCATGTGTACTCGCTGGAAAGAAACAGAGAGAGGAACACTAGGGGACATGGCCACACTGCAATCCCCTCTCCACCATTCTCCTTTTGTGATTTTGGGCATGCCTGCACATGTGCCTGGAAATTTTTTCAAGCTGCTAAGTCCAGGGCTCAAACCATAGAGTTGGCCATGTTGAATCCAGCATCTTATCTACCATGCCAACTGCTGGCCCAGAGAGTTGTTTTTGACAGAGTCTTGCCATGTCCTAATCCTCCTGTTGCAGCCTACCAGTTAGCTAGGATTACAGATGTGCACAGCCATACCTATACACTTAATGAGGCTTCTAAGTGGTTGTACCACCTACATGCCACTGTCACTGGGACAATATATTTATTGGCTCTTCGAGAAAGTCATGATGCATTTTTGCATTGAAATTCATAGAAAATCACATCATGACTTTCCCAACCACTTAATATATTCTTTTATTAATTGATTGCTAGAGGGCCCGTGTGTTCATCAGAGATACAGAAATAGGCACAGAGGGTAAAGCACCCACCATGTGAATCGGTCACTGCTCAAACCCATTGCCTCTTGCTCTCCCTCCTTTTAGGAATTTGGGCACACACAAACATGCACCCAGTATTCTCAATTCACCAAGTCCAGAAGTCCAATCGCAGTTGGCCTACATAGGATCTGGCTGCTTTAACCACCAGGCCATGGGGTGGGTCTTATATATTTTAAGTTGATGTATTTATTTTTTTCCATAAATAAGAGAGAAAGAGAAGTACAAAGATAGAGAGACAGAGCCTCTGGCAAAGATCTTGACCTCATGATCAACCCCAACTTTAAAAAGCCCCAAATCAAGATTATACACAAAGGGGTCTTGGGTTGTAAACCTGGAAACTTCCCATGTTGGTCAACCTTGCAGAGCATCATGCTGTGCCACCATCTAGCCCTGTATTTAGATTTTTTTTTTTTTTTGAGAGGGATTTTTGTGATAGGGTACATGTACTTACTGGAGAGATAGACAGAAAATGAGAAATCACTTCCCAGGGTGGATGGCCACACTGCATTCCCCTCTCCTCCATTATCATCTCAGGATTTTGGGTATGCATGCACATGCCCTGTCATGAGTTTTAAACAGGTCCGGGACTCGAACTGTGATTGACTGTGTGGGAGTCCAACGATGTAACCATTACACTATTGGCTGGTCCCTGTATTTAAATTCTTGATCATTTCATTAACTTTTCATAATTCACTTTTGTAGTAGGATTGCTTTTTTTCTGTCAGCTTTTGCAATAAAACCAGATAAACTAAAGCCACCTGAAAATTGAATATTTAAATTATTTGTGAATGCCAATCAGCATTGCTATCGATTGCTTTTTATTAAATTTTTAAAAATAAAAAATAACTGTAATTTTCCCCTATATGTCACTAATCCCTAATAAAGCAACATACCAGCACATTAGAAGTTGTGATGGTCGTTCCTAGACTCAAACATTTGTTTTCAGAAGGATGTTTTGACATTCTTGTTCAACTTTCTAGTGTGATTCTTCTGAGTTTATACTATCTTTGGGGGCACACATTGTTGTTGTTTTCTGCACCAGACTAAAGCTGAGTACTTGTTTGTTGATGCATATTTTCCACATATCACTATCTTTGGGGAAATATTCTCTATCAGCACATCATTATTATTCTGATGTAGAGTCAATTTTTAACGTTCTGTTTTTTGAAAGTCTCAATTCAGAGATTAATTGTGGTTCTTATTTTTCTAGACATCTAATGTGCAAACATTTTCCACTTCCTCAATTTACCAGGCATACTTGTATTGATGATTTGGTCTAGGCCCAGTACTGCATTTGTTGTAGAAAGTACAGCAATAAATAGAAGAGGTCCTGCCCTTGAGAAGGTTGTAGTTGAAAAGAAGATAAGAAACTTATTTATTAAATAGAGAATCACAAATGTTCCTTCCTTATTTCTGTGCTTCCAGACAGAATTTTGCTCATTCAATGACTCTGAATCTCACCTTGATAGGCAGTTCTGCCTAACAATCTGCAATCTAACATTAATCCATCTTCCTTTAATGTGACTTCATTATCTTTTTTTTGTTATACAAAACAATTCTGTATATTCAGTGGGCATTGGATCATAATAGTATTTAACAATCAGAGGAAAATACCTTGTAACAAATGAGCACTTATACACTTATCTGTTAATTCTAATGAACTCTGAACATTATATTTTGAAGAGGCTAGAATATAAATTATGATCCTCATATGATGAGCTTAGTTGAAGTGTATTTCACTTTCAACATTGCTAAAAGAAAGATAATAGAAATAACACTAAAGGCCACACGTGACTGCAAAAGTACCATGTGGCCATCTCCTCTATCATACAAGATTTTTACACTTGGGCCTTTTTCTTTCTTTGTGGAGTCTTAACGGTAGTTTTGTAATAGACCAATATTCACCAGCTGCATAAGTAGTGAAGTGTATAAAATTCAAATTATATAAACAAAACTGTCTCTAACTCTTTGGGGAAATAAACCACTTGTAGCTCCTCCACTAAAGCTGTCAATGCACTTTTTTTTTTAATATAGTGCAGATCAGCTAAAGAAATGAGAGCTGCTTGATGCGATTTGATAGACAAGTATCTTGTAATACAAATAAATCCCCTACATAATACAACACCCTGGTCAGCATCCCACAGCACTTCAAGGAATGAATTATAAAACAAAAGATGCCAGTCAACTGAAATGCTTTGAGGGACCAAAACTAAAAACAAATACATATTTCAGCAGATTTTTTTGTTTTATTTACTTATATCACTTAGGTGTACTAAAGTGCCTTTATGAGACATGAGTCTTTTAATAATTATATGTGTGGCTGGGGATGTTGCACTGTGCTTCCTATTTCTAGGTTTAGTTATAGAAGACATTCCCTTACCTATCCAAATCCTCTGATAGAGGTTAAACTGTTGTCCCTCAGTGAACCCTTCTCTGATCATAGAAAGTCACACTTATGATTGCAAAATTTCTCTTGGTATGTTGAATACATACTGATTCATGGTTTCTATTAAGAGATGTGCCCATATAACTTCACTTTCTGCGTAGTCTCTTGATTTTATAATGATACGTTTTCAATTATAACATTTCTAATAGTAAGTGTACATTATGAATGGAAAATTGCTAAATGGAACACAACGTGATATTTACAGTATGTTCAATGGATAAGGAACTCTATTCTTCACTGAGCCCTGGAAACACACATTCATTAGTTGGGAATGACAGAAACTTTGCCTCAGGTTTGAGAGAACAATTAGGGACCATGATTTCTTCTTACTAAGAATTTCTGAGGATGAATAAAGAGGGTAATGAAAACAACAGCTATTGTTTTAGAGTGCTTACATGGTCTCAGTTACTAGTACAGGAACATTACACATAGTGTCTCATTTAAATCCTACCACAATTTGTATGTATGATTTAATGGCCACATTTTTTTCTAATGAGGAAACAAAGACTCAGAAACATTAGGTACCTTGTACTAAATCATACAGCTAGAAAATGACAGGACCATAGTTCAAGCCCATGTCTGTATAAATCAAATGTCCTTGTTTCTTTTGTTGTATATGTTTAAAGAATACAGAGAATTGTTTCTCTCCTTCTCCTGGGATTAGGAGGAAAAATTTCTTTTGAACTCTACTCTTTAGAATAGTCATATGGGGGCCACGTGTTGCGACAGTGATAATACAACTAGATTCACACAGGAAAGGTGCCAGGTTTGCATCTTGGGACCTCCCTGAGCATATCAGACCCATGTGTGCGTGTCTGTGATCCAAGCTGGGCGGGCTGAGACTACAGGTGGATCATGGTGTGGATAGGGGTGTCACTCTCTTGCTCTCTTTCTTCGTCTAGTATAGAAGAAAAATAAATACATAAACATAAACAAAATAGTTTTCTGGCACTCAGTATCTTGGCTAAGATTGATCCTGGGTAGATTGTTAGGTTGACCCATGTGGTAGCAAATGATGTTGCATAAGATACTTTTTTTTCCTCAACTTAAGTCTACTGTTATTTCTCTTCAAACTATGTATCCTCTTGTCAATCCAGCATTTCAGTGATATTGTGAATTTGTGTGAGTGAATACATCCATTCATTTACTTTATAATTATTTACATTTTATCACCTATCATATTTATCACCAGCCATGCATCAAACTTTGTTGAAGGAGATGAATGAATGATATTTTACCCGATCAAAGCAGAGCTCTGACTTCTTGATGGTGTACCTTTTCCCCCAAATCATGCTGACTATTGACAGATTAGTATGCAGTAATAGCAGTTCATGAAAACTTAATCCCTTGCAGTTGTGATTTGTCATCATAACTGAAGACATTATTTTGGAAGAGAGTAAAATATTTCTATTAGCTTTTAATTTTGTTCAATATACAATCTGTCCTACATGGAAGAAAATCTAGAATATGGTTCTTCAGCTGAGGATGGCTTTCAAAATCAATCAGCAAGGGACTGGCAGGTGGCATGGTGATTGAGGTATGCTGGACTCCCACATGGTCAACTGAGGTTCAAGCCCTAGACCTGGTGGCTTGCTTTCTCGCTTTCCTTCTCTCTCTTTCTCTGTCTCTCTCTGGTCAAATTTAAAAATAATAATTATAAATAAATTATTAAAAAAATAATAAATATTTGAATGCCTAATATATGCAAGAGACACTGTGTTAGGTGCTCTATGAGGTATAGTCTTTGGCTCTTTTCTCCTTTTCTCTTGATATACTCTCACTGATGACCTTCCTGCTATAGCATGTATTTAGATAACTCCCAAAATATACCAACTCAAATACCTTATCATCGCCTAAACTCCAGGACTATATTTCCAAATGCTTCCAAATAGTATAATACTAAAACCTCAATCTATCAAGAAAAAAGTTTTATTTCCCTATCATGGAGGTGTTCTTTTACCATTTATGAAAGGATTCGGAGGGGGAATTACTGCAGCAATCAGGGAGAACATTTAAATAGTCTTTTATTTATTTATTTATTTGAGAGGTTTTTGCTATAGGGCATATGCGCTTGCCAGAAAGACAGAGAGAGACAGAGAGACAGAAAGCGAGAAATCACCTTTCAGGGGGGATGGCCACGCCACAATCCCTTCTCCTCCATTCTCCTCTTGGGATCTTGGGCACACATGCATACATGCCTGGCGTGAGTTTAAGCCACCAGGTCCGGGACTTGAACTGCGTCGACTACATAGGAGTCCAGCGACATAGCCATTACGCCAACTGCTGATCCTTAAATAGTTTATTTTAGTAATCCAACCTCAGAGTACATAAAATTTGAGCTTGTATGGTGAGCATGGAAAATAAGGGAAAACTCTAATTAATTCTTCTGGTTAAAATATTGGCAAGGATTGGTATTAAATAATATCGTGTTTATCATGATTTGACTGTCACTCCAAGACTTGGAGTTTTAATAATGGGAAGGTAATAATGTAATTGTTAATAGTAAGGCACATTATTTGGCTTCTCAGAAGGTAGTCAACAAAATTGACTTAAATGTTAATGGAATTTTTACAGTGACAGCCAAACAGTGTTTTTCATTTGTGAAGTTAGTACATCACTTAACCTTCTCACAACTGTAGAAGCAGAGACTGAAAAAACAGGAAGTAATATTTATGAATACAATTATTTGGCTTCTGTCTAGTCATCAAAACAATACCATTTTATAGGAACTTCCCTACTATATAGATAGGAAAACTGAAGACCAGAAAATTAGATAGACTATTTTCATACAGTCAAAGCATGTAAAAGTGTCTGGATTCAGCCATGTTGGATTGAAATTGTTACTGTGGAGCACCCTATCTGCTCCTGCTACCTCTGTCCCTTACTATCTGGCTATAGTGTGGGTAGCATCAGATCAGGGGAAGAAATTTCATACATCCTCATTCCGTAGAACAAAAGCAACAGCCAAATAATAAAGCACACCAAATTGGCACCTACTTCCACCTTCATTAACGTCAACATTGTTTACCTTATGACAGACTTAAAATCTTAGAGCCTTCTTTAACTTTCTCCTCCTAGTACTGGTCAGTTGCTAAGTCTGCAGATTCTTTTCTAATTCTGCCTCCTGTACCTGTCACTTCCTTTCTCTTCCTATTGTCAATATCATCCCTCATTACCTGTTTCTTGAACCATGTCGATAAGTTACTAATAGTCTTATTGTCATTAATCTCTCCTTCATCCAAACATAGTTGCTATTCCTAGTAAGACTGAAGAGGCAATATGTTATAGTGGCTGAGAGTCTGGGCTCTATAGCCTGAATGCCTGAATTCAAACTTCTAGGTTTCCAACATACAAGTAGACTTCGTGTAAGTTATTTAGTATTATGGTGCTTCACTCTCCTGATCATTAGAATAAGAATAATGATGATATTTTCCTAGGATTATACTGATAATCAATTCAGATAATGTATGTATAATACATAGGTAATAAAGTGTGTGGCACAAAGTACTCAATGAATGTTAATTGCTATTGTTATTGCTACTGTTACTATTAAAGAATACTTTTGGTCACATTATTTCATTATTTAAAAATATGTATATCAGTTGGACTTGGTAATGCATGCCTGTAATCCCCGCTATTCAGTAGACTGAGGCAGGAGGATTTACTAGTTTCTGGCCAGCCTGGGTAGCATCTTTGTATAGTTTGTAGGCCATGGTTGAAATATAAAGCTCAGGAATGATAAAAGTGTGAAGACACATGTAATTAGATCTAAAGCAAGTTATAAATCTACGGTTTAAGTTCTTTGTTGATGTGGGACTGAGGGCTCCCAGGGGAGCTGGGTCCCTCTGAGCTCTGCAAAGTATGACTGCAAGGACAAGTCTATGGTGCCTAGCATCTGGTCAAAGTAGCTTGATGGATGTTTTTAGCCATAAGGGAGACTGAAAAACTACTCCCTAAACAAATAATAAATCAAATTTATTTCTTCCATGAGAAAGAGACAGAGAGAAACAGAGAGTATGAGAAAGAGTAAAGCAACCCTAACAGTGTCCTCTCACCACTGTCCACCCCCAGAATCAGCCAGTCTGAAACAGCAGTGTGTGTTTGTACATATCCAGAATATTCAGGTAGCCCTCAGGACACAAACCTTCCTGATGAGCCCAGCACTACAGAGCAGTGTGTTACTGATATGCCACCGTCTGGCTCCTCCACAGTGTTTTTAAAGTGCACTTGTAATATATTCCCATTTGTATTTCTTCCACTGTAAAGCCTTCATTAAACATTGTAGTCATAGAGTTTAAAGTTTTTTTTCTTCTTCCATCAAATATCTCTAGAACTTAATTTCTGTTTACCTATCTAGAGACATGTGATGGTTTTATTGCCAGCTACAGTTTTCAAGGATTGTGTTATGAGTTTCAGGCTATATTGTAAGCTTTTTGTTAATAAATGTGTGTTGTACTTGCCATGTTAGTACTCAAGAAACAAGAGAACAATTTGTATAATCATATCTTACCTATATAAAAAAACCCTTGGTAATAAATAATGAAATCTACATAAATACAGTAACAGATGAATATTTCTAGCATACTTTTATACATCTGCCTATCAAAAACACGAAACCATATAAAAAAACCTCTCCAAAAAAAAAAAAGACAAACAAAAAATAAGCTATATATACAAAAGCAAATGTAATTTAGGTTTTTAATGATTTCTTTTTTGGGGCCAGAAAGTGACAGAGTGGTAAAACACAATGCTTTGCAAGGCAATCCCACAAGGTAAGGTTCCTGGTTCAGATCTGGAGACCTCCTAGAGTACTTTGGGTACATGCTTCCCTGTGATCCAGGGCTAGCTGAGGCCTGGGGTTAGATTTTGGTTAGGAGTGCTGTCTCTCTCTCTTCCTTCCCCTCCCACTCCCCCCTTTAGAAGAAATAAATAAACTTTAAAAGAAAAAATAAAAACTTCTTTTCACTGTTTTAGAGCCTATGTATGTTCATGTGTATCCACCCTCACTCCACCTCTCTCCCAGAATTCATGTGGTAAATGAAAGCTAGTTAAGTAATTTGGAGCTATAGGAAATTAAAAACTAAAAATAATTATTATCACAGGAGGTATACCAAAGGGAATATAGAATGTGCACCAATAGTGTGAAACAAGTAATTAAGATGAGAGTTGAACTGTTTTGAAGAAAACTAATATAGAATTCTTGAATAATGTACTTGAAAGTAAGTTCATGTGATTTTTACCATAACCTAATTATTTAACATCAACATCTGTCGAGTAGGTGAAAATTTTTAGAGCTTATATAAATATTTAATGTATTTTATGAATAGAAATCATAGGTTTAAAAATTATTAAATGTTCAATCAGAGGTAGTCCTCTGATTTCAAACAGCATAGTAATAGGTAATTTCTTAGAAAATGTTCCACTTATATTTTCTGTCATCATGTACATCTTTTATCTGTGGCCCAGCTATTCACTCAAGTGAATTTCATATTTATAAATTTTCCTAGTTCACCTCAGGGATACATTTTGGGAATTTGAATGCTGTTGATGGCTAATGATTATACACTTTAACATATATCAACAGTTCAGCTTCAATAAAATTCTATTAATGCTATAAGTATTATTTTATTTATCTTTTTTATTTTTTGAAGAGGTTTTTGCTATAGGGCACGTGTGCTCTCCAGACAGACAGAGAGACAGAAAGTGAGAAATCACCCCCGGGGAGGGGATGGCCGCCACGCTGCAATCTCTTCTCCTCCATTCTCCTCTCGGGATATTGGGCACGCATGCACGCACACGCGCCCAGTGTGCGTTTTAAGCCACCGGGTCTGGGACACGAACTGCGGTCGACTACGTGGGAGTCCAGCAACATAGCCATTATGCTAACTGCTGGTCCCTATTTTATTTATCTTTTAAAAACTGAATAGCCAACTACTTTGTATGCTTTGATAGCATATTCCTTTGGATTCCAAAGCAAACAAAAACACTTTTAAAAATCCAGAGAAAATTCTCTTTAGGCAGAAGTTTTACATTATTGTCTATGAGAAAATAACAGATTTTAAATGTATGTTCTTACAGAGGATTCCTTATCTTACAGATGAGTTCCGTGAAAATGTTACGCCCACGTCTCAATAGCATTCTTTTCAAGCTCACGTTTGAAGAGCACGTAAACAACATCAAACCAAGCATCATAGCAGTAACTCTTGCCTGTGAAGAATTGAAGAAAAGTGAAAGCTTTAACAGACTTTTAGAGTTTATTCTTTTGGTTGGAAACTACATGAACTCAGGTTCAAGAAATGCCCAGTCTTTGGGATTTAAGATCAACTTCCTATGTAAGGTAAGATAACATTTCATAATGCTAATTTGTAACAAGTATCTTATTGTCTATGAGAGGAGTTACTAGATAGAGCAATAGTACATAAACCACAAGAGTGTTTGTACACTGAAAAAGTATAAATTATGTGGTATGGGAATTATATCTCAATGAAAATAAATATTTAAAATTTTTATTGCACTAAAATGCAAAAGATTATGCAAATTCTTTTGTAGTATATAGTACTTAACTCTGGCTGATTACATCACACTGGAATTTATTGACTGAAAAATAATTTTGCTTTTATAAAAATAGATACAATATTGTATTTCAATCCCTTTATACATAATTTGTATCCCTGAAAGAAGTAGTTGAATAGCAAAATTCAAGGAGTGAATAGAAATTTATTTTTGGATATCTTCTGCTTATTCTACTATAAGAAAATGATAGTCTTCATTGTCAAATAGTGTAATAGCACTAAGTTTACTGGCTATCATGTATTACCTAAAAGGTTAAAAAAAAAGATGATTATCCTCTTAATTGGGTCATTTCATAGTATTGTTTTTGAGACTTAAGTCTTCCATGTTAAGAAAGAAAATGACAAACTCAAAAAGAAAAAGAAACAGAGAAGCCCTCCCACCCCTGCAAAAGACAGAGAAACCCCAAAGTGATTGTATGTGTCCATTTATAGACTAGAGCAAACCATCTTATTCTAGAAGATCTGTCTGTTTCAGAGAAAACTGAACAGATTCAGAGGTGAAGGCTTGTGAGAAAGCTAGAGACAAAAATAAATCTGAAAACAAACAATCTATCTTTGACATCTCACCATTCTTTCACTTTTTTTTTCTCTCATATCTGAAAACAATGCAGAACATTGGTTAGTTCCTGAAGTATATTATAACAAGAATTCCAGCTCTAGGAATGGATATGGATTTCTTTTCTATTCATGTATTTAATCGATGTACATTGCATATAGATGGACTAGCATATTAATAAGTATCAAAGTGATTTTATCCTATTACTTGTAACTTAAATAGGCATAAAGAGTAACATTTATAGGTAATAGATATATGATAGAATTGTGAATATCTCTACTCCTGATATATTTTTGAAGGGTATAAATAATAAAAACAAATAGTGAAGATCATCTGAAAATGCTAGATTTGTCAAGAAAACATTTTTACTCCCTCTTCTTTTGATATTTGGGGACATGTAAAGTGATCTGATAATGCTAGAGAGAATATGGCAATTATTACAGTAAATGAAATAAATTATAATCAGATTTATAGGTTAGAACTATTTAAGAATTTTTCATATTCCATAAACCCAGTACTAATAAAGGCACCTCTTAACAAGATGTTACTTTTTAAAAGTATATGCTATAGGCACAATGAAGGAATATAAAAGTTTTCTTGTGTAATCATTATAAAAATATTGTATATTAAAAGAAATATTGCTAGAATATTGTATTATATACCTGCTTCACATTTTATTTTTATTTAATAAATATTTTAAGCAAATTATCCTTATTTGAACAAATGTATACCTTTATTTTAAAATGTCTTAAAATCACACTATTCGTATTAATTACATGAACTAATTTCTTTGAAGCAAGACTGAGTAACTCATTTATACATAGGAACAAAAGATTACATTAATTTCAGTGAAGGATTTTACAGTTACATCTTATATTTTGGAGAGGCTTCTTCCTGTCATCTACCTGTCAAATAAAAGTTCTCCACACAACGCTGATCTGACATCTATCACTAGAGGTGTACTCAAAGGATTCAGCACAAAGATTTTTGCCAACTTCAAATAAAATAAAAAATAATCTTGTGGGAAATACTATCATGTAGTAATAGGTGTTCTAAAAGAAAAAGAAGTGAAGGTTTTACTCTCCCCCGCCCCCCGTGCTTTTCAGTAGTGTTTTTATCTTCTGGGAAATACTTCTAGGAAAGTACTTGTCATTAAGAAAGAGAAATATAATATACATATATGATATTCCCATAATGTCTAGGATTAAAAGGGTGTTTCGGGAACAGAAAGGGTTCTGAATATATGCCATGGTGTGAAATGACAGAAATTTACCGAAGTACATAAAAGTAGCTCTTAAGTCTGTAATCTGTTCAAAATGGAATTAACTAACTACTGATATATGATAAATTAGAATTGCTGCTAAATTTCAGTTACATTATAAAAGATAACTTGGTTGATTTTTCTGCGTGATATTTTTTTCTTAGAAAAAGAAAAAATGCTTGAAAATTTTCATTGTAGAGCACTGATTATACTTTTAAAATGATACCATTTACTGACCCCTAGTTTTCTATTGATAATTTCTCAGGGATTTTGAAATTGTAATCTATAGCTTTTCACGAGAAGTTATAGAGTATGTTAAAAGTTTCACCTAGTTAAAAAGGAGCAATGGTATAAGCAGTTAAATTTATCAGATGTATCTTGTTGTAAGGCAATATCAAAAATTTAGATGGTCAAAATTGGCTGCTATGTTATTTGGAAAGGAAAGGAAAACAGATGGGTTAACCAAAATGTCAAATAACATTAAGGGGTATCATTACTATAAGTACTACCCTCACCACAAAATGCTTTGTTAATTTGCAGCAGTGAATTATCACTTTGTGAGTCACCAAACCAGAGTGCTGAATCATAATAAAACTCATATCTGTGAAGATGAGTTCTCAATGTTAGTATGGCCTGTGCTTGCCTATTGGTTGTTATAATTCTAAACAACAGCAGTACTATTCTTCAAGGCCATTTTTTATGTTTGTTTTTAGTAAGTAATAGCATATATAATCTACATAAGAACAACACGTTTAAAAATACTGAGCTCTATGTTTGGATCATGTAAGAATCTCTTTGTAAGGAACACTAAATGACTCTACCTGATTCAAGTAAAATATGGAATTTATTTGAAGGATATGAGGTAGTTATGCCAGAAACAGGAAAACCTGAAGAACTTGGCCTTTTAAAAGAAAAGAAACTATGGCAACTTTGAGAATTTAGGTAGCAGCAAGGAATTGAATCTTTTCACGAAGCGGCCTTTGAGATGTATCAGCTCCAACTTTTTTCTTCCTCGTTTTACTGTTTTTGATTCAAATTCTAACTAGAAAGAGAAACTGATCATCAGCCTAGGATAGATTACAAGAGCACTCCTTTTGCAAGGAAGGGCCAAGAACTATGAGTGATATCACTACCAATACTATCTACAATGCAAGATTGGTCATGGTCTAAATGATACTGTTACCAAAGATAGAGATACCAAAGGTTAGAGGCCAGTGAAGGGATATTAGGTAGGCACAAACAAAGACAAAACAATAAATGATGTATATTCACTGGTGACCTGCAAACAATACAGAAGACACACAGATACCTTGAGAATCTTGTCGTAATGTTTAGTGGCCAGGAAATATACATACAGAATATTATATAATGTCACAAGGTACATTGTCCATGAATGCACAGATTAATAACCATTAAGATTAGTAGGAGTTCAAAGGAATGAGGACTCTGGTGATTGGGGCATGTAGGTCAATTCAAGCAGGAGGATCTTAAATATCCTTCAACATCCTTAGCTATTACTAAGACTAGGTATGTGATTCCCACACTGGAGGACACAGTAGAAGGGAGAAAATAGTAACAAACTATTTCACAGTAAGGGAAATACACAAGCTCACAGTCACAGAATCCCTCTCCAACAAATTATCCTAAAGTGAATACATTACCAAATGACTAAGAATTGGAGAAGAGACTCATGGATGAGAAAATCAAGTAATAAATCTTCATCAAGGGAACACTGTAACTCATCTCCAAATAGAGACAATTTAGAGGATATTACTGAAATGTCATAAAAAGAATTTAGATTATTTATGGTAACAAAGCTCAATGAGATGCAAGAGAAAAGAGACGTCAAGCTCCAAGAGATGAGGAAATCCTTCCACAATATGAAAGAAGAATGGGACACCATAAAAAAGAATTAAATGGAATTTGTCAGAGATGAAGAATGTGATATAAGAAATAAAAACCTCCCTTAAAAGTATTAAAAGCAGGTTAGACCATGCAGAAGAGTGAATGTTGGAAGTAGAAGAAAAAATCTGTGACCGAGAAAAAATAATAAAAAATACTGAAAAAAAACAGGCAAGAAAACTGAGGATACTATACAAGAAACACTAGATATCATGAAACGCCCAAACATCTGAATAATTGGTATCCCAGAATGTGAAGAAACCCATAAGAGCATTGATAATCTATTCCACGAAATTTTGGAAGAAAACTTACCAAGTCTAGAGAGTCACTCAAACATCCAGAACCAAGAAATACAAAGAACCCCAAATAGAATCAATCCAAAAAGATTCTCTCCATGGCACATCATAGCTAGATTGGCCAAAACTGCAGAGAAAGACACAACACTGGATTGACAAGAGAGTAATCAAATCACTTATAAAGGTTATCTCATCAGGAGAACACCAGACCTCTCACTGGATACAATGCAAGGAAAGAATGGGGAAATATATTCAAAGTGTTAAATGAAAAACAATTTCAACCAAGAATACTATACCTAGAAAGACTATCCTTCATAAGGGAAAAAAGATAAAATCGTTCTTGGATAAAGAAAACCTGAAAGAATTTACCAACTCCAGGCCAACTCTTCAAGAAATTCTGAAAGGAGTAAGATACCAAGACTAAAGACAGACAGACAGCAATAAGAGAAGAAAAAAACAACCAAGTATATGGCCAAATTATTGGAAAGGACAAGTCTGGAAATATCAATAATTACATTGAATGTTAATGGATTAAATTCTCCAATCAAGATACATAGGCTGGCTGAATGGATTAAAAATCAGAAACCATTCATCTGCTTCCTACAAGAAACCCATCTCATAGATAAAGACATACATAGACTAAAAGTGAAGGGATGGAAAAAGACATTCCATGCAAATGGAAACCAAAAAAGAGCAGGAGTTGCTATACTAATTTTGGACAAAATAGGCTTTAAGACAAAAAATATAAGAAGAGACAAAGAAAGGCATTATATAGTAGTAAAAGGACTAATTCATGAAGAAGATATAATGCTTTTAAATATCTATGCACCCAACTCAGGAGCACCCAAATATGTAAAGGAAAGACTGCTAGATCTAAAAGGAGAGGGGGACCAGTAGTTAGCGTAATGGCTATGTCACTGGACTCCCATGTAGTCGACCATGGTTCGCGTCCCAGACCCGGTGGCTTAAAACTCACGCCAGGCGCATGTGCGTGCGTGCCCAAGATCCCGAGAGGAGAATGGAGGAGAAGGGATTGTGGTGTGGCCATCCCCCCTGGGGGGTGATTCCTCGCTTTCTGTCTCTCTGTCTCTCTCAGTCTTTTTGGCGAGCGCACATGCCCTATAGCAAAAACCTCTTAAAAAAAAAAGTTGTAAAAGGAGAGGTAGACTGTAACACAATAATTGTTGGAGATCTCAGCACTCAATTATCTCCTTTAGACAGGTCAACAAGACAAAAAATAAACCAAGAGATTCTGGCCCTAAATGATACCTTAAATCAGATGGACTTCATAGACATGTATAGAACTTTTCACCCCCCAAAAATACACAAAATATACATGTTTCTAGGCCCTGCATGATACTTTCTTGAAGATTGACCACATGATAGGTGACAAAACCAGTTTACAGATTCAAAGGCATAGAAACTATATCCAGCATCTTCTGTGACCATGATGGAATTAAACTTGATACTAATCTCCTGAAAAACCCTTGAAAATACACAAATACATGGAAACTAAATCACCTACTTCTGAATGACGTCATGACTACTGAAGAGATTAAGATTGAAATCAAGGGAACCAGCAGTTAGCATAATGGTTATGTTGCTGGACTCCCACGTAGTAGACCGCGGTTCGCGTCCCAGACCCGGTGACTTAAAACTCACGCGTGTGTGTGCGTGCCCAAGATCCCGAGAGGAGAATGGAGGAGAAGGGATTGCAGCGTGATCATCCCCTCTGGGGCGTGATTTCTCGCTTTCTGTCTCTCTGTCTGGCGAGCGCACGCGCCCTATAGTGAAAACCTCTCAAAAAAAAAAGATTGAAATCAAAAGATTCATGGAAACAAATGATAATGAGTGTAGAAGTTTCCATAATTTATGGGACACTGCAAAAGCAGTCATAAGAGGGAAGTTCATAGCAATTAGTGTGCACAAGAAAAAGATGGGAAGATGGCAAAAGGACAACCTAACATCATGCCTCAAGGAATTGGAAAAACAACAACGTAAGAATCCAAAAGATGCCAGTAGAAAAGAAATAATAAAGATTTGAACAGAAATAAATGAAATAGAAAATAAGCGAACTACAGCGAAAATAAATGAGAGTAAAAGCTGGTTCTTTGAAAAGATAAACTAGATTGACAAATCATTAGCTTGACTAATTAAGACAAAGAGGAAAAGGAGCCAGATACATCAAATTTGCAATGAATCAGACAACATTATAACAGACGTAATAGAAATACAAAACATCATTAGAGAATTCTATGAGCGACTAGATGCCAACAAAGAAGAAAACCTGGATGAGATGGGTAAATACCTGGACGTATATAATCTACCAAGATTGACTCAGGAGGACACAGAAAGCCTGAATATAACAAACAATGAGATTGAATCAGTAATAAATGACCTCTCAACAGAAAAAAGTCTTTGTCCTGATGGCTTCACTGCTGAATTTTACAGAACTTTTAAAGAAGAGGTAACCTCCATTATACTCACACTGTTTCTAGCCATCCAAAAGGAAAGAACTCTTCCAAATTCATTCTGTGAAGCCTTGATAACCTTCATTGCCAAAATGGATTAAGGATACAACAAAACAGGAAAATTACAGACCTATATCTCTGATGAATATACATGCAAAATTTCTCAACATGATACTTGCTAACTGTATTCAACAGCATATAAAAGAAGTTTTTCATCACGACCAGATAGGCTTCATTCCAGGGATACAAGGGTGGTTCAACATACGCAATCATGTCTACATAAACTTGGAATCTTGGTGTAAGAAGGCTGAACTCTTCAGTCTCCACTAAGAAAATTGAACCTCAGGGAAGCAGAGTACCTTGGTCAATGTATTAGTCAACTTGGGCTACTGTAACACCATGAGTTTGATGGCTCAACAATATAAATTTATTTTCTCATGATGCTAGAGACTGGAGGAGTGTGATCCAGGACCCAGCCAGAATGGTTTCCAGTGAGGCTTGTCTCCTTGGATTACAGATTTTTTGCAGTGTCCTGTTATGTTCTTTACTATTTTATTTTTCTTCTTCACAAGACTTACGGAATTTAGATGTTTATTTTATTCTATATCATATCTCCAGTGTTTATTGTATATGGAGTCCTCAGTAAATTACTTTTGAGTGAAATCCAGGCAGTTTGATTAAATAGAGGATTTGTGGTTAATATTCAACATAAGTGTTAACATTTTTTTAAGTGATAGAATTTTGCTTCTCACAGGAATAAAGGGCCTATTTTACCAGAAAACTTATTGAATATGTAATTGTAAGATTTTGTTATGGCTTATTTGTAAAGACATAAAAATGTATTGTTTCCTATAAATCTAAACCAGCAATTCACTCTCAGATATAGGCTAATAAATAAATTAATATGGTACTATTAATTTAAAACCAAAGATGTTTCAGAAAGTAACCACTATATGATGTTGTGAGAGGGAACCTAGCAAAGATCGATAAATCCTGGTCAACAGTCCACACGTTTGGTTGTCTGTATTTTCATGGTTTATAAAGTACTTTCTTTATAAATCAGGATAGCTTTTTATTTGTTTTTTAAGAGGTTTTTGCTTTAGAGTGCGTGCTTTTGCTGGAGGGCATGGGGAGAGAGAGAGAGAGAGAGAGAGAAATCGCCCCTCAGGGGGTATGGCCATGCCAAAATCTCTTCTCCTCCATTCTCCTCCCAGGATCTTGGGCACACATGCAGATGCACTCAGCATGAGTTTCAAGTCATAGGTGTATGACTGGAATCACAGCCAGCCATGTGGGAGTCCAGTGATGTCACTGCTATGCTATCTACTGGCCCCAGAGAAGTTTTAACCTCATTTTTCAAATTGGAAAACTAAAGCGTAGTGAAGTTATGCAATTTTCCGAAGATTAATAAGTTAATAAATATTCATATTGAAGCTTAAATATAGGTTTTCTGTGTCTAAGACAGTACAGCACCTTGCCTCTCGTTCCACTTTAGCAGAATGTTTGTTTCTAAGTGGCTCATTTCAAGGAATGATTATAGAACAAATTCTACTTCTTACAGAGATCAAAAAATGATGGATCCAGCAGATGGCATAACAGTTATGTTGCTGGACTCCCAAATAGTGGACCACGGTTCGAGTTCTGGGCACTTGATACTCAGCCAGGTGTGTGTGCGTGTGTGCACAAGATCCTGAGAAGAGAGTAGAGGAAAGGGGATTACATCATAGCCATACCCCTGGGGGATGATTTCTTGCTTTTTATCTGTCTGTCTCTCTGGCGAGCACACACACCCTCTAGCAAAAATCTCTCTTTAAAAAATAGAAAATAAAATAAATGAGGAAAATCTCATGTGGATTTTCTTGGGTCTCTGGTAGCTTATGAAACTTGGAATTTGGGCCAGCCCATGGTGTAGTGGTTAGTACAGCTGTATTTCACATAGTTGACGGAGCAGCTCAAGTCCCGAATCAGGTGGTTTGAAAAACAGGCTGGGTACATGTGTATGTGTGACCAAAATTCCCAAAGGAGAGAATAATGAAGGAAAAGTGTGCTGTGTAACTATGGGACTGTCTTTTTCTGGTGAGCACATGTACCCTCTGGCAAAAATTAAAAAAAAAAAATTAGAAGAAAGAACCTTGGAACCTATCTTTTTAAATTTAAATTCACTTGGAAATAATCGTAGTCACGTTAGTAGAAAGTCTTTTTTCTTATAATGGATTTTAATGTATCCAGGCAGCAGAGCCTATATATCTATGATATAAAAAAATAAATAACACCTAATGATTTGAATAGTTATATAAGTATCACTTGGTATTGTATTGGCTCTCACAGCATATCAATGTTGTGTAGATGGTATTGACCACTGTTCTCACTATGTTACAAATGAAGGTCTATTCTCCATAGAGGTGACTTACACAGGATCACTAAGTGACAAAGGCAGAGTTAGGAATCAACTTTTCTGGGATTCAAATTATTTTAGTGGATCATGCAATTTTTTATGATTTGCATTGACTCTTTGGCTTCACTGAAATATGTCTTTCCTCTCAGGATGGTTGATAATGTGTTGATATGAAAATGACTTTGAAGGTTATAATTATCTTGAAAAATTTTTTTGAAAGGGAAAATTAGAACTCTTGATCAAGTATGAAGTGGAGTGAATGTTAGGTCCTCTTTCCAAACTTTCCCTTTTCTCCCTGTAGGTCCTTTAAACTTTCCTTCCTGTGGGGCAGTTTGCAGCAAAGTGTTTCATTTGGTGACCTCTCTAAGTCACTGGTTGGTAATCAGTGATGTAAGATCCAATGCTATAGCTAAACACAAAAGAGCTCATTCAAAAATGTCATAGTATAATATAGTGACACACTATACCATTTGTTCATAATTCATGACCAGTGGACACAAACATTTCAGTTTAAGGGTCTGTCTGTGCCTCATTATATTACAGTGAAATAAGAACATTTAACATAGTTTAGACCTCTGAAGTAACTAAGCACCATAGAATGACACAAGGACAGGCTATCATAATTTTAAATAGTTTCCTTTGTACAGCTTATGTGATGGTTGACCTTTATTTAAGTCCATTGTGTTTTATTGTATTGTGCTTACTGGGCTCTCATCACTGAGAACCACTGAATGGTTTCTTGAGCTTAAAGATGAATGTTACACCATTGTAGGACTATGCCAGCAGTGACATTCTAGATTCAGTTTTTATAATTGGGTCATGGGTTTTTGTTTCCTATAGTTCTTCTGTAGATCAATACTCTAAAATTTGTAATTTTTAAATAGCAATAATTAATACTACTTAAGTAAAAAATAATACTTAAATTTATATAACACTGAATTTATTTTTTAAAGGAAACAATTCTTAGTAAAGTCTTAGAATTCACATATGTTAATCATTTTGTAGCCTGAAGCACATACTGTTAGTGTGTGTAGGAGGGCTAGTACAAAGAGGCAAATGGTAATAGTAAAAGATTCCTTTGATTTCTGCAGTAATCAAGATCCTTGTATACCAACTCAAAAATCCAAAATCTCAAAACCAAAGTCTTCATTTCTAATGCCCTTCATGCCTTTAAAATCTGAATGAAAAACAAAGCAAAGCAAAACAAAACAAAACAAAACACAAGCCACTTCTTATGAGTTAATATTTTTAAAATGTAGCCCTCTAAAAGATCAAAATATATGGTCATGACTCCTTGATTTTGAAATCGTATGAGTAGTTTACTGTGTGCTTTCAGATTGTACACCAATTAGAAGATCAACTCTTTTCCCCACTTCTAAGATGTAGGGTACCTGCCTCCTTATCTTTCTATATACTGTAGTGGTACGCTTTCGGATTTCTTATGTACAATAGAAAGAAAACTTCATGAGGGCAGTGTTTGTTTTTGTCTTTAGAAGTGCCTTCTTCTAAAATGGTAATCTCATCTTTTTCCAAATTGTCACACATTTTCTAATTTATGTTAATATGCCCCACATTAACATGAATACATTTTCTTATTCTCTGTAGCCCACATTAAGAAGTTGAAATGAACATACATCTATCAAAACAACACATTGTACTCCTTAAATATATACAGTGATTGTGTCAATCAAAAATAATGTAAACCTGTGACAAAAATAATTTGTAAACAAAAATAATGTAAAACATAACAACTCAGTAGCTGTGGGAGCCACATCCCACTAGCTGAATCCCTGCCCTGGCAGCTTGAAAAAAGGTATGCACGTATGCAAACCTCAAATCCCGAGGGAATGGAGAAAGGGAGGAAAAAGGATTCCTTTGTGAGCACACACCATTGGGGAGTGTTTTCTCTTTCTCTCTGTCAAGTACAGGTTCCCTATAGGGATATAAATCAATTTAATCTAGACAAGATAAATTGAGGTGGGAAAAAAGACAGACTTTGCGAGAAACCAATCACAGCAGGGATAAAGTTGTATGATCATGTCAACCATAGGAATCAACAATGTTTATACATGTACTTCTTTATATCGCTGCAGTTAAGAGAGTATGTCTCTAAGAATAGCTTTTTTGAAAATTTGAGCTCTGATTAAAAGAAACTAACTCACACCTTTATTATCTTCCTTGCCTCTAAAAATATAGAGGTCCCATGAGCCTATTTAAGGATTTTCCTCTAAGTTGAAATATTCATTAATTTACATTCATTGGTGCAAATTAGTCAGCTAATACTTTAAATGTAACACTTGTTTGTTTTCTCAGAATTTGATTACATCTGCTTAGATATTATCACATTTACAACACTGTAGTTTAGGTTGTGTGAAAACTTCATTATAACCCCCAATTTTTAGTTTATATGTTCTCTAGAGAGCAGTAGTTCATAAGTGTAATTCGTCTGATACAGACTTGATTAGTATTCCTCGTCAATGCTGACTGCTTTGGAGACACACTGGATTTTTTTTGTTTGTTTGTTTTTCTCTCTCAACATTTTTTTTCTGTGTATTGTATTTGTTAAAATGTTCTGTCCCCTAAAGACACACACAAACACACACACACATATACGCACCCAGAGGCCATTAGCTATGATGATTAGTGTGCACACACACACACACACACACACACACACACACACACACACACAGTTTTTGAAAGTTTTTATTAGGGCAAGGACCAAAGAAATTAATTAAGAGCCAGACCAAGCCTAAAAGGGTGTGTGTGTGTGTGTGTGTGTGTGCACACGCACATGAGTATGGAGTGAGAGAAACAGAGAGACTGAGAGACAAAATGGGAGACAGGGTGGTGCTTACCCTATGGCAAAAACAACTAGAGAGACGGAATGAGAGAGAAATAGAATGGGAGAGTGAGAAGAACCACTGGTGGTTTTAAGAATTGTATGACCAGAGAGAAACAGGATTGAGTTAAATGTTTCTTCTTATACATAGATTGACAGACTTAAACACCACTGAAAAATTAAAAATAAGAGTTACCAAATTATGTTCCTCAACTTCTACCAATAAGTATTAAAAAGTCAACAATATATATTTCTATATAGAACTGTAATAAAGGGTGTCATTTGTTTTCTGTAGAGGACTCATATCTAGCTTAGTTTATGACTCATTAAATACAGATGCATTATAAGGAAACTAAAACATGAATACATCCATATTTTCTTTCATTTCTTTCGTTTAAAAAATTGTGTCCTCATGTACTAATCCAAAAAACATTGCCAAATTAATACTTTACCATAACTATACTTGAAGTCATTCTGACTATAATATAGTTAACTATTCTGCTGAATAGTAGATGTGGCAGAGATGAGTAATTCTCTAGTTTACAAAAATACTTTGGTTCTTGATGAGTCCCCCATATATCAAGAATGGCAATAAACATTTTCAGCATTAGAGCAGACAAAAAGAATGATGATTTATGGGCCTAGCTGTAGGTCTTACTTGCTTCACCATGAAGATTGTTTCCATAGAGGATTTAAATGAACCCAGCTGGCTTAGTATTCTGTGAATTGCTGTAGTCATTTTCTCAGTTTAATCTTATGACTGATTTTGTAATTCTCACAGTGGGGGAAAGTTGACAACATGAACAGCATTTAGTGTATATAATTAGAAAGTTTGAAAACAAATGCCTTTTTATTCTATAAAAGCTCTGTTTGAAGGGATTTCAACCCCATGTGAAACTGTTGTTCAAAAAAAAAAAAAAAAAAATTGTGGCTACTGAGACTGAATGTGACCAGTCATCTTACAAAGTGATTTTCCTGTCAACAAAGCAATCATAATGAAGGCATTACATACCCTTAATAAGGAGAGCCAATGACCATAGAAAAAGGTTTATAAGCTAAAATAACACTCAGTGTTCATTTTAGAGAATCTAAGGATTATTTATGTACATTTAAATATTTTTTAGTTAGTACTCAGGCAGTGAGTTGGCCACATTTATTGAGCTTTTTCTCTCTGTGGAGCCCTGTGCTAGATGTTTTGCAGGGATAAAGAGAAATGAAACATGTATCTTCAGTCCTTGAAGAGCTTACGAGCTAGTTGCCAGATACAGAATATTATAACACTAACGCAGGAGACAAGGAGAGAGACAGGAGGTGTGTGTGGGGACAGGGGGATGGATTTTATTTAATAGCGCACATGAAAAATAAATTATGTTGCTCATAAACACTGGCTAACTAACTACAAGACAATAAAGTACACTGTTAGATGAGAGTCTGTACTGTATCAAGCAGCTCTACTTCTTTGGAAAGGAAAAGAACAAAACCAGCCCCTTGTTTCTCTTCCCTAAACAATCTCTTTGATTTTGTTTCTCCTGACTCCTGTCATGGGGACAAGCACAAAGCCTTGCCATTCACTCTTCCCTCCTTTTATTTCTTTTTTTCATTTTTAGTCTAGATTTTTAGAACAACACTCTTTTTCTTTTATGCTACAATAAGGTTATCATTAAAACTGCTTCTCCAGTTCCTATTTACTTTCTACATATGATCAAATGGTAGGATTTTAAAAATATTTTAGGTAAAATTAATCAGTATCTATTCAAAAATAACAATATAGTGGTTATATGAGGGTGATCTGTCCTCACCCCTTCTATTACTAATTAAGCACAAAAATAAAATATAATATTTCTTTTAGCAAGACAATGTCATGAAGTTTTTCCAGATAAGTAAGAATAAAGAAAATCACTATGTGATGCTCAGTATGAGGAATAACTCTAGGATCCAGGCAACCTGATCTGAAGGAATAGGAGCTATGCAGAGGCTGTTTAGAGAAAGGAGCTCAGTTTTCAAATTCAAGCAAGTAGCTAGATAAACATATTAAAATAGAATTCTCTACTTGCAAACCTGTGCTGAGAGAAGTGGAGGAGTATTGTAAACTATTAGGTCGGGCCAGTAGGTGGCATGGTGGTTAAGGCACTAGAATTCCCACATGGCCGACCACGGTTCAAGTCCCTGATCTGGTGGCTTTCTCTCTCTGTCTCTCTCTCTCCATCTCTGTCTCTGTCTTTCACTGGCAAAACCCATATGAAAAAAAGATAAATAAAATTAATAATTCTTAAAAAGAAAAACCTACTGTTAGGTCATCTGGAAAGCCATGAAGTTTATGTCTATGCAAAAATGTGTCATGGCTTTCCTGATTACGTGGAGAGAGATGTGGGTGCTTTATTCTTAGGATTTTTCATCATTCACACTCTGGTCCATTCAGATTCTTGGTGCTTCCAAATTTCACCCTTTATGAAGTATATGGGAAAGATGAGGGTACTCACTAACTTCTTAAAGCATCTCTTAGAACTTTTGTTCATTTGTTTGTTGTGTATTATTTTATCAGAAGTTAAATGAGATCATGATCAAGAGAAACAAAAACCTAATGTAGGAATTCTTAAAGTAAACTTACTGACATATATTGGGTTGCTGGAAAAGACATGACATATTTTTGCATAGGAAAACATGAAAAAATATGTTGTGACTTTTCTGACTACCCAATAATTGACGTGTAGTAAAATATGCTTATTTTAGATGTATAGTTTGATGAACTTTGGTAAACACCAAAGTTGTATTACAGCCTTAGAACCATCACTGTAATCAATAAGTGTAGTATTCTCATGACCCTGGGAAATTGATTCCTGCTTCCAGCTCTAGGCAGCTAGCGATTTGGTTTCCAATCACCATGATTTTGTTTTTCAATAATTTCCTGTGAAAGGAATCATAAAATAAGGAATTCTTTCTGTTACTTTGTCGTGTGTGACTTCTTTCACTTTATATAATGTGCCATGTATCTGCAGTTCATTTTTACTGCTGAGTAGTAATCCATTGTGTGGATATACCACATTTTGTCTACCCATTAATCAACTGATGGACATTTGGATTGTTTCTACATTTTGATATTATAGATAATATTACTATCAATATTCATGTACAGGATATCAATTTCTTCATCTTGGGTAAATACCTAGGAGTAGGAATCATGGGTCATATGAAAAGTAAAGGTTTAATTTAAAAAACAGTGTTTTCTGGGACCAGCAGTTAGCATAATGGCTATGTCACTGGACTCCCATGTAGTTGACCGTGGTTTGAGTCCTGGATCCGGTGGCTTAAAACTCACGCTGGACACGTGTGCGTGCGTGCCCAAGATCCTGAGAGGAGAATGGAGGAGAAGGGATTGCGGTGTGGCCATCCCCCCTGGGGGTGATTTCTCGCTTTCTGTCTCTATGTCTCTCTCTGTCTGTCTGGCGAGCCCACACGCCCTATAGCAAAAACCTCTCCAAAAAAAAAAGTGTTTTCTAAAACATTGTATAATTTTGCATTCATACTTACAGTTATGTTAAAACCACAATGATACACCATTTTGTGCCCAAGAGATTGGTAGAAATTTTAAATTTTGATAATATCAAGTGGGATAAGGATAAGGGATAGAGAGACATTTCTCCAAAGAAGATATAAGCACATAAAAAGATGCTCAACATCAATAATCATTAGGGAAATGTAAATCTAAAACACAGTGAGATACTATTCCACATTCATTAGGATGGCTACAATCAGGAAAATAAAAACACAAAACACAAGTGTGGGCAGGAATACAGAAAAATTGGAACTCTTGTGCATTGCTGGTGGGAATGTAAAGTAGTACATTTGCTGTGGAAAACAGTTTGGTGCCTACTACATAAAATTAAACATAGAAATACATTATAATCCAGTATTTTCACCTCTGGGTATTTACATAAAAGGATTCAAAGAAGAAACTTAAATATACATCAATATCCATAGCAGCATTATTCATGATAGCCAAAAAGGAGCTGTCCATCCAAATGTCCATTGATAATTGAATGGATAAACACTGTGGCATACACATACACACACACACACACACACACACACACACACACGAACATTAGTCAGCCTTTAAAAAGAATGAAATTCTAGGCTAGCTGGTGGCATGGTGGTTAAAGCAGCTAGATCCCACATGGCCTACTGCATGGTTTGAGTCCTAGATCCAGTGGCTTCAAAAACAAGGTGGGCGTGGGACCAGCAGTTGGCATAATGGCTATGTCGCTGGACTCCCACGTAGTCAAATGCGGTTTGAGTCCCAGACCCGGTGGCTTAACAAAACTCACGCCTGGCGCGTTTGTGTGCATGCCCAGGATCCCGAGAGGAGAATAGAGGAGAAGGGATGGCGGAGTGGCCATCCCCCCTTGGGAGTGATTTCTCGTTTTCTGTCTTTGTCTGTCTGGCGAGCACACGTGCCTTATAGCAGAAACCTCTCCAATAAAAACAAACAAACAAAAAACAAGGTGGGCATGTGCATGTGCATGCCCAGAATCCCAAAAGGAGAAGAGAAGATGGAATTGTGGCATTGCCATCATCCATGGGAGATACTATCTCACTTTCTCTCTCTTTCTGTCTCTCTCTTGTGAACACACATGCCAGCTAGCAAATTAAAAAAAAAAAGGAATGAAATTCTGATACATGCTACAATGCATATGTACCTTGAGGACATCATGCTAAGTGAAATAAGCCATATACAGAAAAGGGAAAATACTGGATGATTCTACTTATAGGACATACCTGGTATGACCAAATTCACAGAGACAGAAAGTAGTTATCAGATGTCAAGGGAAGAGGAGAATGGGGAGTGTATAATAAATACAAATAAATACAGAGTCAGTAGATGACAAAACTGTTCTGAAGAGAGATGGAGATGTTAGTTGAACAACAATGTGAATGTACTTAATGCCACTGAACTGTATAATGAAAAATGGTTATAACACTAAATTTTATCTTATGTATATTTGTACAATAAAAATGTTCATAGTAGCATTATCTATAATAAAATCAGAAATAATTCCCACACCAAGAGCAGAAACTAGATATTGAAAATGTTTAACAGGAGAATAGAACTAAAGTTACTTATTCTCATGTGAAATAGCTTACAACTGTGACAACGAATGAATATAGCTACAAGCATCAACATATTCATTGGGAAATTCATGATGTATTTTTCTTGTGTGTATGTGTGTTTGTGTGTGTGTGTGTGTGTGTGTGTTTGGAGAGGTTTTTGCTATAGAGCACATGCACTCGTTGGAGAGACAGAGAGACAGAAAGCAGGAAATCACCCCCACAATCCCTTTTCCTCCATTCTCCTGTCGGCATCCTGGGCATCCACGCACGTGTGCCTGGCGCGTGTTTAAGCCACTGGGTCCGGCGATCGAACCGCAGTCGACTACATGGGAGTCCAGCGACATAGCTGTTACGCCAACTGCTGGTCCCTCTTGTGTGTTTTTTAATGCAAAACTGTGTCATTATTTTTCTAACAACCCAATAGTTACGTAACTCACTCCTAAACAACTGCTTCTGGATATTGGCTTCTAGTGATTCTTTTGCAACATTTCATGTCTTAGACCTTTGAAGTTGATACAGAATATCTAAGACCCCTATGTGAAACCTTCAAGTGATATATTATTTTTACACTGAATAGACATAGCAGATCAGTCTATATAGTCCTATGTACCCGTTTGGTGGTGATGGTGATAATCTTTGAAGATATGAACAAAACAAAACAAAACACAAACAACCTTATTCCACCCACTCAAACCTCACATATATAAAATAATATTGTTAAATAAAGGGCTCATGACAATAAAAGCTAAAAGTTTTAGCTAAAAGCTTAAACTGTGTCTGAGAAGAAACCATTTAACACCATGAGATATTCAAGCTTATAAACCATGTCTATACCAATTTAAAATAATTTTATTTTTGTTAAAACAATTCTCAGCAGAATTTCTATTCAGTAAGCCTACTATAGACAGATTGATTAACTAGAAGCACAGGAAAGTATCAGACCAGCTTTTCTTTGTATAGATATATTTCATGGATTCATTTTGGCCTTTCCTAAGATGAATACAGTGTTGTTAATTTGCCCCTGGCCCTGGCTGCTTTAGGCTAATGCACATGGCAGGCGGGGGTGGGGTGGGGGGGTGGTTCTTTTAATAAGTGGGATCAGAAGGCAAAATGCTGAGAGGTGGAGCCGGAAGGGCAGGGAAGCAAAATTTTTTTTCTCTGAGAAACTAACATCACAAATGCTCTGCTGGGCCTGAGGGTGGCAATTGAGATGAATCCTCGTTCAATCCGATGATGTTGTCGTGGTTTCAAGTTTAAGCTCTCCTTTCCCAGATTGCTACCATAAATTAAACTAACAAGTGTAGAACCCTTTAGTTGCTTGACTTTTACACAGCTGATATGATCTGTTCCATTTTGGGTGGAAATACAACTATGATATCAAAATCAAGAGTGTAAAAGAGGGACAATCAGGCATACATAAAGAATTAAGTAATCTTTTTTACTGTAAATTACATTGGGCTGAATTAATGTCAACCCTGGTCATGTAGTGCCCAGGAAAAGCATTTTTGCTGACAGATTTAGAAATAAAGCCAGGAAAGCATGTATTAAACCTGTCTGGTCGTAGCTACAGAGCTAATGTCTTTATGGTAATTGCAATCCTTAAAAATACATTATCTTTCTCAATGTTATTGCAGTGTGTGGTGATGTTGAAGAAAGCAATAATTTGTAAACAACCCTTGGCAGAGAGCACAGAACTTAATTTTGTTTAAATAAAGGAGGCTAACATTAGAATTCATGTGCTGTATCAAGACTGGCAAGCAGTAGTAGTTGTTTTGATATATGCACTGGAGCATTCATGATTGCTTAAATATTAACTGTTCCATGAACATACAAATATAATGGAGAAAAAAGAAGCCATGATTAGGAAAAATTTTTACTAAAAGAAATAAAATTGAATTATCTGATCATATTGATAGTTTAGGTGGTTTGACTCTAGTCACTCAACCAGATACCTTTACTGCATTTTAGTATTTCATTTCTTTTCAAGGACAATGTATTACAAATATGTACAGTGTGTGTGGTGTTGCTTTACATTAGAACTATTGCCTTGACTGGGATTAGGCGATTCTTTTTATTATTTTTTTTTTCTGAGTAAAGATCTTGTTGATAAGTTCACTGAGTTACATGTGGCCATTGTGGACATTTGTATAAATAGCAGGGGGAAATGGGGAGATATGAAAGGGCTTCTTTTAAATACAGTATGTAGACATGGACTTTTATCTCACATTAAAGTTCTAATGTACTTTAAAGGTAGGGCTCCTTGAATGAGTTAAACATTTCCTTAAGTGTCTACATTGCTTCACTACTTCATTTCTTATATTCTTTATATGCAAATCTGGTTTTGTCTCTGATCAATATGTATTCTACAGCAATTCCTGCCAGAAAACCTGGTGCTCAGCCCACACATTCTTGCTTCTCTCCAGAAGAGAATCATTTTTATGCAGCTAGCTAGATATTTGCTCCTTGACGCATTCTGATATCTCTCTGTGCCACTGAGACACTGCAACTGGGACGTAAGGTTGCTTTGGGGCAGAGGCATAAAATCCATCACTTTGTTCTATATAATGTATGGTAATATGAACCAGGCCACATTCTCACTCTGGCCTTCAACCCCAGTGGAGATGCTGACACAGGAAATACAGATGAGCATATGCCACTACTGTGGGCAAGGGCGATGCTACCTCCTTTTGCTCCCTTCTTTACATACACTCACTGTGGTCTAGTTCCATGAGTAAACTGTCACAGATGTCAAGTCATTCGGCTCCTCAAGCCAATACACACTAGTCCTGAAATTTGGACAGGTGAAATACATTAACAACGCAGGAACTTTCATGACAAGCACTGAAACCTGATGTTTGCAACTTAAAATTTGGTATTCTGATGCCAACTTTGTGAATAATGTCTAAGCAACAATTCAGGTTTGCCAATAAGATGTGAATTTGCAGCTTGAGTTAGAGTTGGAAGGCATGAATGATTTGCTAGGTTATCTAGTCCATCACTCTGCTAATACATAGTAGACAAGACACACTATAGTGTCATTTAAGTGTATTTTCAATATAGTTTTAGGTGAAGGATGAGGGACAGTTTAGAAGACTTATGAACAATATATCTGGAATCTTCACAGCATAGTGTACTGTTTGCCTCATCTGTGTTTGCATAAGTGGGCGGTAAGTTATGATACAAATTAGCCTTGTTTTTTGATATAAATTATCAAGAACATTCGTAGCAATTCTGTCCTTCATATGTCACAGATTGCTAAACAATTCCTCTCTATTTTTAAATTGACACAAAGCTTTGAAAACATGTTGATATTTCAACTTGCATATAAACATATAAAAGTAATTGTGCAAGAACCCAGGCCAGCTGTAGACAATCTTGTCACTTGGAAATTTCTATATTTTTTTGGGGGGAGGGGGTTTGCTACAGGGCAGGTGTGCTCGCCAGAAAGACAGAGAAAGAGAAACAGAAAGTGAGAAATCACCCCCCCCCCCAGGTTGGATGGCCGTACTGCAATCCCTTCTCCTCCATTCTCCTCTTGAGATCTTGGGCACACATGCACATGCGCCCTGTGTGAGTTTAAGCCACCGGGTCCAGGACTCGAACCATGGTCGACTACATGGGAGTCCAGCGACATAGCCATTACACCAACTGCTGGTCCCACTTGGAAATTTCTTTGAAAAGTATTCTAGTGGTTCTAAAACGTTGCCATGCATCAGAATCATCTGAAAATTATATCTTTTTTCCCTAATACATTATAACAATCTGCTGAACCATACCCTCATAGTTTCCAATTCAGTCAATTTGTGATGGTGGCCCCAAATTTTGAATTTCTAACAAGTTCCCAAGTGATGCTGAAACTGCTTGTCCAGGGACCACAGTTCAAGAACCAGTGGAGTAATGCCCATGAATTCTTGATTTTCCTTCTTATTTCTTCCTTGCCTGATCCCCTCAGGCTTAATTATGCTGAACTTATTTGGGACAATAATTATAATAACTTAATAACTTTAGTCACTAGCCTCACCATTTTCCAGCTGCTGGCTCTGCTGCCCCTTCTATTATCTGGTTATTATCCACAGTCAATACCTTGAATAAATTATCCTTACATGTTACTTCCTCTTTCTGGCTATCCATTACTTTAAATTTTGAATTCTTGGCACAGTATTGAAACAGTGCTTGAAGGTCACCAAAGATTTCTCTAACATAAAATCAGTCCAAATTATGTTTGACCTGTCTATAGCATTTATTCATTAACCAATTATTGAACAAAATTGATACAGTGTTGAGTTTTAAGAAATTCGCAATGTGGTAGGCAAGACTGATGATATAAACAAAATTATATATAGTGAAATAAATGCTATAACTGGAATATATATAAATCACAACACGAAAACAAAAACAGAATTTATTAATTTTATTCAGGGAAGTTGGAAAAGGTTCATTGCTAGTAGCGATCACTTTCCCTGAATAATATTTCCCCATCACATACACTTTCATCACCAATGACATTTCATTCCCTCCAGTAAATACTAAATACTCAGTGTGTATAAGTTACCATGGTATGTTCTGGCACTAATTCTTACTAGCTGTGTGAACTAGGTCAAACTACTTAGGCACTCTGTATCTATAAGATACCCATATTAAAATCTAACTCACTGAATTGCTCTGAGAATTTAAAATAAAAGTAAGGCATAGAAAGTGCTTATCAAAGTGCTACCCCCTAGGTACATGCTAGATGGGTAACAAATGTTGGTTGCTGCCCCCATTAAAGGAGGGCTAGGATATCACTATCTGGAAGGACAGAAGGACATTATGAGGTGAGGAATAATGAGTAGGTTGAAATGTTTGCTTGCTCATTTGTGCAGTCAACAAATATGTATTGAGTGCCTGCTATTTGCCAGCTGATGTTGTAGATGCTTAATATATAAAAATGAACATGGCCAACGGAAAAGTTCTATACTTGTGTCTAGCATGGCTGGAGTGGGAGTAGAGGTGGAAGGGATAATAGCCAGAGGTAAGATCACTGTGGCAAAAGCGGATAGCTCACAGAGGGACTTGTAGGTTATGGTGATGACTTATTCACTGCAAAGATATGAAGGCAGCATAGGCTCCCATCACTTTTAATCCAGGCCATGATTATGGTCATAATAATAATAATGATCTTATTTAGTTCTTCAAACCAATCTATAAAAATAGCTACTCATCAAATACTCATTTTGTAGATAAGAATATTGAGACATGGAGTGTTTCTGTAACTTGCCCAAGATTACAAAGCTACTAAATGTTAGAGTCAAGGTTCCAACCTGGTTCTGTCTTAAAACAAAATCTGTGCTCAGTGATTATTCTGATTAAAAATTTGATTTTCATTATACATAATTTATAGAGAACCTTTGTATATTTTTAATGAAGAGAGTGACATGGTCATATATATGAGTAAAAACCATAATTATGTTAATTCATATAGGATAAAGTAGAGAGAATATATGGTCATGACCACTTTCTCATGGAATATATTCATGCATCTAATATCTCTGTTTAAAACATGAGCTGCCATCGCCTCCCTATAGCCAGTTCACTCTAGAATTAATTGTTTTTTTGGTAGTGGTTGTTCTGGGCATGCTATACCATTTTTTTAATCATAAGATCTTAAAACTTGTGGAGTCTTTGAAGTTTACTTTTCCCTTATCACAATATTCAGTGACTAAATCTTGTTTTTCTTCAGAATGTCCTAATTATCATTTTAATACATCAGTCCTTGACATTTGCCACCAAATTGCTCTCTTACATTATCACTTTTTTCTATAATTTTGTATTTTCTACTAAATTCTGATCTTGAGGCTTCAAAGGTACCATGTATCATTTATTTATCTTATCCCTGGTGTTCAGCACCATTGACAGTTCACTGTGGAGCACTGAGTATATTTCTGCATTTAGATTTGATTTGCTCCTAACCTGCCTGCCCTAAAATTATATATGATGCTCACTTTCTAAGTTGCAAATTATGACTATCACTCCCACCAAACTTTCAAATACGGTATCTTGGCAAAGTTTGGGTTTTGTAGTCAAACCGTGTGACATGTGAACAGGAGTTAAATTTAGAAGTATTGAACAATAATTCAGACAAGTAGGAGTTCATGTGGAGAAAAATCTCTGTTCAGAAACATTTATTGGCTATCTAGTATAGTCTACCATTCTCTTAGGTACTGTGGATTAAAGATACTGCTAAAAGAACGCCACTACCCTTGAAAGAGCCCATACTGAGTGCAGGAAACTACTGTGTTGAGGGCTGGCCCCAGAGCTTAGTGGTTAAGAGAAGCTAGATTCTACTTGGCTAACTGGGTTTGAGTCCTGACTCAATGGCTTGAGAAACACCAGGCATTAATGTGTGTGTGCCCCAAATTGTGACAGGATGGCAAGATGGAAGAGAAGGGATTGCGGCACATACCCATATCCATTGGGGCATCCTTTTCCTCTCTTCCTTGCTCTATGTCTGTCTCTTTTTGGCAAATGCATGGACCCTCCAGCAATTTTTTTTTGAGAGGTTTTTGCTATACGGCGCGTGCGTTCGCCAGACAGACAGAGAGAGACAGAGAGACAGAAAGCGAGAAATCACCCCCCAGGGGGGATGGTCACGCCACAATCCCTTCTCCTCCATTCTCCTCTCGGGATCTTGGGCACGCATGCACATGCGCCCGTCTTGAGTTTTAAGCCACCGCGTCCAGGACGCGAACCGCGATCGACCACATGGGAGTCCAGCGACATAGCCATTACGCTAACTGCTGGTTCCCCAGCAATTTTTTTTTTTAAAGAAATTACTGTGTTGAAATGTTTGTGGTGAAGGTGCATGGCCACCAAATTAATTGCCCCTGAATAAAGACGTCTTCAGAAATACAGTGTAAGTAGTCTTGAATGATGAATAGGTATTCAACCTTGCAGAAAGAAAAAAAGGATAGAGAAGAGGGGAAGTCTAGACAGAGAGAACACCTTGTGCACAAGCACAGTGGTATGAAACTGCGTGCTATGTTCAAGCAATTGTAATCACAATGAAAGCAGCAAGAGTCAGGTTAGAGAGGTAGACTCAGGCCAGCTCACAAAGGACCTTGTATGCAAAACCAAGATATTTGTGTTCTTTTTCAGCAGACCACAGGAGCCTTTGCCATAGACGTTTTTGAATGGATTCTAATTGTCCTGAAAAAAATAAAAAAAGGAAAATAGCATCTATTTTGAGAGGTTAAATTAACTGCGATTGTTTAGAGAACAGGACCTGTGAAAAGGGAACTTTCGCTTGGTGAGAGGTTGTTGTACAGAGGATAGTGACCAGTTATTTTCACTTCCCACTGAGGACAAAGCAAGACGAAATAGGCTTAAATCTCAGTAGAAGGGAAAATTACCTACAGAAGGGGTCCTTCACAGAAGATTGAGTGTGACTGACGTAGATCATTAAAATGTTGTCTTGGGCTCTCTGGCTGTGTGGTGGTTTCTGTGTACTGAAAAACCCAGTTTCAAAGACGTGGCAGGACTAGAGGTTTTCAGGCGTGAATGAGTGTATTGGAATAATGAAATCTGTCATGTATTAATTAGTTATTCAGATATTTTGCAATCTGGCTAACTAAAGTTTTGGCCATGTATTTGAACATGTAAAATATAGATAATATCTTTTATAATATAGTATTTGTATTTATTAGAAAAAAAGAAAAATCAGAATTAGCTAAAAAAGTGGGTGTTATTCTAAAGGTATTTTGTATTCATGTAGCATTTCAGGAAGTTCTTAAAGATTAGGGAGATAGAATTCATGTAAATTCAGTTATTAATCTTTATGTGTAACTTTTATTGGTCAGATGATTACAATTAAAATAGCTATATGGTTTATTAACTGATGGTGCTTTATCAGTTGATACAAGGACTCACAATTTTTCCATTATCATTCATTGATAACTCAGCTTACTAAAATAATAGAAGTCCTTTTTTAGTCCTTTCAAATGTTTCCAATCTGCTGTTTTTGTTTTTACTTTATAAAGGTACATTTTGAAAAGGGGATTGGGAACAAGAGTTAGTATAATGGCTATGTCGTTGAACTCCCATGTAGTCGACCACAGTTCAAGTCCTGGACCCAGTAGCTTAAACTCACGCCAGGCGCATGTGCGTGCATGTCCAAGATCCCGAGAGGAGAATGGAGGAGAAGGGATTGTGGCATGGCCATCTCCCCTGGAGGGTGATTTCTTGCTTTCTCTCTCTCTCTCTCTATCTCTGTCTTTCTGGCGAGCGCATGAGCCTTATAGCAAAAACCTCTCAAAAAAAAGGGGGGGGTGGATTGTCAGGGCCAGCAGGTGGCGTGGTAGTTAAGAGCTCACATGACTGACTGTGGTTCAAGTCCTGGACCTGGCGACTTGCTTTCTTGCTGTCCTTGTCTGTCTTTGTCCCTCTCTGGTCAAATTAAAAATACATACATACATACAGTTAAATAAAATAATTCTTAAAAAAAAGGGAGGGGTGGGACCAGCAGTTAGCGTAATGGCTATGTCGCTGGACTCCCATGTATTCGACCACACTTCGAGTCCCAGACCCAGTGGCTTAAACTCACGCTGGGCACGTGTGCGTGCATGCCCAAGATCCCGAGAGGAGAATGGAGGAGAAGGGATTGTGGCGTAGCCATCCCCCCCGGGGTGGGGGTGATTTCTTGCTTTCTGTCTCTCTGTCTCTCTCTGTCTGGCGAGCGCACGTGCTCTATAGCAAAAAAAAAAAAAAAAGAAGAAAAAAAAAGAAAGGAGGGGATTATAGAACTGCCATTTTGTTCATCCTTTTATATCTTATAAAAATAAGTCAGTGGGCCAGATGGTAGCATAGTCATAAAATGCAGTGGTCTGTGAGGCTGACCATTTGGGAAGGTTCTGGGCTCATATTGGAGAATTCTTTAAATGTACTGGACTCATGCTTACCTATGATTCAGGGCTGGCGAAATCTGGAGGTGGATCATGGCATCAAGACCCTTTTAGGGGTTCCTTTTCTCTCTCGGAAGAAATAAGTAAAATAACCTGAAGAAAAAGTCCTTGTCTTAGGACCAGCAGATGATGTAGTGGTTATGTTGCTGGATTCCCACATGGCAGACCAGTGTTCGAGTATCAGATCTGGAGACTTGAAACTCACACCTGGCGCATGTCCTAGCATTCCCAAATCCCAGGAGAAGAATGGAGAAGGGATTATGGCGTGGCCATCCTCCCTGAGGGTGATGTCTCTCTTTCTGTCTCTGTCTATCTCTATCTCTCTGGTGAGTGCTTACGCACTGTAGCAAAAATCTTGCTTTAAGAATTTTAAAAATTCATGTCTCTGTCTGTGCCCTTGCCAAGCGGTGGCTGGTGAGGATGAGAGAGAGAATGAAAGCGCAGGCAGGGATATAAAATAGCAATTTGCTTCTGGCTAGAACAATCCTTAAAATGCTTACTGTATAGCCACCACTGAGACATAGGCAATCTGGCAAGTATTTTTATATTTGATGTTAATTTAAAAAATTTAACGTGATTCGAAGTTAACCAGATATCAAATGGAAATCAATTTTGTTTCTTAATAAACTCACTTAAACACTTTGGAAGTGATTGTGTACATACTCAGATTAGATTACTGTGCTTCCATTCTGCCCCAAGAGATGGATATATCCAACTAGTACACTTGGAAGAGCAAATTATTGGATAAATGTCATTAACCAGTAGAATTGATGACAGTGAATGTTCTCAGTTGCTTTTTGTGCTGACATTGAGTAACACAATAGGGCCTGAGAGAGAGAGAGAGAGAGAGAGAGAGAGAGAGAGAGAGAGAGATGGAAAGCGAATGGCTAATGCGTGAATAGTGAGGACTTGATAAGAAAGGCTGAAGACATGACACAAAGTACACTTAAATAAGTAGAAATTCTTTTCCATTATATGCTAGTGTTATATATGTATTTTAAAAATAATTGACCTAAGGATCATCCTCATGGAGAAAAATTAAAAATACTACCTATTTGTAAGTTTAAAAGATTAAAATGGACTCTATATGTGAGGTATGTGAGGGTTTTTTTTTTTTTTGCTTTTTTTTTTTTAATATTGCAATACAGATTGAGTAGTTCACCTCTGAGAAATTTAAGATAATTCTCAGCTTGATAAGACAGGTGCTAGGTCATGTTTGCCCATGCTTTGAAGAGAACATTATGATTCTAAAATAGCATATACATAATTTGTTTACAAGCTTTTCTGATTTCATGAGGGATACTAAGATAGTTAACTAAAATGTTATACTTTATCTTTTCAATATATAACCATTAACTCTACTAAATTTTGTAGAAGAAATTGTTAATGGGACTATACTGAACATATATTTATTAGTAAAAAACAATTTCTGAAAATTAAGCACTTAAAGGTATGTATGACAAAAGCTGAAGCACTATTAATACAAAGCAACATAACAACCATGAGAAAGAAAAGAAAAAGAATATCACCCATAAAATTGACATATGAGTACGATGCTATTTTTCTATTTCTTTGTTCCCTCTCCAGTGTTAGCTATGTGTATTTTTTAATAACTACATTATACTTGTACAGTTTGGTGTCCTGAAAAACAAAGTGGGTTTCCTTGTTATGTATCGTGTTCTTTGTTTTATTTTTGTTTTTTGTCTCCATAGAGCTCATAAAATATAGATCAGTTTCTTTTTCTTTAGGAAGATGTACATGCAGTTTTCCCTGAGCACTTGATGTTTTTAGGATTTTAGGATTTAGTAGGTTAGTTAATTTGTTAGAGAAAAGGACAAATTTAATTTTCTTATTATTTGAAATGCCCAGCATAGTCTGAAAAGGATACACTTGTGAACATACAACACAGTAATTCCAGGTAAAGGCCTCTCTTTAGAAACATGAGCCTCCCATGGACTCTTCTGCAGCTGCTAGCCTTGCTATAGACAGATTGCCCTTGAGATTTGTGTTGCCTTTTGCCTTTCAATCTGTCGTTGAATTGTGTCATTTCCACCTTGCAGTGCTTACAACTGTTTAGTGGATCAGATGATAATACAGAAATTTAAGTATTTCACCTATGTGCAATCAGGTTATTCCAGAATTTCTGAAAGAAATAATTGTGACTGTTGGTTTGTTTGAAGCCTTGAGAAGTAGTATTTCTTATAAGTTGTCCACATCTTTGGGATATAAACAGGAGTTTAAACGTTGTAGTACAAAACAGATTCATTATGGGCCAGATTTATTAAATGCTGTGTTTTTTTTTTTTCTTAGTCACTAAAACAATAAGGATTAATTTACTCTGTAATTACCTAAATATCCTCTGCAGCCTTTTCATAAACCTGTTTGTGAAGAATACTCATTTATTCTCAACAGAGTAATCCTTAAAGCTAAAAACCTGAATCAGTATGAACATCAGTGGACAAACCCATCATCTTAGGATTATAGAATTAAAACATCCAATAGAATGAGAAAACTTGATACTTTGTGCTGTATTTATGCTTTCTTTCTAAGTAAATCCTTGATTTCATTTGCAGCTTAGTCTAGTATGAGTTTTATTAAAGAAAACACTGTATTCTCATCATATTTTTGTCCTATACTTTAAATTTCTTTATTATTCTTACCATGGCGTCTGTTTTCTAGTGTCTCTGCAAATGAAATATAGCATATAAGCAGACAAATAACCTTTTTTATATTACCACGATTTTGTGGTCAGATTTCTTTTATAACTCAGGATAAGAACAACCTTGAGAATTCTTTTCTGATCGTCCATGGAAGCAAAGGAGGGTAAAAATTACTTACACTTTTATATTAATTTACATCAGTGATGGCTAGAAATACATATTGCCTCAGAAATGAATCTAGCTTTCAGGAATATATTTCTGTAATAAAGCAAAGAACAGAATGTGGATAACATAAGCACACATTAACTTGCACTTTTACTATCAAAACTTAAATGAATGTTTTTCTCTCATGAAAGGAATAGTTCATTTTGCCATAATGATTCAGATACTTTTGAAAATATGGATTAAGGTTTAATTTGGCACTTTTATTCGCCATCTTTCTCACTTTTAAAGTATGAAGCACATTTTACAATCAAGAGCATTCCTTCTAAAGTGCATGAAGAACCTACTTCAAACTTTCCTTTTTAATTTGAAATGAGTCATAATGAATTCAATTGATTCATTCAGTTTTACTTGTTTAAGAAAAAGTCGGTTTAAAAAGTAAATACTAAAAAAAAAAAAATTGTTTCCTTTCAGATCAGAGATACTAAATCAGCAGATCAAAAAACAACCCTTTTGCATTTTATTGCTGAAATGTGTGAGGAAAAATATGGGGATATCTTGAAATTTCCTGAAGAACTGGAGCATGTAGAAAGTGCAAGTAAAGGTAATTGATTTCTAACTGCTTTTATTCTATTCCTTGACTATATATTTTATTTTAAAGGGTCAGGTTAAAGAATATCTAAACATTATTAATCATGAAAGTATGTTTTGTTTGTTTCCTGATATAAAAAAGTGAGAAGATTATTTTCTTTACCTTAAATTTGATAGTAGAGTACATTTTAACCTGAAATTTTTGCCTTACTTCATGTTTTAATACTGCTAGGTTATTGAAGCTTTCATAACTCAGATAATATGTTCATTCTCTCATCTACTAAACATTTCAATATATATTGTTTCCAAAGAAACCATACCATAGGGTTTCTGGTGATATGATCATGATTTTAAGAGTTCTTGCTTGAGTGTATTTAAAATCTTGAAGGTCAGAAAAGTTACACACACACACACACCTTATTAAAAAAAAAAAAAAAAAAGATAAATGTGGGACCAGCAGTTAGCACAATGGCTATGTCGCTGAACTCCCATGTAGTTGACTGTTATTCGAGTCCTGGACCCGGTGGCTTAAACTCAGGCCGGGCGTGTGTGCGTGCGTGCCCAAGATCCAAAGAGGAGAATGGAGGAGAAGGGATTGCAGCGTGGCCATCCCCCCTGGGAGGTGATTTCTCGCTTTCCGTCTCTCTGGTGAGCGCACACGCCCTATAGCAAAAACCTCTCAAAAAAAAAAAAAAAAAAAAAAAAAAAAACAGAAAAGATGAATGTGAGAAGTGCTACATGAGAAGATAATGTCCTATAGTTCTGATGAGGGAGAAAGTATTTTCAAATGTGTAGATAAGAGAAGAGGTCAAAGTATGAAATATGGGCATAGGGTTTTACAGACATGGAAAAGATATTTGTCTTCCAGAGAGAAAACAGTGTGCACAACACATAGTGGTAGAATGTTTTAGAACAGATGAAAAGAATAGTTGACTGTAAGGCTGGAGCTATAAGGTAAGCATCTCAGAGACTTTAGTGTCATCAGACTTGAGTCCAATGTTTATGTGGTAAGTGGTAAGGCATCTATGACATAATAAATTGGGTAAGACTTGGCTCCAGTGAGGAAAAGGAGAAACAAAACAAAAATCTTTCCAAGAGTTTAATTCTGGGCACTTAGCTTTGTCAGCAAGTATTGTTTAGTTTTGCAAGAGGGATATAGTTCAATTTTACAGAGGCATATCAAGTATTTCTCTCATAAGAAGTTCCCAGGTTGAAGGAGTTGAGGTATCTTTTAGATAAAGATTTTTCTGAGGTAACTAACTCTTTTATTTGTTGATGTCTTTAATAAAGGTCATTTAAGAGTGTAAGTTTTTAAGGACTCTCATAGTGAGACTTAAAAATCACCATTTTTGGGATATTGATTGCATATATCAATTTATATTGTGTGCTAAATTACTATGCTGTGTGCTTTTTTTGTTTTTGGGAAACTGAAAAGGAAAATCTGTTTTTTAGCAAAATCAGTTTCGTATTTTATATGTGTAAAGAAGAAGCAAAGTGAAAGAAAGGAGGAAAGATCAAGGAAACATTTTCTGAGGGTGAGAATATATATGTGAAGAAGTACATTTTCTCTTTTAGATAAGAGAAGTATGCCATAAATCCTGTATTTGAAATTGCACTGTAGTAATTCCATTCTATAACTCTGAGGACTTTCAGTAAGGACTCAAAAGCATATATGTTTCCCAAGTTTATTACAAACCATATAAACCTGTTAGTGTCCTTTGAAGGAAAAACAAGTGAGCCTATAAAACCTCGAATATTGTTTGTGTAACATTGTGCAGTGGTAATCTCTGCTGGTCTGGTATTGTCAATCAGATCTTCAACGTATTTCTTTAATTTTATCCAATGTGTCTCATTTTTTGGTCCAAGGACCAGAAAAACACTAGAATCAAACTATGATTCTATACTACTATTTATTTTCTTTCTTCGCTTTAAGAAAACTATGATGGAAAATTCCATTGAGTAGGACTGAAATTGCAGCTTACTACTTTTCGAAACAACATCTTGGCTCTTGAATTTAAAATGACATCTTTGTGGCTAGAGGATTATTTACTAATAATGTTGAATAATAGCAACATTTAGAGCATTTGTATTATAATTTGAAATATGTAAAATGCCACAAATAAGTCAGGTTCTGAAATTAGATAGTTTTGGTGCTATGAATGCTGTTTTTTTTTCCTTTATTCATGATAATGTGCTTGTACACGTGAGAAAAAGAGTAAGAGAGACAGAGTGAGATTAGCACTCTCCACAGGTCTGCCATGCCATGGAATCTTTGGCATTCGTGCACGTGCCTGGGCATGTTTCAGGCTAACCAGGGTGGGTATTCAAACCATGGTTGTCATGTGGGATCCACCTTCTGATGAGCAGCACATTAACACACAGTGCTATACCATGGGGCCAGCACTTATTATTCCTTTTTGATTGCTCTCTACCAGAATTTTTTTCTATTTTGTAGTAGTTGTTGTTGTTGTTGTTGTTGTTCAACACGTAGAATCAGACCTGCCCTCTAGCCTAGTGGTTAAGGGACTCGGATCATCAGTGATCATTGCTGGTTTGATTCCCAGTTTCAGTGACTTGAAAAACACACTGGTTGCATGTGCATACATGTCTAAAATCCTGACAGGATGGAGAAATGGAGTAGAAAGGTTTGTGACATGTCCACACCCCATTGAGGGCTGCTTTCCCCTCTCCCCTACCCCCAGCTCTCTAGCTCTCTCTGGTGAGTGCATGTGTCCTCTGACAGTTAAAAATGTAAACTTAATTTTTAAAAGATTTTTTGAAAGAAGTATGCCAAAAATACATTCCATTAAAATATTTCACCAATTTTATAATCATGATTTTTAATTCTTATATAGAGGATACTTTATATGAATATATCTGATAAATGCGTATTTTTAGTCAAAATAATCTGGAATGACTGAAATGAAATCTGGAATGAAGCTTGTTTCAGCTTTGATTTTTAAGTTTAACTACCTGTTGATTATTCTTTGTGTCTGTGTGTATATGTGTCTGTGTGGTATGTCTGTAGATCCATATCTATATAACTATTAATAATTAGCTAAATTTGTATATAAGCCTATATATGTACATATATTTTTATGCCATCATATATAGAGGCATTAAATCATATAGTTTTAGCTACTGTTACTGATATAGACTCCAGAAAACAGCCTTTTGAATTAGACACTCTAATTTTCTTGTTCCAACTCTCTTACTCGAGTTCTATAACCTTGAGCTTGTAATTTAAAGTTCCGAGTTGTTTCCTCATTTGTGAAATGAGAATGACAATAACAATAAGATTTAACAACTTAACCTATACAGAGCATATAATAAAAAGCTTGACATATAGTAAGTATATAGCTGTTTTGATACCACTATTATATTATTATTGGTAGTAGTAGTAATTGACATGCTACGAAGAATATTATAGTTGTTTCTATTGGATTAAGGAAATAATCATCAGGATATCTTATAGTTGTTCCAATCTCAAGTAAAAATATATTATATTAAATTCTGCTTATTTGTTTCCTATGCAAGGGCTTTTGGTAAATCTTTTCATATTTTTATCTTTTTACAGTATCACCAACTTCTTTCTCCCTATCCATTTCAAGAGTAGAATTTCTCTGCTGTATTTTGATTATCTCTGCTTCTGTGTATTCTTCTTGCCAGTGTTCTCAAAAGACCATTCCCAAAATCCTCTTCCTATCTCACTGTTGGGCCATGGCAATCCCCATTCTCAAGTTATTTTGACTAGTTCTTTCTCTTTGCCTATGAAATTCAGACTCAGAGTTCTTAACTCAAAAAGTTCTTAAGCGCATTCCGCCTGCTTGCGTTCCTCTTTCATTTCCTCCTGGTTCTCATTTCAGTGTACCCAGACATATATTCTCTTGAGCCATTTTTATTCCTCTATAATAATCCTGTCTCTGTGTACGATTTCTTGCTGCCTGGAAATCTCACCTGTCCTGTCCTCTAAGACAACTGACTATCATTTGTCAAATCACTGTTCAGAATCCATTTTCTTTCTTTCTTTCTTTCTTTCTTTCTTTCTTTCTTTCTTTCTTTCTTTCTTTCTTTTCCTTTCTTATTTTTTTCTTTTAATGTTTTGTTACTGAAGCCTTAGGAGAAAATACTTTAGAATTCAGTCTGCAGGAAGAAACAAAACATAATGAGAGGTCAAGCCAATTACCTCCTATTTATAGTTAAACTTAACCTTTCCTTGATATTTGAGTCTAACTTTACTTGTTTGCTTAATATTATATTTTAGCCCTGTTTGAATCACATTTTGTCACCTTTAGTACTGTGTATTATACACACACACACACACACACACACACACACACATCTATATGTATATATTTTTTTCATATTCTTTCGGTAAAAAATAAAAATCGATGAACACTGAACAATTTATTTTATTTAATGATGGATTATCTCCTGCTGAGATGATCCCTTTGTCTTAAGAACCAAGAAAAAAAGTATCTTTGTCTTTTAACTGAAAAAGTATAGATAAAACAAAATTAATTCAGTTAATTATTTGATTATATAGTGGTTCATCAGAAAACTCATTTTTGTATAGAAAATTTGTCATGACTTTTACGATGATCCAATAACTTATATGTAATGAACAATTGTATGACTATTCATACTTTTGCGTATGTTTTTGGATCATTAGAACCCAGATACATACATTGACAGAGAAAAGATCCTTTTTATATGGCAAAGCAAAGAACAATTTATATTAGTTGAGTATAAAAGTTATAAGCCTCAGTATTACCAACAGAGGGGGGAAACCACATTGAAGTAAAAGGAAAACAAAATAAGAAAAGTTCGTGGGACCCAGGGAAAATTTTATTTCATAATTACTTTTATTCCTTGTAAAACTAAGCTTTTAAAATGTTGTGCTTCTTGGAAAATGCAAAGCTATGTGATAAAGTTAGCATATTTTCCTAGAGCTCTGTAACTCAAAGATATTAGGGAAAAACACCATCATTTTTACATTAAAACAGATATATATTATGGAGTAGAATGCAAAATCCACATGAATTTTTAAAATAAAACATAACTTCAAAGAAATTTCACACTTGCAGCAGATTCCTAGGGGTACGTGTTCAATCTTCTCTTTCATTAGGGGCACTTTGTGAGAAAAGTTCATGAAGCTTTGCCTGAAGAATTAGAGAGTGATTTTGTTATGGTTTGGGTTCGTTTGTTTAGTTAGTTAGTTAGGTTTTATTGCAGGGGGAAGGGAGAAAAGCAGGTAGAGTGTGGGAATATAGTGCATCACTTCCTTTTAAACACATATTTTCATCGTCCTTATGAAGTTTGGAGGAAAATAATATATTGTAACTTTATTACCAGTGAAATTAATGAGATATTGTTGCTTTCGTCATTTTATTCCAAGTTAAATTATAAATCCGTGAGTATTGTCATTCATATTGGACATGCTCACGAGTCTTCAGAGAGAAAAAATGGTTGCCATAGGGACTCTGATGCCTTTAAAACGTTGAAAATACTTTTGATAAACCACAGTTATCATTTCTCCAATCATTAATTTTAAAGATTACATTTATGTGTGTGTATACATATAAATTTATATATAATAGACATATATAGTAGAAAGCATTGCTGGCTTACTATTCACATTTAATAAATCTTTTATTTTTTTCCCTTCTGTGGCTATTATTTTAACTTTCAGCTTTGAGGATTTTTAGTTTGATTTAAAACCTCTCCTGTTTTATAGGTCGGCTTCAGGGATTAAACCAAAAGGGTAACTAAAATTTAATTAAAATATTCTATTCAGTATGGGAAAAAATTATATTAATGTATTTGAAGGCACTATTAATCCTAACTTTTGCATAAATCCAAAATGGATTTCACTTCAGTTAAATTAGCACTATCCTACGAGAAAAAAGTTAGTTATTTCATATGAAAAATGTTAATTTCTTATAAATTAAGTAAATTATAAATTTTAACAGTTAGCTATGTGTTGGTATCTACACTGTTCTCATTGTAATACGAGGGGACTTCAAAAACTTCGGAGAAATATAGAAATATAATACCTGTTTATTTTCATGGGAAAATTTTTAAATTCATGTATAATTATTTTGTGTTATACACTTTCCATGAACTTTTTGAAGACAATGCCCTACCCTAGTCTGTTTATGTACTACTTTCCTCACAGGATTAATAATGACTCAAATACAGATTAAAGGAAATGTTTAGGAAAAAAAAATCTATGAAACAGCTAAAGAAGAAGAGAAAAACTAACATAATAGCAGAGTAAAAATGTTGGGGGAAAGAAAAAAAAAAAAACCAGAAAACAGTATTTTCAGAAACTCCAGAGTGAGCCAGTAGAAGCTTTAGAGATCATCTAGTCCCTGCTAAAAGGGACCCAAGGCAGCATTTAGTCCAGACTGGTCATTTTACAGTTGAAGAAACTGAGACTTGGGATGTTGGAGGAATTTCCCACAATCACACAGCTGCATGGTAGAGTCAATGTGTTTGTAGACCTTGTTTAGAGTTGTCCTATTACATATGTTTCAGCTACATTTTTACTTCCTTCATGATCTAAAACATTCAACAGAGATTCATGTTCCCATATTGGAAAACATAGAAAGTAAACACTGACCAAATAAAAATCCTACGAGAAAGTGTGAAGACTACTTCCTCTATGTAGTTCCCCAGAATCTCTCCAGCCCCATCCATGCTGATAACGTTAATCTCTCTTCCCTCTTTGTCACATCAGCACTTTAACTTTATTAACAATGTATAGTACATGCCACATTTGCATTTTATATTTAATTGTTTGTTTCTATCTCTGCCTTCTAGAATGAGTTCCTTAGTGGCAGAACTCTGTCCTATTTGTCCTTATAGGCTCAGTGTTAGCACAGCACTTTAGAAGTAAGCACCCAATAAATGTTTATTAAATTGAATAATTGCATATCATTGTAGTACAGTAGCCATATTTCACAGGGAGACATTGTAGGAAGTTGACAAATAGAGAATAGAAATCTGAAAATTAACTGCTTACTGTAAATATGAGAGGAGAAACAAGGAGGACACTAGGACATAACAGTATTTCCTGGTTCATATTTTACTTTTTACAAGGAGAAAGTTGAAATTGCACATAATAGAGGGCACAAGACAGTGGGACAGTGATAAATCACAATGCTCTATGAGGGTGACTGTTCCTGCTTCGTGTGGGAATGTTCCTGGTTCACCTTTGGTGACCTCTCTGCCCATGACAGACGTGTACATGCCTATGATTCAGGGCTGGCTGAACCTGGGGATGGATTGTGGTATTGGGACCCCACTGGGGGTGCTGTCTTATATGTGTATGTGTGTGTGCATGTGTTTCTCTCTTTCATAAAATAAGTAAATAAAATAAACTTAAACTTGAAGCAATTGAGTTAATAATAGAGAGGGCTTAAAATTATGGAGGTGACCAAACCGTAAGGGTTTATGGTGAACAGTGAGGACTAAGTCTCATAGGAAACACTGGGAACCACCACCTCGATGAAATATGTAGCTGACTGCTGAGACATCTGCCTTCTTTTATTCTGATGCCTGAAAAAATTGCTTTCATATTGTCTACTGCTAGTTTTAGTGAAAAAAATCTTTGTGTTATATAACAAAACCCCACTGCTTTAGAGCATTTGACTTATAGTGATTTATAGGAGCTAAAATGCGAGAGTGTTAAATTATAGGATTTCCTAACAGATTTAAACTCTGAGTTCCAATCTAACTTTTTAGAAGCACAGGATGATAACTTAGCAGTATGACAAAACGTCAGTAGAATTGACTTTACTTAAATGTTAGCAGTCTGGATAAGATTAAGTACATATACCACTACATCATTTTAATAAAAACATGAAATTGTTCAGCTTCCTTTGGACTTTTTCATATGTATTGTTTAAAATAACTTGAACAGTTTTTGCTGAACAAATTGGATTTTATCATATCAATAACATTAGTATGTTATAAAATTTAGAGAAATGTTATTAAGTTTTAGGGAGTCAAATACTAAATATTAATTTACATAAAATTTTCCAGTTGTCTATATTTCTTTCATCCTTACTCTCAAGTCACCCCTACTTTTTTTTTTTTAAACAAAGTATCTTTAAAAATAAGGGAAACAATAAGCAGTCCAAAACAGGCATAGAAATTTCTTTATTATTTTAGTGCTTTAGTGTGGTAAGAACATTTAATATAAGATCTATACCATTCACATGTTTTTAAGTATACAATGCATTATTTTTGTCTATTACAAAGCAGATCTCAGTTAAGATGTATAAGCTATAGAAAATGTACTTTTGATGTGAAATGTTAAAGGATTGAGGAAAGAAAGTGTTTTGTTTCTTTGTTTGTTTGTTGTTTTTCTTTTCCCCTGGCTGGTCAGTAATCTAGTCATTACCAACAAGTATTTCCAATTCATAACATAAAAAGCACCCTAATACATTTTAATTTCTAGAGGAAACTGTTGGGTGAAAACATCAGTATCCTCAGGTAGTAGTGAAGGGAAGCAGAGATCATGGCTATTTGGATTTGAGTAAACTGTTTCCCATAAATCAATGATTTCTAATAGACTTACATAGGCATTTGTCAGAGTACCTTGGCTTTTGCATCCAAGAATCTTTTTTTGATAGAAAATTATATGTATGTCTTATAACATTACTTTTTCTGTCTTAGGGTGTCAACCCCTATGCTTTTTCCAAACTGGAATGCCACCCACTTCTCTTATCTCTTTTGAGCTCCTATATCTCTTTGAAGGCCCAGGCTGAATCCTAGTTCTCTATGAAGCCTTCCTTAACTGCTCTAGCTTGCAGTGGTTTCTCACTTCCTTCGTCTATCATAGTACTTACTAGAACCTTTTCATTTGCTCCTTGATCCTATATCCTCTGGCACTGCAGTGCAAGGGTTTCTGTGCTTCTGGCTGTATCCTGGAATGACACTTTCTGAAATAATGTATGATATCATTAGTCTTGCTTTTACAGGGCAAATCTAACACAATATTGGCGTAGTAAATTCAGCTCAGCGAGTGCTTATTAAACATCAACCTGATCCTAGCTGCTGTTTTTTGTTTTGTTTTGTTTTGTTTGTTTGTTTGTTTTTTTAGCCCAGAGGCAAACTTTCTGGGAACTTGGATTAACTAAAATATATTTGCAGATACTTATTTTCAACTTCTTACCCATTAAGCAACAAATAGGAAACAAGATGTTCAAATATATTTTGTAAAAGTTGTTGGGAGGCTAGCAGGTGACATGGTGGTTAAGGCACTGGACTCCCCACATGGCTGACTGCAGTTTGAGTCCTGGAACCAGCAGCTTGAAAATCACACCAAGCATCTGTACATGTGTGCCCAAAATCCCTAGAGGAGAAGAGATTGCAGCATGGCCATGACCCATGGGGGGTGATTTCTCACTTTCCCTCTATCTCTTTTCAATGAGTGCATGTACCTTATATCAAAAATCTAAAAATAAAACCAAAACAAAAAAAGCAAGAAAAAGTGGTCATTGTATTGGCTCTGTGGTGCAAAGATAATGCACTACTCATGAGAAGCTGGATGTCACATGGTGACAGCAATTTGAATCGCTGGCCTGGACTACCTGAAGCATGTCAGTCATGCATGTACTTGCAAGTACCTAGGATTCAATGGACTGGAGGACTGGAAGGTAATGGTGGTGTGGCCAGGCACTGTAGAGGATGCTTCTCTCTCTCGTACACTCACTCACTCTCACATGCACGCATGTGTGCTCTTCCATTAATAAACAAACAAAAAAAATACATGGTTTCTTAAGGCAAAAATAATCTATGGTGTTAGAAATCATTATAATAATTACCATTGGGATAGGTTTATGATTAGAAGGGAGTATGTACCCAGGGCTTCTGGGCCACATTTGGTCAAGTTCTGTTTCATGATCTGGATGCTAGTTGCATGGGTATGTTTAGTTTATAAAACCTCATTCAGATAGTCACTTAAGTGTGCTTCTCTAAATGTATGTTACACTTCAATAAAGTATTTTTGTTTTTTAGATGAAGTGTTGCCATATTGTGATCCTTCTGCTTCAGCCTCTCAGCTGGAACCCCTGGCATATGCTACCATACCCAGCTATTTTTTTTTTTGGGTGGGGGCAAATTTTTATTTCAAAAGCTTGAATAGCTTCAATATCCAGGTTGTGGCAAAATCAGGACACATATAATATACTTTACTATACATTAGATTCCCAATAAGTACAGTAAAATGAACACTTCTGTTACAGGAAATGTATGACACAAATAATATAAAAGGTGAAAAGTGACACTGGTTTCCTGGGATATTCCTGGAAACAGTAATAAGCAGGAGAGTGATTTCCAGAACACCCAGCTATTTTTTTTTAGACAAGGTCTCGCTGTGTTGCCCAGGCAGGCCTTGAACTCACAATACTACTACCTCAGCTTTCCCAAGCTGTTTGGATTATAGGCACACACCACTATCCTCAGGTCAGACTGAGAATTTAACCCTGGCCCTTAAATGTGGTCCCAGCCTGAAGAACACAGTGTATTAGCAGTGCATGCCACTCACTACAGCTGGGCCAAAAAAGTATTTTTTATAAAGGCAGTCATTCAAAAATGTTAAAACACGTAATTACTTAGGAATAGTGAGGTGTTAGGGATTGTGAGGAGTGTAGTACATTTTAATTCTGAAGGTTTTCTTATTTTTACTTATGCTTACTTATAATGATCAAATGTGTTGTATACATATAAATAGGCAGCTGCTGTCAGATTTGATCTGACATTATTGTAAATGTTGTTTTTCAGGAAGTTGTGTGTCACTTAAGGATTTGATTGAAGTGTCTTAAACAGTAGACAGGTTTTTTTTTTTTTTTTTTAAAGAACAATACCCACAAACCACATTATATGCTGCGTGAAGATCAAGGTGGTCTTTAATGTAGTTTGTTGTCAATATTATGCCATCTCGTGTATCATTGAATCTTAACAAGTCCTAGCACATACTGAGTTAAAATTTCTACCAAGGAGCTGTGTCTGCTATCATTTTTGTCATTGTGTGTTTGTTTCAATGTTAGGAAATAGGATATGTTAGAATGTTGGCCAGTTTTGAATTCATTGTGGATTCAAGCTAGTTATTTAAAAAGTGGTTTTTAAGAAAAGTTTATTTCATAAAAGAGAAAGAGATCCTGACAGGGTCTCATCATGCCATGGTCCTCCCAGTCTTCCAACCAGTTGGGATTGCCAGTGGGCCCACAGGTGTATCTGGTATATTCAAGACAACCTGGGAATTAAACCATGGACCTTTCCATATGGCTCTAGTATTGCAAAGCAGTGCCCTACCATCTGTACCACCCCAGCTAGGCCAAAAAAGGGAACATTAGGAGCCAGCAGGTGGTGTGGTGGCTAAGGCACTGTACCCTCACATGGCTGACCACAGAGTCTCTGACCACTGGGTTTAAAATCATGTCCGGTACATGTGCTTGCATGCCCAGAATCCTGATAGGAGAATCGAGGAGAAGGGATTGTGGTGTGGCCATTCACCCAGGGGGTGATTTCTTACTTTCCTACTCTCTGTCTCTCCCTGGTGAGTGTATGCACCCTAGGGCTATACATATATATATATATATATATATATATATATATATATATATGTAAATATTGATACATCAAATGTTCAAATCTGATTTCTGAAATTAAACCAAGGGACTTATTTTATACAAGAAGTTTAAAGACTGATTGAATATTGTTAAAGTGGACAGAGGAAAGTAAGGGAAGAGGAAAGGATGACTAATATGAAGAAGGAGGAACCAGCTTTCTGCTGTCCATGGCTGAATCATAAGAAAAGATGGATCATACTAAGTGGAGACTCCATTGTACCACTGTGGAAAACAGATTCCACAGTCAACTTAGTTATCATTACTGTAGTTTTCACCACCACCATCTTTTTTATATATTCATCAATATGATGAGACTGGCTTAGGAATGTGTAGGGCATAGGGATTTGGGGAGAGTACCAAAACAGTATCAGAAATATCTGAGCAATTGATTCTTTCTTCCAATTTTAACACATTTTCAGCATGGCTAGAATATAAGGACCAAGTCATAGGCAGTATCACTGCTGTTGTGGTTCCTTGAAATTAACTGGGATCTTTTGCTTGAATTTACATTCTACAAGTTGATGAGTCAAGTTTAGAAAATGGCAAATATATTTCCTTGTGTCATTTTTACATGACCCAAACTCCTTAACAATATTTCTGTGGAAAACAGACAGAAGGGAGTTGGCATTTTTATTTGAAGATTTCATTAAAGTACTCAGGAGAAAATTCTGAATCCCATTGGAAGCTTAATTTCTCTGTGTAAAGGATTCTATTCTATTATAGTCATATTGGAAAGAAATATGTGCTAGAAGTGATATGTCCAAGGATGAGAATTATAATATATACATTCTAGTTCCAACTTTGTCAACAACTACTTTTTTGATCGTAGGCCATTTAATATCTTAGTCCCTATATTCTCATTTGTATAAGGTTTCTTAATTTGAAAAACAGAGATGGTAATATTTAGCCCACTTATCTCTCAAGGTGATTATGATAATAAACTTAGATATTGGATTTGGAAATGCCTTAGGAAAAATGTTAGAGAAAAATAATGGTTTATTATTCAAACTCATTTGAGGATATTAATGCCAATTGATTTTGTTTGGATATATACACACACACACACACACACACACACACACACACACACATATATATATATATCTATATATACATATACACACACACACACACATATATATACATATATACACATTAGGATTTTTGCTATAGGGCATATGCATTCACCAGAGAGGGACAGAGAAGGCAGTGAGAGAGAAAGTGACAAATCACCTCCCAGGGGGAATGGCCATGCTGCAATCCCTTCTCCTCTATTCACCTCCTTGGATTTGGGGCACATGTACCCAGTATGTTTTTCAAGCCACTGTGTCTGGGACTCTAAACGCTGTCGGCCATGTGGAGTCTAGTCCTTAACCACTATGGCACCTTGCTGGACTTCATCAGGTTATTTATTATTATTTTTTAATGTTCCTTCCGTCCTTTTTTTTTTTTTTTTAAAAAAAAAAGTGAAGATAAAATTTACTTATTAAGTTGTAAAGCTTTCTGAGGAAATGTATGATGTCATTTTGTTTACTTTCCATGTTCTTGTATCTTTTTCCATTTTTGAGCCTTTTAGAAATAAGATTCTAAAACATAATCACAAAAGCTCATCTTATTTTTGAAAGGCATCTCTTAGCTTTGATGGAAGAATCATTGTCATTCAAAGGTTGAATATAAAAGTTCCAGTATCCTATTTTGTTGGACTATCTTTGTCCTTAGATGTACAAATAAACATGAAAGAAAAGGAAAAAAAAACATGTAGTATTTAATTGTCTAATATAAGTAATTGATAATAAAAGGGAAAATTAAATGAAATTAAAAGACTATTGCAATAACTAATAGAAATGATAAAGCATTTATTTTTTGTGCATTTTAGAAGAGAGAATTCTGCTTCCATTTGTAGCAGGAATCCAAAGATATTACTTATGCTAGCTACTTATTTCTTCACTGAATTATGCATTTTCTGATACCTAATAGTGGTAATAACCACTAACATTTATAAAGAGCTTATTAAGTGCTAAGTACTCTTTTAAGTGCAATTTTATTGTGAAGTAGACTGAGGCTCAGTAGATTCAAGTGAAGTGCTCAAGATCACAAAAAAAAGGAGAGCTAAGATTTTCTCTACATCTATATTCCTTGTTCTTTTTCACTGTAACATCACTCAGAGTTATACCAAAAACATAATTGAAAAGAATATCAAATATGAACATTTTGTTCTTAAATTTTAGATAAAATGATGAAGCAATATAAATCTTGTTAAATTGAACATTCTTCTTCTTTTTTTTAGTCTTTATTTTGGAAGTTTTCACCTTATGGCGTGTGCACCTACTGGGGAGGGAGACAGAGGCAGAGATGGTGAGAGGGAAAGTGAGAAATCATGGCACAATCCCTTCTTCTCCATTCTCCTCCTGGAATCTTAGGCACACACACACACACACACACACACACACACACACACACACATATGCCTGGCATGATTTTCAAGCCAAAAGGTCCAGGACTCGAACCACGGTCAGCCATGTGGGAGTCCAGTGACGTAACCACTACACCATCTTCTGGCCCCTAAATTCCACATTATAATAGAAATATTAATAATTAGGATCATCCAAAGAAAGTATATAAATACAAACACTGCTTTACTCTAAAACTATAATAAACCATTAAATATATAAAAGTGGTATCATTGGGAGTTAGGGTTTTATTGCATAGATTATCCTTCTCTATATCCACAGCACTTTATGATGATGAGCAAAGCATAAATATCTTTGCTGCCTAACCTTCTCGAAGAGTATGGTCTTCAACTAAACATACATTTATTTAATTCTACTAGTATAGGGACCTATGGTCTCTAAGTTGCACATTTTTATCCCTTGGTTTACAAACAATTTTTTTAGTTGTATATTCTTTGGAAGTTAAGTTGCATTTATTTATGGCTATTTTACTATTAGAAACCACACTGTATAGGCATTCATCAGAAGAAAATGAATTGTCTCAAACATTGCTATTAGTCATTTCAGTTACTATCTCAGTATACTTAGATATTCCATTAGCAATTATTTCTAAACCTTAAGTGAGTAAATGGCATATGGAGAGAATATTCTGAGAAATATTACTAAAAATGTTTGACCTGACCAGGAATAGAAGAAATGCACATAAAAATAGTACAACATAAGTTTCAGCTATCACACTAGCACAAACATTAAAAAATGCAAACTATATCTTATACTTAATGTTGGTACAGATGGTATGTGAGAGATGCTCAGGCATTAATGATCCAAGGTCAAGGAGGTGCCAGCTTTTTGAAACACAAAATTTATCAAGATCCTCAAATTAATTGCACATCTTTCATTTGTCCTAAGGTGATCAGAAATAGGCGGCAAGATTTATGCACAAGAATTTCATTGCAACATTATTTATAATAATGAAAAATTCAAAATATTCTAAATGGCTAAGAATTAAGAGAAATAATAGAATGAATAACAGACTATACATACAATATATTTTGATAAAGTCAAGCCTTCAAAGAACTTTAATGGCAGGAAAGTTGCAAATAAGATAATAAATTTATTTTATTTATTTATTTTTTTGGAGAGGTTTTCCCTGTAGGGCGTGTGCGCTCACCAGACAGACAGAGAGAGACAGAGAGACAGAAAGTGAGAAATTACCCCCCAGGGAGGATGGCCGTGCCGCAATCCCTTCTCCTCCATTCTCCTCTCGGGATCTTGGGCATGCACGCGCACGTGCCCGGCGTGAGTTTAAGCCACCGGGTCCGGGACTCGAACCGCGGTCGACTACGTGGGAGTCCAGCGACATAACCGTTATGCTAACTGCTGGTCCCGAGATAATAAATTTAAATATAGTTACATACCATTATATTCAAATTTTATTAATTATGCCAAACAGTAATATTAGTTGTAGAAATACTTTTATATTTTTTATATTTATATACAATATATACACTTAATTCTCATTATTTGTGGCAGTTAAGTTACCGCAAATGCTGAATTAACACATACTAAATAATAGCTCTTAGGGAAAATAAAAGGTAAGGTTACTGTGAGCCTCTGGTCATAACCAATGAATATATAACGTTGTTTTAATGTGTATTTCTGTTTAAAGACACTTTTTAAAATACATATTGTTGATTCATTAACATTGAACCTAGATGGCCAACAGCATTGTAACTCATGCTTGAATGAAGCATTTTTAGCACATGTATTTTCTGTCTAAGGCATGCCATAACTTTCTTATGCATAAGAACATTAGTCAGTGCTTCAGCATTCTACAATGTCCATTTTAAATGACAAAATCACCCAAAAAAGCACAAAGATGAGAAAAAGTTGACATTAAGTAGACTGCAAAAAAGGACACTTGCTGAAACAAGACAGAGTGTCACCATGATCAACGTCACCTGGGAATGTGAGCTGAGACAAGTTAAATTTTTCACCATTTTGCATGTGTGCATATCTGTGAATAGCCACTAAATAACCGTAAAGCGTTGACTGAGGTTATAGATAAATTTTAGCATGTAGGCAGATTTGCAATTCTAGAATCCACATATAATGAGGATCAACTGTATATTTATAATCAAAAAATAGTTTTAAGATATAACTCACCATAGAGTTGACTCACTCATGACCTGAACAAATAATTATTGAGCACCTATATATGCCTAGCGTGATTCTACACAACTGAGCTAAAATAGTGTATAAAACAAAATTCTTATTTTGTTGGAAAAAACAGACAAATATACAAAACAACTATACAAAAAGTTCATGGCCAGGAATGGCAGAAGGCATAGTGGTTATGTCGTTGGACTCACATATGGCTAACTGCATTTCGAGTCCCAGACCCAGTGGCTTGAAAATCACTCTGTTCACATGTGCATGCATGCCCAAGATCCCGGAAGGAGAATGGAGGAGAAGAGATTGTGGTATGGCCACACCCCCTGGGGAGTGATTATTACTGTTCCTCTCACTGTCTCTGTCTCTCTCTCTGGTGAGCACATACACCCTAAGGAAAACAAAACCTCTACTGAAAAAAAATGTTGTGAAAAGATGGAATTAAAGTAGTAATTTATTATGACATTAAAAAGTTTGAAATCCCATGACAAGCAGTTAGCGTAATGGCTATGTCACTGGACTCCCATGTAGTTGACCTCGGTTCGCGTCCCGGACCTGGTGGCTTAAACCTCACGCTGGGCACATGTGCGTGCTTGCCCAAGATCCCGAGAGGAGAATGGAGGAGAAGGGTTTGTAGCATGTCCATCCCCCTTGGGGGGTGATTTCTCGCTTTCTGTTTGTCTCTGTCTGTCTGGTGAGCACATGCGCCCTATAGCAAAAACCTCTCCAAAAAAAAAATAATAATAATAAAGTTCGAAATCCCTGCGTGGTTTTTCAAAATACATATTTTCCATATGAACTTTTTGAAAACTTCTTATATACCATAATTCCATTAAGTAAGGGAGTAGATAATAAGAGAGGCTGCTACATTACTTTGAGGTGACTTTTGACCAGAAACTTGAGTAAACTGATGTAGTAAGTTATGTTCATGTCTCAATAAAAGGCATTCCAAACAATTGAAAGTGCAAATGCAATAGTTCCTGAGGATCTGTGCTTAATGTATTTAGGGAGAAAGAGAGTCAGCGAGGCTGTAGCAAATTGAGTGAGGAGGTTAATGATTGGAAAATAGGTGGGAGAGGTAGCCAGGGACAAGATCATGTATGACCTTGTAGACCTTGTAATAGACTTCGGATTTTATCCTTTTTTTTTTTTTTTTTTTTTAAAGAGAGATTCTTGCTGTAGAGTATGTGTGCTCACTGGAGAGACAGAAATAGAGACAGAAACAAAGAAATCACTCCCTGGGAGGATGACCATGTTGGAATCCCTTCTCTTCCATTCTCCTCTTTGAATTTTGGGTATGTATACACACGCACTCAGCGTGAGTTTTGTCCCTTAAACGTTTGCAATTTAATTAGTTTATTTATTTATTTATTTGGAGAGATTTTTGCTACAGGGCACTTGTGCTCATGGGAAAGACAGAGACAGAAAGTGAGAAATCACCCCTCAGGGGGGATGGCCATCCTGCAATCCCTTCTCCTCCATTCTCCTCTCAGGATTTTGGGAACGCACGCACATACACCGGCATGAGTTTGAAGCCACTGTGTACAGGACTCGAACAACCCCTTGGGAGACCAGCGATGTAACCATTTTACCATCTGTTGGTCCCAACCTGGCGTGAGTTTAAAGGCACTGGATCTGGGACTCTAACCATTGTTGACTACATGGAAGTCCTACAATGTAAACATTACGTTGTCTGCTGATCTCGGATTTTTATCAGTTTGATGGAAACCATTAGCAAATTGAGAATATGAGGATAGTACAATCTTATGTTTCCAAGATTCCTCTGTAGAGAAATGGGTTGCAGGGACTGGTAGTTGGCATAATGGCTATGTTGCTGGATTCTCATGTAGTTGACCACAGTTCAAGTCCCAGACCCAGTGGCTTAAACTCATGCCGGGCTCGTGTGCGTGTGTGCCCAAGATCCTGAGAGGAGAATGGAGGAGAAAGGATTGTGGGGTGGCCTCCCCCCTGGGGGGTGATTTCTAGCTTTCTGTCTCTCTGTCTCTCTTTCTGGTGAGTGCACATGCCCTTATAGCAAAAACCTCTCCAAAAAAAAAAAAGAGGAATGTGATATTTTAATTTTTCTCTCCTTACAATTACTTTATAAAAGGTAGGCTATGGAATTCTACATACTGTCAGATCACTAATAAATAAACACACTTAAATAAATTAAGAAATAATAGATGTAGAATTAACCTCCAGAAAGAAACATAGTGGTAGCCTTGAGCAAGTTTTTCTTTTTCAAAGACTGATAGACACAATTTGGACTCAAATCTTATTGTACAATAAAATAAATATCTCCATGATCTGGAATGTCCTTTTCTTAGTAGCCAAGAAGCCATAACAGTGAGACTAGAAGGAGAGAAAAGATTGTGGAAACACATGGGACTTAAATGTGTATTAGATTTGGGATGGGACCTGAATGATGGATGAGGAAACCACCAAAGGAGAGAACAATTGAAAAAACAGGAGGGATTATATTTGCATTCATATATTGTACTTCAAAAATACATGTGATGGAGATTTAATCTGATTATGGTATTGAAAGGTGGGGCCTTTTGGTCTCCGATAGGTAATTAGGGCTAAGGTCATCAGGGTGGGGGTCCCATGATTGAATCCTGGTGGGTTTATAAGGAGAGGGAATGAGAGACTTGGACACACTTGCCCTGCTTTTGGTCTGTCTTGCCGTGTGATACCTTCTGCTGTGTATTCTACCACCGAAACCTTCACCAGATGCAGCCTTAATCTTGAACCTCAAAAACTACACTAAATAAACCTCTATTATTTTCATCTACCTAGCCTCATACTTCTGTTACTAACAACAGAGTAGACCGTATCTGTTTTGTTGTTTTTGTTATTTGTTTTTAAGTTTTTTGTTATAGGGTATGTACGCTTGCCAAAGAGAGACAGAGTGAGACAGAGAAAGACCGAGAAAGTGACAAATTGGGCCCCAGGGGGATGGCCATGCTGTAATATCTTTTCATCTGTTCTCTTCTTGGGATTTTGGGCACGCATGCACAAGTGCCCAGCACAATTTTCAAGCCACCAGGTCTGAAACTCAAACCATGGTCAACCATATGGGAATTTGGTACTTTAACGATCATACCTCCTGCTGGCCCCACCTGTATGTTTTTTTTTTAACCACACATGATTCTTTGAATGGATTTCATTTCCAGTTATTAGCACAGTCATAGAACTAACATTCAAAAGTAAAATAAAAGTTTTAGAATGAGCTGTAATTTTGATTCAATATCATCAATTAAAATTTAAAGACAGTATAAAGAAAGGAAGTGTTTATTCTGTCTGACCAAATTTTAAAACAAAGTATATTGCAGGGTCAAACAATTAACATATTTATATTTTGTGTTCTAACTATATTTCTGTTTTCAAAACTAATGATTTCTCTTAAGATTTACTGTCATTTGAAGTTGTTAGCACATAAAAGTATATGATGAACCTGTGATATTAAATGCTTATGAAGTTCAAATATTTTCCAAAATATAATTTAACTTTCTATAGACATTAATCAAGGTAGAATCGCCTCTCTCTAAATATGATCTTGTGTGAAGTAAAATCATAATCACAATTTATTAGATATGAAAAGAAGTGTATATTTATAAACAGCTTTTTTGCTTGCTTTTCTAAGAACCATAATCAGCTAATCATCTTCATTTTATTGCCTTATTCTGGTCTTCCATGGTCTTAAAAAACTGGGAAATGATTCTGATTAATGAAACTATTTACGAGATGATATTTAAGACCATATTCACATTTAAATATTTCACTGGTTAAATTATAAGAAAATATCTGAGATCAGAGGAAATATAAAACAAAACAAAACAAAAACTCTCCTATAAGTGATTTCTGAATTTTGCTAGAAACATTTAACGTAAGTTAGATCAGTTCTATTTCATTCTCCAGATTCTTGAATTCTGCTTGTGCAAACTGGGCCGGAGGGCAGAATCTATAGACAAGAGCAGCAACTCTGTCACTTGCCAGCAGTGTTCTGCTATTGCCAGCTGTCGAGATGTGCTATGTGTATGTGACTGTGAGTGGTTGAGGACTGTAACACCTAAATTGAAAAATAAATAGCAACTGTCACTTTTACTTTTGCTGGAGCTTTTTGACTCAAGTACTTAGCTTTCTTTACTTTTATTATTATTTGCATGAAAGAAAAAAAATCAGTCCTCTGACATTCAAGGTGGGGAATACTAAGTGCTAATTAAACTGTTGTGGAGCAATATTATCCTCTTTAGTTTCACACTTGACAGTTCTATTGCAGAGTCATTTTAACAGGCTTAGCAAATCAGAATTTGCTAGACCTTTTATTATTTCTCCAAATTCCCTGAACATGTCCATTCCTAGGGATATTGAAAATGCAGAGCAAGGCCAGACAAAAGTAACATTTCTTTTATGTAAGTCTTATTAGCACTTTTGCTAGCCGAAGATAAAGGAAAACAAAATTCACAAAGAGTCATATGAGATATTAATATATACTGATTTTAAAAAATAAAACACATAAGTCTGAAAAACCATCAGGTATTGCTTTGAAAGGAATACCGAATTATATGGATTTCGAATGTATTGAAAAATGGCTTAAATGTACTGATCTGTTCACAGCCCTTGGCTTTTACTTTTTTTGTGAGTTATAACCGAACAAGGATTTTATTATAGTCAATGTTGTTCATGCTGCTATAGTTAAGGCTGTCAGCATTTCCATTACAAACCCACTATTTCAGTTGGGGTTCATAACTCAGCTTTAGAAGTCACCCTGGGCTAAAGGTTCTCATATGCATTCTAAACCTGTGGTGGTAGTGATGGGTATCAGTGTGATTAAATATTTAGTAAACATTCAAATTAGCATATACTACTTGCTAGGTTATGGAATATTTTAATGGAGTAATGTATTATGTTTCCTTAATTATGGAAACTGGCAAATGTTAGCTCTGTCAGTATAACTGATTAGCAGAGTTAAAGAAAACTTTTTTTCAATTTGATCAGTCCTTGTAGTCAAGAAAGTTCGAACTTGATTGGAACTGTGAGCCGAACACTTCTGCTATCAAGTGAGTAATGACTTCTAAAAGACACTTTGTCTTGTGTAACATTACAACCAAACAAGAGGTTAATTGTGTCCAGTGGGACACATGGGTCCCATGCCTTGGGAATTGAAATATTAAACTGATAGTTCAAGATTTTGTATTTTTAAATGGAAATCTGTTTCTTTTAAATTAATCTCACTCTTATAAAGTTAATGATTCTTTTTTCTATTTATGAAAGCTAAAATGTTTTAGATTACTTAGTAAATAACTGAAAATTTAAGAAAATGTAAAAAGAATAAGGAATAAAATTAATTACCTATAATCTCTCAAAGTAGTAATAACTACTGGTAACATGACAGTACATGTCTTTCTGGTCTTTATATTATTCAGACACACAGATACATATATTGCAAAATTTGGAATCATAAACTGAATCACAGTTTTATTTTTTCCCTATGTAAGAGAGTATATAAACTTGTCATTACTTATTTTTCCAAGTCATAATTTCCATTGCTGCCCAATATTCCACCATATGGGTGTACTGAAGTTTGACTTATCACATACTGTCGTGTATTTTACAATATGCTTAATGATTTAACCTTACTTTCTCCTTACTTTAGAATAAAAATCAGAGGAAACCTTTCAGCAGCTAGAGTTCTCAGGATCTTAGTCTTTTGTCTGCTTTTAGCCATTTAAGTTACCCTAGTTACTATATAACCCCCAAATTAACAATATATAATTGTCGATTGGGAAATATGCCAAATACTTAAATTCTATTAGTGTGTTTACATATTGATGCTTATGCTATAAATAAAAAAGAATTTCAAATTAAAAAATTAATAACCGATCAGGAGGCTGGCAGGTGGTGTGGTGGTTAAGGCGGCTGGACTCTCATATGGCTGACTGTGGTTCGAGTCCCAAACCTGGCAGCTTGCTTTCTCACTTTCCTTCTCTCTGTCTGTCTCTCTCTGGCCAACTTCAAAAAAATAAAATAATAATAATAATAATAATAATAACAATGGCAGTGAAAAAAATAAAATAATTCTGTAAAAAAATCATTTATAACCAGTGGCATAATTATTTCCTTTGAATTCCTGTTATTTTAACCTGAAGCATGAGCAAGGGAAAATCTTTATTGCAAACAAAATTTCTGCCTTTAAAGTTTTGTTTTTTTGGGGAGAGAGTGGGGTGTAAATCAGTAGAGGGAGTTTCTCTATAGGAATAGGATAGATATTATTTAATATACTGTAAAGTGCTCTGACCAGAAAGACCAGGATTTTAATTCCAATTCTGCTTTCTAGTTAGAATCTTAACATTTCCTTAAGATGCAGATACCTGCCTCAAAGTGTTATTGTAAATATTAAATGGATTATTAGACAAGAATTTATTCAACTAATATTTACTGAATGTTTACCATGCTTCAGGCATATACTTAGGGATGATGGTGGACTAGACAATTACAGTATAGAGTCCACACCCTCATGGAGCTTATAGTGTAGTGAGAGGCACAGAGGACAAAGGAGCAGATACATAAATATGTAAGTAGGAATTGTGATAAGTGCCCTGAAAGGACATGACAGGTGCTCCTATTTTAAGTTGAGCTGGTTGGAGATTGTTCCCTGAGGATGTGACATTTAGAATTTCCTGGTAGAGGAAATAACAAGGACAGTGGCCTCATGGTAGGAAGAGTTTAAAATGTTCTAGGACCTGAAAAGCAAGTGGGCTAGAGAATAGTATAAGAAGAAGAGAGTGGCATTAGATGAGGCTGGAAGATACCTCAGGACTAGGTCATGGTAGAACTGAGCAACTAGCAAAGTGCCTCACAACGAGTAGGCCCTAAGAAAATATACATGCATTCTTCCCTCTGTACAAAAAAATCATGCTGCTGTTTTTTTAACATATGTACTCAACAGAGAGAAGAAAAGTGAGAAATCACCCCCAGGGGGTGGGGTGGGGTGGGTAGGCCACAATCCCTTTTCCATTTTCCTCTGGGGATTTTGAGCATGTATCCACACCTGCACAGCATCTTTTCAAGCCACAGGGTTCAGGACTCAGACTGCAAAGTCTGCTTTATGGGATCCAGCTGCCTTCACCACCACTCTATGGCCTGGTCCTAGAAATGAAGTATTCTTAAAAGTTTTTTATTCAAGTTATGTGGATTTTATGGTCATACATTTCCTCTGATTTCATCATGACCTTAAATGTGGTCATACTTACTTCTGACTTCTGTGTAGGTACCTATTTTTCTTTTGAAGTTTGTTTGTTTCTTCTATGAGCAAGAGAGAGAAAGAGGGAGAGCACCCTCAACAAGGTTCCTGGCACTTCAGTCTATCTCTACATTCAGCCACCTTGGATCATGGGCACACGCATGCCCAGCATACTCAGAGAGGTCTCTGGACACAAACCTAGAACATTCCCATGTGAGTCATACTTGTAGAGCATCACATTCTACCATTTCCCCACCGACCAGCCTTTCTCTCCTCTCCTCTCCTCTCTCTCTCTCTCTCTCTCTCTCTCTCTCTCTATATATATATATATATATATATATATATATATATATATATATACACACATATATATACACATATATGTATATATATATATATCATATAATCACATACACACACACATATATATGTATGTATATATATATATATATATATATATATATATATATATATATGTATGTTCCAGCCTCTCTTCTCCTTATCTTGCCCTTCCATTCTACCTCATTTACTCACAAATATATAATTAATCTACCTATCTGTGCTGCTGTACTTCTTTTTTTACTTTTCAGTTATATCATATTTTACTCTCTAGCCCATCATGAGTATCTTCCTTTACCTGGATTCATCTTCTTTTTTTTTTTCTGATTCTTTTGTAGCTCATGATTAGAGTTTGTAACATGAATACTGCAAATCAGTGAGAGGTCAATAAAATAGCCAGGCTTACAAGTAAAAATTTCTCAGTACTGTGAATCTTTAAAATGAAATCTTTCTACTAGAAAGGTTACCTAATCTCCATGGAACTAATAAATAAACTTATACCAGCTTATGCCAGTAAAAATAGGTCAATTAAAGTAACCAACAGAATTTCTGCCTCAGATAAAGAGAGCAAGAAGGAAAGGGGCAAAATTTTAACAAGTTTATAACAAAAATAGCACTGGCATTAGCAAAATGTAGAGTTGCAGACTACCAAGTAATTCTCTGTGTTTCAGTGGAAAACAAAAAGACTTAACAAAGGAGAATAATATATGGCATAGACAGGAAGTTTGTGTGCCTCTAGCACAAAAAAGTACCTAATTTAGGCATGTACTCTATAAGTACATATGAATGTTTTTATTAATGCAGTAATAATTCTAAAGTATCCATTTTGGTTGACTTAATTTGGCTTAAATAGTTCCCTCACAAGTTTTGTATACTATTACTAAATGTTATTATCAGTAAATCATGTTTAATATGCAAACATTATGTTTGGTCTATGAAATAAAAGGGCATTTTTTAATTTTAGTAATTGTTGATATTCCTTTTAAATACTGTTTTGGTGGATTTATTTTTATAGTGTGAAAGGACTTTGAAAAATCAGTTAATCACATTTGGCATTCCAAAGTCAGCCTGCTAAATGCATGTATAGTCCAGCACAATATCATGAGCATAGTGCTGACTCTGTGACACGGCAATAATGCACTGCTCAAGACAAGCTGGATCCCACGTGGCAGCCACAGTTTGAATCTCTAGCCTGGCCAGCCTGAAATACATGGGGTGCACAGTGCTCCAGATCCAATAGGCTGGAGGACTGGAGGAAGGGGGGGCAGTAGCACGACCAGATCATGTACAGGGTACTCCTTCTTTTATCTTTTCCTCTTGCCCTCATGTCCATGTACTCTATCATGAATTTAAAAAAATAATAATAATAATTAACAGCAAGAATAACAAAGATCGGCACAGAATATAATTCAGTTAAACAATAAAAAACATTGCTTCCTGGGACCAGGAGTTTGCATAATGGCTATGTCGCTGGACTCCCATGTGGTCGACTGTGGCTTAACCTCACGCGGGGCATGTGTATGTGCATGCCCAAGATCCCGAGAGGAGAATGGAGGAGAAGGGATTGCAGTGTGGCCATCCCCCCTGGGGGGTGATTTCTCACTTTCTGTCTCTCTGTCTCTCTCTGTCTTCTGGCATGCACATGCACCCTATCGCAAAAACCTCTCAAAAAATCCCTTACTCTACATAATATGCTGTACTAGATACTGTAATTGAGATAAAGGACAGTCAAATTTGGTCCCTGCCCTCTGGAGATTCAATCTACTATGGGAGATAGCTACCTTAAAAAAAATTCAGAAGGAAGAACACTAACATTTACTGAAATCTGACATTATAATGGTCTGTGATGGTGAATGTTTTTTACATACATATGTTGGGTCTTTTAGAATGTACCACATTCCTGGGACCAGCAGTTAGCGTAATGGCTATGTCGCTGGACTCCCACGTAGTCGACCGCGGTTCGAGTCCCGGACCCGGCGGCTTAAACTCACGCCGGGCGCGTGTGCGTGCGTGCCCAAGATCCCGGGAGGAGAATGGAGGAGAAGGGATTGCGGCGTGGCCATCCCCCCTGGGGGGTGATTTCCTGCTTTCTATCTCTCTGTCTCTCTCTGTCTGTCTGGCGAGCACACGCGCCCTATAGCAAAAACCTCTCAAAAAAAAAAAAAAAAAAAAAGAAAAGAATGTACCACATTCCTTGGGACCAGCAGATGGCATAATGGTTACATTGCTGGACTACCATGTAGTTGACTGTGGTTTGAGTCTTGGACCCAGCAGCTTAAAACTAACATTGGGCTCTTGGGCGTGCATGCCCAAAATTCCTAGAGGCAACTGGAGGAGAAGGGATTGTGGCGTGGTCATCCCCCCCTGGAGCGTGACTTCTTGCTTTCTGTCTCTCTGTCTCTGTCTCTCTGGAAAGCACATGTGCTGTACAGCAAAAACCTCTCTTATAAAAGAAAAAAAATTGCCATATCCCTATACAGTTTCTGTATTTTTTAGGAGAGGAACCAAATTCTAAAAAGTTAAGAAGTGTACCTGAAAGTCATATAGGTGGGATGTGACATTCATACCAATTTCTAGAACTACAGGAAATATACAGAGTCTTAGAGTTATACATTCTTAAAAATCACAACATTATGCAACCACATTCTAAGGCTGTAGGTTACTGGAACGATAGCACTAACCCTCAAGCCATATTGTCCTGTAATCTATAATTGCTCTGTGTGAGAATGGTTGTAATATTTTAGTTAAGATAGCAATTCATGCAGGCCAGGATTGTCAGAGGAGGTAGCGCTTTAACTTCTCTGTGGACAGGGCTATTAGGTAGCAAAGAAGAAAAGAAGACAAAGATTTTTGCTTTGTTTTGTTTTTATTTTAGGTCATATGGCTCATGCGCTCACTGGAGTGAGACAGGGAGAGGGAAGAAGGAGAGTGGTAAATTACCTCTCTGGTGTGATAGTCATGTCACCACAATTCCTTCTCCTCCATTCTCCTCTCAGGATTTTGGGATACACACCTGGCTGGTGTGATTTTTAAGCTGCCAGTTCTGGGACTTGAACTGTGGTTGGCCATGTGGGAATCGAATGTCTCACCCAACACTTTACCTACTGGTCCAAGACAAAAAGTTTTTAAATACATAGGCAACAGGAGCAGTTTATTTGCAGATGGCAGTGACATAATGATTTTTATTGGCACTTGGCTGGGTTCAGTTAGGTAGAGATAAGGGGACTGACTACATGAGGAACTTGAAAAGCTATTTGAGTTTAACTTCATGCATTAAGACTAGATACCTGTAGTCTAACCTTGAGCAGGAGAGTTGATCAAGTGCAATTCTAGAAAATTATTCCACAACTGGTACTAAAATATCTTTAGTAGGTGAGCAGTAGATTGGGGTACATTTTATTCATTCTTTCTATTAAATTTATCACTAATCAATAAAGGAAGCCTATCGTTTTGCCTCTATTTAGTTCAGAAGGCGCCGGGCTTTAGCTCTATGTTACGTTTGTCAGTCTTGAGGACTCGTGTAATTCTTTAGTTCCACAGCATCACAGTCTCTTCATCTGCAGTTCTTAAAGATATATTTGCAATCTTTTCCTTCTGTCTCCCGAAGTTTAACTTTTCCTTCTAGTACTCATCTCTTAAGATATATCATTTTTATTATCCTTTTAAAATAATTTCTTAATAGTTGTCTTAGTATTTCTTCTTAAGATCTATTAATATCACCTTAATAGTACTAATTTCCTTGGGTTTATCTTTCAGTTCACTAATTATCTCGTTTTAAGTCATCTGTAAACAAGCAGTAGTGTAGTGGCGAAAGGCAAAGACTTTAAAACTAGACTTTTAGATTCTAGTTCTTTTTCTTCCGCTTACTAGTTGTGTGATGCTGGGCAAGTTTCTTAGCTTCTCTGTGCCACAGGCTCATCATTTGTAAGACGGAGATAAGAATGACATCTACCTCTTAGATTTATTTATTTATTTATTTATTTATTTTTTCGCTATAGGGCGCGTACGCTCGCCAGACAGACAGAGACATAGAGACAGAAAGCGAGAAATCACCCCCCAGGGGGGATGGCCATGCCGCAATCCCTTCTCCTCCATTCTCCTCTCGGGATCTTGGGCACGCACGCACATGTGCCTGGCGTGAGTTTTAAGCCGGGTCCGGGACGCGAACCGCGGTCGACTACATGGGAGTCCAGTGACATAGCCATTATGCTAACTGCTGGTTTCCGTCTTAGATTTATTTTAATATTAAATGAGTGAATATAGGGAATGAGCTTAGAATACTACCATCATATGATAAACAATGATTTTTTTATGTTTTGATAATTGAGTTTTCATGACTTTAGTATATACATTTTCCATTTCTGGTATGCCTGTTTTTTGTTGTGATCTATACATTTCTTTCTTTTTTCCTTTTTCTTGCTTTATGGTGTCCTTTCCTTTCTTCGTTTCTTGCATCATTTGAACATTTATTTTAAAATAATCTTCCCAATTGTTCTGATACCTGAAGTTTCTTTGGTTGAATTTCACCTTTTGTTTGAGAAGGGATTGCAGCGTGGCCATTCCCCCTGGGGGTGATTTCTTGCTTTCTGTCTCTCCGTCTCTCTCTGTCTTTCTGGTGAGTTCATGCACCCTGTAGCAAAAACTTCTCCAAAAAAATTAAAAAAAAGAACTTAGTACATGCTAGGGCATAAATAGACTAGGTGTAATAAGGGCTAATAATACTATGGGGTGGTTGAAGGGGAGAGCCATTTTTTTTTTTTTTTTGAGAGGTTTTCCAATAGAGCATGTGCGCTCGCCCAAAAGACAGAGAGAGACATAGAGGCAGAAAGCTAGAAATCACCCCCCCCCCAGGGTGATGGCCACGCTGTAATCCATTCTCCTTCATTCTCCTCTTGGGATCTTGGGCATCCATGCACACACGCCTGGTGTGAGTTTAAGCCACTGGGTCTGGGACTCAAGCCATGGTCGACTACCTGGGAGTTCAGCGACATAGCCATTATGCCAACTACTGGTCCCAGGGAGAGCCACTTTGGATAGTATGCTCAGAGATGGCTTTCCTGGTGAGTTGCCATTTAGATCAGGGCCTAAAGGCTGAGAAACAGGCTACAGTGTTTTCTTTTTTTTTTTTCGGAGAGGTTTTCACTATAGGGCGCGTGCGTTCGCCAGACAGAGAGAGACATAGAGACAGAAAGCGAGAAATCACCCCCCCAGGGGGGATGGTCATGCCGCAGTCCCTTCTCCTCCATTCTCCTCTCGGGATCTTGGGCACGCACGCACATGCGCCCGGCGTGAGTTTTTTTTTAAGCCACCGGGTCCGGGACGCGAACTGCAGTGGACTATGTGGGAGTCCAGCAACATAGCCATTACGCTAACTGCTGGTTCCCAGGCTACAGTGTTTTCTATTGGCAGGGTTAATGCTTCATGGGAAATACAAAATAATTTCAAAGGAAGCATTACTCCAATAAGATTTTTTAAATCTTAAACCACGAATTTTTCTTGCTTGTTTGTTTGTAAACATTTCATTTTTTATCTATTCTTCATATACTGATGCTACTTGAGAATAAACAATTACAGCAAGTATAGGCAGCAAGCACAAGGTAATCTGCATAATTGAAACTACAGGTCCTTACAAACCATCTTTTCCCCTCCCAGTCCTCTTCCCCTTCTCCACCTTTTCTTCTCTCTCTCTCTCTCTCTCTCTCTCTCACACCTTTTAGAATATTAAACCTGTTTGCATATTGCTTGAGTTTCTTCCTACATCTTAAAAGAGATTTTAATACTGTGCTATGCATTCTTTGAGAACCAAATGCTAACATTATTTTTCATTGAATTCTAAATATTTGGTTTGTTATTTCTTTATAAAAAAATGCATATATCAGAAATTCATCTTTATATGGATTTTTAATTGGCTATTACCTTTATGGTATATTAAATAATTATATGATATGAAAACAGACAAGATATCATTGCAGAACGCTATTTTATGGAAAAAGAAAAGTCTTTGACATTAATATAATGCATACTACTGCTTTAATGCCTTGAATATTTTTCTGATATTATACACACACACACACACACACTCACACATACACACACATATTTATAATATAATATCAAAGTCAATTTTGATAGCATTCTGATACAAAAAAGATGATGAAATAACTGAATGTTTTGGAAAGACTGAGAAATGTGGATATCCATTAAAGAGAACAGGTTAGAAAGTAATACAGAAATAGAAAAACAAAAATATAAATATAAATACATAGGACTACAATGGCCATTGAATATAATCTGATCTAACTTCTGTCCTGAAGGACTAGAAAAAACTTCTAGTCAAACAATTGTTTTTCATTAACTGTTGTTTGTTTATTTGTTTGTTTGTTTGTTTTGCTGTAGCGTGCATATGTTCACGGGAGAGAGTAGGAGAGAAAGGGAGAAAGAGAGAGAGAGCGGGAAAGTGAGAAAACATTCCCTTACCCAGTGGGATGGCTTTGCTGTAATCCTTTCTCCTCCATTCTCCCCTTGGGATTTTGGGCACTCATGCACTTGTGCCTGATGTATTATTAAAGCCACTGGGTCTGGAACTTGGACCATGTAGTTAGCTATGTGGGATCCACTCCTTAACTACCATGCCACCTGCTGGCCCTGTTTTTTTTTTTTTTTTTTTTTTTCCTTAAAGTGTTGATTAGTAAAGACTTCTAAAAAATAGAAGTATTTGATGATTACAGAACCACACACATAAATATATAATATGTAAGGTACAAGAAGACTAGGTGGCTAGAAAATGGAGGGAGTAGGAGGAAGAATATTAGAAGATGGGGTCCAGTAGATAAGAGACCCTGATCAGCTAGGGCCTCCTATGTCATTGTAAAGACTTGAGCTTTTACTGTGAGTTGGGAAGGCATTGTTAAATTTTGAACAGAGAAATAACAAGTTTTGAAAAGATCACTTTATCTGCTGTTTTGAAATGGTCTATAGGCAAGCAAGGGCAGAAGCTGGGAGACTACATAGGAGGCTATTTCAGTAATTCAGGCAGAAATGCTGGTGGCTCACACCAGGTGCTGGCAGTGGCCAAAACAAAACGAAACAAAACAAACAACAATAACACCACCCAGATTCTTGATTTATCTTTATCTTGAAGGTAAATGTTTGCAAATCAATTAGATACAGTATGTGATAAAAATGGAGTTGCAAATTAGTATCTTCTCATCTTTTTTTTTCTTTTTTCTTTTCACATAAAATAACTAGAAGGAGAAAATTGGTATTTAGAGGAATAAGGACGAGGTCCACCCATGACATGGTGGTTAAGATGGCTGAATCTCAAATGGCCAACTATGTGGTTTGAGTTTCAGACCTGGCAGCTTGAGAAACATGCTGGGTGCACAGGTGTGTATGCCCAAAATGCTGAAAAGAAGGAGAAATGGAAGAGAAGGCATTGCTGCATGACCCCTTCCCATGGGAGGAGGTACTTTCTCACTTTCTCTCTCTCTAGTGAATGCCTACACCATTTGGCAAAAATTAAAAAGAAAAAATACAACAGAAAGATAAGGAATACTTTAGTGGAACAAATCTTGATAGAAGTATAAGGAGTTCTTTTGGACATGCTGGTGTTCTTTTACCCATCGGTTCTCCATAGAGGGATGCCAAGAATGCAGTTTTCAGTATGAGAATCTGGAGTTACGGGATGATGTTCAACCTGGCTATATAAATTTGTCAGACATTGGTGTATAGACATAGTTTCTAAGTCATGAGAATGGATGTTATTACAAAGGGATTGGTTGTAGATAGAACCAAAAAAGGCCTGAAATCTGATCCACGAGACCCTGTAATTTTTAGAAGTCTGTAAGATGAAGAGGAATCAACAAAGTGGGACTGAGTGGCGATCAAGGAAATAAAATGGTATTTAAGTGGTGTCCTGCTGAAAGCCACCTGAAGAGAGTCTTTTGTGGAGAGAGTGATCATACTTGTAAAATAAAATGAGGGCAGGTAAAAATGAAGACTGAGAATTAAACATGAGATCTGACAACATGAGCTTGACAAGTGCAGTGTAGATACTGTGCTGGGGCTCAGAGTCAGAGGGGGGGGAGAGAGAAGAGAGAAGGAGAAAGGGAGAATTGGTATTAAAAAAAAAAAAAAAAAAAAAAAAAAGCAAACATTTTCTCCCAGACACTTAAATTTTCACATCTTTCAAATGCATTGCTTTTCACTTATTACAAAGATGATAGAGGGTCCACTATAGAGGGTTTAGGAAAAACACAATATGTATTTAGAAGAAAATAAGTATTTTCTATGAATGAACCATTCAACCATAGCCACTATTAATACTTTGGTGTATAGCGTTTGGGTTCATTTTTTTTTTCTGTGAATTTTTAAAATTGGTTTTCTAAACAAAAGCTTAAAGTAATGCCCAACCTCTGTGGCTCAGTGGGTAGCATACTAAACTGCAGTACTGACAATGGGTTCAGAACCCCAGCCCTGTTGACCTGAAACATGTTTGGCATGTGCATGCGTGCACCAAACTGAGGGGCTGCTGGATGCCTGGGGAAAGGTGATTGCAGGGTGAGACCCTGTTGGAAATTCAAGTTATCCCCAGTTTTCAAATGATTTCTCAGAAAACATTGCAGTAAACATTTGAATATATAAATATGGTCTCGCATTGACAAAATTTGCCCACTGGAATGTGTTCAAAAGAGGAAGTCTTTTGGTAGTGGGTCTGCAAACCATGTCATATAAAGAGAAGACATAGGAAAAATTGCTGTAATAGCAACACTGCAAGAAACTCAGTGGAAGAGGAGAAATGTCCAACAGCAAAAGGCAGTCATTAGGAAGGAAGAGTTCTCTGACATGAGAGGTCCCATCCATAGAAAAGATCTAGGCAGGGACCAGCAGTTAGCGTAATGGCTATGTCGCTGGACTCCCATGTAGTCGACCGCGGTTTGCGTCCCAGACCCAGTGGCTTAAACTGACGCCGGGTGCATATGCGTGCGTGCCCAAGATCCCGAGAGGAGAAAGGAGGAGAAGGGATTGCGGCGTGGCCATCCCCCCTGGGGGGTGATTTCTCGCTTTCTGTCTCTCTGTCTCTCTGTCTGTCTGGCAAGCGCCCATGCCCTATAGCAAAAAAACTTCTCAAGAAAAAAAAAAAAGATCTAGACAGAATTGCACCAGTTTTTTAAATTATTATTATTATTTTGATGTGTAGCACTTTTTAAAGCATAAACTTCCTACATTTCATTGAATTACAGGTCACAGAATTGAAGTACTATGTGTCTTTTCCATACAAATATGAACACTGGATGGATTCTAGAATAAAAATAACACAACCCCTTTTGTGTATGCTTATGTATGTCCCTGTTACAGTTGAGAACCTTTAATTTTTATGTTTGCTGACTACAAGTTTAAGTGTATTTCTAGAATTAAAGAAACTTAAATCAACTTAGAGAAGATTCTGTTTTCAGGAAAACAAATATAACTTAAACGTTCTCTCATTCTTCACCTTAAACTTCTTAAATTCTAATTTTCCAGTTAGTTTACTATCTTGAAGAATGTGATGAGTCAATTGAGATTCCTTCTTTTTCCCCTTTGAGGCTTCTGTTGTGATTTCCAGCTAAAGGGTCTCTATAGATAGTGTTTTAGTTGATGCTGATGTTGCTTAGGAACTGAATTGACAGTCGAGCAGTCTCTCAGTTTAGATTTACATAAGGCCAGATAACTTGAATATTATTACTGCTTGTAGAAATATCTATATCCCTAACTTTCTTTTCTTTTTTTTTCTTTTATCAATATTTTATTTTTTGAAATAGGTAAATCTAAGTTTTAAACAGTGTTTATTAAGCTGTTAAAAAGAAAAAATGGGGACCAGCAGGTGGTGTGGTGGTTAAGACACAAGGCTCCTATGTTTGACTGCAGTTCAACTTCTGGATCTAGTGACTTGAAAATTACACCAGGTGTATGTACATGCATACCCAAAATCCCAGGAGAAGAATGGAGGAGAAGGGGTTATGGCATGCCCATTCCCCCGGGGGATTTCTCAGTTTTTCTCTCTCACTGTCTTTCTCTGTCTCCTGTGAACGCATTTACCCCATGGGGAGGAAAAATAAAAGATAAATGTTCTTTTATTTTTATATAGCCTCTGAATTTTTCCTATTAAGAATGTACTGCTTAAAATAATCAAAGGAAATATAAAGCTTTTACATAATTATTATTTAGAAAAATGAAAGAGGGCTCAGGGCCAGCAGGTGGTGTGGTGGTTAAGGACTCTGGACTCCCATATGGCTGACCGTGGTTTGAGTCCCAGACCCGACGGCATGCTTTCTCACTTTCTCTCTCTCTCTCTCTCTCTCTCTCTCTCTCTCTCTTTCTCTCTCTGTCCCTCTCTTGTCAAATTAAAATAAATAAATGAACTAAATAAAATTAAATAAAATTAATTATTTAAAAATATATTAAAAGAAAAATGAAAGAGTGCTCAAATGAAGAGTCTGAGTCTGACATATATATCTGATGGGACCCTTTCTATTGCATACAAAATCTTCAAAAAGTTAATGGAAAATGTGTGTTATTACAAAAACGTTTTCACCAAAATAAACTCATACCTTAATCCATTTCCCCGCAACCTTTTGAAGTACCTTTGTATATGTAGAACTAATTATGCTGTTATTTAACAATCAAAATGCTAACACTGGTCTGAAAAGCAAGTCTCCTCATTTCAGACCTTCTCCTGAAACTTTCCATCAAGAAGTCCAGTAAACTGAATTGTTTTCTGTTTGCAATTCACAGAATATACTTTTCTACTCCTATCTATATGACATCTTCTCCATCTTAATTTTCAACGTCCAAGATTTTGTCTAAATCCAAGCCATAATTTAAGGTTTAGTTAAGTTGCCACCTCCTCCAAGTAGGCTTTCCTGAATACCACAACTAAAAGTAAAATCTCTTCCATTCAATTTTAATTTATTTCTGTTTCCCGAGAGACCATCCCAGTGCTAGAACATATTTAACTGTGTGTAATTCTGATTTGCTCTGATACAATAATGGAATATATGACATGTACAATAAACAAGTACCTATATATGAGTCTCATGGAATTTGCTAGCATATGTGTGTATATATTTGTACATCTTTTTGGTTAGTGTGAGAATTTTGGATTGAGTGTACACAAACCCTAAGTGTTAGTCTTGGGGGTATTTTTGAAAGATGAGAAAAGAAGTTAAATAGAATAGTAGCTTAAATGACAGTGTTAAGCAATAGAATGATAGTAGTATTTATTAAGGATTTAGTATAATACCTGGCATATATAGTAAGATAGATAGATGATAGATACACACACTATCTCCTGTGTACCTCACACAAAGCCTGCAAGGTAAGGTATGGTTATTCTCCTCATTTTGCAATTGAAGAAATTGAAACTTGGGGAGATAATGTAATTTTCCTGAATTCTCACTGATAACCAAAGCCTCCAAATCTTTTAATTACTTTTACTCTATTGAAAAAGAGAGGTCACATGGAATGCATAGCAAAAATCTGAAGTTTTGAAATGATTAGGCTGGCACCATAGTATAGTAGTTAAGGAGCTAGGTCCACATGACTGACCACAATTTGAATCATGGTTTCAGCAGCTTGAAAATCATGCCAGGCACTTATGTGTGCATGTCATAAATCCTGACAGGTTGGAGAAATGGAGACGGGATTGTGTCATGACCACACCCCACTGGGGGTATTTGCTGCTCTCTCTCTCTCTCTCTCTCTCTCTCTCTCTCTCTCTCTCTCTCGTGAGCACATATACCCTCTGGAAATTAAAAAAAAATAATAAAAAAAGTAAGCCTAGGACACATAAGGCAAACTGGAAGAAATAATAGTTGGGCTTTAGCATTTAATTTCCATGTGTGTTGGGAAAGAGGACACTGCTGTGTAAGAAATGTTGATGCATATGCTTTATGACTTTGTCATGGGAAAAGCGCCTATGCATGGCTGGTTTAGATTAATATAACTTTATTTTATTTTATATATTTTTATATTTTCAATGACAGAGGACACATGTACACACAGGAGAGTGAGAGCCGAGAGGGCCTGGTCACACCTCAATCCTTTTTGCTCTAGTTCTCCCTCTTGTTAGGATTCTGGATATGCACATGTATACCTGTCATGATTTTTTAGCTGGGTGTCTGGGACTCAAACCCTGGTTGGCCATATGGAATCCCACTTCCACTGCACAGCACTTTAGAGCCAAACTACAGAGCCAGCTTAGATTAATCTATCTTTGGTTGTCCTAGATATTAATAAGGGAAAAATATAAGAACTTTCATAAAATAATTTTATTTCTTTATACCTTTAAAGCCGTTTTCCCATGAAACATTAAAATTTTAAATAACGAATTATCCTTCTGTAGGGTTCTTCAGAAACCTAATTCTTGGCATTAGATTTCTAAACGTATTTAAAAGAACTATTAGTAAAACTTCATATACTTCATTCCATTGTGCTGCTTTAATTATTTTTGACTGATCCCACTTTCTATGTTCCAAATTAGAACAACCTCTTTAAAATATTTATTAAGGTGATGTACCTGAACCAGTTGACCTGACATTTGCAGCCATCATCTTAGGACTGTTCTTCCCTTAGGGAATAGTGACTTAGCAAGGACTGTATCACTTAATGCCTGTTACACTAGCATGTATTTCTAGAAGGAAGGAAAGAAGGGTGGAAGGGGGGAGGCTGAGTGGAGGGGAGGAGGAAGGAATTTCTTTTGAATACTTTGAAGATATCTAGCCAAAGGATTATAGTAACCATTATTCCAGTTTGGGGGCAGCTGGATGAAAGCATGTTGTTAGTGCCCATAGCCCTACTGCTATCTAAGACAGTCTTATGCACGAACTGCATTATGCACCAATTTCCAGTGAATTAAAAAAATATTTGAATAGGTTTGAGACTTTTACAGATATCTTCAATGGCAGATATGATAGTCTCAGAAGGCACTCTTGAAGAAAATAATCATTTACATTTCCTCAAATGCTAAATTCCCTGTTCTGTTCCTCCGATATCTAACAAACTATTGTTTGATGTCAGCATTTAAGTAATGTCACAATAGGTGGTGCCATAGCGCTGTACTGGCTGACATTATAGGAAAACATTGAGCTATTTGACCAGTTGGGAAAAAGAAAAAAAAAGAAAGGAGAAAAATGTAAAAAATCTTTTGAACTCTGCTTTTAAAGAATTTATAAACAACTAAAAATTGTTCAAAGAACTGCTTTCTTCCATTCTCTGTTAGTAAAATACCTCTACTGCCTTCTTGATTCTGCTGGCAGCCAGAATGGCAATATACTGGGGCCTGAATGGCAAATGATATTGTTTGTAATGCTGATGTCAGCCTGCGTGGAGATTAATTACTATACTTGTGTTAAAGTACTGATTGTGTTGGAAAAGCTGCCTTTTTAAACCACTCCCTCCCTTGGTCACTTCTACTGATGATTTGCAGTAAAATAGCTGACAACTGCCTGTGATTAGTTTAGCCAGATGCTACTTGCTCTGGTAGATTCATTTTAAGCATTTGACAAGACTGCAAAGATTAGTGCCAGCTGAACTAAAAATATTTTTACAGACGAAAGCTATGTGAAAAAGTCGGTTACTTTCCAGGTATAAGATGACTATGTAAATTAACTGACAACTTATCTTCTTTGGTGTTTATTTGTGAATCATTTATCTATGTTATAGAACAATTGGTGGAGTTATCCTTCACAGGTATGTTCAGAAGATGTCACCAAATGGAGTGCTTACAACTTTCTGTATGTTATTATGTTGTTCCACGAATTACCTGTATTGTAATACTTAGGGAGCTGCAAGGTCAAATTGGGAACCTCTGGGTTCAAGCGACCATAAAAGTGAGAGGTCCTCTCTCTAGTTTCTTCCATTCAGTATCAAGAAAGAAGCTCTTGGGACCAGCACATGGCATAGTGGTTACATCGCTGGACTCCTAGACTCCCATGTGGCCGACTGTGGTTTGAGTTCTGGCCCTGATGGCTTGAAACTCATGCCAGGCACATGTGCATGTGTTCCCAAGATCCTGGGAGGAGAATGGACAAGAAGGGATTATGGTGTGGCCATTCCCCTGGAGGGTGATTTTTCACTTTCCTTCTCACTGTCTCTCTCTCTCTCTGGTGAGCACACGTACCCTAAGACAAAAACCTCTATACAAAAAAAAAAAAAGAGAGAGAGAGAAAGAAAGAAAGAGAAGAAAGAAAGGAAGAGAAAAGAAAAGAAAGCAAGCAAGTTCTTTTCATATTCTGAACACAATGTTCTTAAGAATGGCTGAGTTCTGGATAACACTGACTAGATCATGACTAGTTTATTGGCTTTTTACTTTTCCTCATTCTTTCCCCTTCTTTGTCTTCAGTTTTTCTTTTATGTTCTACTTTTTAAAATGTGTATATTGTACTATTTATACTATTTAGAAGTTTCTTATTAGTGGTTATATTGTTAAATTTGGTTGAATAAAAGTGAGTTTAGGTTCTAGATCCCATGTATTCCTGGATATCTGAGAGCACTGTCAAATGTAGCTGTCTCTATAGGCTTTGAACAATTTCCTGTCCTCCTTCATCCAGCGGGATGTGACCCTGTTGGTTAGAATCCTTTATCATATTATTTTATTGCTGGAATTGGCTTAAGATGCTGTCTTGTCCAATTTCATTTTGCCAGTGAGGAAACTGAACTCCTAATGTTTCAATAATTTGTCAATATATAGCAAGAAAGTGGAATAGGTAGGATTAGAACATAGTTCAATTCACATTCCCGTGTTCTATCCATTGGGCTATGCCACTTTCTAGGGTACATGACAATACACATTTGAAATTTTTTTATACTTTGCTGACTTCGGATTTCTCACCAACCTTACTAACATATTTGACTTCTGAATTTAAACTCCGAACGAAACACGGATATGAGTCTTCAGCTATGCCCCATTTCCTCTTCCTATCTTCTTTCTGTCATCTCTCGCTTCCATAAGGTCCTCCTTGTTCCTTCATTTCTATATTTTCAAATATCATATAGATTTTATATTTTGCTCTTGGAATTTTACTTCAAGTTTATTTTTCCTGCATCCCTCTGTTGTTATAGCATTCTTAAAAAAAAAATTAACCTGCTAATTGATGTCTCTTCCTGGTCTATTGAATAGAGCACTAGATTGAAAATTAGCAAACCTTGATGCTTTTTCTATCTTAACCAATGACTTAAACACTCTACATTCCAGTTTTCTATCAATAAAGTGATATTTATCTGTAATGCAGTTATTAACCTAATTTAATTTGAAAGTATAGATATGTTTATGACTTTTTTCAAAGATTGTGCACAGAAAATATAAGATGGTATTACTATTTTAAGATATGGAAAAGAGAGTTGGGCACATAGTCTAGTGATTAAGAAAGCCAGATTTCACATGGCCGACTGCAGTTCAATCCTGGCCCTAGAAGCTTGAAAAACATACTGGATGTGTGTGCACGCATGCCCCAAATCCCAAAAGAACGGAGAAGTGGAGGAGTAAGCATTGCAGTATGACCATGCCCATTCTGGGGTGCCTTCTCTCTGTCTCTGATGAGCACATACATCCTCTGACAACTGGAAAAAAAGAAGGATATAGAAAAGAAAGATAATTGTTTTGGCATTGGCAGTTATTATCTTTTATGCTAGTGTAATCTTAACTTTTCAGAACAATCATTAAGCAACCTTGTATCTCTGTCAGGTTTATGTTTCTCTTCACCTTTATTTTACCACTGCTATTAACTAAATGTCCCCTCAAATCCATACTTTGAATCATAATTGCCAATGTCATTGTATAAAGAGGTGGGGTCTTTAGGAGATGACTAGATAATGAATGATTAAAGCCCTTAAAAAAGTGGTTTCACATAGCATCCAGCTCCTTTTGCCCTTCTGTCCCTTCTGCTATAAGGACAGTGTTCATCCTCTCTAGAGGATGTAGCAACAAGGCACCATCTTGGAAGCAGAGAGTAGCCTTCACTAGACACACAACTTGCCAGTGCTGTGGTCTTAGATTTCCCAGCCTCCTCCCCAACTATGACAAATATGTTTTTGTTGTTTTAAAATTAACCAATCTGAGACATTCTGTTAGAACAATACAGATGCACTAAGACAACTACCCTATGCTTTAGATTAACTAGTCTCTACTATACACCTAGTAAAGTGGTGTTAGAGATGGTGTGTGGTTGTGATCGTATATGCACTAAATATTCATTTGTTGAAGGATTAGCTAGGAGTTTGTGGTGATCCTGCACTCTAACTCTGTGCTGTTTTTTTTTTTTTCCTCAATGATTGCGGAGACTCCAAATGAAGTTACCTTTCTTTATTTTATTTAAAAAATTATCATCAGAAGGTTCTGCTTGCCAGAGAGAGAGACACAGAGACAGAGAGACAAAGCATGCCCATCCCATCAGGATTTTGAGCACCTATGCATGTACCCTTAATGTTTTATAAGCCACCAAAGCTGAAATTTAAACCATGGTTGGCCACGTGGGATCTGGCTTTCTATGTACTGCACTTAACCACTGCACTGCATGGCTGCCTCCAACTGTCTGCTTTTTAATAAAGGACTTTGAGGTGATGGAATCTCTTGGTGGGAGTCCAAAAGGTTGAAATCTTGGTGTGATCTATGGTGGCTAGGGATTATGGGAAGGGGAAATAAAAGAAGTTGGAATACTAGATAGAAAGAATAACTTAAACCAAGATAAAAAGTGAAGAAAGTTGGGAGTAATTCTGGAAAGCAGTAACTAGTCCATCTTGGTTGAAGCATGGAATATGTGTATAGTATTGAGAAATTCTGCTGAGAATTAAAGTTGAGACTGTATCACTATGGCCTTGAATTCTATTTTAAGGAGTTTAGATTTTATTTATAAGGCAGAGAAGGGGGCACTGAAAAATTTTAGTTGGAGACAAATACTATCAGATGTGGTTTTGAGAAAATTGATCTGGCAGATATGAATAAAATGGATAGAGGAAAAACTGAAGGAGGAACTAATTACTAGTTTATTTTAGTAGTCCAAAAACAAGAACCTAAACCAGAATAGATGTAACTGACATTAGGAAGAATGACTCAAGAGTACTCGATATGTATTTTTATGTGAACAGAAAAAAGATCAAAGATAATTCTGAGCCTGAATAACTTGCTGAATAGGGATATGTATTTTTTTTTTTGTTTTTAAAGGGAGAGAGCATGAAGTTTGGAGGAATGATCCTGGTTTGGGGAGAAATTATTTTTGAACTTCTCTGGTTTGAAGTTTAGAATGAGAATAAAGTTAGAGTTTCCTAATAGGGAGATGAACAGATGGTGTTTGAATTAGAAGAGTGATGGATGTCAATAATTACCTATTTTTGCAGCTCTCCCCATGAAGGTAATAATTTAAATGGAGAGATAAAAAAGATCACTAGGGCAGAGAATATTAGGGAAGGAAAGGAACGGAAAGAACTTCAGTTATTCAAATAGAGAAATAAGAGTCTAGAGAAGGAAAATTCAGAATAGTTGAGTGGGGAATCGTGTTACAGTAGTGTTTAGAAAACCAATGGAAGAGAGAATTTCAGGAAGAAAAGGCTAATCTGCAATCTGAAATTTTAAAGAGTAAACAGGTGGGTTGTGGGGCCAGGCAGAGGCATAGCATTAATACAGCTGGATCCATATCAGAAAGGTCCTAGGTTCATGTCCAGGACCTTCCTGAGTACACTGTCTGTAATCTGTACTGGTTGAGACTAGGGGTGGATAGCAGCATGAAGAGGGGGTGCCCTCTTCTCTTACCCCTACCTCCAAAGAAATAAATGAAAACTTTAAATAAATAAATAAGTAGATTGAACATTTTAAGATAGGTCATTGGATTTTTTTAGAGGGGGGAGCTAGGTCATATTGCTGAGACTGCAAGAACAATTTTAGTAGAATGAAAAGGACATAGATCAGATTGTAAGGGGTTAAGTAAGTCCTAGGAGAAAATGAGGTGAAATCAGATTTGTATAGATTGCAGTCTTTTCAAAAGGGGAGCATCGCTTATTTTTGCCTTCATAATATGAAACTGGGTTTATTCTAAATTTTAATATCACATATAAGAAGCATTTTATCATTTTGTAACAGATTTTCAAAACTATAATTTCAGATTTTGAAGTGATCAGCATGAGACAGATTCTCTTTAGCACCATTTTCGTTCTGGACAAAATTCAAGCTGGATAGTACCGATTACGCTGAAATGCAAATAGTGCTATTTTGTTTTACAACTATCATTTAAAAAGCCATGTACTCATTAAGATAAATATGTGCTGCATGAACAACAAAAAAATGTGAAAGAAAATGGACATTATTTGTATTTTGTAGGCTCTCTGATATGGAACTGAATGCACTAATCTTCAAATACTAATGAGCAGCAAAACGTAATTTGCCAATATGCAATTAACTTCTGACTGGCTTCTGTTGATTTGTAGTGCTATAACCCCACACCAGGTGAAATTTTCCATTTTTAGAGATTTTATACGACCATTATTTCTAATTGTGGCCAAATAATGAGATGATTATGATGAAAAAATGTTATGTTGGAGTAAATCCTACTTCCATGGACCTCTGATTATAGTTTCTCTCCTGAAGTATCTGCCACCAGGGCTTTGAGCTTTTATTTTCCTCTTTCTCCTTCTTTTTCCCTCATCCTTTTCTCATCATTGAGAAAGGCCTCCCTCTAATTTCTCAGTTTGGAAACCTGCTAGTAACATGTCTTTGTTGCAAATGATATGTTATCTTTAGTGGGGTTATTTGTTCCTTCTCCCTTTCCTTCACCTTTGTTTTATTACTGTGATGTGTCATTTATATATACATACACACATACATATACCTATATTATGTATACACACATATGCATACATACCTGTATACACTCATACATATATACATGCATGCATACATTCATATTACAGAGTAGAAGGGGAAACGTTGTAAAGCATAAAGTTTATTATTTAGCTCATGGTTTCTTGAGGCAGTTTTTATCCGTTAACTTCATGTGAAAAAAAAAAAAAAAAAAAAAACCTTCTCCTCAGCCATAAACTGAAATTCTAAATCCAGCTAGTCATTTACAGATATGCCTCTGGTACCTAGGGAGATTGGGGTAAAAGCACGTATGGCTCAGTGAGACCAATCATTATGATTGGCAAATGAACTCAAAGTACTATCTTAATAATGTTACTGCAGTGGGGAATTTTGTTTGCACAGCATTGAAACTAATACTCTGCATGAGTCACAGATAGGAAAATGGTAGAAAACTTTGAAGTTGTGAATCTCACATGATTTGGGGTAATACTTGTTTTATAGAATCATGAAATCATGTTTATTGAAACAGACCTTAGAAGATCATTTAATTTGATCTCTTTTTCTAATGCAACAGTCCTTTCTATAATAATCCTAAGAGATAAAGGTCCAATGACATAGAGTCCTTTACTTTGTGTGGGCTCCTATTCATTAAAAATAGAATCTCTGGAGCCAGTAGGAAGCATAGTGGTTAAAGCACTGGACTTCCGCATGGCCGACTGCAGTTCAAGTCCTGGTCCTGGTAGCTTTGCTTTCTCACTTTCCCTCTGTTTAAATTAAGAATAATTATAAATAAATAAAATTAATAATTCTTAAAAAAAAACAACCTAGAATCTTCATACTGAATTGAGATCTGTCTTCTGGTAAGCTTTCACTCAGTTCTACCCTCTGGGACAATACAAAATCCAAGATATACCTCTTCCTCATAAGAGTTATACCAATATTTGAAGATCTTTTCTGTTTTATTCACTTTTCACAGGTACATTTCTGTGGTATGTTTGTGTAGTTTTTTCAACCAAACCTTTAGTATTGATGTCTCCAGAATGTTAATTGCTTCCCTTCTCGTTTATTATAATTTGTCAGTGCCTTTCCTCACATGTCATGTATTATTTAACCTCCCACTAAGGTTTACCTTTAGGGAATCCAATTAAGCAATGCCTTATACATTAGAGATCTAAAGGTCAAATCTTTAGAGTATAGATTTCCATCGTAGATTATCTATAACAGACAAAGGTTGTTTGCTTTGTGTGTGTGTGTGTGTGTGTGTGGCTGGGGGTGGGGGAGAAGCAGGAGTTTTGCCATAGGGTGCGTGCACTCACCAGAGAGGGACAATGAAAGGGAAAGTGAGAAATAACCCCCCCCCAGGGAGATGACCACACCACAATCCCTTTTCCTCCATTCTTCTCTGGAGATTTTGGGCATGCACACACATGCACGTGGTGTGATTTTCAAACCACTGGATCTGGGACCCATATCACAGTCAGCCAGGTGGGAGACCAGCACCTTAACCACCATGCCACCTGCTGGCCACAAAATTTTTATCTTTCTTTTGGGAGGGGGAGGGAGAGGTTTTTGCTATAGGGTGTGTGTGCTCTCCAGAGAGACAGAAAGCAAGAATTCATCCCCCAGGGGTAATGGCCATGCTGCAATCCCTTCTCTTCCATCCTCCTCTCGGGATCTTGGGCACACATGCATGCACATACACCTGGCGTGAGTTTAGGCTGTTGGGTCCGGGACTCAAACAGCTGTCTACTACATGGGAGTCCAGCAACATAGCCATTACACTAACTGCTGGTCCCAAAATTTTTATCTTTTATAGTTATCATAGCTTTCTGTGGGCACATGTTGATTCTGTGATCAACTAAAAGCCTCGTTCCTTTTATAAATTATGTGTTTCTTCCATGAACAAGAGAGAGAGAGAGAGAGAGAGAGAGAGAGACCGCAGCCAAGAGAGCCTTGATGCTGTGATCCAGTCCTAAATTCAGTCAGTCCTGGAGCATGGGGCACGCTAGTGCCCAGCCTGTTCAAGGAGGTCTCTGGACAAAAACCTGGGACCTCCCCATGTAGATGAATCTTGCAGAGTATTGCGTTTTACCACTGTGCCACCATCTGCTCCCCTCTTTTAACACAAACTACATTCAAGTTAAGACCTCAAATCCTGGACCTGTACAACTCATCTTTTAAAAACTAACTCTAAGATGTGTGTTTATCTTTGTTAAATTTTATTTTTTATGGTTTCAGTTCATTAGAAAATTTTGAATCCTGATTCTGTCATCTAGCATATTAGCAATCCCTTTGGGTATTGTGTCAGTTGAGAACTTAGCAAGTATACCTTCAAACAGCTTCTTCTAAGTTACTGAAATGTTGAAAAAGGCAGGAACAGGGACCAGAAAATGGCTTAATGTTTATGTTGCTGGTCTCACACATAGCCGACTGCAGTTTGAGTACCAGACTCAGTGGCTTAAAGCTCACACCAGGTGCGTGTGTGAAAATGAAGCAGAAGGGATTGTGGCACGGCCATACCACCCCCAGGGGGGTGATTTTTTGCTCTCTGTCTCTCATTCTCTCTCTGTATCTCTGCTGAGCACACTTACCCTATAGCAAAAATCTCTAGGGACCAGCAGTTGGCGAAATGGCTATGTTGCTGGACTCCCACTTAACCAATCATGGCTTGAGTCCTCGACCCAGTGGCTTAGACTCAACCAGGTGCATATGTGTGCATGCCCATGATCTCGAGAGGAGAATGGAGGAGAAGGGATTGTGGTGTGTTCATCTCCCCTGCGCGATGATTTCTCACTTTCTGCCTCTCTGTCTCTTTCTGTCTTCTTGGTGAGCATATGTGCCCTATAGCAAAAACCTATCAAGAAAAAAAAAAAGGCAGGAACAAAAGAAATGCTTGTGACCAGAAATAACCTAGTGGATTGACATCCAGTCTAGTAATTAGTAGCCTTTATATTTACTGTTTAAGCCAAATTAAAATCTACCCACTGTTACTATTATTCCGCCTATGTGCCTTTTCCTTTCCCACAGTGGTCTCAAGAGAGGATTTTCCTAGTCATCATGAAATAAAAATATTTTATGCACTTACCTTCGAATTGCTTTTCTCCAAGGAAATGTTGGCAGTAATTTGGCATCCATTATTTTGCATTATCCATGCGACTGCTCAATTTTTAATACAATGTTTTTGTCAGATCATGAAGACCTTTGGTATACCCAGCATGGGGCAGAGTTGAGGGCACTTAATTTTTTAAACACAGTTGAGAAAGGTTGATATTTTTTATCAGGGCTTTTGTGAAGGAAGAAGTAGGGATGGCATTAAGAAATCAAAAGAAAGTGGCCTATGACGTACAAGATTCTAATCTCCCTCTAACTAATGCAGCCTAAAAGATCTGCCTCATTCTATGATAAGACCTATGAAAAGTCAATGGCTTTGTCTAAAACTCCCTAGAACCACCATTTGGATTTACTTCCGTGTTTTGTGTGTCATTTGATACTCTGTGTCATCCAAGATAATCATTCTGACCCTTGAATATAAAACAAGAAAAGTTATGTCCTTTTTACATGTCTACCTAAGACCCACTCTCTCAGTTTCTATTTCTAGAGTGAAAGGCTTGCCCTTCTTCAATGTGCTTGTTACCAGAAGTGACCTCATCCTGTCAATGAAATCAAACTCTATGCATATGCTTGTGGCTTTTTCCCCGTACAGATTCAATAGAATAGTAATATTATAGTACAGCCTGATGATGTATTGGGTTGTTGGAAAAGTCATGACTTCTTTTTTTTATGTTTTTTCTATGCAAAAGTGCATCATGCCTTTTCTGACAGCCTAATACAATTCTTATAGTAGGAATGACCAGTCTGCAATAACGGGATATGGTCATAGATAACTACTTATTCTGGTAGAAGTGATTAGAATGTATCCAAGGAAATAGTAAAGATCAAAGACCAGTTAGGTAGCTATTATTATCTTCCATGTCGGACATGATGAATGTCTTATCTAGTTAACGGTAAAATAGGCAATAGAGATAAAATATGAGTAGCAAGGGATTAGAAAGACTCAAATATAAGTAAGGGTTTTGAGCCAAGATGGTTGAAAGTTGATACTCTTTTTGGATACAAAGAAGTTAGGCATGATATCTACTAGGATAGGAGGGCAGAGTGAAATGAGGATAGATTTAGGATCATGCTGGCATGCAGTTAGAATTTCCTATCTAGAGAGATATTTGGATATCTTGCCAACAAGATGATAGGTGAATTCAGAGAAGAGTCTCTGGAGCAGAAGAGAATGGTTGTAGAGAAAATCTTAGACAATAATGCCTATGATTAGGGTGAGTGTTGAAAAGAACTTGCAAAGAGAATGTTAAGGGGTGGGCAGTAATCAAACTAATATGTCTGAGGAGCCAGGGAAGAAAGCATTTTTTTGAGAACCACATAACTTCCGCAGAGGAGTGAAAAAGTATAAACTACTATCAGGCCTTCAACTTAGGTAATGACATAGTTCTTTACAGCATGGGAGGAAGCTGAATAGATTACTCAGTCCAGTGGGAATAGCTACAAGGGTAAGAGCACGGCTCCATTGTGGCTTCTTCCCGCTTAATCAAGAGTTCTGTGGATGAAAGGGAAAAGGGACTTAGATAAACTTAGTTGGTGAAAAATTGCTGGAAGTTTGTTAGATTGTTTTAATTGATTTAAACTTCATACTGTTCAGTAATGAGTACATAGTTTAACCACCATAGGAATGAAATTAATTGAGTTCTTTGCTCTGCATAACTTTAATAACAGACAGATGTTAGTTTTCCAGTAAAAGCAACAAAGGTTGTTCTCTAAATTACTTTGGATTTACAATGCTACAGAACATTTTAATTACGTTCATATGTGCATACTTTAAAAAAATAATTTCAAGCCGTTTGATTATGGTAATAGAAGCACATTTATGCCACATCATGCAACATGGAAAGCATTCTGTCTGTTGAGTGGTGTGAAATGTTGGTAACTTTTGTGTTCTGTGCTGCTTGCCTTGAGAGTACCACCATCATTTACATCCCTGGTAATCCAGTTTTTAATTTCATGGGTATATATGTGCATGTGTGGACAGGGTGCCAGTGGAAAGCTAATAAATGAAGAAAGGTAAATAACACTCTGAGGAGTTGGCAAGATTACTTTATCTTCACTGTGCCAGGACAGCTATTTTAGCTGAAACTAAAGAAGAAAGAGTAGAAAGAGAAAAGCTAGGCAAATAATTCTGGTATATAAGCAAGTTTAAAAGATGAATGAAGACATGCCAACTGTTGAAGAGAAGTCAAAGGAAAGGTTACTAGCAAAAAGCTGTATGTGAACCCAGAGTAATCAATAGCAGGGGTTGACCAGAGGTCTTGTAGCAGTAGTATTTGGAAGAATAGAAGAAATATGTGACCCTTTAGATTAGATGTCTAGACATCTGCCTGTCTGTCCATCCCTCACTCCTTCCCTCCCTCCATGCTAAATAATGGATGGACAGTACAAAAGTACTGTATATCCCCAGGTTTATCTCAAGAATTTGGACAGTGAATTATAAGTGCTATTTAAAACTATCTCTGGCCATTAAGATTATTTAAAAGTTGCCAACCTCGATGGCCAATAGTACAAAATGAAAGCCTCAACTAAATGGAGGAAAAAATGAGATAGCAACAGGAAAAAAAGAAAAAAAAACATAAAAGCCTACCCAAAAACAATCTTCACTTTGCTTAGCTAAAAAGAAAACAGAAAGCAAGCAGGATTTATTGTGCAAAAATGTAACCTTTAATGCTAGCAGGCAGTGTGAGTTACCTGCCTCTGTAGGGCAAGGCTCCAGAGAGATGCTTAACTAGGCAGGTATGATGGTTGCAGAGTTCTTAGGGCGAGAGCAGAGGTGGAGATTGTCAACATGTGGGCAGTAAAGGCTTCCTACTCAAACTCTGGGCACTTTTGCTTGGCTTGTTTAGTTGTGTGCTGTGTGCTTGGGTGTTTTGGCTCAGAAGAAAATCGCTGGTGCTGTTAGAAAAATGTCTGTTTCACACAGACAGTATCAAAACGGCTTTACCAGTTTTAAACAACAAAAAAGTAGCAGAAACAGCTTTAGGATTTAATCCCTTGGTTTCTAGTCACTAGCTTAGGCACTGATGATGTGCTCTGTTTTTTAACCCAGTTCCATGTGTATTTGTAACATTCCATGTGTATTTGTGACATGTTTAACCCCATTCTTTGTGGTTGTGTAGGACACTGGTCTCAGAATGCCCAGACCTTGAATGATACAGGATTTTTAGTTACAGTGCCGTAGGTCAATACCAGTATAGACAGAGAGATTTGTTAGTCTAGGATGTTGTGCTAGCTCTGAGTGGGGAAAAGGTTTAAATCTTTACTGGAAACAGAGTTAAGGCAGTAGACTAGGGTGCTACTCTGTTCTCAACACTACAGAAGTAGATGTAGGCTGCAGATTGTTCAAAATATAACTATATTGCTATGGAGAATAGCCCTTAAGAAACATTCAGCATTCTATGTTTATATTATTCCAAGTGTAACACAGATGGGACACTTTTTATGCTTTAGATCTCTCAATTTTTCATTTTAATAGTATCTTTAATTCATAATTAAAATCTTGGGGAGATTAAGGGAAAGGAAAGTGACCAGATAGTAGCATGACCTTTGTTGTCCTCCATATAAGAACTATCATTAAAAAATGAATAGTAACCAAAGTTTACTCTTATTATCACACAAAGAAGCAATGAATTAAAAATAGATTAGTTTGTCTAATGAACCTAATACTATTAAAACAATCCTACATGGGCCAGCTTATGGCCTGGTGGTTAAGGCAGCTCGATCCCACATACTTAACCCCATGGTTCAAGTTATGGACCCCAGTAGCTTGGAAGACACACTGGGCATGTGTGCGTGTATGCCCAAAATCCCCCAAAAAGGGAGAAATAGAGTAGAAGGATTGAAGTGTGACCATGACATCTGGGGGATATTTGTTCTGCTTTCCCTCTCCCTCTGTTTCTCTGTCTCTCCTGCAAGCACATGCACCCTCTGGCAAAATTTGGGGAGAAAAAAAGGGTCCAAAAAAGAGAGATGAGACATAGAATATAAAAGTTAGAGGTACCCCTAGGTTCCATTGTTTCCAAAATACTGATCCAATGGTTAGGTAGTGGTGCAGTGACAATGCAACCATACCCACGTGTGGAGCAAGGTCCTACGTTTGCGTCCTAGGACCTCCCTGAGTAGATCTAGTACATGGGCACCTGACAGTGATTTGGGCAAACTGAGACTGGAGGTGGCATAGAGACCATGTTGGGTTGCCTGTCTCACTTTCTCAGTCTCTCTCTCATAGGAGAAGTGCATAAAGTTAAAACAAAATTGATCAATAGGCCCATGTCCATCTGTGAAGTTTTCAGCAGTCTATAGTTAAATCATAATTTGAAACACACACACACACACACACACACACACACACAAAGTTAAGCCAAACATATCAGTAAAGGACTCCTTTACTCTGAGATTATTTCCTTTACCTCCTTTTTCATGATAAAAATCTCATATGGGAGCTGGACAGTGGTGTCATGGTAGAAGCTCTGTGAGGTAATCCCACATAGGAAAGTTGCCTCTTAGGGGCTGGAGACCTCTTGGAGTATGCCAGGCACATGTTCGCCTATGATTCAATCTGATCGAGGCTGAGGGTGCATCAGGGTGTCAAGACCTCATCAGGGATGCTCTGTCTCTGTCTCTCTTTCATACTCATAGGACAAATATGTAAGTTTTTATAAAGAATCAATTATTTTATTAATTATTATTATTATTCAGTTTGAAAAGAGAGAGACAGAGAGAGGGAGAGTGAAAAACCAAGTTGCTAGGTCTGGGACATGAACCATGATCAGCCATGTGGGAGTCCAGCACCTTAACCACTATGCCTCAGCTGGCCCCAAATATCTAAGTTTTTAAAAAAATCTACTTTTATAAGATGGTGGTGATATTAGTGCTAGTTTTCCTCATAAAAATAGCCTAACTTGGCAGTATAGAAAGTGAGCCCCCTCTTTTTTTTTTCTTTTTTTTGCATAGCTTCTGAAATCCTGACACCTGACAACTGATCTAATTCAATCTCCTTCTTTCACATAGAGAAAAATAAGGCCTAGAGAAGAGTGCCACTCAGAATCATTACCAGGAAATAATGAAATTTATACTAGAATCCAAGCATCCGCAGTCCTAGCTCAGAGCTCTGAAGAAAGTAACAGATTACTTTCTCTTTTTCATAAATAACACATTTCTATTTGTTTTCAAAAAATAAAATTGCCAGGGACTAGCAGATGGTATAATAGCTATTTCCCTGGATTCCCATGTATTTAACCACGGTTCGAATCCCAGACCTGGTGGCTTATAATCATGCCCGGTGCAAGTGCATGCATGCCCAAGATCCCAAGAGGAGAACGGAGGAGAAGGGATTGCGGTGTATCCATCCCCTCTGAGGGGTGATTTCTTGCTTTCTGTCTCTCTGTCTCTCTCTGTCTTTCTGGTGAATGCACATGCCCTATAGCAAAAACCTCTCCAAAAATAAATAAATTAATTAATTAAATTAAATTTTTTAAAAAATTGCCACTGGAGAGAGAGAGAAAGTGAGAAAACACTCTCTGTAGAGGATGATCACACCCCAATCCCTTCTCCTCCATTTCTCCTTTTGGGATTTTGGGCACGTGCACACATGTACCTGGTGAGTTTTTCAAGTCACCAGGTCTGAGACTCTAACGTGCATTTGACCATGTGGGGTCTACCAACTGTCTTAAGCACCACACCTCCAGCTGGCCCCACATTTTTATTTTTAAATTCGCCTTAACTTTGCCAGTTTTTGTTGTTCTTATTGTTGTTATCAGATTCATACTTTCTCTATTTTGATATGCCAGTTTGGCATTTGGTTACCTTCATTTTGCATTTAAATTAGTTTGTTAATCACTTTTTAGTTATCAATTTGTCTCTTATTTTATTTAAACAAATTAAAAGTACATTTGTCTTGTCAGAAATTTAAGGCCTTTTATTGTCGTCTCCCCATTGATATAATTTACTAAGAGCATACCATTTAACGAATGCATGGATTGCATTCTATTTGGCTGCCTCCTGGTGCTGGAAAAGCTATTTCATTTTCTAGTCAAGTTTATGCTGATGAGTTGAATGGAATAAGTACTGGTATAATGCATTTAATTACATGTTAAATTCATTTATTTTATTTTGCTGTTTATCAAGCAGGATTTTAGCATCCTTACAAATTATTATCTGACCTATCCAACTAACTAGTCTGCTTTTTCTCCTGGAATTAGGATGTCAACCCAAGTGGAAAATTTTAGTTCCATGTATAATGGGTTCTAATTCCTGACTTGTAAATAAATTGATATGGTCATAATATTTTTATATTTGTATGATTATGTAATAAAATACATGCTTATTTATTTATTTATTTAATTTGGTTTTCAGTACATCTCTTACATACATTGTCAGACTTGTTTTCCCTAGTAACATCATGAGGATGTATTTTTTGTTATTCCCATTTTATGGATGATATAACTGAAGCTCACATATCAGAACTCATGTGCTCAAAGCCAAATAGGTAGTATGTAAACAGCAGATTCAGGACTAGAACCCCAGGTCATATTATCCCAAGTTTTGTATTTGCTACATATCACAGCTCTATGCTAGTAGCTCCCTTTGCATATTATTCCTAAAAATAGATTTTCCCTTCCCTCCCAGGTAGTGATATCATTTTTAGTAAAATAGTCCATTTCCATTTTAATATCCTAGAGATTTTTTGATTTGTTGAATTTATTTTAGTAGTTCCACCTGCTCACATAACTTACCTCAGAAATCATGATGAGAGGGGAGGGGAGAGAATAAATTGTATTGTTATAGTGTTTAAGTCTGAACTAAGTATAAAATCATAAACTCAGTTAAATGTGATTAAATGAACCATTTTATAGCCTAACACTATATAGGAACATGTTAATTATGTTAGCTATAAAGAGAGCCCACAGTCAGTTTAGAAAAGCCTATTTTTATTTTAGATCCACCCAGATTTCTCTCTAAACTCTCTATCCACCTTCCTAAAGGATGAGTTACATAACTGACTCTTCTGTAATAATTCATTAAGCCATTTTGGTTGAGGGAGGGGATAGGTCCCAACCTCACACCATATCCTAAAATAAATTTCATATTAGATCAATTAAGGAAATGTTAATAAATGGAGTTAAAATCCCACCAAAAAAGTGACTTTTATTTGATTTTAGGGTAGGGCTAGATATGCTATGTGTGGAAGTTTAGGGGAACAAAACACAAGTAAATTTTTCTAGAAATATGTTGGTAAATGTACATACTGGCAAATTCTATAATTAAAAAATATATAAACACAAAAGTAGGTGGTATTCTCTAGAAGATAGTTAAAACAGTTGTAACATCCAAATATATTGTATAAATTACATGTATGTATACATTTAAAAATATGGGTATCATAATAAATTTGTTAATAAATAACATTTGTCCCTTGAGGTGTATTTGGAAATTGCCATTGTCTATTCTCATTGGTAAAATGGGAAATGATTAAAAGTAACCATTTCTGCTATACAAGATGGCAGGGGAAAAAGCTGTGAAGTAGAATACTAAGGAGAAGAAACTTGAAGCTGAGAAGGCTGATGCCAGTGGCAAGGATAAAAAGGTTGACCCCAAGGCTAAAAAGTCCAAGAAGGGGAAGCCCCATTACAGCCGAAATTGGTCCAAATCTGGGGCATTGGCAGATACTCCCGGTCTGCCATGTATTCCAGGAAGGCCATGTACAAGAGGAAATACTTGGCCACTAAATCCAGGACTGAAAAGAAAAAGAAGTTTCTTGGGACTGTCATAAAACCAGTTGGTGGAGACAAGAATGGTGGTACCTGAGTGGTTAAACTGCACAAAATGCCTACGCATTATCCTACTCAAGATGTGCCTCCAAAGCTGTTGAGCCTCGGCAAAAAGCCCTTCAGTCAGCATGTGAGAAAGCTGCGAGCCAGCATCACTCCTGGGACCATTCTGATCATCCTCACTGGACGCCACAGAGGCAAGAGTGGTTTTCCTGAAGCAGCTGAGCAGTGGCTTGCTACTTGTAACTGGACTGCTGGTTCTCAATCGAGTTCCACTGCGTAGAACACACCAGAAATTTGTCATTGCCACCTCCACGAAAATTGATATTAGCAAAGTAAAAATCCCAAAGAACCTTACCGATGCTTACTTCAAGAAAAAGAAACCGCGGAAGTCCAGACATAGGAAGGTGAGATCTTCGACACAGAGAAAGATAAATACGAGATTTCAGAGCAGCACAAGATTGATCAGAAAGCTGTGGACTCACAATTTTACCAAAAATCAAAGCTGTTCCTCAGCTCCAGGGCTACCTGCGATTTGTGTTTGCCCTTACAAATAGAGTGTATCCTCACAAATTGGTGTTCTAAATTTTTTGCCAAGAACCTAATTAAATAACTGATCATATACAAAAAAATTTTTATAAAAAAGTATATAGACAAGGAGTAAATGGAAAGTAGTTCAAACCCTAAAGTAGCCTGTACCAGCCTACCTTGCTGAAAATTCTTGGTGTTGAAATATTATTTTTAAAGAATTATTTAATTTTATTTATTAATTCATTTATTTTAATTTGACCTGAGAGAGACATATAGAGAGAAGGAAAGTGAAAAACAAGTCACCAGGTCTGGGACTTGAACCGTGGTTGGGTATGTGAGAGTGTCCAATGCCCCAACCACCATACCACTGGTATTGAGATATTATATTTTATATATTAATGAAATGAAAGGAAATAAATATACTGTATTATAGAAAACAATATAGGTAACCATGCGGTGGTGGTAAATGTGATTATTTCATGCATCAGAAGATCTTGTTCCAGTAACTGGACAGTTAACTTATAGGCAAATAAAAAAAAAAAAAAAACATGTAAAGAAAACACAAGTTAATTATATGTTATGATCCCACTGTTGCCGTGGCCGGGCTCTGCCCCGCGTGCCCCAACCGCTGATGGCCGTCTCTGCTTTCCTGAGCCGCGTTCCTGAAACTGTGTTCCATGGAGATTCACCTACATTTGCGGGGCTGCACGAGACCCACCCTTGGTCCAGCCCTGAGTGCAGTCTACATTTCCTATTGTTGGGAACTTTATGATCTGATAATTGGAAAAAAAATCATGTTTATCATAAAAAATAATTAGAATAATAATAATAATGATTGGGGGAAACATAGGAAAGATATTGAATGTTGAAGCGGGGAGATTAATGTCTCTGTACTGACTGACATGCATGGCATTCCCTTTTGAAAAAGCAATGTAATACACTGTAAAGTTATATGTAATTCAATGCAATAAAAAAATAGATTAAAAAAAATTTCAAAATAAATAAAGCAATCTTAATGAGATTTGCTTATAGTAAATTATTAAAATCCTAACTAAATTTAATTTTAAAATGTGAGACACAAAATATGAACAAATATGTCACCAATATCTTTGGAAACTGTTAGTCACCTGAAACACATGGAGAGGCTTATCACCAGATCAAGAAATCAGAATTGAAGTTATAATTATATACATAGAAAAATCTGCACACATGCATGTGTGGGGTTGTATGCATTCATATGTGTAGTTTTGTTATATTGCAGTGCAAGGAGAAAGAACAATAAAAAAGGGGATTTTCAGTATTATGTATTACCTTTCTTCATTCAGTTCTGTGTTACTGCCTTCTTATCTGTTCTAAAGCCAAGCAGGATATAATGGAAGATTGTAGGCATTAAGATAACATCAGATGCTAACAGAAATTTGTTGAAAGACAATATGGTTCTAGTGGTGTGAAATTCACAAAACTAATAACGAGGGATTTGTCATCAAATGTTAATAAACAGAGAAGTGGTAGAGATACTGAGAAGGAAATAACATGAAATTCTTCAATTATGAGCTTGTACTGAAAGATTGTTACAGAAAAGAAGGAAAATGTTCACCTTTACCAACACCTTTATAGAAAGTGGGCCAGATATCACTGCATAGTTATTTAAAAGGCAATTTCTCTATATTTGAAGCATACCTAATTTTCATTTAGAAAATATAAATGAAAATTTTTTCTTAAATTGTTGAACCATTCTATTGATTGTAGTGAATTTAACTTTATTATTTCCATTATTTGATTATGAAACAGATTGATGGGTTATGTCAGAATCAGATCGATTTTTATGTTATATATTGCATATAGCAGTTACATTTTATATTCTCTGTTTTATGATTTGCTCTATGTGTATGTACATATGCATGTATACGTACAGATAACCTTGAGAACATATCACATGATGAATATAACTTGTCCTCAGTACACGCTTATGAATTAGGTAACCATTTTTCTTCTGGTATATGAGCGGAAATAAAGGTAGTATGTGAGTGTGAGTGAGTAAACCAGCTAAGCAGTGGCAAAACAAGAATCTTCAATCTATCTTCCATCTAATTTTTCTTCTCCGATTGTGCATTTTTATGTATTTCCTCAAAATATTCTAATACTTACCAAATGATAGCACTTAAATTTGCATATTTGCCTCTTTTTAAGAATACATCTTTTTAAAATTTTTATTTATTTTATACTTTCAATCACTATATATCACTTAGCTTGTAAAGTGAATTTACCCAACATGAATACACTTCATCTTAGTTCAGTTGAAAATACTATACACATTATCAACAGTCATCCATTTCTGCGTCCCATAAATGTCTTGCCTCTCTATTTTTCTCCTTGATTCTTTTCCTCACACTCTCCCCCATCTCCCCTCTTTTCCCACACTATCTCCCATATCTATAACCATTTTCCATGCTTTTGTATCCTCTAATCTTTCAGTTAATAATGAGGGATAATCATTAATCTAGGTTCATAAGGAGAAATATTTGAGTGATTTTTTTTTTTGAGACATTTTTGCTATAGGGCACGTACGCTCGCCAGACAGAGAGAGACATAGAGACAGAAATCGAGAAATCACCCCCCGGGGTGGGATGGACACGCCGCAATCCCTTATCCTCCATTCTCCTCTCAGGATCTTGGGCACGCACGCACACGCACCAGGCGTGAGTTTTAAACCACCGGGTCCGGGACGCGAATCGCGGTCGACTACGTGGGAGTCCAGCGACATAGTCATTACACTAACTGCTGGTTCCCAATATTTGAGTGATTATTAATCTCACATAAGGATAGAATGTAAGTTATTCTTATAGTGTTCCTTCAGGTATCTAAGGATTGATTCCATACATAAACAATAGTTAGCATATTTTATTGAAAGGGAATTCTGTAGTAGAAAATGAGGGATAGCCCCACTGTATAATATACCCACAGTACCTCACAATAGATGGCATTTGTTCCAATTTCTTTGTCTGCCAGAGATATGGGAAGGTGATATTTATATTTACAATTTACAGAATTAGTAGCTTCAACTTACTTATTCCTCCTCTTCAGCCTTTTCTCAAGGTTAAACATGAAGCATGTAGGTCATATTATGATTTTCTTTACTACAACCAAATTGTCTCTTAAGGGCTAGGATATTTGCTAATGCTGTTTGACCAGGTGGTTCTTTAAAGACCAGTTATTTTAATTTGTTTTTCCATTTCCCAAGTCCTGTGTATTTCCAGTTGAGTAAAAATAAATAGAAAAGAAAAGGCTACTCAGTATTCTGAAGCAAGTCAGTTATGTTTGCATCATTTAGACAGCTTTATAGGACTCAGAAAGAGAGATTGTCAGATTCATGAGAGTCAGCTGAAAACCATTTGTTTCTTTCAAAAGACAATGGGAATGAATGATTCTGGTGCGTGTGTCATGAATGTTGAGAAGCTCATCTTATGGTAAAAAAATAAATAAATAAAACTCATTGGATGATTCTGGAGAGATATATAGAAACCTAAGGATGCTATGTTTTACCTAAAATATGCCAGGTCACATCAGTGAGAGATATTAAAATTTATATGTATATACAAATACACACAGTGTACATACGTGTATGTGTGTGTGAATAAAGACTGTCATTTTAATATATCCTTCGAGTTAAAATTGTGCATCTTATATATGGAGTTAAAATTGTGCATCTTATATATGGTCACAAAAATCTTTCCCATAAAATAACTTATGAAGGTGATGAAACTAGAATTCATTTAATATGAATATGTACATTATGCATATATATATATAAGCACAAATGCTTTTCAAATTTTACTTAATGTATTTGCATTTATAATTAATAGAAGTTTGTCCTTATGTAAAATATTACTGAGTTTATAGAGTCATCAACAGTGCCCTAAGTATATTGTTTCTTCTGATCTTTTATCCCATGAAAATTATAAGCACATCCATACCAGCTACTACATTTTGATCTGTTAGTACAGTGCTGAGTATAGATGAATAAGTACTTGATGGATTTAATCAAATCTATTGAACTTCACCTACATAGTTTAAGCAATGTGGCCCTCTGTTATCGGAAAGTTACAGTGATTTCCCAACACATTCATTTGATATTTTTATTCCTGACAGCTCACAAATCCCCTCATACTTTGACAGCATTATACTCTGTTAAGAAAGGAAAGCAGGAGACATTCTTTATATTTCAAATACAGTAGGTTGGCATGTGAGGTGTACCCAAACGTGATTAAAGGTTAAGGCAAATGATTGTAGAAAGAAGTTACAAGCAGAGGATTCAAGGCCTTGGGAGGATGGGGTCAGAGTGGGTAGCAGGTGGGAGGAATAGAGTCCCAGCCATGAGCTAAGGTCCATTTCAAAGAGAAGGCAATGCTGAGTTTTTCACTTATCCTATTTATAGTCTTTCCTTATGATAGGCAGCCACCTATGCCTTAGAAAAATAGCTGTTGTTTTATCATGATGTATCATTTATATTGATTCTATATATATATATATATATATATATATATATACACACACACACACACACACACACATATGTATTGAAAGTGTGTGTGTGTATATCCATGTGTGTGCAGTAGCACACTTCCCCAATCCAGTCTCCTAATCAAGCATTTATGGAAAGCTTACTCTAGCGACATTCATTCCTTTATATCTTGTCCCTTGCCCCTTAGTTGAAGCAGCATCTATTTTCCTTCCTTCTTAACCTCCCAGGATGTTCTAGTTCTTGTGAAATAGTCTTCTCAGTACTAAAACTGGGACATATGCATATACCAAGTGCTGTTTTCAGTTCTGATTTGAACCAGGGCTGGATGAAGGGTGAGGAAGGGAGACTTCCTGAAACTATGAGGATATTAATAGCCCCTCAAGGCTTTGGCTTTTACTCTCATTTCTATGGACTATACATCCTCTTATCCTTGAATTATCTGAAACTTACCGAGCTATGAATATATGGTCTCTTATATTTCCTTTCTTGACTTAAGTACTTTTTTAAAGGTTACCTACTTTTAAAAGAGCTAGGCTGAGTATAATAAAAGTATACACCTTTTTATCAGCATTCTTCAGCTGTGCCTCTCTCGGGCTACTTCTGGAAATGACACATTGTAAAAAGACCAACCTATTTAAATATCTGAATGATTATGAATATATTTATCATGGGGTCCTCAAATGCTATTTTATAATTATTGTGGAGTTTAATAGAGAAAATGGATACTTGTGTCATCAAAATCTTTTCTGAACAGATTCATGGAAAGTCTTGGGTCAGACATGAAGAGATGAATAGGTGCATGCATATAATCAGAGAGTCAACATATAATATCCATATATTACAATAAAATGGTCAACATATAATATCCATATATCTTAGTCAGATCTAATGGGATGCTGAGTGATTAAACATATTCATTTAGCCTTTGACCCAAGTTTTTACATTTATTTATTATTTCATGAAAGAGAGAGAGGTTCATACACACAAATACCTGACAAGATCTTTTAACATCCCACTCTATCACTTCCAAGCCATCCAGCCAACCAGGATCATGGGCATACCCGTGTGTGTACCTAGCAGGTTCAGGTTGACCCAGGATCTAAACCTGGAGTCTCCAATATGATTCCAGTGTCACACAGTAGCACCCTACTGCCTGACGCACCATGACTGGGTCACATTTGATCCATTTTAAGCTTTACTGATATTATGCTAAAGCAATTAATTTTTTTCTTTTAAATGAGTGATTTTAAGATATTATATTTGACAGAAAAACATTAGATGGCCGTACCTACCAAGGGTCAAGTGGTGCCAATATAATATATACCTCTGGAAAAAAATCATTAGAGTGAATATTGAAGGTGCACAGCATAATATAATGTTCTTTGTTGAAGATGATGATATGTTAGTATCTTTGGTTTGATTATCATACACTGTATGCATGCCTTAAAGAAACATACTATGCCCCCAAAAATGTGAAATGTGAAATGCAAATCATCTTTTAAAAAAAGATGCTATGGGTCATGGGCACTTAGGTATTATATTCCTATGACACATTAAAAACTTCCTTGCCAAGAATGATATCATTTGGCAGAATTATTTTAATGGCCTGTAACCCTGATTCTTTGACACTGTTACTATGTACCTTGATCATGTTCTCAAAAAATGCTGTGGATTTTGGCTTTTGGTATCTTTCTCATTCTGATCTCAGTATTTCATTGTGTCTCCTATCACCTCTTCAGCACCTCCTGGTATTTGCCTCTGGCAGTGTCCTGGACCATGAATTGAATCAATTGTCACCTTACTGAATTTTGGTGTTACTTCTAACTAGTCTATTGTCATGCTCGCAGTATCTTTATTGGTGTTTTTGGCTAAATTAATAGCTGAACTGGATATTTGTAAGTGTAATCTAATCACCTATAAAGAAAATGGTTTGTCAATACAGTAAAAAAAAAAAAAAGTTATATAGAGCATAGATACCATATAATAATGCCCACAGATTTTGGTTGAAATACGCTAGGACCAGCCCCATTGCTTGATGGTTAAGGAAGCCAGATTCCACATGGCTGACCACTTGAGTCCTTGCTTTGGAAAGCATCCCAGGAACTTATGTGTGTGTCTGTCTAGAATCCTGATGGGATGGAAAAATGGAAGAAAAAGGATTGTGGCATGACCATGCCCCATTGAAGGGTACTTTCTCTCTCTCTCCTCCTCCCTCCCTCCCTCCCTCTTCTTCTCTGTCGCTTACTGGCGAGCACACATACCCTCTGGTCATTGAAGGAAGGAAGGAAGGGAGGAAGGAAGGAAGGAAGGAAGGAAGGAAGGAAGGAAGGAAAGAAGGAAGGAGAATGAAATACTTTAACATTTGAAGCATAATATAAACTCAAATTAGAGTAAAAACTGCTCATTTAGTATGTACTTATGGCTGTCTTTTAAGGTCTTCAGTGAGAAGTTTGTCCCAACAATGAAATAACAACGACAATGACATTGATTATAGCTTGCATTTATTGAGGTCATAGTATATGTCAGGCTCTGTTCTAAATATTTTACATGAATTAATTTATTTAATCCTCACAACGATCTTATGAGTTAAAAACCATCATTAACCCATCTTACAGGTAAAAATACTGAGGCACTCAGCAGTTAAGTGGCATGCCCAAAGTTCCAAATCTAGGAAATATCAGAGCCAGACTATTTTTTTCATGCATCAAATCAAGATAGTAAGATTTATTTTACCTTCTGCTCAGTATTTCCTTAATAAATTTTAAGTAGCTATACAAAAATAATATGTTTATTAAGTGTTATTAAGTGTTGCTAGTCAGTCATGATACTTATATACAGAGGACTAAGCAGTATTTAGTAATGATTTTCATACTGAAATTCCTATTTTATCTTGTAAAAGAAACCAAAAAATTCGGGGCCATCAGATGCCATAGTGGTTAAGGTGCCAGACTCCCACATGGCCAGCCACAGTTCAAGTCCTGGGTTTGGCGGCTTTCTCTCTCTCTCTCTGTCTCTCTCTCTCTCTCTTGCTCTGTGGTCAAATTAAAAAAAAAAAAAGATGATGAATAAAATTAAATAAAGTAATTCTTAAAAAAATAAAAACAACAACAACAAAAACTCTGCAACCAGAGTCAGTCATTCTGGAAATGAAAAGATTCTAGTGTCTTTGCCTGTAAATATTCTCTGTATCCATTTATCCATCCATCCGTCTATCTACAGTTTACTGTGTGATCAAAATTGTAATAGGTGATAACACAATAGTAAATAAGACATGGTCCTTGTTCTCAAAAAACTGAATTGAACTTAGGAAGAGAATAGAAACCTGTTTATCTGTGTTGATTATATATTCACCTGCTTAAAGGCAGATTAACTCTCAAGGAGTCAGCCATTTCTGCAATTCATATTATAAGAATAAATTTTACTTCAAAATAGAATTTAATTTGCTTAATTTGTTTCAGTCTGTTTTCACATGAGTTTGGATCTAATTAATACATTAGCCACTATTAGATAAAGGTTGCTTTTCTGTGTTAGCTACTTTTGCCAAAAGGAAATAAATGATTGACAAAATCCTATATAAATTTAATGTGCAGAATAATCTGTGTTCTGTAGCATTATATATTTAGGGAAGAATGTGTAGAATTTCTGGGTGTTTCAAGATAATAAAATATTCTAACAAATGTTCTTACAAAAAAATATCTTTTGAGTAGGATGCTCATTCTGTTGGCCCAGAATTAAGTGAACTATTATGTAAGCCTTTGCATTATTTTAATTTTTATCGTGTTTATTTTTTTTAGCAACATTAAGGCAGTGAAAAGATGTTTTTAATTTTCTTCTCCCAATAATCTTAGTCAATGATCATTTCTTTCTTCCCTCAATCTTAAGGACTTTTTTCTCTGTTCATAGACAATGTTTGTAGAATTGAATGGGTTTTTATTTACATTTATTACATGTCATATTTTTAAAGCATGATAGCTTTCTGGTCCTACATTTTCTTCATAATAATCATTAACTATTAGATAATCCTGACTCAAACCGATGTGCTAAACTTCATCAAATCAGCCTCCTACTCTACATTACAAAGACCTCTAACTTTTTACTATTACAGGTAACTATAAGTTCTATATTTAACTATATATCTCTTGGCTTAACTTGATTTTTTTCCATTTTATGCACCAACATAGGCAAACATTTTTCTGCTCTCAAACTTCCCAGAAAATTTATTTTCAAGGAAGGCTGTATTGTTGTACACATAAATTAAATATATGAGTTTCACCAGAGCCTCAAAAATAAGAGTTTTTAATCTATTTTGTTTATGATACTCCAACTTCCAAAGAGGGACTGAGACAACTGGTCATAGAAACCAATGTACATAGAAACCAAGGCATATATAAATTTGATAATGTAAAAATGCAAATAAGATATTTTTTTAAAAATGAACCCATATATATATATATGTACAGTAGTAACTTTCGTTGTAATTTAAATTCCTATTTTTCTGAAAGAGAATATTTTCCTATTTTTTATTAACTTTGTCAGTTCTTTTGTGAATTGACTCCATATGTCCTTTGTCCATTTATTGATTGAGATCCAAAGTTTTGTTCTTTATTCTGTATGATTTTTTTTTTTTTTAAGAGAGAGACTTCTGTAGAGTAGGTGCACTCGCTGGGAAGACAGAGAGACAGAAAACAAGAAATCACTCCCCAAGGGGAATGGCCACACCTCAATCCCTTCTCCTCCATTCTCTTCTCTGGATTTTGGGCTCATGCCCATGTGCTTGGCTTTTTTTTTTTTTTTTTTTTTTTTTTTTTTTTTTTTTTTAGAGGTTTTTTGCTACAGGGCATGTGCACTCACCAGAGAAACAGAGAGAGACAGAAAGACAGAAAGCGAGAAATCACCCCCCCCCCCAGGGGGGATGGTCACACCACAATCCCTTCTCCTCCATTCTCCTCTCAGGATCTTGGGCACGCACACACACGCACCTGGCGTGAGTTAAAGCCACCGGGTCCGAGACGCGAACCGCAGTCGACTACATGGGAGTTCAGCGACATAGCCATTATGCTAACTGCTGATCCTGGTATGTTTTTTTAAGCCACAGGTCTAGGACTCGAGCCACAGTCTACTATATGGGAGTCTAGCAACCCATTATGCCATTGACTGGTCCTGTATACTGTATGAATTCTTTATGTAACACCTATTTGCACCAAATGTTTATCTATTCCCTGTTTATTTTAATTATAGTTTATATAATTATAATTTTCAAAAATCTTGTGAATTGTAACTATGGCTTGACATATTTGTATTTGTAAATAGTGATGTACTTTAAATTTATTTTCAGTTTTTTAAGTGAAATACTTGATGATTTGCAATCACAGATGTTGAGTTGATAGTTCTATCAGAGCTGTTATATGCTAATAGCATTCTATTGTTAGGACCAGTTATTATCCTCTTTTTCTAGTCATTTTAGCAGAAGTGTATTCTTACCTAGTATAGCTCTTAGTATTTCTTTTAAACATATTATACTTACTTTCATTTCTGTTGTAGGAAAATCTCACTTTCACAAAATGTATTTTCTATTTTGTTTTTCTAACGTTGCATTTTCCTCAGTTATACAGTCTGGAGTTTCACAAACCCTATGTGCTTTTACGTGGTTATGACAATGATGAGACACTGAGTTATGGAATTAACATAGACACGTGGAAACTATTTTATGGTACTGACATAACAAGAAACCAGTTCTGGGCCATGATTGAGACCAGGAGCTACTGAGGTTCAACAGTTTCTATTCCACAGAGTGCCATTTTGTCCCAAATGATTGATGACATTCCCCTGCCCTATTCTCCACAGATTATAACAACACTATTGCAATCTAGAGCTTCTGTAGATACCCGCTTCATTAAGCATGATCCCAAAATGTCATTTAATTTATTTCTTAGATTGAATGTCTCATTAAACTCTGATGAGGCCAGGAGCTACTGTGGGTTGGACTTGTTATGAAGCACTCTTATCTTAAAATTTTGTCTTGTCCCTGTTGGCAAAGGAAATGGACAAGACAGTGAAATCAATGCACAATGCACTTTATCTTTGACAAACTGAAATATTGTTTTGCTAAAATAGACCCATGGGGTAGAAAGATTAAAATCATACATAAAGTAGATCAGTATAAAGAGTGAATCTACAACTGTTAAATATTTGGTATGATTTTATTTTGTTTTAATCTTATTTGGACACACAGAACATACCTACTTAATTAAGCAAGATTCTGACATCCCCTTACCCCATTTGGAAAGAAATATTTTTTATTTTTTTTAGTTAGGCATGATGAAGTAGGGTATTAGTAATGTTCTATCAATTGTCAGTGAAAAAGATGTCACAGTGATAGTTTTTCTCAGCTTATGGAACAGATGTGTACCAAGAAAAAAATATGCAAAATCCTAAGGCTGGCAGATGGTGTGGTGGTTAAAGGCTCTGGACTCCCACATGGCCAACTGTGGTTCAAGTCCCAGGCCTGGTGGTTTGCTTTTTCACTTTCTCTCTCTTGTTCACTCTCACTCTGTTCCCCTCTGGTCAAAATAAAATAAATTAAATAAATGAAGTTAAATAAAATCCTAGAAAAAAAATCCTCATAAAATTGTGTTTCCCCTTTAGTTTTCATTGTAGACATTAGGCATTGTTATACTTTGGTGTAGCTAAAAAGTTGACCAGCTCTGGGTCATGCTAGCCACTGTAGTAGACCATGCTGGCCAGTCAATTTTTGGATGCTTTCTCAGAATTAGGCTCACCATCCACCAACTGATGTGTCTTTCCCAATTCCTGTATCCCAGCAGTCTGCCACTGCTACTTTATATACTGAGAACATGCATTTTATCCCATGTTTGCTTCTCCTGATACCATACCAGAATCTAGGACTCAGTTCCTCCTCCATCTATCCTCTGAGGCTTTGCATAGCATATTAGAGAGCTGCTCTACCGTCTAAGCATTTACAAATAAGTAGTGTCACCTAGCATTTTGTGCACTATTGCCTAAAATGTCTTGGGTTTGAAGCTTCTTGCTTTGTCTTTGTAAACTGTTAGTTTACAAAGGTAGTTTACACTACCTATTCAAATCTGAATCTTGAAAAACTTACCCTTGTGTACAGGGATAGCAGCACTATTTTACTATGAAAATAAATTTTACTTTAAAAGTAAAAAAAAAAAAAAAACAAAAAAAAACACAGGCCTATAGACAAATAGAATAATTGGTCTAAAGGATTATCAGTTAACCTCCCCTTTAGATAACAAGGCAATAAAAGATAATCTGGGGGGAAAGGGGTGGATGGTGGCATAGTGACACTTTTGCAAGGCTGATCCACGTGGGAAGGTTGTCCTTACGTGTTCAGAGACCTCCTTGAGTACATTGGGCAGATGTATGCCCATGATCCAGGGCTGGCTGAAGCAGTAGATTACGGCATCAAGAGCCTGTTGGAGGTGCAGCTCTCTCTCTATCTCCATTTCTCACTCATGGAAGAAATAAGCTTTTTTTTTTTTTTTTTTTTTGAGAGGTTTTTGCTATAGGGCACATGAGCTCACCAGAATGACAGAGGGAGACAGAGAGACAGAAAGCGAGAAATCACCCCTCAAGGGGGATAGCCTTGCCACAGTCCCTTCTCCTCCATTCTCCTCTTGGGATCTTGGGCACACACGCACATGTGCCTGGCATGAGTTTAAGCCACCAGGTCCAGGACTCAAACTGTGGTCAACTCATAGCCATAATGCCAACTGCTGATCCTGAAACAAACTTTTTTAAAAATGAAAAAGAAATAGAAACCTGAGACCATTTCAATGTGTATTTTAATACACATCTTGACATTCTACCTTTCCATGTAATGAAAAATTTTAGTTCTCAAATTCTGAAGCATTATTAATGTGATTTGAAATAATATGGTACATCCTTTGTTATTTTATCTTCTACTGAATAAAAGATATCCCTTCAGCACGTAAAATACCACATGAATTAACACTGTGAAGTATCGTAAGGAGCAGATAAAAACTGTCAGGAAGTGAGCAGGCAGTGGGACAATCATTTAATGAACATGTGCGGTGTATGTTACCAGTCTCTGTTCCAGGGCACATAAAAATAAGTAATGATTTTGAGTCTCCACATTGTAGATTATTTAAGAAAAACCTATGTTAGAAACTTTGCTTTGTGTTTTTGCTTAAATTCTCAGCTGCATACCTAGGGATGCCTGATTTTGTTTTTTGTTTTATTTAAATAGTTTAGGTTATTTTTATTATATTAATTTTAAGGTAGCCTCAGTCAAAATCCTATGTTTTCCTTTCTCACTAAAAAATAACAGAAAACAACAATAACAACAACAACAAAAAAAGACATATGAATCTTGTTTTCCTTTTGGTTTTACTTTTTTCTCCAAAATTGTAATTATTAAAGATGAAAGCAGAGTTGGATGGATGGGGTACTCCATAGGAGGACCTGACTTTGTATCCTTCTTTTGTAAGTAATTTTTTGTGTGATATTAGGCATGTTTGTGACTTCTAACACTATTAGTCTCCTTTGGGCCAGCAGGTGGCATAGTGGTTAAGGTGCTATATTCACACATGATCAGTCACAATTCAAGTCCTGGACCCGGCAGTTTGAAAATCACACTGGGCGTATATGCATGCATGTCCAAAATCCTGAGAGGAGAATAGAGAAGGGAATGTGGCAAGGCCATTTCCCTTGGGGAATAATTTCTCTTTTCCTCTCTCTGTCTAGCAAGCTCATGTGCCCTCTGGCAAACAAAATAATTATAACAAATAAAATATAGTTTTCTCCTATAAAATTGCTGTAGTTGTCCAATCTGCTTCATTGAATTTGCTATTTCAATGAAGATAATCTGTGTAGAATGTGCTCTTGTTCATTACAGACACAGAAACATATGTGATTTATCTCATGTAGCTTTTTAAATTTGTTAGGTAAGAAGTTACTTGTTAAATAGTTAAAAGGAAGGTTTGTTTTTGCTTTTTTGTGTTTTTTTTTTTCCCTCCATTATACCAATCATTATTAAAGTTTTTATGTGTATGCTGTAAAGGAATGGTTGAAATGTGTTGCTAATGCAGTTTTGATTGGTGGTGCTAAGAATTTTTTTCAAATGTGGAATTCATGTGAAATTTTGATAATATGTGTTCTCTATAGAAATTACCTTCACTGTAGAGACAGGAATTGCACATATTTTTCTTGTTGGAGTGTATGAACTTTAATAAGGCAACCTGAGACTAATTACTAAGATCTGAGATGAAAATGTGTTAAAATAATAAAATAATAGATGTATTGCGGACTGTAACTCCAGTTGAAAACATGGATTACATTTCGATTTCACAAAACCAAAGGAGGAAGTTTGTTAGTTTCTTTTTTTTTCTTTTTCTATGCTATTTATTATAATCTCTAAAGAATGCTGCTATTTTCACTTGTTCCCAAGATTAAGAAATGCATTTCATTGAAATGTTAAAATATGCACACTGCATGGCATTATGGTGTTAATATCATCAAGACTAACAGCTAAGCCAGTTATTTCATTTTCTATCAAATTGCTGTTAGTTACCAAAGCCATCTAAATACTGTTATATGTCATGGTTTAGAATTTTGCTTTGCTTTTTCAGATGCTAAGATGCAGCAAATATTGGTTCACATCTTTTTAAAAATGTTTCCAGTGACTTGTAGCTACATTAAATATTAGTAAAATGCTGAATGTACTTAGATGATATGCAAATATATTTTTGATTTACTTTTAGAGAATCGTTTTGTTTAAGTGGTTGTATTTTTATTTTCATTAATTAATTCTATAAAGAGTTATTAAACATCTTTATATCAGCTACTTTGAGGATACAAAGATAAATACTGGATAGTGGCTACCATCCAGAATTTCACAATGTTGTAAGGGAAATACATGTTTAAAGAAATAAATTACCATACATCATGTTAATTCATACTATACCAATATTACCCTTGGTGCTATGGAACACAATGGAGATAGCAGCCCAACTCTGTTGAAGTCCAGGGAAGTTTTACTAGCAGCTGTCTTTGATCTTGATCTTGGAGGACACATAGAAGATTGCCCAGTAAAAAGGAAAGTGTATATGGACTGGGAATTGCATGTGCAGAAAAATGGAATCATAAAAAGATTCAACACCCATGTCCCAGGGAGTTGTTAATTGTAGGAGCATAGAATCGAATATCTGCCATTTGAAAACTGAAAGACCCATCTAATATTCTGACATTCTATAAGCTAAACTACATTGGTTTTAGAATTTGAATATAACCTGTTTTCACTGAAAAGTGAGAATAACAAGTATTCATTTTACATGTGTGCACATGTGTGTGTAATGTTAATAGTCATAATGCCTTTAGGATTCTTTTAGAAACTTTTCTTTTTTAATTTTTTAATTTGCATTTAATTGTACTTTATGACATACAGTATGGTTTTTCAAAGCATGCATGCAGTATGTAATAATCAAATCAAGGGATGATACCATACACTTAATTTTCAACAAAGAACTTTACATTCTTGTGTCTTTCAAATGCTTTTAGTCTTAAAATTTTAAATGCCTATTCTGAATTTAGGTACTGAGTTCATGTTTTTCTTGAATTATTCAAATTTTTTTTCTTAAAATAATGAGCACAGTTTAGATAAGAAATGCTTAACTTGGTCAAATTTTAGAAATTCCAGTAATGAAAATGATGGAGTTGGTTTAGTCTCCTGTAATCTTGCTTAAGAAAAAAATCCCCTGGTATTCAATTTATATAAAGCATGCAATCTAGATGAATGGGTTTAGTTTTTGCTTATTTTTTAATAACAACATGCATAAAGGAAATATAATGATCTCATCAAATCTGTCTCCTTCTAAGAATCTGTGGCTTACTGGTCTTTCTCTCAGGATCCTTCTAATATAGTTTTCTGGGATATTAGGTGGTTTTGTTTCATTGAATCTCAGCAGTTTATTGCTTTAGAGGCCTTTTACTGTGTTGGGTCAACATTTCACATTGAGGAGATTTTTCTTCCCTAGTCATGCAAGAATTCAACTGTTACTAACAGCGATATGAATCATTCATGTATACTAAGAAGAAAATAGGTTTCAGTTGTTTCAAAAACTGTTAATTTCTAGTTCTAACCATGGAAAGCTCTGTAAAGTGAATCATATCACTGTCTGTGGAAAAGAGAAATGGGAATTAAGTTCTTTGCTCACCATCAGCCATGTCATCATTGAAAAAGAAGGCTAAGGAGGTAAATTTTAAACTGAATCTTATGTCATTGATTCAGTAGGCCTTCACATGCCCTTTTAGCTATGCAGTTATGTGGTTAGGAACTGTGAGGTGGTGTGTGAACCTTCATATAGTTAAGTTTATTCATTTATTTTTCCATGAATGAGAAATTCAGAGAGAGAAAACACCCCCAAAAGTGTCTTGATACCATGATCCAGCCCCAGATCATAGGCAAGCATGTGACCAACATACTCAGGGAGGTCTTCAGACTTGAACTGGGAGTCTTTCCATGTGGGATTGCCTTGTATAACGTATTTTACTCCTGAGCCACCATATGGACCCCCCCCATATTTTATATTAAAGTCTGTTAGCTAAATAATGGAGTTTGGCTGCTTGTTTGTACTATTAAACAACTGCTACCCTCTGCTGCCTAAGTTAATTATATTTCTATATTCTCATAATGGGAAAAATATATTTACCTATATAGACACATATGCATATATGCACATGGTTCAGATACTTATACAGAATGTGTGTGTGTGTGTGTGTGTGTGTGTATGTGTGTGTGTGTGTGTGTATGTGTGTGTGTTGACAGTGTGGTAAAAGTGTAGTTTATAGTTTTAAAAATGTTTTGTTTCTGGAAATAGAAGTGTGAAATTAATCTGGTAGATTCAACAACAAAATCTTGAGATCAAAATGATACTACTTTCCCTTATTCATGCAGCTATTAACCCCTTCCTGACAGTGTCAGAGACTTACTCACCAGACTCATCTGTTAAAAGAACTTTTTTTGGAGAGGTTTTTGCTATAGGGAGCGTGCACTCACCAGAAAGACAGAGAGAGCCAGAGAGACAGAAAGTGAGAAATCAGCCCCCGAGGGGGGGGGTGGGGAGGATGGCCACGTCGCCATCCCTTCCCCTCCATTCTCCTCTCAGGATCTTAGGCACGCATGCACACACGCCTGGCGTGAGTTTAAGCCACCATGTCCAGGACTCAAACTACCGTCGACTACATCGGAGTCCAGCGACATAGCCATTATGCCAACTGCTGGTCCCGTGTTAAAACAATTTTAAACTAACAGCCTGTATCAGCCCAAAGACTGGTAGACTGACTTGAGACATGCATAGTATTTCTTACTAAGGAATGCTATTTTACAAATGCAGATAGAGTGAAGATTCGATGAATCTTCTGTGGAAAACATCTTTTAAGACGATATTGACAGTGTTAAAGATATTTCTTAGCCATACAAAGAAATATCATGGATTATAGATAACCTGTGTCATGCTACATGTTTGTTTAAGAAAGCGATACATGTTTGTTAAGAAAGCGGTGGATAGGAAAGAAGAATCAGACTGTAATATTCATGTGGTCCTGACAGAGAAATTAGACATTACTGATAAAATATACCATCCTTTGAGCACCATCTCCAAGGCTATTTCTCCTCAATAATAATACCCTCACTGGGGCAATGATATTTTCTTTTGAACTAATGCTTTTCATTATCTTATGGCACTCATGATTTTCTACCTTAAATTATATGTTCGCTTGCCCATCTCAACTAGTAGAATCTAAATTTAGTAAAAGATGAGAATGGGAGAGTGGGAAACGATGGGACCGAAACTTATGCCATACCTAATACAGTATTTCTCTCACATAGTAAACACTTAGGAAATGTAGAATTAGGTTTAATAATGTTAATCAATTTAAAAAACAACAAAAAATGTTTGTACCATAATGTGAGTCAAAGTCCAAGCAATTAAGAATAGAAATCAATCTGAAGGAGAAGTATATTCAATATACAGCATCTTCCAAGCTGCAATAAAAAGAACCAGAATAAGAATGAATGCATGTAAGGACCAGCAGATGGCATAATGATTACATCACTGTACTCCCATGTAGTTGACTATGGTTCAAGTCTTGGACCTGGCAGCTTAAAACTCATGCCGGGTGCATGTGCATGCATGTCCAAGATCCCAAGAAGAGAATGGATGAGAAGGGATTGTGGCATGACCAACCCCCCTGGGGTGTAATTTCTCATTTTCTGTCTCTGTGTGTCTGGTGAATGCATGTTCCCTATAGCAAAAATCTCTCTCTATTAAAAAAAAAAAGAAAGAATGTAAAGAAGAATAGTTGGGACCAGCAGATAGTGTAGATGGTGTAACAGTTATGTTGCTGGACTCCCACATGGTCGACTGTGGTTTGAGTCCCAGACCTCGCAGCTTAAAACTCACACTGGGTGTGTGTGCATGCCCCAGATCCCAAAGGAGGATGCAGGAGAAAGGATTGTGGTGTGGCCCTCACCCCAGGGGGTGACTTTTTGCTTTCTGTCTCTCTGGCAGGCACACATACCCTATTCAAAAAAAAAATCTCAAAAAAAAAAAAAAAAGAATAGGTTTTGCAATAGGGTAACCCAGCAAAATAAAAAGCATTGTCAATTATTCAATCTATAATATGGTTTAGTAAAAAGAAAAAAAATAGTATAACTATTAGGAAATATGTGTACAACACATGAAATGTTTAATAGTAATAGAAGATGAATATCTCTGTATCTGTGATTTGATAATTGCACACTGCAAACCATATCATACCCTGGAAGAAAAAAATATTTAATTTAGAAATGAAAGGAATAATAAAAATGACCAGAGCTATACCCATCACTGTTAACTTCTTGCTCCACTCTTTGCTTATCAGTACAAAGGATCAAGATCACATACAGACCCAGCTAGGGTGGCTACACTGCTGTGCTTCAACAGGCTGGGATCACAAGGGAGGCTTAAAGGCCAGGTGCAGTGGTGCGCACCTGCAATTCCAGGGACTCAGGAGGCTGAGGCAGGTGGATGGTAAGAGCAAATCTGGCCTGGGCAACATAGGAAGACTGTTAAAAAAAAAGAGCTAGGCGTGGTGGCATGGTTGCTTCATCGTGAATGAGTCTGAGCATCTTTTCATATGTTTAAAGGTTACTTATATTTCTTCTTTCTATGAACTGTCTGTTCAGACGAATAGCATATTTTTCTTTTGGATTCCTTTTTTCTTACCATTTGCTAGAAATTTATAAATTAGAGCAATTAGCCCTTTTTGATAGGAGTCATAATCTCTCTCTCTCTCACTTTTTTTTTTATCTAATTTCACATATTTTGTTATACTGGAAGCTTAACTTTTTCTCTTTAAAATTTACATAGTTAGTATTAATATTTTATGGTGACCGGATTTTTTTTTCTTCAATTTGTCGGAGGTGTTTATGCTTTCCAGAGATAGAGAGAGAGAGGGAGGGAGAAAGCACCCCCAAATGGGACATGATCATGCCACGATCTCTTTTTCTATGTCTTTCCATACAGTCGGGATTTTGAATACACACACAAACACATCGACATGCTAACAGCATGCTTTTTTAAGCTACCAGCGCCAAGATTAAAAACCTTTGGCCATTTATAATTCAGTCCCTTAACTGCCTTAACTGGCTACTAAGCTGGCCCCAAAGTAAAATTTTAAAACACTATGCTATATTTTAATATTTTACTCATTTATATGATAGACAATAAGCAAAACAGATATTGCAAAAAGCTTGTGGAAAATGGAATTAAAGTACTTGAATAGTTTTTTTTCATAGTAGACATTATCCATGACCTTTTTGAAGACCTTATCACATATAAGAATATATACATTATTTCACTATCTTTTCTTACAGGGTATTATATGGTAAAATGAAAAGTAAATGGTTTGCCTGTTGACTCTTTTAAGTGAAAGATTTATCTTTGTTATTTGGGGGAAAATATAATATAAGAGAAGGTTAAAAGGCTTCCTTCTATGATGCACTAGAAATTTTGAAAAGTAAAGATAAAAAAGGAAAAATGTACCCATAATCTAATAGGTGTTGCAAATGATGTCATTTTGAAAAATCACATCTCAGAGCCACATTTGTATACTTAGGAATTCATAGCTAAAATTATAATGAAATCCATTGAGTAAATGTGACTGAATATACAAATACTAGCATTATGTGTTCTTTTTTCAAGATTATCAGTAATACATAAATGAAAGTAGAGCTCTAACAAGAAAGTACCCTGGCGAAGGTATACTCTGGTTGTAGCCTTTTTATCCCAAGATAGACTTTTCATATTTCTGCACCATCATTTTTCATCTTACTTACCAACTGAATATCCTTTATAGATGTCAGAGTGATTAGATTTACCGTCTGCAAAATCCTCATTGTTGAGAATTATAGACCACTTAGAAGATTGGGAAGGACAAGTTAAAACTGAAAATAGGTCTCTCAACAAGAATCCAGAATTATAGTAGTGATTCCCTAAAATTTCAGAGATATTTTCTTTTCACCATACAAAGGGGGAGGCAGTTCATATTTTGAGATTGTTTGCAGAATAAACAATGGTAGCAAAAAATTATGCCTGTATTTATTGTTGAGCTATCTTTGTTATATAATACATTTTCCCCCTTCCCAGATATACCCCACCTTCTGTCAAATGATACTTCCTTGGTTATCAGTACTAAGAAACTGACACTTTTGTTCTTCCCACCTAGAGAATGAAAAGTTCTGCTTCTAAAAAGCTTGAGTGCACATAAATTTCATTCTGACAGGCCGGCTTTTTCAGCATGACCTTATCAGTGCTTACAAATTTTAGAAGGGAAATAAAAATGAAATCTAAGATGACCTTTAATGTCATTACTGAACTTGGGTCTTGAGGAGAGCAAAGAAAACAACAACTTGAAGATGTAGGTTTACCGGTAAACACTTCTGTTCCACCATCTGTTCCCCTGCCACCCCGATAGCAGCAATAGCAGCTTTACAGTGGAACGAGATACCAGGGTGGGGCCGGAGGGGCTGTGGTACGATGGGGATAAGGTGGGAGCAGGAAAGGTGGTGTGGGAACAGATGGTAGCTGGGAAGAGAGGCACTCCATGGCACTGTTGGCATGGTTACAGAGAGGTGGATGTGCTAACAAGCCATGCCAACTTCTGAATGTTTCAAAACTCACTTTGTAGCTTGCGGTCTCCAAGTTTACTTATTTGCTGTCACTGTATAACTTCCCTTGTTACACTTACTATGAAAGCATTAATTTTTTAAAAATATTGTTTTAAAGGCTCTTAAAATTTATTTGCGTGTGTGTTGTAGCTTACTGAAATGTACCAAAAAAGTGTTCACTGGCTTTGTTCTCCAGGTGAATAATTAGTACATGTAACAATCCTGATTTTATTTATATATATATATATATATATATATATATATACACATATACATATATGCATATATATATATATATATATATATAAAATGCATGTATATGGGTGTGTGTGTGTGTGTGTGTGTGTGTGTGATTATAAATAGCTTTGCTGTACAATCTATTTATATGGTAGGAGCAAATACTGTTAAAAACAGTTCGGTAGATTTTTTTTTCACATTTAGTTTGCAGAACTCATTTGAACATTTGCTTCTCATCTTTAGTTGAATTTCTGGCTTCCATTAAAAAAAAAGAAGAGGAAGAAATGGCCCAATTTAAGTTGAAATAGGTCCTTGACTAAAGTCTTATTTTTCTCTAAAAATGCATCCATTGCAAACGTTACTGCTATTTCTAGTACCTAAGGTGTCCTTAGAGGATATGCATAGTGAGTTGATTTGAAGTTTTTGGCCATATGGCATAGTTGAAGCAAAAACATATTGTATTAGGTCAAACTATGTATAATTGCTGAAACTCCACCATTTCTGAATTTTAAAATAGCAGTGTTTTAGTGATTCAGCCTGATATATACATTTTAAAATTTCTACGTTGAATCTGGGCAAAAATAAATAACAACTTACAAACCCTGTACATGTTTGTTTGGATTTGCAGCTAAATAAAGATGATACACAATTCTCTAGGCCTTCAGAGAGTCCAGCACAATTAAAAATATTGTTTGCACAGATGCTGAAGTTTGTCTCTGTAAATGTGCTCTGAGAGCATTAGTTGATATGTAATTTATTAACCAAAGCTTCTTTTACTAATATAGCTACTCAGAAGTAGCTCTGCTGTATATAAAAATATTTGATTCAACATAGAAGTAGCTAAACAATGTCCTTTATGTTTAAAAGAAAAAGGATTAATTCATATGTTAGCCACTGAAATTTCTTTTTCAAAATTTTGTCCAGAGTAATAGTATTAAACTTTTCCCAGAGTTTAACAGAATTATTTTGTAGCTTTTTTTCTCTTTTTTTGAGAGACTGTTTTTTGATTAGTGTGGACTGATTTTTTAAAGTGCATAAATGATTGACAGTAACTGTTTCTTTAGTCTAAAAGTGCTTAATTTTTGAACAGAAATGAAAATTGAATTGGGCTTTGTACTAAAGTTTTATATTTAGATGAAGTTGTTCCAACAGTATCTGAAGTGTTAATTACATTTCTGTAGCAAACCTCAGTGTATTACAACTGAAAAAAGGTATCCGAGAAGCATCTCAACCACATCCAGGCTTGTTCTTTCATCTTGTTGGTTATCTCGGTATAAAAATAAAAGGAAAGTCTAAATTATCAAGTAGAAAAATATGTGTTCCTGAATGACAAAATGTTTCTGACCAAAGTAGATTATTATGACTGAGTGCATGCACATGCACAAGAGAGAGAGAGAGAAAGCACCCTCAACAGGATCTCATTATACTATGATTCTCTTTCCTTAGCCCTCCAGCTTATCAAGATCTTGGGCCCACACCCATGCGCCTGGCATGTTTTCAGCCAACTGGGGATCCAAACCTGCAGTAGGTCGTTTGGTTTCTAGCACTGCAGTTCAGTTTGTTACTGACAGCGCCCCCAGGCTGGGCCTAAAGTTGATTTTTAATGATAAGAACACGTTAAATATGAATCATCTCTTGAATTTCTCGTGAATTCACTTTAACATATATGATAATGTGGTATAAAATTTTAAAGGAAGGGCTGAAAGTTACCAGACTTCATTTATTTAATTGCTTAAAATAAAGGATAATGCTAGTAAAATGTGACTGCTGAATTTTGAGAGAGAATTCACTGCAGATTATAGTTTGTTTTGTGGTTTGTCTCTGTTTTTATTTGTCTTAAAACTTGCATAGGGAGACCTTCAGACTTGAACTCTGCACCTTCCTACATGGGTGCTACATCACAGAGCATTACGTGATTACTGTATTACCCCTTCTGACCAGTGTGTTTTTCTTATTTTCTCAAATAAGAGTGACTCAAATTGATGTAAACCAGTTTATAGTTTTTAAAAAAATGTTTTACCCCCCCCCCTTTTTTTTTAGTAGCAAAGTGGAGTTTAGTGAAGGAGAGGAAAGGAAAAATAGAGTTCCCAAGAAGGGAGGAGTCCTGGGAAATATGTTGCCGAGGAACAATTGAAGCAGGGGTTTTTACCTTGGTAAAGAAGGGTTTACTCTGGGCTTGTTCTACATGGGGCTTGTGGATGGGTTTCCTGCTGGTCGGGGGCACACACTGGATGGGTCCAGTTATTTTCTTAATTTTTGGAGTGGGTAGGATGGTCAGGAGATTCTTTGTCTGGAACCCTTGGGCCATAAAAAACTATTATCTCATCATCTTTCCAGAATGTGGTAGGACCTGGGCAAAGCCTTTGTTTTAGGTCTCAGTCATGCTGCCTAGGTCAATCATTGAGCCACCTCTGCTGTAAGCCATCTCTCCTGGGCAAGCAACCAAGCTGCTTTTTCTTCACCTTAAAACTTAGCCATTTTGTGCTTCTGTTTTAGGCCTATACTCTAACTATATTCTTTTTTTTTTTAAGAATGATTTTATTAAACTTTATTTATTTTAATTTTGACTAGAGAGGGGCAAAGTGAAAGAGCGAGAGTGAGAGAGAGCTAAATAAAGAGAGAGAGAAAGTGAGAAAGCAAGCCACCAGGTCTGGGACTCGAACTGCAACCGGCCATGTGGGAGTCCAGTGCTCCCAACCACTTTGCCACCTGCCACCCCTCTCTATATTCTTAGGGTCTCTGTCTCCTACCTCATTCCCCCTTCTGCAGAGGAGTCTCTAACTGCTGTTGGGGGAAATAAAGGTTGAAGACTGTTCTGGCTTCTTCCTCCTGAAATGGAAGCCCTACTATCTTTTTGCACAGAAAATGGTACATCATACCATACCATTGTAGTCACCGTGTCTTTATTATCTTATGTTCAACACTGTTACATGCTCACTTGTTTTTTATTCATTTGATTATATATCTCTGTATATATCATTGAATATAGATCAAGTTAGAAATACCATTTTTGATACCTTTCATTCTTCCTGTCTCCATTTTTTACCTTGCATTTTTCTGACTGATAAAACATGTAGGCTAACTGATATTTAACAAACATTGTCTATGATGTAATAAATCTCGTTTTTCCACTGAATTAATTTCCGCTTAGCAGAATCCTGGTACTTAGGAACCATAATTTTAAACCATCTCTCCAATCTTTGTAGTTTAGCTCTTTGAACTGTAGGGTCAAGTATTTATGGATGGAAAAATTTCAGCATTAGCAATTCAAGAAGCAGTAGTTATATATTTCTGAGTTTTCTGTTTGGGTTTTGGTTCAAAAACAGATTGTGGGTCTAGCTGAAAGTAGAAGAATTATTAGTAACTGTAACTTATCTTTTTTAGTTTAAAATTATATAAAAACTTCAAGGATCAGTAAGTCTTGAGTATCAAGTGGAGTAACATATACTCACAAAAAGTAACTATTTCTAGACTCTTACTAACTATACAAACATGATGGTATTTTATTTGTTTGGGTATCTGTTATCTAAATGTTAGTTGTCAGTTTTTGAAAATATCAGTTTTCAGCATTTCAAGGTTTTCAATTAGACTATGGTGACAAATGCCAGTTTTACTAATTACCACAAAATTTAGTCAGTAAAATTATGATATGGTCTTTCCTTAACTATTGTCAGGTCACTTAGTATCTGCTTAATCTTTTTACGCTTTAATAAACTAAGGGAAAATTTGAGATCATTAGATATCCAACTGTAATTTAGCACTGTCAAGATTAAGGAGGGGATTATGGTCATTAGAAGCAAAATGGTTTCATTTATGGACTGAGAACAATGAGGCCCATCAATAAACCACTTTCTGCCTCTAATGATCCTACTTCTCTCTAATTGTGTGCAAATCTAACAACAAACTCATTTTCTTCTTTAATACTTGAAGGGAAAATTGTTAAACAGCATGCTTTGTGTGTGTGTTGCTTTTACTTCGTTGAATTTTGTTATGTGTTCATGGATGCAGCAAGTTATTTCTAGGTGAACTGATACGCCTTCTAAGGGAAATATGCTGTGTTCTCTCCCAGTTTATCAGCATATTTTTTGTCAGAGGAATAGATTTTTCTAAGATTAGGTGAGCTGCAATATCAGTAGCATCTTAATCCTAACATGAGTCATTCATTTTAGAAATTTATTTATCTTATAAACTTCCTAAGTCAAACTATCTGAATGTGCTAAGAATTGAAAATGATCTCAGTAAGGGATTCATAAAGAATGCATCTCTCTTTGGGCTCTCTGCCATTCCTTCACCTTTATGATAGAAATTTTCTTAACCCATCTTCTTGAAACTAAGTTCCTTGATAAATCTATACTTGCACTTCACTGCATATAAGGTGATGATCAAGGCCCGGAGCACTCTGATGGTTTGCAAGTAGACTAGATTTGAGTACATCCTGGCACTTCTGCTCTCAACATTTGAGGTCTTGACTTACTATGAGTCAATTGTTCTTATTCTCCAAACTTGTATATGCCAGTTGTTAGTGGAGTACTGATTCAATTAAATGTTATGTGAACCAAGAAAAAGACATGCTGTTTTGTTTTCGTGTGTGTGTATGTTTTATTTTAATAAACACTTTGTAAAAATTTTGACTGCTTTGAAAATACTTGATAAACTGGGAACAAGCAGTTAGTGTAATGGCTATGTCGCTGGACTCCCATGTAGTCGACCGCGGTTCGCGTCCTGGACCCGGTGGCTTAAACTCACGCCGGGCACGTGTGTGTGCATGCCCAAGATCCCGAGAGGAGAATGGAGAAGGGATTGCGGCGTGATCATCCCCCCTGGGGGGTGATTTCTCGCTTTCTGTCTCTATGTCTCTGTCTGTCTGTCTGGTGAGCGCACGCGCCCTATAGCAAAAACCTCTCAAAAAAAAAAAAAAAAAAGAAAAGAAAATACTTGATAAACTCATTTTAAATTTGCTCTCTTATCAGGTTTGGGGAAACAAACTGAAAAGATAGTAGCCAATTCCAGAAGCTTTCTATAATCGGATGCCTTCATGAATGTTTTAAGTTCCAGAGACTTAAGTCTAGAAACTGGTTTAGAGGATGCATTTTGTGTTGGGGTTTTATGCTAGCAAGGATCCGTACAGAGCTAATCAGAGGCTCTTAACTCACATAAATACCTTAGTTATTCATTAAAAAGATTTGCAAATGAATATTATTTATACTTTTCAGCTAAAAAACTTAACGTGTATGTCATATTTTATAACACCTCCTTTAGCCGACCTCTTTAATTAATTAACATTGTCCAAATTTCTCATTATCTTTCCTAGTTATATCTATTGTTAAGAACTTCATGGCTATTCACTCATGTCTATTCACTAGAAATATTGACTTTATATTCTAAGTTCATAATTTTCTCTCTTTTCTACAACATAAAAATGGGCCATTAAAGTGTTTCTATCTTAAAGGTTATTTTTTTGTTTTTTTTGTTCTTTTTGTCTTGACAATGAATTCAACTCCCTCTCATAGTCATTTTACTGAGTTACTTTATTTTAAAAAACAAAAACAAAAACTTAAAAGCAATTGTCTGTGAATATTATATTACCAGTAGCAGATAGATTGTGTACAAAGGAGAATCTAACGGTGACCTGAGCATAACTTATTTTTTGGCAGTCCTAATTCTCACATCAGAGAATTAGGAAATAGGAAAGTGCTCAAGCATAGTAAGTTCTATGAAAAAAGAAATGATACAACTGGTCTGGAAAAGCAGGTTCTTATTGAAGAGAAAAGATTACCAACAAGAAACATATACTGCAGCAGCTTGTGGCATGGTGGTTAAGGCACTGGACTCCCATATGGCTGACCATGATTTGAGTCCCATAGTTGTAGGCTTGCTCTCTCACTTTCCCTCTCTCTGTGTCTTTCTCTGGTGTGCACATGTGCCCTATGGCAAATTTAAATGAATAATAATAATAATGATTAAATGAATAATTATTTTTTTAAAATAGCAATATAAGAAACTCAGATCCTTATAGTAGCTATATTCATCCTATTTGTTAAGAGAGATTTTTGCTATAGGGTACATGCGCTTGCCAGAGAGACAGAGAGAGACAAAGAGACAGACAGTGAGAAATAACCCCCCAGGGGGGGTGGCCATACCACAGTCCTTTCTCCTCCATTCTCCTCTCAGGATCTTGGGCATGCATGCATATGGACCCGTTGTGAATTTTAAGCCGCTGGTCTGGGACCCAAACCAGAGTCAACTTTGTAGGAGTCTAGCGACGAAACCATTAAGTCATCTGCTAGTCCTCATTCCTATTGTATTATTATTTTTTTTGAGAGGTTTTTGCTATAGGGCACATGCACTCGCCAGAAAGACAGAGAGAGAGACAGAAAGTGAGAAATCACCCCCAGGGAGGATGGCCACACCACAGACCCTTCTCCTCCATTCTCCTCTTGGGATCTTGGGCACACACACACACTCTCCCGGCATGAGTTTAAGCCACCAGGTCTGGAACTCCAACCACAGTTGACTACATGGGAGTCCAGCAATGTATCCATCAAGCCATCTGCTAGTCCCCATCCCATTGTATTTGATAACACTAGAAATTGTTCCTCTTACCTGTCTCCAATTTTGTACCCCACAAATATGTACAATTATTATATGCCATTGCTTGTGGTGCAGAGCAGATTATGAATGTTCCAGGGAGTAAGAAAGAAAAGCTAAAAACTATCATTAGGTACCAACCCCCAAGTGTTCACACATGTCTAATGAGTGAACGAAGAAAGAATGACTTGGAAAGACATAGACGTCAGTAGATATTGGGACCAGCAGTTGGAGTAATGGCTATGTCGCTGGATTCCCATGTAGTCAACTGTAATTCCAGTCTTGGACCTGGTGGCTTAAACTCATGCTGGGCACATGTGTGTGTGTGCCGAGGACTCTGAGAGAAGAATGGGAGAGAAGGGATTGTGGAGTGGCCATCCCCCCTGGGGAGTGATTTCTCGCTTTCTGTCTCTCTGGCTCTCTTTTTCTTTCTGGTGAGCGCATGTGCCCTATAGCAAAAACCTCTTAAAAAAAAAAAAAGTCCATAGCTATTAGTAATAGAATGTCCTTTCCACTGTAAATTGAAGCATAAATGGTAACATGTAAAACTATAAAGTTGAATACTATTTTGGAAGTATACAATGTAATTAAAAATATGCCAGGACTTGTTTCTGAAGGGTGAGAAATGAGTGTATATTTAACAGCATGTAAATATTCAGGTAGTCAATGAAGTGAAAATAATTCTGCTTAGTAAGATAGAATTGAAACTTATTCCATCATCTATACCTTAGAGTGGATACATTGACTTGCAAAAATGACAGTTTCATCTGTAATGTAAAAGTAATGGTTCAAAATCATTTTATATTCAAAGTTTCCTCAAACACTTTAATCATTAAAAGTGTGTGTGTATGTGTATTTCAATAGTCAGATTTAATGTACATGTCATAAGAACATAGAAAATACAGTAATATTAAAATTTATGGGGTCATCTGGAGGTGGGTTAGGGTGGCTGGATCCACATGTTCTACTGTGCACACAATTTAAGTCCCGGACCTAAGTTGTGTGCATCTTCGTACATGTCCAAAATCTCAAGGGAAGCATAGAGGGAAAGGAATTGCAGTGTGGTCAATCCCCCTGGGAGGTGCTTTCTCACTCACCCTGCCCTCCCACCCTCTGAGAGTGCATGTACCCTATAGCTAATTTAAAAACAAAATTTAAAAAATTACGTTGCATTTGTTCACTTACCTAATAAAATTAGTATCAATATTAACCAAATACCTTAGCTAGTCATGGCATTGAAGTATTCTGAGAATGGTAGAAATCTTATAAAGTCAGGGACCAGCAGATGACATAATGGCTACGTCATTGGACCTCCCACGTAGTCTACCGTGGTTCGCGTTCCAGACCTGGCAGCTTAAACTCATACCAGTCACGACTGTGTGTGTGCCCAAGATCCCCAGAGGAGAATGGAAGAGAAGGGATTGTGGCATGGCCATACCCCCTGGGGGGTGATTTCTCACTTTGTGTCTCTCTGTCTCTCTTTTGTCTTTCTGGTGAGTGCACATGCTATAGCAAAAACCTCTCCAAAAAAAAAAAAAGAAAAAAAAAGAAAAGAATGAAAGAAAAGAAGGAAGGAAGGAAGGAAGAAAGTAAGAAAGGAATCTTATAAAATCATTAAGGGAAAGGGGATTGATCAAAATTATATTTACATATTATAAGGATATTTCTCCATTCTGCTAATTTGTTATGTAGGACTTTATAAATAGTTTATTCTTAGATGACTAACAAATAGATCATTTTCTTTTCATTTCACCCAGTATTTACTTAGTCCTACTATGGGCAATACACTATGCCAGTTCAGTTGAGAAGTATAAAAAGTATCTCTTACCTTCAAGAAGATAAAAGGAATATAATTTTCTTGATCAGAGAATTGGCATGAGAGATTTAATCAGTTTGACTCTAACTAAGAGAAAGTTTTTATTTATTTTGTTTTTGTTTTTGTTTTTAATATTTGCCACAGAGTACAGGTGCTTGCATAAGAGACAGAGAAGGAGAGAGAGAGAGAAAGTATCCCCTGATGGGGAGTGGTCACACTGTAATCCCTTCTACTTCATTTTTCCATCTTGTTGGGATTTGGGGGCATGCATACACATGTACCCAGCATGTTTCTCAAGCCACCAGGACTGGGAGTCAAAACTAGGTAGACCATGTGGAATCCAGCCCACTTAACCAATAGGCTATGGAGCTGACCAAAGAAAATTTTTAAACATTTATTTAAAACAGGTCTTAGTTTATTCCAAGCCTTGCAAAGTCGAAGTTGCATGTGATGGTGAGCACTATAGCAAAATAAAAAGATTCTTAACATCTAAGAAAAAGCTTTAATTGGGGGCCAGCAGGTATAGTGGTTAAGGCACCAGACTCCCACATGGCCTACTAAGGTTTGAGTCCCAGACTCAGTGGCTTGAAACTCCTGCTGTGTGCATTTGCATGTGTGTCCAAAATCCTAAGAGGACAATGAAAGAGAAGGGATTGGGTCATGGCCATCTCCCCCCAGCTGGTGATTTCTCAGTTTCTCTCTCTCTCTCTGCCTCTCTCTCTCTCTCTCTTTCTCTCTCTCTCCATCTCTGGTGAGTACCTGTCCTATAGCAAAATCTCTCTCTCTTTTTTTTAAAAAGCTATAATTGGATAATTAAGTTCATTTATTACACTAAGATTAGTTAACATAAGGCATAATTATGTAAGCCTGATTGTAAGGTGAGATTCAATTTTGAAAGTTCAACTTATCCCCAAGGAAATGTTTAGATTCCTAAACTATTTATATATCTATTTCTCTTTATATACACACATATATATTTATATTTAAAGATTTATTTATTTCATTTTGATATTATTATTGTTATTTTTAATTTGCTATAGGGCACATGCATGAGAGAGAGAGAGAGGAGAGAGAGAGAAAGTGAGAAAACAGATTGTCAGGTCTGGGACTCAAACTGCCCCCAGCCATGTATAATGTCTAGTGCTTTAACCACCATGTCACTTGCTGGCCTCTAAACTGTTTATATTATTGAATCCTGCCTCGAAATTTATATTGGAAAATTCTGCAGGTGCATACAGCATATCTTATGAGGAAAAGGGTAGTTATCCTGCTTAATACTTAAACTTTTACTGCAAATAATATGAGGCCATTGGTCCTAAAATGATTTGGGTCATATGTTGCATTCTTTGTGTATAGTGCAAAATCCAAGAATGCTATTTTTGTGAGGAGGAAATTCATATAGAAAATGAGGTCTGCTGACGTATGGTAAGTGAGACAAGCGAAAAAAAAAAAGTGTTTTCTAACTTTGCTTGTTGCTCTGGTACTACTCATTAGTGTAGGCTCACTTTTTTCTTTGTAAGATCATACCCTTTATTAAGCAGCAATATTCTGCTAATGGAGAAAAGAAAATGAGCAGTTTACAATTATGTAAATAAGACATAGTTTTTCTATTTCTGAAAAGTAATAGACAGAACTTTCTCCCCCTAAATGAATAAAATCTCAAATAAAATTAGAATCCCTGTACCTCTCTACTCATTAAAGGGTGACACTAGTAACAATTTGCAAAGAGGAAACTGTAGAAATGTAATAAAACTAGATTATCTTGGCAAAATTGAGATTTCTCCCTGTATGTCATGGTAAAAATGTAGCTGAGAGCTGGTCTTTGCAAGATCAATGAGAGATCTATGCATAAAATGTGATTTGCATATTTAAAGAATTGATTTACATTGTAACTTATAACCCACACCACAGAGAGACAAAAAGAAATGTGATACTCATTATACCCTTATCCATCTATGTATAGCAGAGTCCACATGTTTACCAAAAGAGCACAGGTGGACTTTTAATTCCCCAGATACTGGAAGGCTGCTGTATGGGGTTTATAAAAACTATTTCATTTAATATTCGTTATAAGATAGTGGCTATTATGTATTTTGGGGCTATCACTGCAGTTTTGCACTATTCTGTATCACTTTAATGCATTCGATCCTAAAAATTTCTTGATTTGTGTTCAGGATATTAGTCATATTCATTAGTTTCTAATTGCATTCTGTAACCTATGGTAGTTTTTGGGACTTGAAGTGTAATTGAAGGTTTTAATTTTAACTCATCAAATTAAGGAGTTTTATGATGACATTGATGTTCTAAGAATTTGTTTTTCTCTGGAGATATTGTGTGATATGGATCAAAAGCACGGAGACCAGCTGCAGTAGTCTAACCTTTAGGTGATGTGAGCTTCAGGAAAGTTACAGAAATGCAAAGATGGAACCCACAGGGAGTCTTGAAAAAGAGTGAGGATGATAAAGCAGGATCATCAGAAACAGGTTTTGGTTTCTGGAGGAAGGGGTCTGCTAAGATTTTGATTTGCTTTATGAAGACATAGACACCTAGTTGGATGTGTGTAGTTGTATGTGAGAATAGAACACTGCTCCTCAAATGAGGGGTTGGAGCTTTCATGTAGAGATTTGAGAATCCTAAGTTTATATATGGTAACAAAAACCTTGATATAAATGCAATGTATTAAGATAAAATATTTAGCCCAGCTGCAGTGGCACACTACTAAGGCTTTGTGCTGTGCAGTTTGGGACCACAGAGAGGTTCAATTCCCAGTCCAACATAAAGGCCAGGCTGAATGGTGTGCACCTTGAATCCTAGTGATTCTGGAGGCTAAGACAGAAGGATCACAAGCTTCAGGCAAACCTGGACAAAATAGTGAGGCCCTGTCTAATGAAGAGCTGGCTATCCAAGCCTTGGTGGGGTAGGTAGTAGTATATTGAACTGTGGTACTAGAAGCCACATGGCCAACCATGAGTTCAAGTTCTCAGGTTCCCACCTGGACCTAAAAACATGCTGAGTGTGCATACTCAAGGTCCTGAAGAGTTGAGAGGCTTGATGGGGTGAAAGATTATGGCATGACCAGACCCAGTCAAGGGTATCTTTCTCTTACTCTCTCTGTCCCATGCATATGAACTTTCTCTCATGTATAAAATAAATAAACTAAAAATAAAAAAGAAGGCCAACTCCATAGTACAACAATTTAGCCCTGTGCAGAAGGAGCCAGATCCCCAACATGGCCGACCAGAGTTGGAATCCAGAGATCCTGGCTGCTTGGAAAACACACTGGGTGAGTGTGTATACATGCTGGAAATCCTGACAGAATGGAGAAATGGCTGAAAAAACATAAAGATATATCTCACCCATTGCAGGGTGTGATCTCTCTCTTTCTCTTTGTTAAGTGCAAGTACCCTCTGGTAAATAAAAAAAGAAAAGGGAGAAAAAAAAAAAAAAGGAAACAAAAAAGCTGACAGTGCTGGCACATGCCTATAATCCCAGGTGGGAGGCTGAGGCTGGAAGATCTCAGACCCTGTTTTTTAAAAACAGTCAGAGACAGAGACTTAATGAAGAAAATGACAGAGAGAGACTTGATAGAGAAAAGGACAGAGGGTCTTGAGGAATCTTCCATGTAAATGGTTGGAATATATGATAGAAGGGAGTGAATGAAACAGAGAAGGAATAGTCATCGTGCTATATAGCATGCAGTATTTAGAAAAAAAGAAGTTTGTATTTGGAGTTAAAGCAAGACTATAATATTCGCCTCAAATAATTTTCCCATGTGTCAGGTAGTTATTTCTTTCCAAATAAGAGATAAATCTTCAGAGATATCACAAATAAAGATACCTATTTTTCTTATTATATACTTTGGGTCTAAAATCAGTCAGTTATTTTTATATTATTATTTCTAATTTATATGTAACAATTAGATACATTTATGGAGTACTGTGTTGGTTTTCAAAATGTATACATTATGTATTAATCAAATGAGGGTGATAAACGTAGCCACCGTCTCAAGTATTTCTCATTACTTTGTGCATATTCAAAATATGCACTGCTATCTTAACATACACATTGCATTGTTACCAACTGTGGTGACTATTTTATGCTCTAGTATTCTAGAACCCATTCTACTTATCTCCCTACACCCTTTTATCTCTTAACCAAGTTCTCCCCTCCCCCTTTTCCTGTCCTGCTTCTGCTATCCATAGTTACACGCTCTACTTCTATGCAGTCAAGTGTTTCATCTTGCTATAATGAATGAGAATATGCGGTATTTGCCTTTCAGCTCCTGGTTTATTTCACTGAACATTATTTTCTCCAGATTTATCCATTTAACCATAATTATTTTTGTGAGTTGATTGAATCCTGGTAAATGCAAGTATCCCTTGCCATAGAATAGAGGCATTACAGAAATGTTTCCTATGAAAGATGTATCCCATATACTGTATCTTGCTTTCTAAATATTACCTTTGTAACTAGAACCTTAAGGGAAAGTGTCAGGAGCTGTTTTGATCCTCTCCTGCTGCCAAGCACAATTTTTTTAGAGCACCATCTCTAATGCCATCAGGTAAAGATTTTTATATCACCGATACTATGAGAGGACTTCAAAAAGTTCATAGAAAATAGAATTAAAGTTCAATTTATTTGATGTAAACACTTTTGAAACTCCGGTGTAGTTTCTTTATAATACATATTGTCATGGACTTTTAGAAGACCCTTCATATTTATAAAGACTTTCCACAACGCATCTGTATCTTTATAACCACTCTGCAAGTTTGATGACAAAGATGACACTGTTTCTTTTTTGCAAGTAAGAAAACTGAGGCTCAAAGAGGTTTACGCATCTTGGGACCAGCAGTTAGCATAATGGCTATGTCGCTGAACTCCCATGTAGCCGACCACGGTTCGAGTCCCGGATCTGGTAGCTTAAACTTACGCCGGGCTTGTGTGCGTGTATGCTCAAGATCCCGAGAGCAGAATAGAGGAGAAGGGATTGCAGCATGGCCATTCCCTCTCGGGGGTGATTTCTTGCTCTCTGTCTCTCTCTGTCTCTCTGGGAAGCACACGCGCCCTATAGCAAAAACCTCTCAAAAAAAAAAAAAAAAAAAAAAAAAAGAGAGAGAGATTTAGGCATCTTTCCCAAAGTCATATAGAAAGAAAGCAGGACTCAGGTCATCTGACCGCAAGCCAGCTTTCCTTTTGTTGTCATCATTCTGTTTCACATTTGTTATACAATCCCTGAAGACTCCTGTGAAAACTGCAGAATTTCATCAAAGCAAACCCTAAAAGTACATGATGAATTTCCTTAGGCAGTGTTCCATACATTATTAGGTCACGGGCCTAAAGTGACTATTTACTGTGCTGTTTTGGACACATTTTGAGGCATATTAATTCTTTCGGTCTTTTTTTTTTTTTTTTTTTTTGGAGGAGGGGGTAAATTACTCTTCAAAGGGTTCTTATTGGTACCCTCTAGAGACCTGGAAGAGTTAATTGGCTTACAAAACATATGTGGATTTCACTCAGGGAATAGTTCACTCATCTCTTAACATCTGGATATGCCTTTTTATTTATTTATTTTACTATAATGTATTCATGTCTGAAAACTGGCCATTTAAAAATAAATGTTAAGTAAACAGTATATATATAATTAAGACTAATTCACTGGGAGCTTTATGGCACTTCATAAAAATATTTTTAAAAAAAGAAGAAAGAAGAAAAACCTTCAAGTTTATAGCACCATGTTAAAAATATCCTGGTGTATCTATGTAACTTATAAATTCTATGTAGTTTAAATAACTAAAAAACAACTCTTACAGGAACACACTATTCACATTTCAAAAGTATTACCAATTATTTTTATATTATCTACTTTGAAAATATGGGAAGCAAAATTGTTCAAGATGTTTGTGTGCATGTCATTTTAAGAACCAAAACACAATCTCTGTCAATTTGCATTTCCCAGAGAGATAAAATATTGCTCTGCTAAAATCTGATTTTCACCTTATGCTAATCATACAATCTTCCACAGATTTCTTCTCCAACTTTTTTTTTTTTAACATAACCCTTCTTTCAAACAAGAAACAACAGAAAAACATCCCCTCGGGGGGGGGGGGGGGGAGAGAACCTGCAAAAATATGAAAGGGAAAAAACAAAAATAAACAGAAATAAGTATTTGTTTTTCATGTGCCAGAGGGTAAATGCCCTTGCCAGAGATAGAGGGACAGAGAGGAAGAGGGAGAAAACAACCCCTAATGGGGGATAGTCATGCCATAATCCCTTTTCCATTTCTCTATCCTTAGGGGATTTGGGACATACATGCATACATACCTGGTGTGTTTTGTTTTGTTTTGTTTTGTTTTTGAAGAGGTTTTTGCTATAGGGCGCAAGCGCTCACCAGAGACACAGAGAGACAGAAAGCGAGAAATCACCGCCCAGAGGGGATGGCCACGCCTCAATCCCTTCTCCTCCATGCTCCTCTTGGGGTCTTGGGTACGCAAGCACACGCTCCCGGCGTGACTTTAAGCCACTGGATCTAGGACTCAAACCGTGGTTGGCTACATGGGAGTCCAGCGACATAGCCATTACACCAACTGCTGGTCCTATACCTGGTGTGTTTTTCAAGCTACTGAGGCCAGGATTTGAAATACAGTATCAACCACATGGGATCTGGCTCCTGTAACTGTCAGACTGTGGGGCTGGTGCCAGAAGAAATATTTTTATTTAGTAGAAAATAATGATTAAATGTTGATGACTCTGGCGTTGAAAGTGGTGCTCCATTTTACAACTTGGCCTAATGTCCTTGGCTTCAATGCCATCAACATGAGTTTTTCTCTCCATTTTAGCTCCTCCATAGCATGTAAACATTAGGCTTTGTCATCACTTCAAATACGGCTACCACCAAGATCCCAAGCTTCAAATATTCCTTTCTACCCACAACTACCCCACACAGCCCATTCCTCTTGACCTTTCACCTTTCCACATCCTTTCCCTTTTCTTCTAACCTATTAGTTCCCTTTTACGTGCATTTGCCACATAACCTACATGTCACATGTATACATAGCCTAGCACTGTGGAATCCCAACACTTTTTCTCAAACCTTCTCCTTAAACCTCTGTCATTCATACCTTGCTATTCCTGTTGATCTGTGACACTTTCCAAGTCCTGCCCAGATAACAAAAAGTCACATAGCCCACCTGTTGTGATTCATTATTCCACAATATCTAACCTTAGGCTTCTAGTAGAGTTAGAATAGCTTTCCAATTCTCAGTTCCCTCATTTTTTTCCCCACAACCACAATTCCAAACTGAGTCTGTTCTCAAATCCCCAAGATCATCCTTTATCTTCCTTGATAATCATCTTTTTTGATTCTTGAATGAGAAGGTGGAGAAGAGCCCTTCCATTTAATGTCACGCATTTAAAAAATACATTACATGCCATCCTTTTATAAATGATTTTCTTCCTTTTAACTTTTTCTTCATTCTATTTACTGTTTCATGCATTATAGTCTGACTGAAACACCCATCAATTTGTACACTTTTATATGTACTTGTTTTAACTTCCCAGAAAATTACTAGCTCTATGAGGGCAAAGACTGTGCCATTAGCAAACACTAAATAACGCCGTTAATGTCAGGGCATTAAAGAACTTCAGGTACAGGTCCAGTTTGTACTTGTCATACTTGAATATAACTACTTAACCAAAGTTTGCATTATTTATTTTGAGAGGCCAAAACGGTATTGGCTAAGAGCAGAGACTATAGACTATATAACTTGAAATATTAGCTATGCCACTTACCACCTATATGACCTTGAGGAAATTGTCTAATCTCTCTTTGCCTCAGGTTTCTTATATGTAAAAATGGTATAGTAATAAGAGATGTCCTGGGGACCAGCAGGTGGCATGGCAGGTAAGGCACTGAACACTCTCACATGACCAACCACGGTTTGAGTCCTAGACCTGGTGGCTTGATTTCTCACTTTCTTCCTCTCTCTCTGTGTCTCTCTCTGGTCAAATTGAAAAATAGATGAATGAATAAATAAAATTAAATAAATTTCAAAAAAGATATGTCCTATAGGATAGAAACTAGAGTGTGTATATATGTGTACAACATTGGGATCTGTGACTTCATAATTTCCTAAAATGTATCAGAGTATTATTTTAAAGTTCACAGTAGCTAGAGAGAGCAGTCCTATACTATACATACATGTTGGTCAATTATTACATCATTAGATAAGTCCAAAAGGGGGACCAGCAGATAGCATAATGGCTACGTCCCTGGACTCCAATGTAGTAGACCACGGTTTGAGTCCCAGTCCCACTGGCTTAAACTCATGCTGGGCACTTGTGCATGTGTGCCCAAGATCCCAAAAGGAGAATGGAGGAGAAGGGGTTGTGGCATGGCCATCCCGCCTGGGGAGTAGTTTCTCGCTTTCTGTCTCTCTGGCGAGTGCATGCCTCCTATAGCAAAAACCTCTCCAAAAACAAACAAACAAAAAAGAAAAGTCCAAAAGGAAAACATGAGGTGAGATCATAAAGAATTTGATTTGAAGCCTATGTATTATTTTGAGAAGTGATAATTTGGCCATTGAGGTTAACGTTAATGTTGCTTTATAAGTGGCTGATTTTCCCCCCTTTACTGACTGAAACACAGGCAGGACCTGGCTTTGATTTTATGCATGTGTTTATTGCCTTTATATTTTATTTGCTTATTTTGAAGATTTTAAAAATAAATTTTTCATGCCCAGCCATGGTAGCAAGTGCTGGATGTTGTGGCTTGACAGGCTGAGGTCACACAGGAGGTCGTGGTTCTATTCCTGGCAAACCCTAAAAAAGTAGTGTGTGGTGCCATGTGCCTGTAGTCCTAGCAGCTAAGGAAGCTGAGGCAGAAGAATTGTCAAACTTTGCCTAAAATAAAACACACACACATGCACATAAATAAATAAACAGATTTTGCCAGGGGTGCCTTGATCCTAATCATCTGTGGTATTGTATTGAGCATATAAAAAATGTTTTTTAAAACTCCTATTACATTATTGATTTATTCATCAGAATAAACTTGAATAACCAACTCCACATTGTAGAATTTGCAGTATATGTTGTATCCCCAGAAAGATGAAAACAAGTATTGCCATGAAACTCAAATGCATTGTATTGAAGAGCCAGAAATTTAGAGATATGGCTATGTATATCTAGGCAATCCACTTTTGATTTTTCTCTTCCTCTGTCCTCATGAAAGAGTTGGACTAGAAAACTGCTGATGTTTCTCCTGAGAGTACATTTTTGTTAATCTAGAACATGGATCAGCAAACTTTTCTGCCAGATACCAGATGTTAATATTTTAGCTGGGGGCTAGTGGGTAGCATAATGATTAAGGCACTGGACTCCCACATGACAGACTACAGTCTGAGTCCTTGTTCCAGCAGCTTGAAACTCATGTCGGACACATGTGTGTGCACGTTCAAAATCTTGAGAGGAAAATGGAATAGAAGGGATTGCAGTGTAGCCATCCCCCCGAGGGGTGGTTTCTGACTTTCTCCTTTCTCTCTCTCTTTCTCTCCAGCTCTCCAGTGAATGCACACACCCTATAGCAAAAATCTCTCTCTCTCTCAAAAATAAATTTATAGGGAGCCAGCAGTTAGCGTAATGGCTATGTCGCTGGACTCCCACGTAGTCGACCGCGGTTCGCGTCCTGGACCCGGTGGCCTAGAACTCACGCCGGGCGCGTGTGCGTGCGTGCCCAAGATCCCGAGAGGAGAATGGAGGAGAAGGGATTGCGGCGTGACCATCCCCCTGGGGGGTGATTTCTCACTTTCTATCTCTCTGTCTCTCTCTGTCTGTCTGGCGAGCGCACGCGCCCTATAGTGAAAACCTCTCCAAAAAAAAAAATTATATATATATGTGTGTGTGTGTGTGTGTACACACACACACACATATATATACACACACACACACATATATATATGTGTGTGTGTGTGTGTGTATATATATATATATATATATACACACACACACACACACACACACGCTGTGTGGACCATGTTCAGTCTGTCATAAGAACTCAGCTGTGCTTTTATAGTGTAAAACAACCATAGGTGATCATCTAAATGAATAAGCCTGGTTGTATTCTATTAAAACTTTATTTGTGGACACTAAAATTGAAGTTTCAGGTGATTTTTCATGTATCGCAAAATAGTATTCTTTTTATATTTTTTTTCCAACCATTTAAAACTGTAAAACACATGGAGAAAGGCAGGCAATAAGCCAAATTTGGCCTGTGGGTGGTAGTTTAGTTAGAATAGCCAAACAATTACTACACAAATCTATTAGAAGACCTACTGTATACAAGGCATTATTTCATAGTACTTATATTAGTGACCATTTTTCTTTTCCTTTCCTTTATTTTATAAATGACCACCAGACATTTGAAAAATTCAGAGCCTTTAACCTGATTGTATGTATATTTGTACTTGTGTATATATTTACCAAAATACTTGAACATCTCTGTGCTTTGTATTCATCTTTGCCCAATATTTTTCCCACCTGTATAGGTAACTGAACATTTTCAGCAGCCTTTCTTTGCATGAATTTTGACACTAGTTGCTATTTAAATGATAAAAAAAGTGTCTATAGCCCTCTTTTGTGTTTTATTCCCTTTTTGCAGAGATAGACTCTTCAGGAATGTATTTGAATAGATTGAGAATTTTGAAAAATATAATCTAAAAATTTACCTGCATCTTACAGAAGATGACAGATTTATTTTATTTTTTTCATTGAGAGAGAGAGATTTTTACTATAGGGTGCATGCACTCACTGGAGAGACAGAGAGACAACAAGAAATCACCCTCCAGGGGGATGGCCATGCCTAAATCCCTTCTCCTCCACTCTCCTCTGGGATCTTGAGCATGTATGCACACGCGCCCGGTGTGAGTTTTAAGCCACCAGGTCTAGGACTTGAACCATGATCAGCCATATGGGAGTCCAGCGATGTAACTGCTATGCCATCTGCTGGTCCCACAGAAGAAGACAAATTTAAAGAATCTTTGTGCCTCTAAAGTAGTGCATTTATTTAGAACCTGATATATTCAAACAATTTTTTGATAGGTATAGCCTCAGAGACTCTCCATATACATTTAAAAAGGTCCAGTCTCTTCTTTATTAGCTGTTAATTCACCTTAATACTGAATATTATATACCTGTAAAATGTAGAATAAGAGCCAGCCCTATAGTCCAGTGGTTAAGGGAGCCAGATTCCACATGGCCAACTGGGGTTTGAAACCTGGCCCTGGCAACTTAAAAACCACACTGGATGAATGTGTATGCATGCACCAAAACCCAACAGGATGGAGAAATGGAAGAGAAAGGATTGCAATGTGGCCACACCCAATTGGGATGTTTCTTTCTCCTTCTCTCCCCCTCTGTGGCAAACACACATACCCTGTGACAACAGAAATTGTAGAATAAGCTTGTGAGAGAGTGATATGGAAAACTCTTCAAATTAGGGAGTTTAGTTTCATTGAAAAATAGATTATTAAAACAAAATATGTCACTCAGTTAAGATCATAGTGTATGTAAACTTTCATGTGATTTTTTGACTTGACATAAAATCACAAGTATTTTTTCTATTTTGTTAAAAAATTTTATATATCATCCATATTATTGTACTGAAGTTTTTGCTTAATCATTCCCTTATCACTGATTATCTACTTTAGATGTTCCTGTGAATAAGACTATTAGAATTTGTTTGCCAAAAATCTTGGTTTCTCTGTCTTTTAAAAGGATTATTTTATTTAACTTTATTTATTATTACTATTATTTTTAAATTTGACCAGAAAAAGACAGAGAGAGAGAAAAAAGTGAGAAAACAAACTGCTAGGTCTTAGACACGAACCTACAGTCAGCCATGTCGACGTCCAGCATCTTTAACCACTACACCACCCTCTCTTTCAGTCTTTTTCTTGAAGACAGTTTATAGCAACTAGTATAACCTTTGTCAAAGGTTATAAGTATTTGCATGCCTCTTAATTTGCTAATTCTTTTCCATAAAAGTTGTCATTTTTCCCCCTTAGCATTCTATAAGTGTTTGTACAACTGTACCCTCAGCAGTAAAAGGTAGACTACACTTTTTAAAAAATGTGTTTGCTAATTGGATAAATGAGAGAAATTCTGTTTCAGTTGAAATAAAATTTATTAAACACTTCATATATGGAAAGAACAGTATCAGAACCTGAGGATGGGAAGATTATTTTTCAGTCAATCTGCTTTTGAGGATCTAAAATTTTCTGACAGAAATCACCATATGAACTATTGGGATGCAAGTGAAAAATTCCTCAGAGAATCAGAAGTACTACAGTAGTATTGAGTATGAAATCAAAATCAAAGAGAAAGATGGAAGTCATATATTGAAGGGTTTTGTATATATCCATCCAGTAGATAACAGGAGTATAAAAGGAGCTAATGCGTATCTAGTTCTCTAATGTGCTAGTTTAATGCTAAGAGCTGTATATACAGTATTTCATTTAGTCATCTTAACCTGCTGAGGTTAAAACTATTTTCCCTATTTTATTTAGGAAACTATGGTTCACAAAGGTGGAGTAATCTGCCCAACATCACACAGAAAATGGTGGAAAACAGTTAAAACTACATATGTGTGGGACCAGCATTTGGCATTATGGCTATGTCGTTGGACTCCCATGTAGTCGACCGCAGTTCGAGTCCTGGACCTGGTGACTTAAACTCACGCCAGGCACGTGTGCTTCTGTGCCCAAGATCCTGGGAGCAGAAGGGATTGCAGCATGGCCATTCCCCCGGGGGGTGATTTCTCGCTTTCTGTCTCTCTGTTTTTTTGGCGAGTACATACATCCTATAGCAAAAACCTCTTCCCCCCCAAAAAAAAATACATATATATATGTATGTATACATATATATATATACTTATATATATGTGTGTATCTATCTATCTATCTATCTATCTATCTATCTATCTATCTATCTATCTAGGTTCAGGTGGTGGTAGAGTAGTAACACAACTGGACCCTCATAGGAAAGGTCCTGGGTTAGCGTCCCTGGACCTCCCTGAGCATGCTGGGTATGTATGTGTGTGTGTCCATGACCTGGGCCCGCTGAGACTGGAGTGGATTGTGGCATGGAGATCCCCTCCTGGCATGCTTCCCCCTTTCTGAAGAATAAAGAAATAAACTTAAGAAAAAGTTAAAATAGATATGTCTGGCTTTAAAAGCCATATTTTTCCTACCATAACATAGCAAACTACTGAATTATTGAAAGATTTAAACTTTGTAGTGGCAAAATCAGGTTTTAGTTTTTAAAAAATAAGCCTAACGTAGTATGCAACCAGATTTTTAAGATGCTATTACTGGTCAGCAAGTATGTATGAAGGTTAAGGCATTGTATCCCACATGGCAAATTCTGTGGTTCGAGTCCCAGACCAGGCAGCTTGAAAATCATGCCAAATATGTTGTGTGTTTCTGTGCCTAAAATCCCAAGAGGAGGATAGAGGAGAAGGGATTGTGGTGTGACCATCCCCCTGAGGAGAGATTTGTCTGATCTCTCTCTCTCTCTCTCTCTCTGTCCAGTGAGCACATGCATCCTATGGCACAAACACACATTAAAAAAGTGTCAATATTGAATAATCTGGATATGTGTTTCTAGGAGGATTCAGCAGGATACTTCGTACTTTAGTGTTCCATTTCTGGTTCAACTGACATTTAGTCAGCACCTTGTATATGCTGCATACTTTGCTAGTTATGTTTTACTACAGAATCAAGATTAATGTTAATTGTGATTAAATTATTTCTTTTTTAGATTTTTGCCATAGAGCACATGTGCAAACATCACTCTCACTAGAGAGATATGGAGAGGGAGACTCACCCTCCAGAGGGATCACCTCGCCACAATCCTATCTCTTTCATTCTCTCTCTCTCTCTCTCACACACACATACACACACACACACACACACGCACACACACACACACACATTCACACGTGCTGGCATGTTTTTCAAGCCAACAGGTCCAGGACTCAAACTGTAGAATCAGCGGTGTGGGATCCAGCACCTTTAGCAACACACCACCTGCTTGCCCGCGGCAATTTTTTCCTTTAATCATCAAAGTATAATTTATGTTGACTGGCTAGTTTCAACTACTAGAAAAACCATTTTGAAAGAATCTATACAACGTCCAGCACTATATCCATTGGGTCAATAAATAATACCAGCAAGACATCTGGTTGTGTGTCGATTAATGGAATCCCCTGTGGTGTATATCATTTTAAAATATTACTTTGCAACCTGTAAGCCTCTGACTATAGTTGATCCTGATACAGTAGTAAGTGGTTTCAAATTTGGTGGGAGGTTAATAGACTTACATAATGAATGTTAATTTCTAGTCTCAGGTTGAAAGTAATGGTCGTTTGGATAGAGGAGAGTTTTCCTATCTATTACTGCCCAACAGAATATAGCTGAATTCTCTATAACTTAGAAAAATAATTTGAGTAACATGGCCCCTCATTGTTAAGCCTTTATTTTATAACACTAAAAGCTAGCGATCACAATGGCAAATGTAGCTTGCTACCTAATTGGAGAGGTAATGATAGACCTTTTTAAGCTTACAGAAAGTTAGCCTCTTAAAAAAAAAGAAAAACTGAGAGCTTCTCAAGGACTTTATTATGTCCAGGGCAGCAACAAAATTACTAACTTGGGAACAAAAGCAGCTGTGCAGCATCCCCATCTACTCAATAGAGATAACTACATTGTTCCAATTTGATGACAATATAGGTAAGCATTGCTCTCATCCTTAAAAGAACAGTTCACTGATAAGAAATTCAGCAATTAACTGCAGTAAGTGTTCAAAGAAAAAGAACTAACACTGAAAGCTAACAATGTATATACTCTAAAAGGCGGTACGGCCAGAAAGAACACATGCTTACTACTAAATCTAGTAGAACCAGTGGGAGAGAAGGACCAAAGAACAATGAAACATCTGTTGTCTTTTATTGGTTAAGTCACCCTTAACCCTTTCCATTTGTACCAGTGTTAGTATGCTAGTTATGTAGTTACATGCTTTTGAATGAAAAACATTCGGGTCTTTCAAGTTTCTCCTTCTTTGGGGTGAAATGGTGGATATGTTCATGGTTTACAAGGTGTGAAGTTGTTTAATTTAATGAACTCCCCCCATCTCCAAATGCAATTAGTTTTCATGGATGTTATTGCCAACATTTGTTTCAAGAGAAGCATAACAGCAAGACTGGTAGGGGAGTTCTTAATGGAAATATCCATAGTACCTGTGCAAGTTGAGAGTAGTTCAATGAAAAGCAGAGCAAAGAGGAAAATATGAATAAGTTACAAGCATAGCCCAAGGAAAATGACCTTGACCAACATGTAGAAATGTTTGTAGTTGGAATGAGTCAGGGATGTAGGAATTATTACCTAAATTTATGCAGCCAGAAAACTGAACTGTAGACTAAATTAAATCATAGCAATGTAATGGAACAATGTAACTGTTCTGAAGTGAGATCTATATGCAAATACTTTCCTATTTCATGTGCCCAACTCAGACCTCTTTCTGAGCTCCAGATCCATACATCCAACTGCCAATTTGAAATTTTAACTTGGATGGTTCATACATTTGAAACTTAATAGGTCCCAAGCCAAACCCTTGATCTTTCCCTACCCCCTCCAAGCTTCTTCATTTCTGTTGTTCATGCCAGGAACCCAGGAATAATTCTTAACAGCTCCCTCTCCCTTGTATCTAGCAGTTCATCTGCCTCAAGACTGGTCAGCTCTACCTGTAAAATACATAATGCAATCATCTTTGGTCACTCTAATCCAGAACACCGTCATCTTCTGTCTAGACCACAATAATTGTTTTTAACTGTTGTCCCCATTTCTCATCTTGACCCCTTCTCTGCATTTTCTATTTAGCTGCCAGTGTTATCTTTTTTAAAGTGTAAATTTAACCAGCTTCTCCTGTTTAAAGCCATTCAATGCTTTTTTACTGCACTTAGGGTAAACCCTAAACTCGTGATTAAAGCCTACAAGGCCCTACTTACCTCTCTAACCGTATCTTCTTTCTAAAATGCATTGTTTATTAAGAAAAAATACTTGAGGCAGAATAGAATTATGAGATGATAAAACCAAGAAAACTACTCAAGCTCTGCTTTATTTAAGGACTAATTTCAGTAGTAAGGAACTTAGAAAATTATTACAATTATATTACTCTAATTGCTGTAGTTTGCAATGCCAGTGTCTTATTTCTAGATATGTAGTAATCCTATTATTATCCACAGTCAGTTAATGAATAAGGAAAATGTAGCTATAGGCTTAATATACCCTTGCAAGCATCTTTTGTCTGACCTATAACCCAATTACCCAGCAGAATCATTGCTAATCCAGGCAGCACTAATGTGGAGTGGACTCTAATGGCTCCAGCAATATGACCTCAGCTCTGACACTGATCTCCTGACAATCCACATTCAAGTTGGGTGGAAATTGATGGCTTTGTATATGCATATACCTGTGCGTATTTCTTAAACTCATTCCTGAAAACTTTTGTCAAGTGTAACTACGCCTGATACCATCTTACTAATTTCCCTGATAAATCCAGGAATACAGTTGATGGGAACTTGAGCCATGATCAGAAAAATCACACTCAAGAAGGCTATCATTGTTTTAATATTGCATTACAACTTTATGAAGACACTATCTACATGTATTTAATTTTTGCCAAATAACATTTGAAAGTATTCAAGTGGTTTACTAATCCATGTGATCTTTTCATACCTTATTAAGGGTATAATATATCAGAAGAACAACTGAATAAAGTTCCCATTGTGTTTGCTCAGATAGAATCATTTGTGAATGCTTAGTCAAGAAATATTAGGTCATTGGGAAAGTCATGACATGCTTTTCTATGCCAAAAATGCATCATGACTTTCCCAACAACCCAGTAGGTAGTTGTCTTGCAGTGAAACAAACACTACTTATTTATGACATCTGGTGTATCAGAACTTTGCTTGACAATATTGAATATAGATTGTTTTCCTTTTTTTGAGAGAGATTTTTTTTTTTTTTTTACTATAGGCCATGTGTGCTTGCCAGAGTGATGGAGAGAGACAGAGAGACAGAAAGTGAGAAATCACCCCCCAGGAGAGATGGCCATGCCACAATCCCTTTTCCTTCATTCTCCTCTGGGTATTTTGGGCACACACACACACACACATGCCTGGAATGAATTTTAAGCTGCCAGGTCCAGGTTTCAAACCATAGTCGACTACGTGGGAGTCCAGCGATGTAACCGTTATGCCATTTGCTGGTGCTGGGTATAGATTATTTTCTACATGTTTATTCTTCATGATTTTTTTCAATAATACACAGTTATTTTGTGTTTATGGGACATTTTTGTCTTTTTTTTTTTTTGGACAAAATCTCACTATGTTGTGATCCTCACATTTCTGCCTCCTTAGCAGTTGGTACCACTAGCATCACCACTATGCTAGGCTTTTAAGAGTGGGCCAGAAATTGAACCTGGGCCTCCACCTCCATGTGTCCTCAGCCTGCTCAGCAGCAGTGATGAGTGCCTGCTACCACCTCTGGGCCTACTCAGTTATTATAGGTAAAAACTAAACACATATGTAAATTTAAACCTCAAAATTTTACAAACTTATATTTGAAGATTTCTTACACTAGGATTGTGTTTTGTTCAAGGCTTGGTCAACAACTCTGTATTTGTCATAGCCCTTATTTTTCTATAATTTCACTAATTTATTTGTAATTCCTTCTATTGTTAGGATAATTGTCCTCCTTTGTCTATATTTACTCTTTTTTGTGTTAGTTCTTTTTTAAAATTACTTATTTATTTTATTTTTTAATATTTATATTTTATACATTCATCACATTATTTAGCTTACAAAGTGAACATTTCAGTATGTGAACGTTTCTCCCCAGTCCAATTGATCAAAATATCTTCAACAGATAACGCCACTACTTCCCCGTCTCTTCAATACTCTGTCTCCATATCCCTTATATTTGCTCTTAATAAAGTTAAATAAAATTAACACTCTGATTCCAAGATAAAAGAAGAATGTGTTACATAGACCTGATGAGTAAAAACAATAGTATAGGATTGTTATATAGGATTTATCAGAATTTGAGAGTCCGATGAGCTTTTGTTATTGTGAAGATGGCCCTTTCAGTTATTTAAATATTCAGGGGAGAACAATTCAGTATGGTCCATTCTAACTCATAAAGACTTGACCCATCAAAATTATCCCAGTTTGAGGTGTGGTGAGTGAGAGATCTTTTACTGCAAGGAAAACAAATAAGGTTTAAAAATTATTTTTCAGGGGCTGGCAGGTGCCATAGTGGTTAAAGGTGCTGGATTTAACCACTGTGCCACATGGCCGACTGTGGTTCAAGTCCTGGAACTAGCGACTTGTATTCTCCCTTTCTCTTTCTCTTTCTGTTTCTCTCTGGTCAATTTAATAAATATGGGGCTTGCAGGTGGTGTGGTGGCTAAAGGCATTGTATTCCCACATGGCCAACCACGATTCGAGTACCAGATCTGGCAGCTTGCTTTCTCACTTTCTCTCTCTCTGTGTCCCTCTCTGGTCAAATTGAAATAAACAAATGAATAAAGGTAAATGAAAAAATTTAAATAAATCAATCAATAAATAAATAACAAATGGAATTAAATAAATACATAAATAATTCTTTAAAAAAATGATTCTTCAGTATGAGGACAAGGTATTCCAATAAGACTAAATCCAGCATCACTCTATAGAAGCTTCAACTTGCATATGTACTTCTCAATCCTGGCCTTGAGCTAAGACTGTCAACAGAGTAGGAGATTTCAGTTTGTTTTTCAGCCTTTGATTTTGAAATTCACACAGTTTTTGCTGCAGGCAGAATAACAGCTGCAGAAGAGACTGCAGGTGAAAGGACTGCGATTCTTCATGGGCAGCTTGACTGCCCACTGCTCTTGGTTCAGTGGTCAGGCCACAGAACTTGTTGATTGTAAATCATTATTTAGATCTCTCCTTCCTTCTTTATCCCAGCTCTCCTTTTTCATATCGTCCAGTAGTTAGAAGTTTTTTGCTAGAAGGTCCCATTTCTTTCTTTTTTACAAAATCTATTTTATTTAACTTTCTTTCTTTCTTTATTTATTTAAATTTAACCAGAGGGGGACAGAGTAAGAGAGAGAGAGGGAAAGTGAGAAAGCAAGCTGCCAGATCCAGGATTTGAACAAACCAGGATTTAGTCATGTGGGAATCCAGCTCCCTTAACTACCATGCCACTTGTCGGCCCCCTTATATCTTTATTTTTAAAACATTCATTCAGGGGGCTGGCAGGTGGTGTGGTGGTTAAAGTCACTGGACTTTCACATGTCTGACCATAGTTTGAGTCTAGGACCTGGCAGCTTGCTTTCTCACTTTCTCTGTGTTTCTCTGGTCAAGTAAAAGTAATGATAATAATAAAGTTCAACAAAATAATTCTTAAAAACAAACAAACAAAAAACATGCATTCAGGGCCAGATAGTGGCATGGTAGTAGTACTACTGGACCCATATGGGAAAGTCCTTGATTTTGTCCTGGGGTCTCCCTCTACATGTTGGGGCATATGCATGTCCCTGTGATATGGCCTAGCAGGCTGGGACAAGAAGATCACGGCATGAAGACTCTGTTAGGGGTGTGTGTGCATCTTTCTCTCTCTCTCTGTCTCTTTTCTTGTAGAAGAAGTAAATAAATCAACTACAAAAAATATATTTAGGGATGGCCCCAAAGCCTAGTGGCTAGGGGAGCTGGATCCCACTTGGTTAACCTCATTTGAGTCCTGGCCCAGGCAGCATCAGGAACACACAGGGCAAACATGCACAAGTGCCCAAAGTCCTGAACACATGGAGAAATGGAGGAGAAGGGAATGCAGCAATGGCCAAGGCCCATTGAGAGGTGTTTCCTCCCTCTTTTTTTTTGTCTGTCTCTCTCTAACAGACACACTCACCCTCTGGCAATTAAAAAAAAAATGCATTCAGACTGAGGTTTTCAACCTGAAAACTTGTACAATGTTTGGACACAGACATTGATATGAGCTTAGTAAAGTTTTTAGAGTTATACCATACAGTGCAGTTTTTATGTTTCATATTGAAGTTTCTCTGTTCTCAGCATTAGTCAGGCCATATTATGAATCCAGTTTAGAAAAACTGCACCTTATCCTCAAGGACATATTGCAGGAGGGACAGATGATTATAATTTTGAATTCATATTTTTAGTATTTACTTAAGAAATCTAGTTAGGTTGTGTTTTCTGTTACAGTGACCTTTTAACAATATTTCTCTCCTAAGAACGAGTGACTTTCTAACAGATTTTTTTTTCATTATAGGAAGTTCTTCTCTTGGTGCCATTAACCATGCATCTTTTTTAAGAGTCAGAGAAGCCCACAGTGATGAGCTTTTGCTAGTGTTGTTTTATAAACATATTTGCTTGATTTTCATGTACAACATTTATACAAAACGACATTGTTAACTTACAGATGCACTCGAGAAAGAATACAACAGTGCCTCCTGTTCAGGGTGCTCATAATGTTCTTTTCCTTTTTTACATATACTTTCTGGATGAGTCACTTTAATGGTGTGCTTCTCAGCTGATAGTAATTCTTCAACTAAATATATTCAGTTAAGGAAAATTACAGAATGCTTATAATCGTGTTGAGGCCTATTCACGTGTAGACTTGCAAGAGTAAATTTTTACATGGCTTTCTTTGAGCAAAGCTGCAAGAAGTGTTCTGTTAGTTTGTCAATGGTTAAAATTAATAGAAATATTTAATTCAGAGAAAAAAAATCCACAAGTACTTGGGAAAAGCTTTTCTATTTCCATAAAATTACCCATTCTGATTATAGCCTAGTGAATGTCACCAGAGCACTTTTTTTTCTTAAATGTGTTCTAGTTCTCTTATGGACTATATAATTGAAGAATCTTTCCATTAAATTTCTCACTCAAAATATTTCTTATACTTTTGTTTTTTTTTAAAAATTATGAATTAGAGGGACCACCAGTTAGCGTAATGGCTATGTTGCTGGACTCCCACGTAGTCGACCGCGGTTCGTGTCCTGGACCCAGTTGCCTAAAATTCACGCCGGGCGCGTGTGCGTGCGTGCCCAAGATCCCAAGAAGAGACTAGAGGAGAAGGGCTTGCGGCATGGCCATCCCCCCTGGGGGGTGATTTCTCGCTTTCTGTCTCTCTGTCTCTGTCTTTCTGGCGAGTGCACGCGCCCTATAGGAAAACAAAACAAAACAAAACAAAACAAAAAAACCCTCTCCCCCCCAAAAAAAAATTATGAATTAGACAAAGTCTTTCATTTAAAATGTTTTGCATGAACATCAGGCCACTATCATATATTTGCTTGAAGCCAGGAAAAAGTGTATGTATATTTTTCAACTGAAGCAAATAGATAAATAAGATTTGTGGGGAAAGTTTCTCCTACATGTAACTTGAGAGAGCGTACTGAGCTTAAAAGGTTATTTATGTAGTACAAGTAAGAAAGCTATAATAAAGAACCTGATAGCTATAATTTAATTTTTTTAGTGTTATAATTCACAATCAGTAATTCAGTAGCAGATGTAAAAAATGAAATGAGAGAAAAAAATTAAAGTGCCACCAGACTGACTAATCAGTCACTGAAAATGTCTATAGTGGGAATTTACTCAGATAGAAAATGTTTGCACTGTCATTAAAGACTGCCTAATTTATATTAGTGAACTAATATAATGACAGGCAAAAAAATATACCCTGAGGCTAAGGCTATGCAGAAGACAAGCATTTTTAACACACTCAGGTACTTAAATATTCTCAGAGTTTCAGGTACCCTCTTCTTCCTGCCACCTTCGGTAAATATATTTCTCTTTCTCTTATACACACATGCACACTTACTCCCCTAAGAAATATTAGAAGTAACATAGGCTAAGACCTAATCAAATAGTTAAATAATCATAACATTAGTTAAGATTGGAACAAATGCATTCAAATAAAGTAATCAGGCAGGTAAACACATGTTAATTCTTTTCTAAGAGATTTTTAGTCTCTTATCTTTTCGACAAGTCTAGAAAGCCAGTGTAGCTATTTTTAAATGTTTTCCAAGAACTATAGACTACTACACAATTTTTAATTTCCAGAAATATTCTTTAAGTTTGGAACTTGCTCGTACTTCTAACAAATTGGCTGTTCATTAGGGTAATTGTCACTGGTTCTCAGACCTAAAATTCAACATACCCTTTAAAACCTGCAAACAGAAAACACAATCTTGATTCTATTGAGTAGAAAGAAAACTAAATTAAATTAGATCAGACCATAGTAGATGTAATAGGTAAGAGGGTGTCCATAGTAGATGTAATAGGTAAGGGGGTGTCTTGGTATTGTTTTGGCTTACATTACATCAAATTTTTAAAAAAATTCTTGGTGGCATGTATACAGTATGAATTCGTATGTTGGAAGGTAGGTGTAGAAGGGAAGATAGTGAAATTTCAAAATAAATATTTATAGATTCCCTATCATGTTCCAGATATAATGATAGGTACAATACTCATATGCATCATCAGTTCATTCAACTTTAATGACGACCCTTTAAGAAATGCATTATTATCTTCATTTTCCAAGTCAGGAAATAAAGACCCAGAGTAGGGGTGGCTCTGTGGCACATCTGTAATGTACTGCTCTGCTCCAGAGAAGCTAGATTCTACATCACGACTATGGTTTTGAATCCCCTACCTGATCAGCCTGAAACATGCTGGGCACACACGGTGTCCAGCATCCTATGGACTGGAAAGCTGGAGGAGAGTGATTGAGAGTGATCTTGGTGTGACGATCCTGTGGAAGGTGTCTCTCTCTCACATGTGCACACAGTACTCTGTTATGAATAAAGAAAGAAAATAAAAGATAACCCAAGTATTAATTGGTGAGGGTGCAGTTAGAACGTGGGACTGTCTGACTGCTAAGACTGTTTCTGCTTCACCTAACTCTGCCACAGCTGAATGTATGGGTACCATGCACTGGTGCCAAGAAGCAATGGAGAGAGCAGGTTTTATTCCAAGATGCTGGCTAATAATGTTAGCTATTACTTAAGACCTTAAATAATGATTAGCTCTTATATCATAGGAGGACTACTTGAAGAAACTGGGTATTTATAGCCTGAGGAGATTAAGATCTGACTGATAACCTTTCCTGTAAAAGGAAGTAGACTGTCAGTTTTGCCATAAGGCAAAATTAGGAGCAATGGGTAAGATTTCAAGTAGACTAATTTTGATTATAAGTAAATTAAAAAAATTCTAATGGTATCAAACTGTTGAAAATGGAATAAGGGGGACAAATGTGGCACTATGGTAAAATGTGACACTGTGTGAGGTAATCCTATATAGGAAGGTTCCTGGTTCAAGTCTGTAGACCTCCTATAATAAATTGTGCATGCTTGTAATCTGAGCTGGCTGAGGCAGGGGTAGATCATGGTGTCAAGGCCTTATTAGAGGTACTGCTCTGTCTGTCTGTCTCTCTCTCTCTCTCTGGCTCTCCTGGTCAAAGAAGAAATTTAAAAAATATATATTATACAATGGTATTGTTTGTTTAATGAAGCCATACATTTGCTTGTAAGCTAGGAGATTATTACATCTCTAATATTCTCTTTTGTTCAAGCATAGTATTAATAATTTATCAGATGGAGAGATTTTTGTTATAGGGCATGTGTACTTGCCAGAGAGACAGAAAGTGAGAAAACACCCCCCAGGGGGGATAGCCGTGCCACAATCACTTCTCCTCCATTCTCTTATCGGGATTTTGGGCACACACGCACACGTGCTCGCATGAGTTTTAAGTTGCCAGGTCCAGTACTGGGACCACGGTCAACTATGTGGGAATCTAGCAACATATCGCTACGCCATCTGCTGGTCCCAACTTTTTAATTTATAAGGCCATGGGGTGCATGCATAGTCTGGGGGGAGGGGGCAGAAGAGAGACAGAGAGAAAGTACCCTCAACAGTGGGGCCTGTTAATGACACAATTCTCTTCCTTCCATTCCTCTTTCCCATCAGGGTCCTGACCATGCATGCACATGTGCTGGGCATGTTTTTCAAGCCACTGGGGCCAGGAATTAAACCATGGTGGCCATGTGGGATCTGGCTCACTACACATAATGCTTAAGCACTGCACTACAAGGCCATCCCTGATATAACTTTCAGTCATTATACTTACGTCTAATTTCTACTTAGGTTTTCAGTTGCATAAGTGGACATAAAGTTAAATATGAACCAAGACTTCTTGAAATGTGCATATTTATTCCGTAAACATTTATTGAGTACCATGTGTAAAGCACAGTGATAAGTACTGAAGGAAAAGCAAAGAATTACACATGGATCTTACCATTAAGTAGTTTATAAAGGAGACTGTGCATTTATGTACATAAGACCAAAAAAAAAATTCTAATTCAAAGCAGAAGGTGATATATGGAAGATCACTTAAATAAACAAAAAGTGCATATGAAATGGCAGAGATTTAGGAATAGAGCTCTAGAGGGATTTATAGAGGACTAAGGATTTGACATGTGAAATTGGGGAGGACAGATGTTCAGAAAATATTGATTTATTCACAATTCAACTTCAGGGTAAAAGCAATTTCATTGGATTAGGAGGTATTCTCTCTCATTATTTGAGATATCTAGACTTTTGTATACATAGCTTTTTGATTAATCTATTTCTGTATTGAGCAATCAGAAGATGAAGTCATTGTCATGATTCCCTTTTCTCTAGTGGAATTATTGTTACTTTTAATAGGGGGATTACTATGTGACCTAAACCTCGCCTTTGGGCACTTTCGGTTTACTGCAGAAAGTTATAATAATTGTTTCCATAGAGGGAAAAGAATTATCTTCTACCCATTTTAGGTTCATTGGCTGAGGTTCTGCAATAAAAGACAGATTAGCAAGAGAACAAATGCATACTTAAGGTTCACTTGACAGGGAAACTTTCCTGAGAAAATGAAGGCCCAAAGACATACAGTTAAACCTGAATATTTTCCATAGTAGGTTTGATGAAGAATTGGGAGTCCTGGAAAAGTATGATGAGGAGGAGAAAGTATGAGCAAGGCATAAAAAAATAGGGGGAATCTAGCAAGGTCTCTTTGTCCAGACCTCCCTGTGTCTGTCTGTCTGTCTTCGAAGATAAAGATACTCCCTTTCTCCAGGCATGGGGAATGAGCTTCTCATACAAGGGGCATAGGGCTTGTTTCTAGGAAGATCAGGAATTCCTTTCGATACATGTCATGCATCACATTCCTACAGTTTAAATTAATGTACCAAGGTGCCACATTTGGGGGTAATGTGTCCTGAACCCCATCATGTCCATGTAACTTAAACAACCTGAGCAACTGGTAAATTTAATATCTTCACTTTTTCATTCAAGCACGTAGGGAAGGAGAAACCTTTCAAATAGTTAGGAGAGAATAATTAGGGAGAGTACAAGGGTAAGACCTAAATCAGAGAGAATTATTTCCTCCAAAGCAAACTCATTCTTTAAATAAAACAATGATTGCTGAATTGTTAGCAAATTTTAGGCAAGACAAAACTCTCTTAGACTTCTCCAATAAAGACTAATTTAAAAGTGTGTCAGATATAAACAAATGGAACTAAATTGGGCAGAGCTATTTAAACTGACAGATTAATAGGAAAAAAAAAAAACATTGTCTTTAGTGCTGGTGTTTGCGTTTCAGTCTCTTGAACATCCATGTATATTTAAGGTGATTTTTTTCCTCCTTGAGTTACAAAGGTGTGCAGCAAGGTGTGATAAATTTCTATCAGAATAGTTTGACCAAAATTTGCCACAGGGTTGATTTTGTCAGTCTCCTAAGATTTTTTTTAGTGTAAAGCTGATTATGTCTTTGAAAAAGACAAAATTAACTTAAAAAGAGAATTGTAGCATTTTTCTATTTGTGTTTTAAGGTTCTTTAACTAATAGTGTTTCAGAGACTTCTTTTTAAAAACAGTGTTACCCGTTGGATGGTAACATTTGACTTTTCAGTAAGAATCCTACCAAATGCTCTTCATGTTGATAGAAGTGTCTTCATCCATAATTGCAGTCTTGCAGTAATAGATTATACACAATTGTTTTATTTTTTATTATTATTTTTTTGGGGGGAGAGATTTTTGCTATAGGGCACGTGCGCTCGCCAGAAAGACAGAGAGAGACAGAGAAACAGAAAAGGAGAAATAACCCCCCCAGGGGGGATGGCCATGCTGCAATCCCTTTTCCTCCATTCTCCTCTTAGGATCTTGGGCACGCACACACACGTGCCCGGTGTGAGTTTAAGCCACCGGGTCCGGGACTCGAACCATGGATGGCTACATGGGAGTCCAGCGACATAGCTGTTACACCAACTGCTGGTCCCTAGTATACAATGGTTTTATGTTATTATTATTTTAAGTACCTTTATGAAAAGAAGGCATCATGAGATCTAGGAACTGTGAATGTATTTAGGAGCAGTTTAAAATACAATATATAAAATTATTAGTTGTCAATGAGAGAAAAAGAAGAGTGCAGAGGATGGTAGGGGTAATTAAGGCAACTAATGATAGTGTTTTAGGGCATGCTGTAACTTTGTGGGTGTGTATGTGCATGTGTGTTCCCTGGGGTTTGCTCTCAATTTCTTTCTGTATCAAAAGTTATTTTTCACATCTCTGTGAATATGAAATACACGAAAGATGAGAACCTTTGTCATAGATGTTGGTTTATAAAAATCAGAGCTATTTCAACCAAAAAAGACCCTTTTATATAATGTAACCTTAAATCATTTATAGAGCCAAGAACATGCATTAATAAGATAAGATCTCTTTGAACCTTAGTTTCTCTTTAATCTTCAAATTAGATTTTAAAGAATGAAATATTAGGAATTCCATCAATAAATTTAAATAGAAATGGATTAATTTGAACTAATGGCTGAGTAAAATGGTGACATTCTCATATTACACATGATAATTTGCTATATTATATTACACATTTTCATTTATTTCATGGAGAATAGAATTTTTATGAGCAGTAATTCAGAAAAATGTGAGTTGTCTTCATGGATATATTCTTCACATTAAAAAAATACTTTAACTGAAACTATTTTCTTTTAGTTGTTTTTTGGAACACCTTGTAAAATATTCTAAATGCTTCACTCATTGTTCTTTAGTTTCAGCTCAAATTCTCAAGAGCAACCTAGCAGCAATGGAACAACAAATTGTTCATCTGGAACGTGACATCAAGAAATTCCCCCAAGCAGAAAGTCAACATGATAAGTTTGTGGAAAAGATGATGATATCCTTTATTTATTTAAACATTTTGTTTGTTAATCTTTGTGTCTGTCTGTCTACCTCTGTGGTTAGTTCCAGATTTACTAGTCTATTCTTTTTTTTCTGGATGAACTTGTTTATATGCTATTTTAAAAAATATATTAGCCACATAAATTTTGTTTCATGATGTTTTGAACCAGACAGCCTAGGCAAGGGAATAATTAGATCTAAAAAATACACCCTTTTTCAAAGAACAATTTCATTTGAAAGCCCACAGGATATGCAAGGTAAGTCTTTGAAGGCTTGATTGGACTTAACACAAAACATCTTGTGTAACCTAATGCATGAAGGAAATGATCACTAAGAAAAGATTTTTTTTTCAGCCTGAGATCTTCTTTTTCTCTTTGGGTGTATACATACATATATGCATTTTCAAGGGCAATCAGAGGGTGACTAATATCAGTAGACTGTGAAAGAATTGTGAAGGATAAATAGATGCATGGATGAGTATATAGATAAATTGGTCAGTTGATGATACATTTAAATAAATTATAGTAGATGATACCTATATAATAAGCATTTCTTGCTAAATAAATGTTTTTGAAACCTCTATTTTATATGCAGTATATTCATATAAATTACAATATAAATTACATAAATATATGAAAGAAAAACTTGAGAAATAGAAGTTAGTTTAAATTGTTCAATGTTAAACCTGGTGTCTAAAGATCAAAATACATTAAAGCTGGGGTTTTTTTCTGTTTTTTTTTTTTTTTTTCCCTGTTTTAGTTTTCAAAAGTTAAAGCCATATCCTCCTCTGGGTTTAAATAAGTATCTTGAACTACAGATTGATTCACCATTTTATATCTCTAGAGGGAATAAATACTGTAAATTCTTTATCTGATAATAAGTAAATTCCTTGAACAAATATATGTCAGTCACCTTGTTTCAAGGTTAAACCTATTGCCTTTTTCTTCTCTGATATGCTTTCTTTACACCCTAAGTTGGAAGTTATAGTGCTGAACTTGAATTACTTGAGAATGCCAATTTAGATTTATGTAAAAACATTTTTTTTTTCAATTTCAGTGTTTTGGTTCTTGAATTAATACTGTGTTTTCTGTGGTCCTCTAGTGATGCTGAGTACTTTCATAAATGTGAATATCACAAACATAAGTTTGTGAATAATTGAAGACAGGGAATCCTCAAAAATAACCTTGGGTTGCATAACTGGCCACCTAGGGATACTTAACATGAAGGGTTCATTTTATTGCTGATTAGATTTTTTTCTTTCAAATCTATTATACTGTCTTGTAGCTGGAAACACCACCTTCATTTTTCATCTTCTGATGTTGGTTCTTGCCTCATATATATGAATTTAATTCCTGAACCCCTTGTTCTTTTGAACATTTTCTTCTATAGTTGGCTTGTGGCCACACAACAGCTTGCAGCATTGAGTCTTTGTTGCTCATTTAGAAAAAGAAAAGTAATTTCAAACCCTCATGAACTTGGCCTGGACTCCTTATTTTATTTCTCTCTTTATGCAGGTAATTAAGTACTTTAAAATGAAAATCCAGAGCCTTCTGTATCTGTGTGTTACAGATGAATGGTTTTTCTTCATTTAAGTGGCACTAAAGTGTGACTATTTGTCCACAAGGGGATTGAAAACTATATTAAAATGTATGGGGCTGTTACTTTGCATATCATATTAAAAAATAAAAAATACAGCAATTTATTTCAGAGAAAAAGTTAGAATATTGAGTTGAGTTAGTTAAACACTATAAATTAATGAGTGACATTGATAAAACTATTGCTTAAACTAGTCTTGCTTTGAAGATTCCTTGGACACCCATTGAAAGCTTCGATCTTCTAGAAACAAAATAAATAATCATCATGTGTATATATATATCATGAGTTCTTGTAACTACTTCATATTTTCTCTGTTCTGGCAATTCCAAAAGAGAAGACTATTTTATTAGGAAATACTTGACTCTGTTTTAAAATTAGAGCCATGATTCCATTTCTAGTAGAGGATTCTTGGTACCGGATGCTCTTTCCAATGTTCCTGGCACCCTGCTCATAAGTTGTTTTGCTGCAGGTCACTGGCCTTTTAAATTGAATAACTATAAAAGTAACCTTACCTATTTAAACAGTAATCTTTCTATGAAGACTATAAGTTCAAAAATTGAATAGCATTCCCATGTCCCTGGGCTCTCAGAAGAACAGCGGTGCAATGTGAGGAGCACTGGCATCATAGCTACAGAGCAACAGAGTAGGCAGGTTGAGTCTTCACTAAATCTCAGGTAGGGCTGTATCCTGGAGCACCCTATATTCACCCTAATTTCACAATATTGATCAAACTCTTACAATATGCTAGATATTGCCAGGCTGTTAAAATGCAGCAGTGTACTTGACAGAAAACTTGACCTCCAGCTCCTGACAGCCTGGCATTTACCTGCTCTCTGTTTTGTTGTCCACCTGGCAGAGATAATGTCTGGCTTGATAATTACTTTGCCCATCACAATGCCCATCACCTAACCCACTCAGTAAATGTATGCTGAATCACAGAGTTTTATGGCTAGAGACAATAGAAATCATCTAGTCCAGGCTCTGACTTTTACTTAGCACTTCAAAAAGGGTATTGTCAAACAGTGGTAGGATATGCTTTTAAGTAATAAAAATTTTCTTCACATAAATCTCAAGAACTTGGGTAACATTGAATCACCTTTTTAGAGCATGCCTGTAAAGTATAATCAGTTTTAGGAGAGATGAGCCACATCTTTTTAAGTAAATGTCAAAGAAAATTGAGAAAAAAAAAAGAATAAAATGGCTTGTGTGAATGGAGTAGCCCAGACTATTTCCATCTTCTGAAGCAAATGGCTTTAGAAGCCAACCATCACCTCTATCTCCCTTTCTCTACCTAGATTTGTTTGCTCGTTCTGACTCATTAAAAAAAAAAAAAAAAAAAGGATGGTTTTGGGGAGAAAAGCTTTCCTTTCTCACCCATCCTTTTACCCATTTCTTTCATGGATGACACCCTTACAATGAAAGACTGACTAAGAAGAGAAAAAGGATCCAAATTTATTTAAGTTTTACATGGCATTGGAGCCTTCATCAATGAAAAATTAAAGAAATGGGAAAACTGTTTTGTTTTGTTTTGTTTTGTTTTGTTTTCAGACAAGGTCTATGTTGTGATCCACATGCTTCTTTCAGCCTCCCAGATTGCTGGGACTACAGTGCATACCACAATGCCTCACTTTCAAGTTGGGCTAGGAATCAAACCAGGGCCTCCCATGTGGCTTCGTCCTACTGAGTCACAGTGTCTACCAGCATACACCACCATGGCTAGGCTGAAAATTGTATTTCTATGGACAATTATGCATTAGTATTACTGGAGGACAAAAGAATATGATGTAATGGTAATGTACTAGGGTGGACTTAGCAAAGCCCATTCAGTTTGTCTTTGGCCTCTCTATATGATATTACTTCCCTCTGGCTATAGAGTGTGATACCTGTCATATTGCGGGTCTTCAGGGGAGGAGTGAGAAAGAAGGTCAAAGAGTGACTTTCTCAGGTTTTATGGCTTGCTGCAGGGGAGAAACAGTATGGGGAATTCTGGCTTCTGTGGCCTACTTCAGGAGAGAGGGTGTGGAAGGTCAGAGACTTTCCTGCTTCTGTGATTTACCTCAGTTTCCTTCAACATAAAATATTCAGTATGCCAAGTGCTGTCCTCTGAAAGTTTTTGTCCCTTCCAAAATTCATATTGAAGTTTAATAACCAAACAGTATTAAGAGGTAGGACCTTTAGGAGATAATTAGGCTAATTAGATAATTAGGTCTGTGCCCTAATGGATAGGATGAGCGCTTTTATAAAAGGATTTGAAGAAGGGAGTTCAGCTACCTTTTGTTCTTTTGCTCCCTACCATATGAGGACACAGCAAGGAAGTATGAGCAGTCACCAGGCACCAAATCTATAACTTGATTTTTTTTCCCCAACCTCTGAAACTCTGAGAAATCAATTCCTATAATTTATAATTTATAAATTACTCAATATAAGGTATTTGTTATAGCAATGAGCACAGAATAGGACACCAAAATTCATATTGAAGTTTAATAACCAAACAGTATTAAGAGGTAGGACCTTTAGGAGATAATTAGGCTAATTAGATAATTAGGTCTGTGCCCTAATGGATAGGATGAGCGCTTTTATAAAAGGATTTGAAGAAGGGAGTTCAGCTACCTTTTGTTCTTTTGCTCCCTACCATATGAGGACACAGCAAGGAAGTATGAGCAGTCACCAGGCACCAAATCTATAACTTGATTTTTTTTCCCCAACCTCTGAAACTCTGAGAAATCAATTCCTATAATTTATAATTTATAAATTACTCAATATAAGGTATTTGTTATAGCAATGAGCACAGAATAGGACACCAAAGTGCCATATTTGGGATAATATTTCCTGTACCCCATGAATGGAAATAGTTAAATAGGCATAATGCTATAAGATTGCAAACAAGGAGAAATGGAAAAACTTATTTCATAAATCACAGGAGAGGCATTCTAGAATTAAAGGGGATCATCTATACTGGAAATAGTATGACTGTGTGGAGCTATGCATTATTTAAAAATCTAGGTAACCATGTGGGGACATTATATTATGTTGATTTTTTTTTTTTTTTTTGGAGAGATTTTCGCTATAGGGCGCGTGCGCTCGCCAGACAGACAGAGAGAGACATAGAGACAGAAAGTGAGAAATCACCCCCCGGGGGGATGGCCACGCCGCAATCCCTTCTCCTCCATTCTCCTCTTGGGATCTTGTGCACACACGCACACGCACCCAGCGTGAGTTTTAAGCCACCAGGTCCGGGACGCGAAGCGCGGTCGACTACGTGGGAGTCCAGCAACATAGCCATTACGCTAACTGCTGGTTCCCTTATGTTGATTTTTTTAAAGTACAGTTCTCAGTATTTCTGCATGCTAATATGCCCATCTTAATCACAATATTGGAAGATTTTAGTTCAGTTTTTTGTGCAGTGAATTGAAATAGGATCTGTACTAGTTTTTTTGGTAAATAATAAAAAATGATAATAGTCATATTCATTTATGGAATAGCATGTGTCAGAAGCTGCTTAATTTTACATACTTGAGCTTTTAAAAATGTTTTCATTCATTAAATGAGAATTTTCCATATCTGATGATAAAATTAACCACATTTGTCCCTGTGTCTGTGACTTAAGAGTTATGTCAAGATAATGTCAGCAGCTCATAAAGTTGTCTGGTATAGTCTTGTTTTTCTTTTTTGTTGTTGTTTTGTTTTTTAGTTTTTGCTATAAGCATATGCACTCACCATAGTGAGACATGCCACAGTTCCTTCTCCTCCATTCTCCCCTCAGGATTTTGGGCATGCTTATGTAAATACACCCAGCATGTTTTTTAAGCTGCCTGGTCTGAGACTCAAACCATTCAGTCAGTCATGTGGGATCCAGCCACTTTAATCACCACACCATTAGCTGGCCCTAGTCCTGTTGTTCTCAATTAATTAATTTTTAGAGGTTAACTGTTTATCTTTTAAGGTTATTAGGTATTCTATAGTCTGTTTGTGTTTGGCACCTATTACAAATATTGATAGGGTGAGTGAGGTTAAGAATCACATCTGGTGTTGGGACCAGCAGTTAGTGTAATGGCTATGTCGCTGGATTCCCATGTAGTCAACCGCGGTTCAAGTCCCGGACCCGGCGGCTTAAACTCACGCTGGGCACATGTGCGTGCGTGCCCAAGATCCCGAGAGGAGAACGGAGGAGAAGGGATTGCGGTGTGGCCATTCCCCCGGGGGGTGATTTCTCGCTTTCTGTCTCTCTGTCTTTCTCTGTCTTTCTGGCGAGCACACACACCCTATAGTGAAAACCTCTCCAAAAAGAAAAAATCAATTAAAAAAAAAAAAGAATCACATCTGGTGTCTATGCTTTGCAAAATAGTCAGTGCCTCCAAGAAATGAGAGGAAGCACAGTGAATGGACTCACCAGTCTTAGGCTGCCTCTTTTTGAATTGACATGGTATGTGACATCAACATGATATATAACATAGCAACTTTTGTTTTCATGGCCAATAATATTACTGTGAGAGAACTTTCTTTTGTAAGGGAGAAAAAGTCACATGAGAGTGTTGTTGGAGAGAAGTTCAGAGAGAGACCCTCCTAAGTTTTATGGTATACTTTGTGGGAGAGCAATTGTAGTTTCAATGATGAGTTCCATGGGAGGTCAGAGAAACTTTTTTTTTTTTTTTTTTTTGTAGCCCTCCCAATCTCCTTAAGCTTAAAATATTGAGCATGCTGAGCCACCCTACTTTATAGCAGCAGTCCGTATCCTTTCTGGCACCAGGGACTAGTTTCACGGAGGATAATTTTTCCACACAATGGGAAGAAGGGGGTATGTTTTTGGAATGATTCAAGTGCATTACTTTATTGAGTACTTTTTTGGTATTATTATACATTGTAATACATACCGAAATATAATTATACAACTCACCATAACACAATATTTGCAGCCACTACCCAGTGCTAGCATCCCCACCTCAGCTCCACCTCCATCATCAAGCATTAGATTCTCACAAAGAGGCAACCTGGATTCCTCATGTGTACAGTTCAATAGGGTTCATGCTCCCATAAGAATCTAATGCCACTGTTGATCTGAGAGGAGGCGGAGTTCAGACAGTAAAAGAGCAATGGGAACTGCTGTAAATATAGATGAAGCTTTGCTTGCCTTACCAGCTGCTCACCTCCTGCTATGTGGGCTGATTCCTAACAGGCTACAAACTGGTAGTGGTCTGTGGCCCAGGGATTGTAGACCCCTGCTTTAAGGGATTTTGTTCTGAGCCTAGATATTTTGCCGCCCTCCCTTCTTTCTTTCCTCTTTTTTTTTTTACCATTTATTTTTATTATTCTTTTAATCAAAGCAACACTTTTACTTGCCACTTCTTGCCACAACAAGAAAAAAAAAATTCTTAAAGGAGAGCCTTTTAGACATATAAATATGTGTTGCGGTCCATTCTCTCTAAAAAGAGCACTTTAACCACAATGTTGACCTTACTACTTATATCCTGTTGACAAATTTCTTACCACATTTACTCACAGAGATTTTGTCAATGGCAGGGCTGTCTGTTGCCCAAAATCAGCTTAGCTTTTTGATTGACTGCTGGCTAAATCATTTCCCCAACTAGAGGACAGGGAGTGACTGAGCAGCAGGGGCACCATTAACACATTGACAAGAAGAGCTGACAGAATGTTAATGACATTAACACCCTGTCAGCTAACTATCAACACCTGGGATTTCCTCTTATATGAGGGAAGTCATTTGAAGTGGTTACAAATCAAGTTACTGAGGAAACACATTGTCCTTTCCAGACAATTCAAAACAGATTTGGGGTCTTTACTGTAGTGGTATTATGTTAATTTTTATTCCATTACTCTTTATTAAGAGAATAATTTTAAAATAGATGAAAAACTCACGGAGTTATATTATTCAACCATGAGTAACATTTATCAGCTTTGAGAGCATGCCAGTAACAGCTTTTAGGGGAATGATAATCTACACTCTGTAAAGTAAATGTCATATAAAATTGACAAAATGAAAACAAAAATAAAACCCCTCAAGAGCAAAGCCTTTTTTAAAAAAATTTTAGAATGAATGTAGTAACCCAGGGAATTTTCTGACTCCCAGAAAAAAAAAAAAAAAAAAAAAAAAAAAAAAAAGAAAGAAAGAAAAAAAGAAAAAAAGAGGACTTTAGACTAGAATGGATGGAGGTTTATTCACTATGACACTCTCTTTATCCACAATTTCCTGCTGGTCTTAAACTCAGAAAAATAGAAAGTTCAAAGCAAAATTTGTCTTAGGAGACTGCTCAGGGAGGGGAGAGTAAAGGATTAAAACAAGGACATGTTCAGTAATGGAGATAAGGTGTACATTGAAAAACAAATTATTTTCAAAATCCATATGGAGAAAAAGTTACATTTTGGGAGTATCAGATGGCATAATTATTATGTTGCTGGACTCCCATGTAGATGACCACGGGTCAAGTCCTGGACTTGGCAGCTTAAAATTTAATGCTAGGTATGTCTGCATGTATGCCCCAAATCCCAAGAGGAGAATGGAGGAAAAGGGATTACGGCATGTCTATCCCTCCTGTGAGTAGATTTTTCACTGTCTGTCTCTCTGTCTCTCTCTCTATCTCTCCGGTGAGCACCCATGCCCTATAGCAACAATCTCTTAACAAAAAAAAAAAAAAAAAAAAGAAGAAGAAGAAGAAGAAAAGATTGTATTTTATTGTTTATAAAATTTGGCAGAGAGTATGTGAATTTGCCAGAGAGACAGAGAGGAAGACTGAGAAAGAACCCACCAATGGGGTGGAGTCACCAAAATCCCTTCTCCTCTATCTCTCCATCCTTTTTGGATTTGGGGCATGTACACATATATGTCCAGTGTGTTTTTCAAGCAGCTGGGACAGAAATTGAAGTGTGGTTGGCCATATGGAATATGGCTCCCTGAACCACCAGGCCATGGGTCCAACCCAAAAAAATGTTACCTGTTGTTTTTGGTTTTGGTCTGTTTGCTTGTTTGTTTTTAGTTTTCTGCTTTGGGGCTCATGTGCTTACCAGACAAAGAGAGAGACACACACACATACACACATACACACATACACATGCACCAGAAAATGAGAAATCACCCTCCCTCCCAGGGGGATGGCCATACTCTAATCCTTCTCCATTCTCCTCTCAGGATCTTAGGCATTTATACACACATGACCGGTGTGATTTTCAAGCCACCTGGTCTGAAACTCAAACCGTGAAGTTGCTGGATCCAGTGCCTTAACCACCATGCCACCAGTTGGCCCAGTATTGCATTTTTTAAAAGCAAGATTCTTAGCATCCTTTGAAATACGCACTCTTCATAATGGTATTGAGAAATTTTTAGTTCAATTGTTTGTACACTGAATTAAAATAGAAAGTATAATCATTAATGGTTGTAATAAAAATAAAGACAGTAATAAAATAGTGATAATAGCAACCATTACCAAAGAAAGTCAGAGCCAATCAAATGTTAAAGTGGTAAAGGCAATTTTTTTTTTTTTCAAAAATGATCATAGTAGGGAAAGAGAGACCTCAGAAGACAACTGGGATGCATTTTGAATACAGAGGCAAGAGGAGACAGGGTGGGAGTCAGTGGATGGAAAATTACTAAAAGGAAATATCAATTAGAGGAATTCTGGCTAAACTAACTTGATGGGATTCTTGTTAAAGGAGAGCGACGGGTGATCAGACATATAGGGTGAGGGATGAAGAATTACCATATATGGAAGATAGTCAGATACCAAGGGTGGAGAATAAAGATTTGATCCGATATCACAGGTAAAGGTTTGGCAAAACTGACATAGCTGGAGTCTTGCTAAAACTGGACTGTTGGGGCCAAGGACACAGTACAAGCTCAAGGCATACTTAAAAACAACACTCAGAAGAACCTGACTGAAATTTTGTTAGAGAATTTTTGTCATTCTTCAGTGAATGTCTTATGTCAGCCACTATGCTAGAAAGAATGCACACACATACACACACACACACACACACACACGAGGGAACTTCAAAAAATTTCTGGGAAAATAGAATTGTTATGTATTGATTTTGGTGCAAAAATATTTTTAAATACACACAATGTTTTTCATAATATGCATTTTCCATGAAGGTTTGATGACTCCTCTTGTGTATATTTGTGTATGAGATAGGTATATAATTTATTTTCCCCCCTCAGGGATCTCCAAAGCAATCTTATAAGATAGGTGGCATTATCTATTTTTAAATAATTATTTATTTATTTGTTATTATTTTTATTTATTTACTAGAGAGAGACAGAGACAGGGCAAGTGAGAAAGCAAGCTGCCAGGTCTGGGTCTTGAACCATGGTTGACCATGTGAGAGTTCAGCGCCTTAACCACTATGCCATCTGCCAACCCCCATAGGTACTATTATTAACTTCATTTTAAATACAAGAAAATTGAGGTAGGAGACAGGGACCCTAAAAATATAGTTAGGATATAGGCCCAAAATAGAATTTTAAAATGGCTGAATTTTAAGATGGAGACACAACAGCTCAGCAGCTGCTCAGCTCTCACTTGAGACAGAAGAGCTCAGCAGCAGCTCAGCTCTTGCTTGCTTGCTCACAAGAAACAATTCATAGCAGTGACTCAATGATTAACCTAGGCATCATGATCTAAAGCTAATCTAAGAATTAAAGTGGGTGTTTTTTCCTAGGCCTCACCACATTCTGAGAAGAAGATAAGACAATGATCTTTATGGCCCAAAGCTTTTAGATGTAGAGTCTCATGACATTCATACCCACTCCAAAATTAGGAAAAATAACCATACCCATCCACCATGTGACCCTACCATGACAGGAATGCATGTGACCCCTCCCAACCAATATAAACCCTCCTGCCTCATTTGGGAACTCTGTTCTCTCCTTTAACAAACTCCACTTCGTTATCCCCTGTTTGTGTCCGCATCTCTAATTCATCATGGGTGAGAGAAAAAGAAATGGGTTTTGTTGCTGTTCCTATTAGGTATTGAGTCCAAATAGCCTAACTTCCCACATCATTGTGAAATCATTTTATTGTTTCTTTTCCAATCACCTTCAAATGGGAAAAAAATCTTTTTAAAAATGTTGTAAACTACTTTAAAAATTATCTTATTATTTACACTATCTCTTCTAGAAAGCCTTCTCTATTCGTGGCAATCAAAATTAATTTCCCTATCTCCTGTGTTCTAATAACATTTCAATACTTTTATTATTGTACATGCTTGTTTGCCTATGTTCTGCTTATGTGCATGTCTGTTTTCCACACTAGGTTATAAACTCTTTTGAGATACAGATTTTTAGTCATCTTTGAATATTCTACAACAATGTCTAGTATAATGCTTTGTAGAAAGTTAAGTGCTGGGGTGAGCAGGTGGTGTAGTGGTTAAGGTGCCAGACTCCCACATGGCTGATTCCAAGGTTCGAGACCCGGACCCAATGGCTTGAATATCTTGCTGAGCGCATGTGTTTGCCTGCCCCAAATCCCAAAGATACTGGAGGAGAAGGGATTTCAGCATGGCCATGCCCCGTGGGAAGTGATTTCTCACTTTCCCTCTGTGTGTCTCTGTCTCTCTCTGGTGAGTGCACGTGCTCTTTGGCAGAAAACCTTTAAAAAGAAAGAATGAAAGTTAATTGCTTAATAAATGTTTGCTTAAATAGGTTAGAGCACTTTGTATAATGATTTATATTAAGCTTAATATTCTAAAAAGTAAATAGAGAACACTGGCTTGTTATTCTGACATAGCTTCAGATTGATCAAAGAAAGGAGTCCAATGTGTCTTAAATGTTATTCCTTTATCATATCTTGATTTAAAATGCAGGTATTGAAAATCATCTCTTAGCAAACTCTTAGATAGAAATCACATCCTAAGAAGCTGTCCTAATGGAGCATGTATTTTTAAGGATCTGTTATCACAAAATTTTTCTATTTGAAGAATCTTGCTTGTTTGAAATTCATCCTGAAATCACATAGACTATGAGCTACATTTTTCAAACTTTGTTCACTGAATTGATAGAGATTTGGTACATGATGCTAATGGTGAGAAGAGAATATATTGCTTGCTTAAAGGGTGCATGAACTCTTCTGGGCCACAAGAGACTCATCTGAGAAATCATCTTTTTTCAGAACATAAAACGAGACTTAATTTGTCTGAAAGAGTTAATGTACCCTCCACCTGACAAATTCTCATCATTCTTACCAGAAGCCAAGTTTTAAGAGATTATAAACCTTTCTGTGGGACTTACTCATACTGAGTATAAACAATACAAAAAATAAGCTTAAAAAATAAATTACTCAAGACGCTCATTTTTTTAATGTATAAATATAGACTAGAGATCATGCAGCATATACTCATATCTATTCATGAATAAAGTCATTATGGCAGTTGTAAGATCACAAATAGGATATTATAGCAATGAATCTATGAATTTCTTTCCTTCTGCTTGGATTTAAAATTTACTAAAGGGGACTGGATGGTGGTACAGTGGTAAAATGCAATGCCCTGTGAGACTGATACACATGGAGAGTTTCTGGGTTCATATCCAGAGACCTCCCTGAATATGTCATGCATGTGTGTGCCTATAACCTGGGGCCAACTGAGGGTGGGTTGTAATGTGAAGATCCTATTGGGCATGCTATGTCTCTGTTTTTCTCTCTCTCATGTGCTCATGGAACAAAGAAAAAAAGAAAGTTTAAAAATGATGAATAGGGGGATCAGCAGTTAGCGTAACGGCTATATCTCTGAACTCCCATGCAGTCGACCGCGGTTCACGTCCTGGACCCGGTGGCTTAAAACTCACGCCGGGCGCATGTGTGTGCATGCCCAAGATCCCGAGAGGAGAATGGGGGAGAAGGGATTGCTGCTTGGCCATCCCCCGTGGGGAGTGATTTCTCGCTTTCTGTTTCTCTGTCTCTGTCTGTCTGGCGAGCGCATGCGCCCTATAGCAAAAACCTCTCCAAAAAATAGATGAATAGGGACCATCAGGTGGCATGGTGGTTAAGGCACTTGACTCCCACCTGGCCTACCATGGTTGGAGCACCAGACCTGGCAGCTTGAAAAATTCTGCCAGGCATGCGTGCCCCAAATCCCAAAAGGAGAATGAAGAAAGGACTGTGGCATGGCTGTTTCCCCTGAGGGGTGTTTTCTTGCTTTCCTTCTCTCTGTCTCTCTTCTGAATACATGTGCCCTATTGCAAAAACTGAAAGAAAAGAAAGAATAATAATAAAATTTACTAAAGCTATTTTCAGTTATGAAGTACATGTGTGATATTTTAAATATATAATTTATAGGTAATAATAGTGATGTAGTATAATTCTTCAAGTAATATACCTTTACAGTAAAATCTCAATCATGTACTATTTTTATGATGTAGAAAAATATATCAATGTCTTTTAATTAATTTTTTAAAGAATTTTTAAATTTAACTTTATTGTAATTTTATGAGAGAGAGACAGAGCGAGAGGGAGAGAGAGAGAGATGGAAAGTGAGAAAGCAAGCCACCAGGCCCGAGACTTGAACCAAGGTCAGCCATGTGGGAGTCCAGTGCCCTTTACCACCACACCACCTGCTGGCCCCTCAGTGTCTTTTTCTATAATAGCGTTTTCTCACTTATTTCTAGTTAGGATCTATTTGAGATATAGTTCATGAAAAAATATAGCAAATAAACTTAGCTTTCCATTGAACCTTTCCTGTGTTTTTCTTCTGGCTTTAAACTTTAAGATAAAGGAAGTAATTAGCTTTATAAAGCTAAGAAACAGTAAAAAAAGAAAAGAAAATGAAAGAAAGCAAGTCAACATTTTTAGGAATCAATGTTTTTCTCTTTTGTGTTGCAAAGTAAGGTAAGATGATAACTTCAACTCATTAGTGAAAGTAGAAATGGAAATAAATGTAGGACTAACATTACTGAAAATTATCCAATTGAATTTTGGCGATGGTGGTTTATATCACAAGAATACATTTAGGACTATAATCAATTGAGGGGATTACATCTAAGCTAATCATTTAATACTAAGGGATTGACCAGTGTTAAGAATGGGAAATCAATGAAAAATGAAAGAAAAACTATAGACAGTCTTTCCAAAGGCCATCAGTAAGAAGGAAAATAGGTCCTAGTCACTAATTGATGTTTTCTGAATATAGAAAAGGCATGAGTAACTGAATTAAAAATGGTTTTCAGAGACTATAAAAGATCAACAGGCATTCTGTCCAAAGGTCACCCTAATTACCCAGCCATAGCTCCCACTTTCCTTAAGTCCCAATAAAAGCTCCTTGCCCTCACCCTTCAGGGCTGATTCAACTTTACACATCCAGCTCCATTCCTCCCTTTGAAAAATGAATAAATTCCTTTCCATTTGCTTTCTCTCTGGGTTTATGATTTTAGCCCATGGCCATGGCCACTCTAACATATTGCAGAGATCACCCTAACAGGATGGATATATAATATTTATGGTATATAGTATATTTGTATATATTATATAGCCCTGATCTGTAACCAATTAAGTTGTTCTTTTTGCCTTTTTTTTTTGTCCTGCTTCTGTTTTATGTCCATCAATTCTGGTTATGTAGCACACAGAAACTTGCTGAATCTGTTCTATCAGCTCGTGTTCTGATGGCTACTAGATTTGCCACCAAAAAAAAAAAAAAGTTTTCAAGAACTAAAGGTATCAATTCTTCTTAACTTCATCAAAAGCAAATACAGGTTAAATATCCTCTTATCCAAAATGCTCAGGACCAGATACTTTTGAATTTCAGAGTGTTCACATATACATAATGAGATATCTTGCTGTTGGGACCCAAGTGCAAGCACAAAATTCTTTTGTGTTTCATATGTACTTATACAGGTAGCCTAAAGTTAATTTTATACATTATTTTTTTTATGTTTTAGCATTTTTACTGCAACCTATCAGATGAGGTAATATGTGAAATTTTCTGCTTTTTTTAAAAAAATTCATCTGAATGGGAAGATATTTGAGCTGATTATTGATAGGACTGAGTTCTAGCCTTGGTCTTATGTGATTTTAGGAAAGATGCCCTGTTTATCTTTTTGTTAAACTGAAACAGCAACACTTGGCTTGCCCACATCGCAGATATTGTTACTAGAATTAGGTATAAGAATGACTGTTAACATGCTTTGTGAAATGGAAAATGCTTTGGAAAATAGAATAACCATATAAGAAGCATCATCTATTTACCATTCTGCCCTAAACCTTACAAATGGAAAATAATTTTTTTCTTCCAAGGAAAATATTCTTTATAAATAGCCATGGTTTGCTTTTGTCCAACTTAATTTTATCTAAGTCTTTTTTAGCCTAAATTGTATCTATTTTTTGTTTGTTTTATACTGAGAGAGAGAAAAGCTATAGTCTTCAAACTGTACTGAATGCCTATGGAGGAAGCAGAATGCTAACATCTTATTTTTCAAGGAGTATCCAGATGTTCAGTGTTAAACAAATCCCTTCCTTTTTCATATTGGTAGAAAAGATGAAGAGACAACAAATGGAATTTGAAGATTTCTTGCATACTCCATAAAAGACTATATTCTAAATGCTAAGACACCTATAAAGTAAGATTAAGGTATATTTCCTGCTTTCAAGAATTATGTAGTCAAGGAGGTAAAAGTGTCAGAGAGTAGACAGCACCACATGATTTAATTGTTAGATGAGTATAGTGCAGAGTAAAACTGCAGCAGGCATTTTTCAGTGTTCCTTACCATGTTTTTGATTGGTGAGACAGCATCCTGGCTTTGGCCACAGTTGGGAATATCATTGCAACTTCATTATTTTGTTGGAAATGTATTCTCATATCAACCAAAAGACCCAAATGAAAAGTTAAGTATGGAAATACATTCAAAAGTCAAATGGAAATGACTTGTATATTATCCTTTGTTTTGAATTTACTTTCTCCCTTAGCACAGATAATTAAGCACTGGCTGTAACAACAATTTCTCTAGGTTTATAAATGAGCGTCTTTCCATGTTTTTATCAGTCAATCACCATATATTTATTAAGCAGCTATTGCAGTCTCTTGCGTTATACTAGATACCATGGGGCTGAAGCATGAAAATGAAGTACAAAATATTCTTTCAGCCCTACTCGAGATTATCATTTAATTAAGAGCACATGTGTGAGAGATTCATGACCAAAAGGAAGGTGTTTAATAAAGTATGTGTGGCATTGATCTAAATGCATCTGAGTTAACAAGGCAGGGGACATTTTTAAGTCAGAACAGCTTCATAAAGGAGAAAGTGTTAAACTACTGAAATGTAAGCTATGTGCAAGAACTTTACTATATTGGCTTTGTGATGATTCTCTTTTGTGCTCCCAGTTCTTGGAATATAGTAGGGCTAAATGTGTGAGGTGACTTCAAAAGTTCATGAAAAAAATGGCATTAAAGTAAGAGTTTATTTCAGTTGAAAAAAGTTTGAAATACATAATTTTTCAGAAGATGCATTTTTCATGAACTTCTCGAAGATCCCACACATGTCTGGTGAATTAATTAATGCATAATTTACCTTCTACTGACTGATTTTATGGTGAGAATTAAAAAATATTTTGCTATATCCTTCATAGGTAGGTCATCTAAAATTTGGCTTTAACTGACTTTGAAATTAATTTAATACTTTTATTTAAATGAACAAAACCCCCCTCAGTAATTATGTATGTATTTGATAAATATCATTTTGCAGGGGCCAGCAGATGGCATGACGTTTGGGGCAGCTGGACTTCCAAATGACTGACCATGGTTTGAGTCCTGGATCTAGTAGCTTATTTTCATACTTTTCCTCTCTCTCTCCTTTTTCTGGTGAGCAAATAAAATAATAATAATAATAATTAATAAAGTAAAAGAAATTATTTAAAAAAATTATTTTGCATTCTAGGAACTCACCCAAACTACAGTGCACAGATATTCTAGGGTTGGGCTAAAGAAGAATTTGGAATGTAAAATTTGAAGTAAGCAATCAACATAGACATTATAGAACATCTTTTGTTATTGAGAGCTTTTTGCTATAAGGGTATATGTGCTCACCAGAGAGACAGAGAAACAGAAAGTGAGAAATCACTTCCCTGGGGGACGGCCATGCTGTAATCCCTTCTCTGTTCTCCCTTAGGATTTGGGGCACACATGCGCACATGCTTCATGTGAGTTTTAACCCACTGGGTCCGGGACTTGAATCATGGTTGACTACGTGGGAATCCAGTAATGTAACCATTATGCCATCTGCTGGTCCCCATTATAGGCCTTTTTAAATTTACAAACAGAATCTTTTTTATTACTAAACTTTATTTTGTTCAGTGAATCTCATATTATGGGATTAAATAGCTAAATTCGCAGAGCATTTTAAAAATAATTAATTGGTCATAGGCTTTGAGATGCCATATGATGGGGCATATGTGTTAGGTTATCTAATGTATCTGCCTAAACATTTAAATATCAGTACATAATTGGCACAGAGATTTTGCCTTCTGTTTTATGTTACATTTCCCTTTTGCCCAGACATATATTTAGCCACTTTTCATGCCTGAATATGCCTTGCGTACAAAGCATTGAAACTGTGAAGTATACAAAAATGAATAAAGACATAGACCTTTTATTTAAGAAACATGAGAGTTAGGAAACAGAACCAACGATATACCCAGAAAGTCACAAGACCATATGGGCATGATAAATGGAGTATGTGTGATAGAAAATTCATACTACAAAATAATGAAACCTTAGTACAGCCGTAGAAGTTTTCAGTCTACATAGCATTTCACATGTATTGTCTGCAGCTCACAGCAGTGGAAGATCACTTCTGACTGAACATTTGAGGATAGGTTTTATTGAGACTGACAGTCCAGACCCAAGCAAAGAGTCAGTAAAGACAAAAAATATCTAATGGGGCCAGATGGCAGAATAACAGTAAAATGTGATGTTCTGTGAGACTGACCCACATGGAAAGGTTCCAGGTTTGTGTCCGGAGACCACCCTGAGTACACTAGGCATGTGTGTGCCCATGATCCGGGGCTGCCCAGGGGTAGATCATAGCATTAGAACCCTATTGAGGGAATCTTTCTCTCTTTTTCTCATGGAAGAAATAAAGTCTTCTTTAAAAACAATATGTTGAGAGAACATCAAGCAGACCTCTTTGACTAAAAGTACTGACAATGATTACTAGAAAAGAAGAGTACAAATCAAATCCCAAATGATCAAGAGTACTGGTCTATGGAGTTTGAGAAGTATTTAGTGTGTTGTAAGCTTCTGAAAGCAAAGAACTCTTGTTCTCTTTCTTCTCTCTACTTCTGGTACTTGCCTGAATGGGGCTATGCTTACCAACTACTGCTACAAGTATGACTAAAGTCAGAATGGCTTCCAATATTAGGAGTGTGTGTGTGTGTGTGTGCGTGTGTCTGATGGAGCAAGCAGATAGGTATTTATCTTCAGCAGTGCATTTTACTGCCTTAGAGTTGGGATTTGCATGCAATAATAACAGCATGCATTTCTATCCTGTTATAGTTTGAAGAACTCTTTTATCTTTTACTTTCTCTCTGATATGTTCTATAACAACACTGTCCTCTTAAGCTATTAAGTCTTGCCCCTAGTTGATAAACTTGAGGGTATATTCATTCTGCAAACATTTATTGGTTGATTGCTCACCACGTGCCAGGCAATGTGCTAGGTACTTGGAGAGTATACTGCTTACCCTCAAGGAGATTTTAGTCTGCTGGAAGGGATGGACATTAAAGAATTATAGAAGCAATCACAGCAGGTAATATTGAAGAGATTTCTAATTCCATACCATCCTAGTTAGCAAGGGCTCTCCTGAGAAAAGGTAATGTTTGAGCTGAAATCTGAAGGATCGCTTAGGATTACTTCGGGAAAGAGGTGAAGATGAAGCTACTTTAGCCTGTTTATCTACAGTATTTATCTACAGCGTTTAAAATGTTTGCTAGTTTGGTAAATCGACAATGATTTGGTTAGTTACATCTCCAGTGCATATAGTTTCTTGTCCATGGGTTTAACTGGATTTACACTCCTAGTGGAGTTTTAAAGTTGAAGAGTTAGAAACCTCTCAAATTGAGCTAAATACTGAGAACATTTTATGTTTCAAAAACTCTGTTAACTTTTTTCCCCCAAAGTTGCTTTTACTATTGGCTAGGGATTGAGTGTGGATATTTTTGAAAAGCTATGTCAGATTCAGTGGAAAACCTAAAGCTTTACTAACCTTCTGGGAGCTGGAATTTTTCAGCTAAAGAGGTTTGAATAGATTTTAGGTATTTATCCAAACCGAACTTTGAAACCACCAGAGATTTCCCCATTACTAGTTTACATAGAGCTTAACTACAGTGGTTTCCTCTTTCAACATTTACTTTTTTTATTTAAACAGCTTAATCGAGAGCTATAAAAACACTGGATCAGTCTTTTCAAATAAAAATGAAATGCAGCTGTCATGGGTTAGTTTTATAGAAGAAACCCTGCTGCCTACAGGCAGTTTAGGTGTTAAAAATGATGGTTTTTTAAATACCAAAAGATCTACTTTTTGATTGCAAGGTCATATCTTTGTATTGTAAATTTATAAAAACAAGGAGAGTTTTTGATTTATATCACTTGCGTGAATGTGTATGTGTGTGTGTGTATACATGTGTATGTGTGTGAAATAGCAAGTGTCATGAGTGATCTACATTACTGGTATGATAAGGGAAGACTTTTGTAATTTTATTAACTTAATCACATTGCATATGGGACATTTTGCCTCAGTATTTGTCTTACATATTTTATATGTTACTTGTATTTTCACAAAATGCCAAGATGTGCTTAGGTTAATAATGTTAGCACACAAAACTCTTGGGACATATGAATGATTGTTACCTAATTTTCTTCTCTGTAAGTCACTTTTTTGCATTTAAATTGTAATGTTATCAGGAATAAAGTGTTTTAATACTTGTTTCTTTAAAGGAATAAAAGTCAACTTTTAATAAGTTAGCCTGAACACAGAAAGTCAGGAAAATAAAATAATAATTTCAAGCTCTGCAAATAAGTATTTTAAGTACAAAGGGACTGTGTTAGGTGGTCCTGAATGTCCCTTTCAGCTCTAAAAAGCTCTTATATTCCTAATCCTGTGTAGAGTATCCATCTTTATTCATTGCTGAGGTCTGAGCATGAGCACTATCAGGCCTAAAGTAGGCCAGAGTAACAGAAACAAGACCAGTGGCTAGACTGCAGTGAGTGAGGGAGAAACTAAGAAAAAGGAGAGTTCAGAGAGAAAAATCCTCTAAGACCTTATTGTATAGTGCAAAGTCACTAAAGGATTGAAAAGCAAGAATGATAGTTATGGACATGAGGAAGAAAGTGCGGAAAAGAGGCAGTCGTGAAAAATATATATTTTGATTCAGTGGTGCATTAAGTTTGTTTTCAGGGACAGCTGCATATGACTGTGGTTAAGGAAGCTGGATTCCACATGGCTGACTTCAATTTGAATCCTTGTGCCTATGGCTTGAAAAATATGTCAGGTGTGTGTGCACGCATGCCCCAAATCCTGACAGGATGGAGAAATGGAGGAGAAGGGATTGTGGCATAACTGTGTTCCATTGTGGGATGCCTTCTTTCTCTCCCTCTCTGCCTCTCTGCCTCTATCTGGAAAGCACACATGCACTCTGGCAGTTGAGGGGAAAAAAGGAAGTTTGTTTTCAGACATGTTAAATTTGAGGCATCAAATAGGCATCCAAGTAAATATGTAGATATTTGAGCTTAAGAGTATAAGGAAAGGTTCACATTAGAGCAATAAATGTAGGAGCCATCAGCATTATAGGTTGTGTTTTAGGCCATTAGACTGCTTAAGATTACCTAGAGAGGGTGTATACACAGAGAAAAGAAAAGTCCAAGGGACCAGCAGTTAGCGTAATGTCTATGTTGCTGGACTCCCACATAGTCGACTGTGGTTCAAGTCCCGGACCCAGTGGCTTAAACTCACGCTGGGCGCATGTGCGTGCATGCTCAAGATCCCAAGAGGAGAATGGAGGAGAAGGGATTGCGGTGTGGCCATCCCGCCGAGGGGTGATTTCTCACTTTCTATCTCTCTGTCTCTCTCCGTCTGGCGAGCCCACGTGCCCTATAGCAAAAACCTCTAAAAAAAAAGAAAGAAAGAAAGAAAGGTCCAAGCACTCAGGTCTGGGGCACTCCAACATTTAGAAGCTAAGAGGATGAAAAGCATTTTATTTTTTAAAAAAATTTAAAATAATTATTTATTTAATTTTATTTACTATTATTATATTTGAGGGATTTTGTTTGTTTGTTTTTTGCCTTAGTGTGTGTGCACTCCAGGGGTGGGGGTAGGGAAGACAGAGACAGTGAGAGGGAAAATAAGAAATCACTCCTCCAAGTGAGATGGCCACACCACAATCCGTTCCCCTTCATTCTCTTCCCAGGATCTTGGGCATGCACATGCATACACGTGTTGTGAAGTTCAAGCCACTATAAAATTTAATAGGGAATTAAAAGGTATTATATGTAAGGTATTGAGACAGCAGAAAGGAGCTAGTGACTTCAGAATCCTCTAAGCAATTTATTGACAAAATGTAAACTCCTATCATGCATTTCTTCTTTCATTTTGCTATTTGTTCAGATAGCACATGCTTTAGCTTTATTTTTTTTCCTTCTATCATAACTGACTCTCTCTTTCCAGATCAATCAAAATGTCCCCATTAAGTTGTCAGTTAAATCACAAATAATTGCCATAAGCCATTCATTTCATGTTTTTAGAATCCTGTGCATTAAAGGCTATGAAATGCTTTGAAAAAATATTCAGTGAAATCTCAATTATCTGGAATTCCACTGGTATATATGCCTTTATAGATAACCAGGATTTCCCAGGTTTGAGCATTAACCATTCGAATGCTGGAATCTTCCTTTCTGAGGATAACTCTTCTAAAGTACATCATTATATTGAGTGCCAACCATTTGCTAGGCATTTTATTAAACACTGTAACTATATACTCTTACTAGTCTTCATAAGCAGGAGGTTTCAAATGTAGCTTAACCTTACCCTTAATGATCTCATGTTATCATCAGTCTCTGTGAAATACCTTAGAAGCATTTAGCTCTGGCATATATTTGGTGGTTAGAAAAGTCATGATGCATTTTTGCATAGAAAAACATAGGAAAAAAAGTCATGACATTTTCTACAACACAATAGCATTGTATGCCTATGCCTAGAATGCTTTTCTCCATCTTTTCTTAGATCTTAAACTTTATTTTTTTAAAGAATTATTTAATTTTATTTATTATTATTATTATTATTACTGGGTTTTTTGTTTGTTTTGTTTTTGGAGAGGTTTTTGCTATAGGGCGCGTGCACTCGCCAGACAGACAGAGAGAGACATTAGAGACAGAAAGCTAGAAATCACCGCCCAGGGGGGATGGCCATGCTGCAATCCCTTCTCCTCCATTCTCCTGTCAGGATCTTGGGCATGCATGCACATGTGCCTGGCGTGAGTTTAAGTCACCGGGTCCGGGACTTGAACTGTGATCAACTACATGGGAGTCCAGCGACATAGCCATTACCCCAACTGGTGTTCCCTATTATTACTGTTTTTTTTTTTTTAATTCACCAGAGACAGAGAGAGAGGTAAAATGAGAAAGTAAGCCGCCAGGTCCAGGATTAGAACCACAGTTGGGTATGTGGGAGTCCAGCACCTTAACCAACAAGCCACCCGCTGGTCCCCATAAACTGTATTTTTATTTTATTTTGCTTTAACAATGTCACATTGGTGCCCTTGAGGAGCAAATGATTATTTGCCCTTTTCTGTGTGAGTCCATGCACATATGTCTCTTTTTCAACTTTGTCTTTTTCAGTCATTCTACATGCATGTATGTGTCTTAGAAATACTCATACAAGACATACTCACATACACAACATACCACTCATTTAAGGGCATTATATTGAAGCATAGGAAGACAACTTTTTTCATTTGTTGCACACTCACATACACATACGTGTGCACATATCCCTGCTACCATTGGGGCACCTGATCAAATGGTTAATTAGCCCTTGTACTCATATGCTTTAGAGAAATTCTGTGACTTCAGGGGTTACATTTCTCTCTTTTTTTTTTTTTTTTTTTTGAGAGAGGTTTTTGCTATAGGGCACGTGTGCTCGCCAGAGAGACAGAGAGAGACAGAGAGAGAGAAAGCAAGAAATCACCCCCCAGGGGGGATGACCATGCCACAATCCCTTCTCCTCCTCTGTTCTCCTCTCAGGATCTTGGGCACGCACGCACACGCGCCCGGCATAGTTTAAGCCACCAGGTCCGGGACTCGAACCGTGGTTGACTACGTGGGAGTCCAGCGACATAGCCATTACGCTAACTGCTGGTCCCCAGGGGTTACATTTCTGTTAGTCCTCACCATCTCCTACCCTGCAGAAATTCAGGAATGGTTAATTTTCTGTTCATTTACAAATGACTTGACTCTTGTCAATGTATGCTACCCCTGAAATTGTCCTTAATTTCTGCATGTGTTATTCTGTTATTATTTTTGTTCCAGTTCCTTATTAATCCAGATTAGTAAGAGTAAGAATTTCAAAGCTGGAGGCAGCTGACAGTAGTGCATTTGTGAAAAACAATACATACTCTTCTTTCTTAGTAGGAAGCTGGGGCATTACAGACCAGAGAGGAGTGGGGTTTTTTATCAGGATTGCTCTGCTGATCTTGTCATTGCGTGAAGAATGAATAAGAAAAGGGAAGGACTGGAAATAGGATTAGTAGTTAGGAGAGTCCAGTATTTTCTATGCCTCACACACCGTTCTGGACCCTTGAGGTAGATTAAGGAGACAGATGAGGTTCTTGCTCTCATGGAGCTTAAGTGTTAGTTCCGAGTAGGGTGGGATTGGGATTTAGTGCTACATTATACTAAGTGCTCATGTAGGAAATAAAACAGGATTACATGACAGTGACTGGAGCACTACTTTAGATGAAGAGGGTAAAAAATGTCCTTTTTTGTCAAAATGACATTTGAACGAAGTCCTCAATATTCCAGCCATGCATAGATCTAGGTAAAAGCATTTTGGCCAGGGAAAATAGCTTGTTCAAAAATTTTTCGAATTGGAAATAAGCCTAAGATGTTAAAAGAAAAAGAAAAAACAGAGGGGCCTGCAGGAGAAATGGCGGTTAAGGCACTGGACTCACTCCCTCATGGCTGACTGTGATTTGAGTCCTAAACCTGACAGCATGCTTTCTCACTTTCCCTGTCTCTCTGATGAGTGCATGTACCCTATAGCAAAATATAATAGTAATAACAATAAATTAAATAAATCATAAAAAAAGAAACAGAAAGAAGGCCAATATAGCTCGTGTGTAGCTAACAAAGGGGAAATTAATATAAGACAGTAACAGAAACAAACAGGGAACAGATCATGCAGGCCCCTATAGGCCAACCTAAGGAGTTTTGACCTAACTGTACCTTATTATTATCATCATCGCATTATTATATTTTTTTTTGGAGAGGTTTTTGCTATAGGGCACGTGCGCTCGCCAGACAGACAGAGAGAGACAGAGAGACAGAAAGCGAGAAATCATCCCCCAGAGGGGATGGCCACAGCGCAATCACTTCTCCTCCATTCTCCTCTCAGGATCTTGGGCACGCACACACACGCCCCCGGCGTGAGTCTTAAGCCACCGGGTCCGGGACGCGAACCGCGGTCGACTACGTGGGAGTCCAGCAACATAGCCATTACGCTAACTGCTGGTCCCATCACGTTGAGTTTTAACTAACCAGTTCTCTATGAAGTTGGTCAGTGTTTAGGATTAACCCAGGCTCATGGCAGTACTATATGTCCACAATGTTGACTATGTAACTGTTCTCACTTTCTCACTTTCTCAAAATGCACTGTAACAAAACTAACACATACAGGCCTAATTGACACTCTTGAGAAAGCATTTCTTTTTCTAGCACAACAGTACAGAACATGTGTCTGTGTGAATGTGTGTGTAGTATATCCAAAATTAGTGAGATTTATTCATATTGATACTCTGTTCATTTCTCAAGCAATATCGTTTGACTACCTGTGAGCCAGAAACTGTGCTAGAGCTTAGAGAGCTGATAGTGAATAAGTCATTGTACTTGCCCTGAAGGAATTTATAATATCATTAATATATTCTTTTGATTAAAAAATTTTGTCCTCAACTTCAAAAGAATAAGTGCTGTTTTTTTTTTGTTTGTTTTATATAAATTATTATGTCTTCTAAGGACTCGTTGCCAGCATTTATTTTGATGATGGACTTTGAAAGTATGAATTTCATTCACTCTCAGCTTGGACAATATTGTCTTTCTGTGCAGTTCCTGAGAACTAGTGCAGTGACTGTCATCACCCTTATTGGAACACTGCCAGGATATTTGGCAAGTTGTCTAATATAAAACAGCTATGCCTTGTACTTCCCAATAGATGATTTTCTTGGTGGCTAGATATTCTGTAACTTCTTCACTTATGTAATTCTTTGCCATAATCTAATTTGTAAAGTGGAGTGGGAGAAAAAGAAAATTTAGAAAGAAACAGAGCACAAACCCTTTATCCTGATAAGGCATCTCACATTTCAACTCGTGGTTGTTTCAGTAAAGAATAAAACAAGATATATGATTATAAATGTAGTTATTTTTTTTCTTGTTGGTAGGAGTATTTTTTGACCAGCAGATGCTTTTAATTGCCAAATCTATTTTGGCTTTACCTCTAAAGAAAAATTGCGGCACTTTGCTGCATCTGTCAAAAATGACAGGCTCATTCTTTGAGCCAAAACATTGTACATGAAATGTGATTTTTGTTGATTTTCTGAAGTATAGCAGAACTTATTTTTTGACACATCCTTTACTGTGGTTAAGATTCCGTAGCATAGAACAGACTGCTTATTTTGAGGTTGCAAAGTATAGCTAATCTACAAAAATAAACTTTCTAATATCTGCTATGAAATGATGTGTTTCATCGGAAATGTGTGCATATAAAAGAATTGATTTTCTTACACAGGATGCTGCCACTTGGACTGTATGTACAGTTGATTTGTAATATAAATTAACTCGCCAATTATCGATTGCTCCATCTGACTTTGTACACATTAAGAATCGGCAAAGAGTTTCCGAGTTATCAATATTAAGAATGCTGTGTATGAAATATAATGGGGTGCGTCAGCTGGATCCGAGTTAGATATTGCAGTAAATGTTGCTCAGCTTTGCCATCTGTTACATATTCTTTCTGAATATTATTTTAATGCATTAAAATGTCTTTTTCTTTTAAAAAAATAATTTACTTAGGTTACAGTGACAAGACTTTAAGAACTAGTCTCTGACCACTGACCTTTCCAGTGTCCTCACCTTTTTTTGGTAACTATTTTTGTCTGTGTGCCCTCATTAAAGTGAATAATGACAATCCTTAGTAATAGAATATGCCAAGCTCCTTGTTGCACTGCTAACAAGTAGGAAGTCCCATTAAGTTCTTAACTTCTCGGACAAGAAATAAATTTGGCCATGAGATGTTATTTCTGAAACTATTTCTTGTCTTCTGGAGCAGTGATCCAATGAACTAAGGACTTGCTTTCACAAAGTGGAATGGAAAACTCATGTCACAGCATGTCAATTCCTGCTTAGTGAGTAAGATATTCCCAGGGGTATAAATTAGGTACTTTACATACATAACTCTTTTAGGGCTCTGGGACTCCATTGATTTTCCTGTGCAAAATAGTACCCATGTGACTTAGAAGAGTTAATGTACAACCAAACTGCCTGACTTTGACCCCTATGAATAGTTTACACACCTGGGATAGTCTGATTCAAAATGGTTTCCTCCTCCTAATTAGAAAGGGAACTCTGTGCTCCCTGTTGGCTCAGGCCACTAAATGAAAGGCACCTGGGTGTCATGTAGAACCATTTACCAAATGAACTATTGGGGCCTGGAAAAGTTAAGCACTGTTGGACCTGGCAGTTCACCATAACTAAAGAGCTACAGCAGAAAATATACAGGTTCTGATTTCTGGTATTGTTGACAGCTCTTTGTGTTGTTTTGTAGGCTACTCTTCCACTTCTCCTCTTGTTATTAATTTGTAAAATGAAACAAATTACTGACCCTTGAGTTGTGGTATTACACATGCTCGAGTAATTTCATTTCATTTACAAAGAATTTCATTTCACTTATTTATTATTTATACTCTACCTACTTCCAAAACAGTGTGTACTGGCTTATTTTGAAATCATTCTAATTCAGATCAACTGATTTTTTTTCCAAGTCCTATCCTGAAGAAGACTTATTTCATCACATGTTATTTCACATTTACAGGGCTATGGTGACATTATGAACCATATCTCTGGCCACCTAAAAATAACCATATTAATAAAATGTCATGTCCATGGTCTAATGTAACTTCTTTGGAGGTGGCATAAGGGAGGTATACAAAAATGTCATAACTGACAGCAAGAGGAAGCAATGAACTCTGACCAAAGAATTGAGGAATAGATGGAAAATTAGGATAAAACAAGGTAATGAATGGAAAATTCCTCAAAAATACTTTGTGCTTACTAATAGATTTTTTTATTTTTTTTTTTTTAGATTTTTGCCATAGGGCACATCTACTCACCAGAGAGGAGAGAAAAGTGAGAAATAACCCACCCCCCAGGGGCCATGTTCCAATCCTTCTCCTCCATATTTCTCTCAGGATCTTGGGCACGCACGCATACTTGCTGGGTGTGATTTTTCAAGCCGCCAAATTTGTGACTTTAACTTGGTCAGCCATGTAGAAATCTAGCCATCTTAACCACCTCACCACCTGCTGGCCCCTAAGATACAATCTTATCATTATTGTCCCTTATTTATTCTAACAGAGATTTATATAGTATAAACACTGTTAATGACCAAGTTCCATTCCTATGAGTAGGTCATTAAGCAAGTTGGTCAATAAGCAAGGAACTTAAATAAAGGCAGCTATCTTGGTGGTGTGTCATGGTGCCATTGGGTGTTTATTTTTCAATAGATAGTATGTGACGTCACACTAGAATAATTTAATTCTATACATACAAAAAGCATACAGTAGATAAGTGCCAGACAAGCAACAACACCCACCACAATACTATAATATAAATCCAGCATAATTGTTTTTATTTATTCTGAATAATGAAAAGGCCTAAAGGAAACTCCAACTTGGTAACTTTGTTTTACTTTTCATCTCTTACATATTACAGAACATAAAAATACAGTCAGCCCAGATGATTAAAATATACCCCTAAATTAATGTTCATTCATAAAAAAGACATTCAGATTGTTATTTTAGTCATCAAATCCTTCAAAGTGTGTCAGTGATTTGAGGGCACCATATGAACAAATGGTTCATGTAGTGAATACCAACTGACTGTGGGAACCAGGTAAAGACTGAGAAAGGGGATTCCCGAGAATCACAGACTGAAAAAGGGGATTTTCCGCACTGGGCAACTATCTTAAGTCCAAGAAGGCAAGGCAGGAGTGGCTGTATTTACTACATGCCAGACACTGTTGTAAATATTTTACAATAGTAACTCATTTTCTTATTGACCACCATGAGGTAGATATTATTAACCTCATTTTACATAATGAAAATTGTGATGCAGAGGGGCCAAGTTTCGTACACAACTGAGTGCTAGAGCTGAGGTTTGTACCCACTAACTTAGACTCTGGAGGTAGCACACTTAATGAGGCTGTTATACTGCTTCTCCATCACCCATGGACACAGCAGTTGATACCTTTGCTTGAATCCAGGACTAGAGTCTCTTCTCTGACATCCTGACAAGTGGTCATTTTGATCTCTGAGTACTTACAGAAACGACAAGGACCTAACTAGCTCTTGAAACAGCCAGCTACATTTTCGGACAGCTGTAATTACTAGAGAGTTCTGAATTTGAGTTAAAATCTGCCTTTCCTGTAACTTCTACCCATTGATCCCATGTCTGCTTTCTGACACCACACAGCTGAACCTTCTTCTACATGATGGCTGTGAAAGTATCAGAAAACATCTCCCAGGCCTCCCTCTTGAATGCTGTATTATCTTTCCCATTTGTTTTGTATTTGAGGGTAATTAGTAGATTTCATTACTTCATTGAGCACGTAATTATGAAGTACCTACTGCGCATGTAATGTTTTGTACCAGGTTTTACCAATTGGAGAGAGACTCACTAGCACCAGACTCCAATATACAAAGTATTTGCTCTGCACTAAGCTGTAATTATGTTTAAGATACAAAGTGGGGCCAGCAGTTAGCATAATGGCTATGTTGCTGCACTCCCATGTAGTCGACCGCGGTTCTAGTCCTGGACTCGGTGGCTTAAACTCACGCTAGGCGCGTGTGCGTACGTGCTCAAGAGCCCCAGAGGAGAATGGAGGAGAAGGAATTGCGGCGTGGCCATCCCCCCTGGAGGGTGATCTCTCACTTTCTGTCTCTCTGTCTCTTTCTGTCTTTCTGGCGAGTGCATGCACCCTATAGCAAAAAAAAAAAAAAAAAAAAAAAAAAAAAAAAAAAAATCTCAACAAAAAGAAGATACAAAGTAATGAACGGAACTGTTGTCTTCCCTTACTTAAGGCAGGTTTTTAAATAAGCAGTGGCTTGCTAGGTGCACCTGTATACACAACTTACTCCCATAGGATTATAAACTTGTGCATTGAGACCACTAATGCATTCTCTTATTTTCCACAACACCTAGTCCCAGGTCTTATGCAGAATAACTGAACGATAAATGTTTTTGAGTAAGTTAATGAGAGAAAAATGCAGTATTCATTAATGCTATGCTTCAGGTAATTGTTTTTATGGCTGTTCACATGTGGTCATAATAATAAGCACAACAGTTTTACTTTGCTGTCTGAATTTCTTTAAATTTTCGTCTGACAAGTTAAATAATAACCTGAAAGAAGCAAATTTCTCCAGAACAAATGTCTGAGTAAAATGTGTGAAAGACAGCAAAGTAATTCGAAAACCAGAAGTATAGAGCTTTATAGTATTGATCAGTCCTCATCTCTGAAAAGATTCACCGTTATCATCTGAGAAGCTCTCTGCCACCATCTGAGCCCAGTCATGCACTTATCAAAGAGAGACAGAGACAGAGGGAAAGTGAGAAATCATCCCTCAGGGGAGATGGCCACATTGCAATCCCATCTCCTTCCTTTTTCTTTCAGGATCTTGGGCATGCATGCACATGCACCCAGTGTGATTTTCAGGCTGCCAGGTCTAGGACTCAGACCACAGTCAGACATGTGGGAGTCTAGCGCCTTAACTATCACACCACCCACTGGCCTCCGAGGCATTTTCTATATTACCAGCATGGAGTGCTCCTTTGTTGCCAATTGTTCTGGCTAATATTGTTCTGGTAATGGAGAATGTAGCAAAAACATTGAATCTGCACACGGTTCAGTTTGTCTTAATGTAGAGCATCATATAGCCAGATCAGATTTTAACCCCAATGCATTATCATTTGCTATGCATTTTTTATTTTATTTTTATTTTTATTATCATCATAATCTTCTTTATATTACATTGGATTACATATAATTTTATAGTGTATTACATTGCTTTTTCAAAAGGCAAGAGAACAATAGAGAGGCAAGACATTAGTGAGAAACAGATATGGCTTATTACCTGTTGATGATGACATGTATAGTATTCTCAACTGGATTGGTCTGAGAAGTATTTCATGATGGGTAAAGTCTTTTTGCTATGCTTTTTGAGGCAGTTGGTATGTGTGTGTGTGTGTGTGTGTGTGTGTGTGTATACATATATAAACATACATACACTATATTTTTATATGTTTATGGAACTGTGTGTGTGTGTGTGTGTGTGTGTGTTCATTCTGCAGTCCATGAAAACTTATACAAATGGTACAGGATTTTATAAATAATAAAATGACACATGCCCATGTTAAAAGCTTCAAGTACTTATTTGTGAACAAATTATCATCCTTTCTGCTGTCTCATTTGGCATAACCTTAGCATCATGCATTTATTTGTGTTGCCTTACAGATAATTAGCTATGATAGAAAACTTTAATGTAGCATAAATTTTTAAAAAATCATTTGAAGAAAAGTTGATATTTTATTAGACAAGACCTGTGTGAAATGACTCCAGGATGAGAACTAAAATATAATGGGATGGGAGAGGCTCTTTCATTATGTGAGAGATTTTGATAGTGCTGGGCCTGTAATTAATTAACATTTCATTAATGATCTGTAAGGAGTACCAGTAAACAACACTTTAATTAAGTTCCTAGGTAATAAATTAATAGGTGTAGAAAATACCAATGAAGACAGGAAAATAATTCAAATAGACCAGAGAATTTATAAAATATAAGAATATAACAAGAATTTGATTGGCCACATGTAGTCTCCTACTCCAGCAAATAAAAGGTAGTATTTACTGCATTCATACGGTATAGAAAAGAAGTAAACAAGCTAAATAAATAGATAAGTAATATCTTTGTCTATTATATAATCACTACAAGAAGCACCAGCTGTTGTTTGTTATGGTGGGGATCTGAATGTATTTCTACATAAAAATATTGTGGTTCTAGGGACCAGCAGTTAGCGTAATGGCTATGTCGCTGGACTCTCACGTAGTCGACCGCGGTTCGAGTCCCGGACCCGGTGGCTTAAACTCACGCCAGGCGCGTGTGCGTGCGTGCCTAAGATCCCGAGAGGAGAATGGAGGAGAAGGGATTGCGGCGTGGCCATCCCCCCTGGAGGGTGATTTCCTGCTTTCTGTCTCTCTGTCTCTCTCTGTCTGTCTGGCGAGCGCACGCGCCCTATAGCAAAAACCTCTAAAAAAATTATTGTGGTTCTAGGCATCTTAGAAACCAATAAAGTAATTTTATTAATCTAAATGTCAGGGCTTATCAAGAAGCTAACATTTTTTGAATAAAGCTACTAGCCAGTCATGATTTGTAGGCATCCTAAATACATTTATGTATTTTCTTCAATCTTACGTTGTAGGTTCAGAGACATTATAAAAAATTCTCAAGGTCTCATATCCAAGATCTTTCTGCAGTGCTTCTAATAATGATATGAAAGATTGCATAACTCACTCTGTGTGTGTGTGTGTGTGTGTGTGTGTGTGTGTGTATAAAACAGACTTGGAAACATTACCATTAACTACATGATATACTCAGTGATACTCAGGTTATCTTTTAGTAGGGTTAGGCTTAAGGGGGAGTTTTACATTTAAACTGGCTCCAGATGTCTGTTTGACTAATTAGGCCACCTGGGGGCAGGATGATACTTATTTTAGGTTTCCAGTTCCCAGTATCCAGTTTCACATGTAGTTAGACATTGGTCATTTTAATGAATACTTGAGCCTTAGAAAACTATCTGCTATGCCAATAATTCCATGTATTTACTTTAGCCTTGACATCATTGCCAGACAGAAGTAAAAGTGGCCATCATCAGTTTCCTTCTAATCACTTAAACCAAATGAAATCTTAACAATGAATAAAACTAGTGATGTGTGTGTGTGTGTGTGTGTGTGTGCGCGCACAGAGAGACAAAACAATTTTTATTGTTAAATTACATGAGTTAAACAAATATTGAATATCTTTGAGTTCATTAGCCCATCAGAAGCACATTTTTAAGAACCAGGAAGACTGGATAATTACAACTACAAGTCAACTATGTTGACTATAAAAAGCTTAACTAAAAATCATATTCCCTATTGGATACATGTCATGTATCAGTCAAATCATGCTAGGTATCAAGAGAAATATTTTTCTTTCATCCTATTTTCAGCCCAAGTTTTTCAAATATTTTATGATCTTTTAATTTTCTTTTGCTTGTTTTTAGTCTAAAGCTATTTGTAGTGAGAAAGTTGAAAGCAATGTCAGGCTGTACCTTGCTAATTCACTACAGTGAGCTTCCTCAATAATTAAGGCAGGCACCTGTTGATTACTTATGGAGTTCCAACCTCATCTAGTTATTTTTACTTGTAAGTTATGGAGTGCTGGACCAGCAGATGGCATAATGGTTATGTGGCTGGATTCTCACAAAGTTGACCACAGTTCGAGTCCAGGACCTGGGCGGCTTAAAACTCACACTTGGCACTTGTGCATGCATGTCTAAAGTCCTGAGAGGAGAATAAAGGAGAAGGGATTGCAGTGTGGCCATCCCCCTGGGGGGTGATTTCTCACTTTCTGTCTCTGTCTCTCTGGTGAGCTCATGTGCCCTATAGCAAAAGTTTCTCTAAAGAGAGAAAGAGAGAGAGATGGAACACCAGCCCAGATTCCTCTTGGCCAACTTCATAGTTTGAGTCCCAGAGCCAGTAGCTTGAGAAACATGGCAGGTGTGTGTGTGCCCAAAATCCCCAAAGAAGGGAGAAATGAAAGAGAATGGATTGCAGTGTGTTCATCCCCATGGAGGGTACTTTCTCACTTTCCCTCTCTCTCTCTCTCTCTCTCTCTCTCTCTCTTAATCTCTGTCTCTCTCTGATAAGTGTGCATGCCCTTTAACAATTAAAAATAAGAGAGATGGGGAACCAGCAGATGGTTTAATGGTTATATTGCTGGACTCCCATGTAGTCGACCACAGTTTGAGTATCCGACGGGTTAAATATCATGCCAAGTGCATGTGCATGTACCCAAAATCCCAGGAGGAGAATGGCGGAGAAGGGACTGAGACGTGGCCATCCCCCCTCAGGGGTGATGTCCCGCTTTCTGTATCTTTGTCTTTCTCTGGCGAGTGCACACCCTATAGCAAAAATCTGTCTTCAAAAAGAGAGGAGAGAGAGAGAGAGAGAGAGAGAGAGAGAGAGAGAGATGGAATACCTGTAGATTTCTTTCCTAAGCATAGTGAGGAATACAACCCAGAAGTCTAAATGTTCCAGCTCTGCATTTTTTCAAATGAGCAGAAATAACCTCAGAATCCTTATGTGTTTAAATCACTGGGGCCAGGACTCATATGTGGTAGGCCATGTGGGATCTGGCTTCCTTTACCACTAGACCACAGCCTTAACAAGAGAATTGTACCTGAAATATATAAATACATAAATTGTCTTGCATCCTTTTCATAAAAGAAGAGTGATTTAGGTGATTAGATGTTTAAGGTCTTCAAGTTAGAAAGTCTGATTTGAAACTGTAAAAAATGCCTAACCTGCAGCATCTGTGATTGAATAGAACCATTTCTGCTAATCATTGTTATAGAGTCATGTGTGGGATATCAGAATACTAAACGAGAAGATATGGGTACAAATTCTTTTCCTGCAAAAAACTCAGCTGTATATTTGTTTGAAAATCAGTTTAGAGCTGACCCTGTGTGTGCCCCAAATACTGACAGGATGGACACATGGAGGAGAAGAGATGCAGTGTGACCCCACTCCATTGGGGGTGCTTTCTGTCTCTCTTTGGTGAACATGCATACTCTCTAGCAATTAAAAAAAAAATATATATATATATGTATAAAACTAAAAAACTATTTTAGAGCAGTTTTATATTTACAGAATATCTGAGCACATAGTACGGAGTTCTCCTAGGCCCCCTCTAGCCCTCACAGTTTCCCCTTTGAATAATATCTTGCACAAGTGTGGTACTTTTATTGCAACTGATGAACAGATATTGATATATTATCATTAAATACAGTCCATAGTTTACATTAGGGCTCACTCTTTGTGTTGTACATTCCATAGGTCTTGCCAAGTGTATAATGTCATGTATCCACTGCTATAGTACCACACAGACTCATTTCCTTACCCTAAAACTCCCTATGATCTACCTTTAGTGTCTCCATAGTTTAGTCTTTTCTAGAATGTCATATAGTTGAAATCATATAGTATGAGGGGAACTTCCAAAGGTCTATGGAGGGCCAGGAGGTCACGTGGTTGTTAAGGAGCTGAATTCCCATGGCGCATGGTGGTTCAGGTCCAAGATCCAGGCTTAAAAATCAAGCTGAGCACTTGTACACGTATGCCCAAAATCTTGAGGGGACAATGGAGGAGAAGGGATTGTAGTGTGACCATCCCTACTGGGGGGTGATTTCTCACTTTCCCTCTCTTTGTCTCTTTCTCCAATGAGGGCATGTGCCCTATGGCAAAACCTTAAAAAATGGAAAAATAAGAGTATGAGTTTATTTTGTTGCAAAATAAAAGGAAACTCATGCGATTTTTTCTTAATGCACATTTTCCATGAACTTTTTGAAGGCCCCAGGTCTGTAGCCTTTTTGGATAGCATTCTTTTATTTAGAAATATGCATTTAAGATTCCTTCATGTCTTTTCAATGTTTGATGGCCCATTTCCTTTTTATTGCTGAATAATAGTTGATTGTCTGGATGACTATAATTAGCTATGCTTTTCTGAAAATAGTTCCAAGGCATGTTCCTATTTGGTTTTGCCCCTGGCACGACTTGCAGTATATCAGTATAGTAGAAGACACTGTTAAAACCATGGAATCACAGACACTGTAGTGAGGAAGAAGCCTGCAGTACTGGTGTGGACCTATTTACCTCTCAGATGTTAATAGGACTCAGACTAAAAACTTGTGATAGTTGAGGAAGAATAAAATTCTAAGATTTCACACTTGGTAAATACTAGAGGGAGGAAAATAATCCATATCTATATACCTACACCTGTATCTCTCTCAATATACAGTTGGCTGGGACCAGCAGGTGGCAGGGTGGTTAAGACGCTGGACTCCTACATGACTGACCGCGGTTCAAGTCCCAGACCCAGTGGCTTGAAATTCGTGCCAGGCATGTGTGCGTGTGTGCCCAAAATTCTGAGAGGGGAATGGAGGAGAAGGGATTGCAACATAGCCATCTCCCTTGGGGGTTGATTTCTTGCTTTCTGTCACTCTGTCTCTCCAGTGAGCATACACATTATATAGCAAAAATCTCTGCCTCCTCTCCCCAAAAAATAATCTGTCTGTCTATCCATCTATATACAGTTGTCTCTTGCATCCTCAGCTCCACAGCCACAGATTAGACCAACAGCAGATTGATAATGTATCGTGGACAATACATGTGTAGAAGGATGAAAGATAGGCTTTTAGGCATCTGGAATTCATGTCTGTGCTCTGCAGCTCACTGAGTGCATTAAACAAAGCAGTTCACCTCTCTAGGTTCTGGCTTCCTTTAAAAAAAAAAAAAAAAAGAACATAGGGAGGTTCTAGAGGAGCTCTACACTTTCTCTGAATTCAGAAATTTGATTATCTGGTCTCATCTTTTGGTTTCCAAGGCCATAAAAGAGAGCCTGGGAAATTAACTGATCTGAATGAGATTATATAGCAAATGGTGACAATACTTGTATTAGACATCTAGTCTCTAGATTTGTTTGAGCATTTTTTTTTTTGGCCATTTCTCTGTGTGTCCTCATTTTTCTTTTAAGAGCCACTGATTATGCGAACTAAATTGGTGGGAAAATAATAATAAATACAGAATGAAAGGAACTGAATTTTTTTTTTTTTTTTGAGCATTCATTGCGGAGAAAATATCCACTCAGACTTCTGTTTCTAAAATGGGTGTTACTATGATGTTTAGAAGGTAAATAAATTTATATAACATTTTTTACCATTGATGTGGTTGTTCCCCCATTCTCATGCCAGATTCAAAAGGATAGTTAATATTTACTTATATCCATATTAGCATATGCAGAATGTGACTAGTCAAAATAAGTGGAAGAATATGTTTCTCCAGTGTGTCTCTTCAGTTTTTCCAGACAGGCTGCAATGTAATATTGTCATCACAGGGACTGATGTCATTGGCAAGAAGAAATGATCCAGTTAGCCTTCATCTAGACTTGGTTGCAGTTTAAGCAGGTTCCAAAATTCCCCATTTACTACATCATAAACATATTTGACTCTTGGTGTCTGAAGAGGATTGGTTCCAGGACTCTCTGCAGATACCAAAATCCTCATATGCTCAAGTCCTTTATATAAAATGGCATAGTATTTACATATGACCTCTGCACATCCTCCTATACTCGTTACACCATCTCTAGCTTACATATAATACCCAGTACAATGAAATGCCATGTAAGTAGTTGTTGTATGTGTTGTTTAGGGAATAATGAGAAGACAAAAAGTTCATATATATTCAGTAGCAGTGCAATCATCACAGGCCTATCTACATTATGTATCAGCAACAACAGGACATTATCAATCTGCGGCTGGTCGAATCTGTGGTTGCAGAGCTGAGGATGCGAGAGCCACCTGTATATTGAGAGAGATGCAGACAAGATATATAGATATGGATTGGCTTCCTCCCTCTAGTATTTATCGAGTGTGAAATCCTGGAATTTTATTCTTCCTTAAATATAACAAGTTTTTAGTCTCAGTCCTTTTAAGATCGAGAGGTAAAGGTCTGGACCCGATTAGAATTACGTTACAGTAGTTATAATTAGAAACTGCCATGGAAACACTTTAAATAATGGACTTGCTAAATCTGAAGTGTAAGTGAACATCTTTGGGCATCACTTGGGTTTAAATATTTGTTTAATATGATAGTCAATGATTTTTTTTCTAAGTGAAAGCTGGGTACTAGAACTATCATGTGTTCATTTTGCTAGAGAAACTGGTGAGACATTAGGTACAGTATCAGTAGTTCTTCTCCTTGGAATCATATACTTTTGATTTAATTAACAGAGAAAGTTTGTATATACAATCGGGTATAGAGTGTGGATTTTACTTCCTTAATAGTTTGACAAGCTGATTGCAACAAACAAGGCATTTGGAAGCCTGTTAGGGTCCCAGAGGCCTTATAAATATGCAGTGCACTTCTCTGCATTTCCCTAGGTCCCTGAGGTAGAGATGTGATGAATAAAATTAAAACCACCAGATCTTTTTGTATAGCTTTCAGCTATCACTAATTTAAACTGAGTAATGACTGTTTTACAGGTATACCTTCAGTAGTTTAAAAAGTAAAGGAACTAAAATGTGAAAATGTATTTTGACTTCGTATTAAGCTCCTCTTAAGTCAAAAGATATTCTGTGTTCTGTATCATGATATATTTTCTTTAAGCTCAATTCCAAAAGTGAAACTTTTTATGCCCCCTTATGATTATCTTATATTTAGTAGTGCTATTGAGACTCAGATGGGACAAAACATGTAGATAGATTATTTTCTGAAAAGTGACATAGATTTATATATAAATACATCATTGAAATAGCATAATCCTTCTGGAACAAGCTCATCTTCATATTTTGATTTTAATAGTTTAACATCCTTCCCACTTCCTGTATTTGTACTTATTCATGATTGAAAAGATCTCTCTGGTTCCTTTTCAAGGATTTCTTGAAACTTACTGAAATCCATGGATACATTATTTAAGGAACTTGATCCCTTTAATATGCTATCTAGATACAGTTGAATACTTTAGAATAGATATGGGAAAAGTTAAGGTAAAAAGCACAATACATTGTATATACATTTGAAGCAAAGTTCATGAAACTCTGGAAAAAATGTATAATGTCAAACCCCACAGTTGGCTGTGAAAACCACAAAATGTGAATATTGCATTAATATGAAATAAACTGAGCAATATTGGCTAGGCTTTTCCAATGTTAACTCTGAGGAAAGGAAGGATCCTTGATTAAAAGCCCACATTGGTATGTTGCTTTTAAAGCAAGGAAAAAAAGAAAAACGTTAATGGGGATATGAAATTTTTATTTACTGATTAAGAACTCAGTTGTGAAATTTAGGGAGTATAATTTATCAAATTATAGCCTCAGAGTTCAACAGTAAACTAATTGAAGTCTCCCAGGCTTATCTATAGCAGAAGACACCTGTATTTTGTCTTAATGTGCCTATGCCTTCACAACCGCAACTGAATCACACTCTGAGGTGCGATTGTAATTGTAATTCCCAGTAGCCACTTTCAGTGCATTTTGAAAAGAATGCATCCAAATAACAACTATTGAATTAAGCAAAAGACCTCTTCTTACTGAATTCATCCTTGATCCTTTTCTTTATTGTCCTCTCGATAGATATACTTTATATTTTTGGTTTTTTTTTTTTTTTTTTTTGACAATTTCTACCAGAAGCATGGTGCAACTCAAAAGAGGTGGGAAACAATTCTAACATGATAGTGATAGCTCTCTGAATTAATATGCTCATAATTTTGATTTTTTTTCCTAACTTACCAAAAATGTTGTTTTCAGTTTTACAGAAAAAGATCATGACTTGCATCATAACATACATAGCAAATCTCATATACCATCACGTTTCATGTTCCATCACATTTCCAGCATTTTTTCCCCCACTGAGATGCTAGGATGTCATAACATAATGGGATGTCAGACCTAGGTTTAGAAAAGAAGGATAGTGGTAGATGGAGGCTGACAGATATCTTTCAGATCCAATTTAGAGGTAGTAAGTGTTCCTGAGCCAGTTATATAATTTGCGTGTTGTCAAATAGCCTATTGGTAGCCAAATGAGGGATAGCGGATGTGTGTACTTTATATATCCATCCACCAACTCTCTAGCTCCCTATTATTAACAGAAGGGCATCTTTGTTTTGTGTTTATTTTGAACCCCTGTCATAAGTAAAATTGTTCATAATGACTAACCTGTTTGATGTGGAGGATGATCATGATGACGATCGTGGTGGTTGTAGTAATGATGATATTAGTCTATGAGCTAGTGACTACTCTTTAACTCTTGAGATTGACAATTATTGAGGTACAATAATTTGCCCAAGCTCTCATAAGTAACAAGTTTGCAGAGCTGGGGATCTTAATTTCCCTGATACACAAACTCCTTATACTTCTGTTTTTCTTTTCTTTCTTTTATTTTTTTAAGGTTTTTGCCAAAGGGTACATGTGCTCACTGGGGTGGCGGAAGTTGGGGTGGGGGAGTGGAGAATGAGAATCACCCCCCAGGGAAGATGACCAGGCTATAATCCCGTCTCCTCCATTCTCTTCTTGGGACTTTGGGCATGAAAGCACATGTGCCCACCAGGTGTGATTTTCAAACTGTCAGGCCCAAGACTTAAACCATAATTTGCCATATGGGAATCCACAACTTTAACCACTATGCCACCTGTTGGGCCCAAACCCCTTATACTTCTAAGTGTCTTAAAGGAAAACCTGCCTTCTGGCCATGAACATCTTAGGATTTTATTCCTATTTCCATATATTTATATTGAAATGAGAGCCTTGTCAGCTTGACCAGTTGTAACATTCTTTGCTCTCATGGGATATTATTTACAATATTTAACAACCACCATATCAGGGGCACTGACTGACCAATCAGAATGGATGCATCCCTAGGATGAAGTGGGCTCTATGAAGCCCATACTTTACCAGGTTACCTTAAAACATAAAGGATATGTATGGGGAATCCTGGGATGAAGGACTAGGCAGCTGGGACAGAAGTCATTTACCAACTGGTATGAAAGTCTTGTTAATATTTAATAACCAGCATTGTCATTTTAATGTATTATGACTAAATATTGGCACAGTGTGTTGTCCAACAGGTTAAGATCATTGACAGTTGTCATATTGGTAAAGACCTCTCTTATTGGTGTTTGTATGTGCAGTACATAGTTACCAGATTCCTGATAAGTGAATGAGCATGCTCTTGGGCCTTTGTGGGAATGCAGACTGCATGGCTTAGGACCATTCTTCCTCTCACCAACTCCTCCAGGAAGTTCTCAAACTGAATATTTGAAGTTGAAGAGAGAAAAAGAGAGAAAGCTCAATGTGCCACATCTTACTTGTGAATCTTTCTCTTTTCTAGACCATGAATATCTCAAAGGCATGGGCTTTATCAAACTCATCTGTGTACGATTGCCTAACACAGTATTTGACACAGAGCACTCAGTAGTTACTGAATAAAAGCACTGAATCCCACTAATGAAAGTTCATTCTATTGGTAATCAAGAGGCACGTATTAAAGAAATCAGCTTCATAATCTTGCCAATGTCATTAACCTAGCTGTGAGATTGATTATTTATCCATAAAACAAAGAAAAACAGTATAATGTCTCCATTTTACAAAATATGAGGCAAATTGGCAAATGTTTATAAAAATCAAATTTGTAGTGAAAGAAATCTGGAAGCAAACCAAGTTTTTAATATTAATTGTTCTTCTCCACTTTTCTTATATTTTATTCATCATGATTTGAACCTTTCAGATTCAGCTTTCTATTGAGTTGTTAGAAAAGTCATGACATAGAAAAAAATACGTCATGACTTTTCCAACAACCCAATGTTACATAATGCTTGTAAGATTTAGTCGTGGTTGGGTTGGCAGTCTGTATGATAGCTTCAAATCCTATGTTGCAACATTTTGTAACATTACATCAATATGTTAGGATAAATATTAAAAATTTGGTTATTGCTAAAATCTTGAACTGGTAACCCAGATAATGCACAAGCATATCCTATAGAATATGATCAAAATGCAATTGTGTGTCTCCTGCTTCATCTTTTACAATTTAATTTATTATTATTTTTTTTTAGGGTTTTGCCATAGGGTGCGTGCACTCACCAGAGAGAGGGAAAGTGAGAAATCACTCCCCAGGAGGGATGGCCATGCTGCAATCTCTTCTTCCCCATTCTCTTCTCAAGATTTTGGGTACACACAAACACATGCCTGGTGTGATTTTCAAGCTGCTGGGTCTGGGACTTGAATTGTGGTCAGCCATATGGGAATCCAGTGCCTTAACCACCACACCACCTGCTGGCCCCCCTGCTGCTTCTTTTAATACTTATCCTGTGGGAGTTATCTTGTCCTCCACCTAGTTGAAAATGTAGGCAGTTTCCACAACTTTTATGGTCACTTTTAGGTCTCTAAAGTCTCTTTAATTTGCAAATACAGTCTTAGTTCAGAAAGTAGACTGCTAGCCTCTAGCATGCTAACAGTATTAGTTATCTAACTTTAAAAATCTAAAGTTGAAATTAAAATTTCTTCCACGTCCCAAACTGGGCAAGTTCCTTTTCCTACTTTAAGAGCCCTCCGCTACTCTTTTGATGTGGGTAATACATTTTCTTCAGCCTGCTACTTCCCCCTTGTCCCTCTCTTCTCAGAGCTCCATGCCACACACTATCACAGAGATTCTCAAATGTAGTATCCCCACTCTCCACGATGTTCTTGGCTAAAACAGAAATATTCGTATCAGATCATCTCTCCAACAGAGATCACTTACTCCCTAGTCAATGGAAAATAGGCACACAGTTCTTTGCCCTAAGAAACCCTGGGAGTACAGAAATTGAAACCCAACTGTCCCTATGCCATTGGCATAGACTATAGTTTCTTCAGGAATGAGCCAGCTCCCCACAGTCCTGAGAGGAGAGTGAGTGGAGAAGAGGGGATTGCTGCATGGCCATCCCCCCTGAGGGTGATTTCTCTCTCTCTCTCTCTCTCTCTCTCTCTCTCTCTCTCTCTCTCTCTCTCTCTCTCTCTCTTACAGCAAGCATTTGTGCCCTATAGCAAAATCTCTCTAATAATAATAATAACAATAAGATGGTCAAAGACAGGTCTGTATTTTGTGGTGATGATAGGCATGCATGTTAGGTGCTTTCATTTGCCACCACAAATATGCAGATTACCACAATCAGGAAGTAGATGACAGCATTCAGAGTACAGCATCCAGCTCTCATCTTTTGAAGCTCGTGGGTTTTGGCACATTAGCTGTGCAGTCAAGGAGGGAAGACCAACCACATACCCAAGTATAACAGCAGAGGTGGTACTTATAGTATTGGTCCAGAGTTGGAGCTTTACTTGGCAGATGAGGAAGTAGAAATGCTGAAGGAAATTGACAGGACTGGAGATTACCTAGTTTAGGTGATGAGCCATGGAGCCATTCTAGATAGTAAAGGAAGGTAGTCCAGGAACCAACTAAGAGATGAATTCAATAAAAAAATTTCTGCAGATATAGAGCAGGTGTACTAAGAATGAGAGACCTCAAATGATATGTAATTGTGATCACAAAATGCGACATTGTACTTGGAGTTTTCAAAAACAATGTCGTTCTGCAGTCAGATCACATATATGAAGTTAATAAGGAATTTCATTTTCTATGGAATTGAAGAATGAACGTTGTGGCCAGTGAGGGTATGTGAGAATGGAAGACCTTGAGACATGCCATAGAATGGGATTTCGAGTTTTAAGATTTCAGAGGTGGAATAAACATTTGTCATCCAGGTGATGACAAAGTGCCAATATGTTGCTGTGAGAGAGGTTGAAGCCTGCTATTGAAGTCGTGCAGAATGATTTTAAGTAGGATTAGCTGTAGAGAATCAGTCTGAGAGCCAGGTGCCAAGGATCTCAATACTTAAGCATAGTTGAATTTTCTACAAGATTGTATCAATGGAATGCTAGTCGAGGATTGTTATAGTTGAATAGCGTGCTTATAAGGAATGAGGATAAAAGTGGAGAAGAGAATAGAAGCTATATTTGGAAAAGGCCACTTCATTTATTTTGTATCTGCTGTGGATTGGACTCTCTTCACACTTACTTATAATCTTGGCCCTAATACATCAAGGTTGTATAGAAAATATTAAGCATATACAAAAGTAGAGAAAATGACATGATGCACAACTATTTACATATCATTCCGCTTCAATAATTAATAATGTTTTACCAACTAATTGGTCTTTTCTAGAAAGAGATTTTTGCTACAGGGAGTGTGCACTCACCAGAGAGACAAAAAGATACAATGAGACAGAAAGTGAAAAATCACCCCCAAGGGGGGATGGCCACACTGCAATCCCTGCTCCTCTATTCACCTCTTGGGAGCTTGGGCACACACACCCATGTGCCCAGTGTGTGGTTTAAGCCACAGGATCCAGGACTCAAACCACAGTCGACTATACACAGGTCCAGCAATTTAATCATTACACCATCTGCTGGTCCCTTAATTGCTTTTTTTTTTTTTTTTTGAGAGGTTTTTGCTATAGGGCGCATGCACTGGCCAGACAGACAGAGAGAGACAGAGAGACAGAAAACGAGAAATCACCCCTCGGGGGGATGGCCACGCCACATTCCCTTCTCCTCTATTCTCCTCTCGGGATCTTGGGCACGCATGCACATGTGCCCGGCGTGAGTTTTAAGCCACCAGGTCTAGGAGGCGAACCGCGGTTGACTACGTGGGAGTCCAGTGACATAGCCATTACGCTAACTGCTGGTCCCCTTAATTGCTTTTTAAATGCATGAAATTAAGATTATTAGAATTGAATCAATGTGTCCAAGATCCCATGGCCGGTCTGTAAGTGCCTATTGCCAGACTCAGACACAGATTTACCTGGCTTCCAAGTCTGTGTTCTTTCTACTACACTATGCTCTTTCTCTACAAACCATCTTTCTCTTTTTAAGAACCTTGACTCTAGAAACCCTTTCCTGTAACATTGAAAAGCAGACCAGTTCTAACTGGTTAATCTCTTAATCTTTACTTCTTGAGTGTTTAGCACCCCCATAGATTAAACATGTCATTTGCTCCAGGTCTTCTATTATTTTTTTTTTTCATTTTGCTATAGGGCATTTGTACTCTCTGAAGAGAGAGAGGGAGTGAAGAGTAAGAAAGAAAGAAGTAGAGAGAAATAAAGTTAGAAATCATCCCCCAGGGGGAATGGTGACTTTGCAATCTTCCCTTCTCCATTCTCCTCTTGGATTTAGGGCACACACACACACACACACAGGCTCCAGCGTGTTTTTCAGGTCCAGGATTTGAACCTTGTAGTTGGCTGCTTGGAATCCAACTGTCATAACCTCCATGCCATCTCCTGGTCCCCATGTTTAGTTTCATTATGTGCACCATTCTTTCTCTTGTAACAACTTTCTTATATAATCTTGGTTAACTATTTTTTCTTTTTACATTGAGGAATTCTTCCCAGATATTTTTAAGAGCTTACCAGTTATTTATCTATGGTGCTGCTGCTCCTAGGGTTATTTTATAGGTGAATCTATTACATTTTGCTCAAATAAATTGTGGACTCTTATCAGTCAAATATAGGATTGTTGAGAGAGAAATCTGAGCATTGAGTGAATATATAGAAATCTTGCTTTCTAAATTGATGTTAAAACATAATGTGTCCATAATTATGTACCATTTGTCTATAATCTTCTCAGTGTTGAAATGGTAGTTTCACACTGCTTGCCTTTCAACCTATATAGACATTGTTTAATCCATTCAGAAATTTAGAAAAATTCAAGATAAATCACAAATACAATACATGCTGTAATGCCTCTAATCTTTTCTATTTGATTTGCTTTAAATGGTGGTCTGTTTATGTCTTCATTTACATTGTCCATTTAATAGGCTTCTCCAGCAATTCTGCTCTGGTAATTAGCTGGCTTATTTATACCTCAACACCTGGAGCTGCTACATCTAATTTAAATTATCACTCTTTAAAGTTCTTGTAATTCAGTGGTTCTCAGCCATGGATACACATTAGAATCACCTGGGAAACTTTAAAAGAAAAAAAAAAAAAACTGATGTCTGGGTACCATTCTAGACCAATTAAATCAGAATCTGAGAGTTGGGGGCTCTGAGAACCATGATGGTAGTTTGTAACCTTTGACCAACACCACTCTGAACAGTGTTCAGTATGAGGTTGAAGCAACAGACAACACAATAACAATCCAGTTTTTTAAAAATTATTTAACTTTATTTATTTATTTCAGCTTGACCAGAAAGGGACAGAGCGAGAGAGAGAGTGAAGGAAAGTGAGAAAGCAAGCTGCCAGATCTGGAACATGAACCACAGTCAGCTATGTGGGAGTCCAGTGCCCTTAACACCACACCAGTGGTGGCCTGGGGCCTGCTGGACCCCAGTTCAGTTCTTTACCTCACCCCCTCCACTTTTGTTTTTCTTTACTTGGACATAACTTAAAGAAACACATATGATTAGATACCATCACACTCATGGATTATCATAACTTAATATTTCTTCACCTGCCTCAAAGTCCATTGCAAAATGTAACAAGATTCTGGCAGTAAGGTTGTATTTGAAGATGTTAAAAGAGATCCATTTGGTTTGTATTCATTTTATTGTAATGCAAAGGGAGAAGGAGGACAAGGAGACTATGAACAAAAACAAAGGAGATTGAAAGAGCATAAAACATTTGTAGAACTAAAATTTTTTGAGCATGGTTAAGCTTTAAAGTACGTTCAGAAGATTCAGGGGATCAAAGGTGATGTTAGGCATGAGCTACAATCTGAAGGACTATGGATCTCTTCTCAAGGGGTTTTCATCAAGACTGGCTTCATAATTTGTGGGGCCAGTGCAAAACAAAAATGTGGGGTCATGTTAAAAAATCATTAAGAATTTCAAAATGGGAGCAGAAGAGCATTAAACAAAGCATGGGGTCTTATAAGCATGGGCGTCTGTGTGGCTGCACAGATCTTATGTCTACGAAGCTGGCCCTAAGTTTGTAATATCCTGAAGATGATGGAGGATTTGAAAGATTTAGGCAGAGGAGTGAATTATAAAGATCATTCTGACTTCTGGGTGCAAAACAGATTACTGGGCCAAGAAACAAAGTACTATCAATGACTGTTATAAAACTTTCTGTGTCTCTTTTCATATTTTTCTCTATGATTCATTTTAAATTTTTTAAGATTTTAATTACTATTATTGTTTTTAATTTGCTATAGGGCACATGCACTCACCAGAGAGAGAGAGAGAGAGAGAGAGAGAGAGAGAGGAGAGTGAGAAAGTGAGGAAATCAAGCCGCCAGGTCTGGGACTTGAACCACAGTTGGCTTTGTGAGAGTCTAGTACCTTAACCACGATGCCACCTGCTGGCCCTTTTCTGTGATTTTTAACTTTCATGGGAGTAATCATAGTAATTGTACTAGTAATAACTGCCACTAATCTAGCCCTTAAGTACTTTGATTTACAATGCTATCATTTGATCCTTCAACCATCTGATTGTCAGACAAGGCATGTATTGTTATCTTTGGTTTATAGATAAGGAAACAATTAAGTGACTTGCTCAAAATTACATTACTGGTGACTGATGTATATAGGATTCAAATCAACCTTTCTGATATATAAATATCTCCTGATATTTCTATTCTGTGAATACTGCTAGTTTTATTGTTAACAACTATTTATAGATGCAATTTTAAAATATCTATTTGTGCTAGATTTAAATGGATTTTACTAAAGTATAGTTAAAGTCATTTTCTACTGTATTTTCAAAGCCCATCATAAAGAGATCCACATGATGAATTTTTTAAATGCCAGTAAGGTCTTTGTGTGGAAAGATCTCTATTTTCTTTTAGTCAAACATTATAAATTCTGTTACATGCATAACTCCTTAGCCTAGCTGCCAGGGAATTGATATTCAAGCTTAATACCCAACTTTTAAAACTAGCTCATCCAATCCTTCAGCTCCCTGAAGAGAGTGTCTACTATTGTTATCCTTAACAATGCTATTTTCATATTTAAGTTTCTTATACTAAATTTTGTTACATAAATATATTTGAAAGCAGTTAGGATCTATTTGATAAACTAAATAATAACCATTTGGAAATTTATGTCAAGAAAAACATAAAACAGTGTTTAAAGGCTGAATAATGTTTTGGTAAACTTACTCATTCAAGCTTATTAAAGCAAGAATCATCTGACAAGTCAGATAAGCATTTCCTAATTAGATGAAAGAGACGATGATAACAAGAAAGCTAAAAAGGACGCATAAACCTACAAAAAATTTAGGCCAACAAATCTACTTTTAGAGATTATATAGTATCACTTAAATTCTAGTACCTTTGTAGTCTACTCAACATCTCTCATCTGTTTATATTCTTTCACGCTCAGGCAGTATCATTTTTATTTTAGTGCTCTCTGTTGTTGACATTTCATTATTGTTATTATTTTATGTATGTCATGACTAGAGATATAGATATTTTAACATCTAGTCTTTCATAGTAGACATAATACCTAAATTTAGGAAATGTATGTTTTATAAATATTTGATTATTTTTATAGACTCACTGTGTTTGGATTGTTTTAGGTATTTATTTCCTTGTTATAATTTAAGCAGTTGCACTTAATTACACTCCAGGGAAAAACAACATTCTTTTAATAGTCTTGGTTTTGCATTTTCTTTATTCTCTTGTCTTTCTTAGTTTGTTCCTAATTTGTACATGAGTAGTGATTACAGTTCAGGGTGGCTACTTTAAGAGAGAATATTTAAATTTAAAAAAACTACCTTATTCTTTTTATGATAATAGCATGTTAAAAGTATCCAAAGTAAAAATTGTAGTGTCTGAGACTAGTTGGAATACAAGCTTCTAAATACAGAGGAGATCCTCTAAAAACAGCTTGAAGGAAGGTATTTAGTAGAATTTATTGACTGGATCCGATCTCAAATCCACCAGTCACCCCATATGTGAATGGATTCCTTGCCTTCTTATCCTGGGTAGGCTCAGTGTTTATCTTGTCACATGTCAGCCTTTGCTGTCTACCCTGGATTTCACCTCTTTAAGTCACAGACAGTTCCTCACTTTCACCCATAAATTATCTGACAGTGTCTGACCTGTCTCCCGTTGTTTTCACTATACAATGCCAGACTACCCAAGCAACATTTATAAAAAGATAATATTTTTATTTATTAGGACTGGAAAGTAATTTAGAAATATTCTAGTCCATTGATCTTATAATAATCTATGGATGAGAAAACTGAAACTGAGAAAGGGGAAGAGGCTTATATCTACATTGAATAACATTTTGTAACATTTTATTGGAATCAAACATGGAGATCGTTCCTGTAGAGCTTTGTAGAGTGTTTTAAGAAATTGTACTGTCCTTTGAGTTATACAAGTTATATTTGTACATATTAATTACAAGAGACAGAATAGTTTTTTCTTACTTTATTTCACATAGATAACTATAGGAATGTAGAACAACCAGAAAAAAAAAATCAATAGTACTTAACATTACAATTTAGAAATATCATACTCTGTTGAACCTTAAAGCTATTTGTTATACATGTCTACTATTATATTATTTTCTCTAGAGAATATATAAAATTTATAAATATAAAATTTATAAATATATAAAAATTAAGAGTGGCTTTTACAATTTAGTGAATTTTCAAGTTATATTTATGGCATAGATGACATTATATTTATATGTTATTTACTCCATAAGTAGAAATGATCTTGCCTTTAGATATGAAACACTTGATCTTCTTATATCATTTCCCTCTCATACCTTCTTCACTTTTATCTTTGGTGGTCTTCACAAATGCCAACCTTTTTGAGTGCGTGTGTGCTTTTTTTTTTTTAAAGTACCCTTTGCCAGAGGGTACTTGTGCTGGCAGGAGAGAGAGAAAAAGAGGGAAAAGTAAGAAAGCATTTCCCCACATGGGGGTTAGTTATGCTATAATCCCTTCTCCTCTCTCTCTCCTTTTGGGATTTTGAGCACTCATGTACATGTACTTGGTATGTTTCACAAGCTATCAGGTCTGGGACACATACTACAGTCAGCCATGTGGGGTCTCTAGTGCCTTAACCACCATACAACAGGCTGGCCCCAATTCCATAATTTTAATCAAGCCTTCAACATATGACTCTATTTTTTGTTTGCTGTCTCATGCATCACATCTAGTGTTCTGACTGTTAGTTGTAATTTCTACCTAGATATGCAGATATCCACCTGCCCCATATTCACTATATTTAATATTAGGTCATCGGAAATTTATGTTTTTCTAGGCAAAAGTGTGTCATGACTTTTCCTGATGACCCAATAATATACTCATTCACCTTCCTCTGAATCCTATTTCTTTTGTTACCACCATCTTCCTTAGTTACCTACGTTCAGTAACTGGTGGTTTTCTTGATACCTTTCTCCTTTGCCTTCCATGTCAATTCAATCATCATCATCATCATTCCTACCATGTTCTAGGCCTGTGATATTTCATCCTCAAAACAATCCTATGGGGACCAGCAGTTAGCATAATGGCTATGTCGCTGGACTCCCATGTAGTCGACCGCGGTTTGAGTCCTGGATCTGGTGGCTTAAACTCACGCCGGGCGTGTGCATGTGCATGTCCAAGATCCCAAGAGGAGAATGGAGGAGAAGGGATTGTGACATGACCATCACCCCTGGAGAGTGATTTCTCGCTTTCTGTCTCTCTGTCTCTCTCTGTCTTTCTGGCGAGCGCACGCACCCGATAGCTAAAAACATCTCCAAAAGAAAAAAAAATCCAATGAGTTAGGAGTCATTATGATCCCTCTTTTTGAGTTGGATCAACTGATGTATAGAGAAGTTAGGTAGTTTCCTTAGGCAGAATGATAATCAGTAGAAGAGCTTGGATTCAATCTGGCTCTATGTATAATCCAGACTTTTAATCACTGCACTTAATTGCTACCTAAATTGATATGTGCTATAATTTTTACTTCTACAATAGATTGTAACATCTAGCTAGCTTCTGTTACTATTGTAGTAAAGGCTTGTATTACTTTTAGCAGGATTATTGCAGTAATGGTCTAAACAGTTTCCCCAGACTATACCTCCCTTCAGTCCATATACTGTCTTGAGGTAAGACTTCCCAAACCATGTCTAGATGCAGTTAGATGTCCCTAGCCTAAAAGAAAAATATATGGAGTGGCTTCAAACTTAGGTCTGACAAGAATTTCCTATTACCCTTTATTTAGCTTGTGCTCCAAGCAAACCTAATTATTTCTTGAAGCCATTCTCTTTATGTATTGATTTATCTCTGCCTGAAGTTGTCAGCATTACATTTTTGTTTATGTTTTAAGTTTTATAATTATCCATATTATACTTTGTTCTGTATACATATATCTCTGAAACACATAATGACCATCATATGTATGCATTATTTGTTTTCCCTAAGACATTTAAAATTCATTCACATATAAGAATGTGTTATCAATGTATTTTGAAAAAAAAAATTTTAGAGATATTTCTGCTATAGGGTACATGCACTCCCCAGAGAGAGAAAGAGAGAGAGAGAGAGACTAAGAAAGGGAAAGTGAGAAATCATCCCACAGGGAGGATGGCCACACTGCAATCTCTTCTCCATTCTCCTCTTGAGATTTTGGGCACACACGCACACGTGCCTGGCGTGAGCTTCAAACCACTGAGTCTGGGACTTCAACTGCAGTCAGCCGTGTGGGAGTCCAGCACATTAACCACTATGTCTGCTGGCCCCTGAAAATGTTTTTAATGTATAATTGTCATGATTGTGATTTTACAACATAATTTTCCAATGTTTTTGTGAACGTTATAGGAATTTTCTCTCTATTTGAATATGAATAATAAACTCTTTACTTACTGCCATTAAGTCGTGTACTTTGAGGTGTCTTTCCTGCCCCATCTTTATCATTTCTGGTTCCTGCTTTTACCAAGGACATGAATTTATACCCTGGTGGCTGGCTATAGTTATTGGTACTGCTACAGAAACTTTTTTATTTTTCTTCTTACAAAACAAACTGGCTCATACAGGAATCAGACTCATGACCATGGCCTCATTAGCACCATGAGCTAACCAACTCTGACATATAGAAATTACACAAGCAACAAATCATAAGAGAAAACAGAACTATAAGCTGGTATGTTGGGAAATAATTTTTTTAAAGAGTATATCCAAATTGAGGACCTGCATTTAGCAGCTTATATCAAATTCTTGATCATGGAGTTGCTTCATTTTAAGATTGAAAAATAATATAGCAATAGCAGTAGAAATTGAAAATAGGGAAGTTGTCCTGACATACTATTTTCTTTCTTGTGTAATGTAGATTTATATAGAACAGGGCTTTAACCACCTGTCAGTAATATGTTTTTGTCAATTTTCCTGTAGATTTTTATTCATGAAAATAGCACTGGTGGCAAACATGAGCTAGTGAGTGAAAGTATCCTACACAGTTCCCCAAACAACTCTGCCAGTTTATTTCAGTGTTGATTTGTAGTGCACTGATTTTTTTTTCCCTGTGTTTTTGGACATAACCAGAGAATAAGGGAAAATTGCTAGAGTTTTGGATAAATGGACAGGTGCCAAAGTTTATCATTGGAGTGACTTTTTCTCCCAAGGTAAGCATTACTATTACTACTATTTTGTTTCCATCTTACAAAATGTAGGGTGGAGTTTTGGTAGAGATTTGATTGTGAAATTAAAGCCTATTCCTTATTCTTTTCTGAATTTAATGACTTCGGAAAAAATATTCAGATTGTGTCCTGTAGTTTCCCCTTTCATAACCTAGGGTTACCAATATGTTGAGAATGATGCAAGAATGAACACATTTAAGGACCAGCAGATAGCATAGCGGTGACGTCATTGGACTCACATGTGACTGACCATGGTTCAAATCACAGACCCAGTGGCTTGAAATTTGTGCCAGGCATGCATATGTGTGTGCCTAAGATCCAGAGAGGAAAATAAAGGAGAAGGGATTGTGATGTGGCCATACCCTCGGGGGGGGGGGGGGGGTGAGTGCTCACTTTTTCTCTCTCTGTCTGTCTTTGCCTCTTCAGCAAGCGCATGTGCCCTATGCAAAAATATCTCTTTAAAAACCATCAAAATAATATCACATTTTCCAATCAGTCTTCTGTCAAACAAAAATAGAACACATTTGCACAACTTTAGTTGTGTGAAAGGTCAAGAACAATTGTTAGATTCCATATTTATTTCTGCTTATGAATTTAAGGGCTTAGGCCATATTACTTCAATTGTAATTATAACTAATGCTGTATTTCTTGAAAATTTCAGTTGTTACTTTAACTAAATTTTATCCTCATGCCCTGATGGTAGGCAATTGGCATTTAGTAAATAGCAGAACACTGATTAAATAGAGAGCATAATCTAAGTGAGTTTAGGGGATTGTTTTCTTTTGTTTTTGAGAAAGTTTAACCAGATGTGTGGATTGGAGATGATATCTGACATTGTTGTTGCTATACTGACTAATAACAAGGAACTCTTGTTATGGTTTCCTTGGTTTCTTTTGTTCAACATGGTAGTGAATCTTCTATATGGTAAATGTGAAAGATCTTCAAAAAGTTTACAGAAACTGCATAATATGAAAAACTATAGCATTAATTTCAAACTTCTTTTGCACCAAATAAATAAATTCATACTTAAGTTTCATTTTCCCATGGACTTTTTGAAGTCCCCTTCTTCTACCTATATTATCTTACTCTACTGAAATTTAAAAAGAAATAGAGGAAATAACAGATGGCGTAATAGTTACGTCACTGGACACCACAAGGCTGACCGTGGTTTGAATTCTGAACCCTGAGGCTTGAAACTCATGCTGGGTGCATGTGCATGTGTGCCCAAAATCCCGAGGAGAATGGAGGAGAAGGAATTGCAGTATGGCCATCCCCTGTGGTGGTTGATTTCTTGCTTTCTGTCTCTTCATCTCTGTCTGTCTCTCCAGTGAGTGCACATACCCTATAACAAAAATCTCTCCAAAACAGAAAATAGGAATTGACTGATAAGATTTAGGAAGTCATGTTTGCAAAATTATTTGAATAATCAGAGGTATATGAATTAATCATTAAGTAATTCAGCATACAGAATTCATTATTAAATAATCTATGAAACTATTGGTTTAATATGTTATTTTTTAAATATTTGCTAGCAAGTAACTCTCAGGTCTTTTCTTACTTGTGTTAGACAAACTAGGAAGGATGTCAGTTTACTGGCCTAACTCTTTTGGGTTGCTCACCACATTTTTTGTTTTGTTTTGTTTTGGAGAGGTTTTCGCTATAGGGCGCGCGCGTGTGCTTGCCAGACAGATAGAGAGAGACATAGAGACAGAAAGTGAGAAATCACCCCCCAGAGGGGATGGTCACGCCGCAATCCCTTCTCCTCCATTCTCCTCTCGGGATCTTGGGCATGCAAGCACATGCGCCCGGCGTGAATTTTAAGCCACCGGGTCCAGGATGCGAACCGCCGTCGACTACGTGGGAGTCCAGCGACATAGCCATTACGCTATCTGCTGGTTCCCCTCACCACATTTTTGAGGCAGAACACAAAAGGAAGGGGGCGCTATAGCTTGAATGTGCACTTTAAAACTCATGTTGAACTTTAGCAGCCAATGTAGTGGTATTGAGAGGTTGACACTTTAAGAGCTGATGAGATCATGAGTGATCTGCCTGCATGCGTTGATTAATCCCATTTAATCATTTAAGTAGGAAATAGGTCAGTTATCTCAGGAGTGATCTCCCGATAAAAGGATAATTTGGGCCCCAAATTTCTTTCTGTCTTGCTTGTTCATCTGCCCTTCCACCACAAAATGACCCTTACCAAATGCCCACACTCTGTTCTTGGGCTTCCCAACATCCAGCACCATGAACCAAAAAAAATCTATTGTTTATAAATTACCCATTCTGTGGTATTCTGTTATAGCAGTAGAAAAAGGACTGAGATAGGGACTTAATTAAATATAAATGACTTAAAATTCTTCCCAGGCTAATAGAACATTTATTTCAATACTTTTAAGACAAGCTGGGACCAGCACATGGCATAATGTTTATGTTGTTGGACTCCCACGTTGCCGACTGCAGTTGGAGTTCCAGATCTGGCTATGTGAAACACGCCAGGCACATGTGCACACGGGCCTAAAAACCTGAGAGGATACTGGAGAGGTGCATGGGCACCCTCCCTGGGGGGTGATTTCTCACTTACCATCTGTTTCTCTGGCAAGCATATGTGCCCTGTAGCAAAAATCTCTCCTTTAAAAAATAAAAAAGACAAGCAAGGGATGATCTATAAAATGAGAAAATAAGAGGACCTAGCTAGGAGGACTAAATGAGACCAAACTTAAAGGGTCTATAGCATAGTATGGGCACATGGTGTCAATAAGGCCTTAAAATGAATTAGACTAGGGATCTTGAATAAACATTGGTACTAATAACAGTAATAATAATACTGTTAATATTATTATGTTTTCAGGTGACAAGGTATATATGTAAGAACATAATGATTATGGCTTAAATATGGTGAAAATGCCCAGTGGGGGTTAGTATCATCTCTCATTGATGTTTCTTTTGGGAGAGTGTTGGTAGGTGCTAGAATAAAAATTTGTCAGATCCTGTTGTAGACTACATAGATACAAATTTCTTTTATAAAAGTGAATTGATATAAAATTACTTTAGAAACAACTAAAGCATAGATTAAATTTGAGGGTCTTTAGACATCACTGAGTGCAAACCCCCCCTCACTTTTGAGATACTGTGAAGTTTGGATGATTTACCCAAAATTAGTAGCAAAACAAAATCCTAAACCTCGTAAATCTGATAGGAAGTTAGTCCAATGCTTTTTCACTTTAAGAACCTGACAACAGGGGTGATGTGCTTGTTAAGGTGCCAGACTCCTCCATAGCCAGCCATGGTTCAAGTCCTGGACCTAGCAGCCTGCTTTCTCATTTTCCTTCTCTCTGGTGAATGCAAGTGCCCTGTAGTAATTTTTTGAAAATGGTAATAATAAATAAATTAAATTAATTAACTCAAAAAATTCTCTAAAAAAAGGAACCTGACACCATTATCACAGTATCCAAATGGATATTATAAAGGAAGGGAGTGCCAAAAATAACTCTAAAGCAAAATTTTTTTATTTCAATTAGAGAATGAAGAATTATACAGTGAAGGAACACACCAAATAGCAAAAATCTCTCTTAAAAAAAAGTCATACATATATGTTCACAAATATATAAGATGTAACTATAGTGACCAAAGTAAACAGACTGTCAACATTTAAATTAGGACTCTTTTTATCAAAGCTGTGTGATAAATGCCATTTATAGTTAATTTATTCCATATGTCGTACATTTAGATACATTCAAAATTAAATATTAAGACTAAATTATTCTCCAATTGAAAAAGCTATGGCACTTTTCTCTTTGTTCCAATACTAGTTGAGATTTGTTTATTACACTTCTTTTAGAACAATAGAAGCTTGAAAACTATACTTGATAATATAATAAGAACACATGATTATAGATATAAATAATATAACAAGAATTCTATTCCCAATTCTGTGTTGTAAGACTGACAAACATTGTATTAATGTTGAATAGGTAATTTAGAACACTATACTGTTTGCAGAGTTATCATATTTTGCTATTCTTAGGAACTTACTTATGAGTTTGGTTTTTTAGGTTTTCTGACCCCTGAAAGACTTTTTAAAATTTCCCAGTAGCAATTTATGACATAAATCGTGCATTGTTCTTCCTAGATTATGTAACTTCATATTTGGTGATACCGCTTCTTAAGGTAGTTAACTGGTTCATAAGATAGGTGTTTTCACCTCATAATAGGTGTTTTCTTTAGTGACCTACCTATTCAAATTTAGTAACAGGTAGTGATTGACAATGACCAACAGCTAAAAGATTTGAACAGTATCTTGATTTGTTTCTTGGTTAGCAAATGGTCTCACTACAGAACATACCACAAAGATTTATGTTTGTCAGACTTCTTATGATTTGGATTCTTGAAGAAAAAAGATGTCAAATGAGCAATAGAGACTGATATTTAGGGATATGAATAAGATACCTTATCCTACAAGTCTTAGAAAATTTGACTGTCCCTGGAGCTATTGTGGGAATAAATCAGCGATGCCAAAGCTCAGATCTCTTGTTATCACAGAAAAAAAAAGATGTAGCATTTTCTTTTTCATATTTTGATATAGAATGTGTGTCATTTGTAGTGAAATATGTACCTGTAATGCCTACATGAAGTTATATGGAGAGGGATGGCAATTAAGTGAGGCTTCCCAACTTTACCAGGATCTAATTCCTGTACCCTACCAAATCCAAAGTGGTTAACTATAGTAGTAACTGGTAATAAATTAATTTATTTTTTAAAAAGAAGAAGAATGGCTTCATACTTATCAACAATATATGTGAAAATTTAAGAAATTGGATAAGTAGCTTTTGTATAAATTTAATGTCTTCATGATGTTGAGAGGTAAGATGTATATTATATGGTGAGACACAGGTTATGCTATGTATAGTTTAAACATTTAAATAAAATGTTTATTATATATGATACATATATGATACCTTAAGTTACATAAGATACCTTAAGTTATCAGTTGTTTGTAAAAATAGGTAAAGGAGAATATTCAAAAGGACTTGGAGCAGCGTGATGAGACATGAGACTCAAAGATTATTGATTATTTACTTTCACCTCTGACAATTTTTGTTTTGTTTTTTAAAGAGAGATTTTGCAGAGCCAGCAGGTGGCAGAGTGTTCAGTGGTGCTGGGCTCCCACATGGATGACCACCATTTGAGTCCCAGACATGCTGGGTTGCTTTCTCACTTTCTGTTGCTCTCACTCTATCCCTCTCTGGTCAAATTTAAATAAATAAATGAATAAATAAAGTTAAATAAAATAATTATTTTTATTTATATATTTTATTATTATTCATACCTTAAATTGCTATACATCATTTAGATTGTGAAGAGACATTACCCAGCATGATATACACCTCAGTCCAGCCCAGTTGAGACCACCTTATCTGTGTCCCACAAGTGTCTTAGCTCTCCATTTTCCTCCCAAATTTCCTACACTCTTCCCCTGTCACACTCTTTCCACTTTGTCTCTAGTGTCATTACAATTTTTAATACTTTTATGTTCTCTAGTCTTTCAGTCTCTACCATAAAGTGCAGTCGGTATATGTTAAGTGGAGACATGCAATGTCTCTCTTTCATAGCCTGACTTGCTTCACTCAGCAGCAAATCTTCCATATTCGTCCACTTTCTATCAAATTCCAGGGCCTTGTTTATTTTTTATGGCTGAATAGTATTCCATGGAGTATATGTGCCACAATTTTTCAGTCCATTCATCTCTTTGTGCACATTTGGGTTGGTTTGATTTTTGCTATAGGTCACATGCATTTGAAGAGAAACAGAGAGATAGAGAAAATGAGAAATCATTCCCACAGGGTATGGCCATGCCTCAATCCCTTCTCCTCCATTCTCTGCTTGGGATTTTGAGCATGCACACACATGTGCCTGGCATGAGTTTCAAGATGCCAGGTCTGTAATTTGAACCATGGTCAGCCATGTGCCATAACCATGATACCATTTAAGTCCAGCGCCTTAACGACTGTACCACCTCTTGGCCGCAACCTCTGATAGTTTTAAATGGTTAAATTTCAGAAAATAAGCACAGCACAAAGTTTGTTAGCAAAATTAAGGATAAAGTTTTTGCTGGGATATTTTAAAGTCTTAAATAAAATTTCAAACCCAGAGATTTGTTTGGTGATGAAATAAAAGAAAAAGATGCAATTCATTTTCTGAGGAAATCTTCATTACCTTGAGCTGACTTGACCATTGCCAGTTATGAATTACCTGTCCCCCATGCAGTGACAACTGATTTACATTCTTCCACCAGCTCTGTATCTCATAGTAAATCGGCCCTCTGAGTAGCATAGCATTTGCTGATCTGATTTGTTAAGATCAGTAGAGTTCAGCAAAGGACCATAGAATCATATGCTCTAGTTAATATATTAGACACATATTAAACCTTTTATTAAAAAAAAAAAAGGATTGGACACTCACATTACTTGTCCTGTGAAGAGTCAGTAAAACCAGGTCAGGAAAAACTCTCTTTTTCTTACATATATCCCTTAGATGCTGCTCTGATTTCTCATTGTTGCTACAAGACCAGCTATTAAAACGTGATCGTGGGTCTATGTTTCCTTTACTTTGCATAGCCAAATGATGTGAGAAAAACTTGCTTAAGATCTCAGTTCAGTTTTGTTTTGGTGCCCTTGACACTCTTAATATTTGATTAAACTTTTTGGTTTTCACATTTGCATGTCACTTTTATTATTTTCTTTTACTTTATATAGATGAAAGGTTTATCCCCTTATTGGTTTGAATTTTGGTTACTTGGTGTCTTTGATCAGTAAAATGAAATAATTTGGTTCAGCAGCCATTGGTTTATGGTCTGGTTGCGAATTGCTTTTGCTTTTCAACTTCATCCAAATACTAGAACATTAGATCACCCTGCTTTTCATTTAATAGAGAACACCCAACTGTGGTTTGCATATATTATAAGATATACAGAAAGGACTGCAAATTCCTAACATTTTCTTCTATTTCTTAGTCCTGTACTATTCAGGAAATGTTTCATACCAGTCTTGATAAACTAGCATTCTCAAGAAGGAAGGTTATGATATGTTTCTGTTCTGAGATGTTGAAATTATGTTAAATTATACATGGGAGATATTATTTATTTATGGAGGTTAGTGCTCCCAAACTGTGTTCTACAGAATATTGTTTTATGGGATATTAAAATAACTTTTAAAAAGAGAAAAGAAAAGGTGTGGAGGTAGGTAGACAGGGGGATTGTCTGTGGCAAGTAAGTTGCAGATATGCTGGGTTAAACAAAAACAAATGAGTTTGTTTACTGCCCAATTTCTCATGATTTTTAACATGTTGCTTTTATTGTAAATCTCTAAGATGGGCTATAGTATAAATATTTTCCTAACTTATTTAGTCATGATGTGTGTGTATGTGTGAGCATGCATGTGTGTCTATCTGTCTGTCTTTAATGCTTTTTAACATGACACACGGTTTGGGAAAAGACGGTTTAGCTAAGGCCAGTTGGTACCATAGGGATTAAGGCAGCTGGGTCCCACATCCCAACTGCATGGTTTGAGTCCTGGACCTGGTGGCTTAAAAACATGCTGGACACGTGTGTGTGCATGCCCAAAAATCCCAAAAGGAGAATGGAGAAGGGATTGCAGTGTGACCAATCCCTGGGGAGTGACTTCTCCTCCCACCCCCAGTTTCTTTCTTTATCTCTGTCTCTCTCTGGCAAGCTCACATGCCCTATAACAAAACTTAAAAAAAAAGAAAGATGGTTTAGCTTTTTATTCTTATAGGCATTAAAACAGGTGAAATGGGCACAGGACAAAATTGTTAAATATGTTTTCTGTAAGATGCCTACAGACCTCATTAGTAAAACTTCCTGATTATAGGAAATCCCCATTGAAATGTGCAGGGGTAGGAAAAAATCAGATAGGATTACTTTTAAAAATTCATTGGCAGTCCAGCCTGTGACATAGGGGTTAGGGCAGCTGGGTCCCACATGACTGTCCATGTGATTCTAGTCCCAAACACAGTGTCTTGAGAAATATGTCAAGCACATATATAAGGGTGACAAAAATCCCCAAACGAGGGAGAAATGGAGGAAAAGGAATTATGGCATGACCCTTCCTCATGGAGAGTACTTTGTCTCGTGTGCGCACGCATGCAATATCTCTCTCTTGTAAGTGCGTGCACCCTCTGGCATAATATAAAAAAAGTAATTGGCAAGACCCTTGGTGTTGAATACAGGAAAGAATAGAATACTTTCAGCCTCTATAAATAAACTGTGAATTATATTATACCTAGGACTTCAGAACATTATAAAGCTATGCATGAATGCAAGCCTAATTATTGTTAATTAGTACAAAGGATGTGGCTTTGTACTAATATGATCATATTGACCGTGTGATCTAGTTACACTAGCGTATCTTAAACACTGTCCTCATGTTGGTTTGTAAACCTATTATTTGCTGTGCAAGTTCTTTAAAATGTTCTAAAGGCGTTTTGCAACAGAACTGGTTGATCTGAAAATAAATCACAGTGGCTGAACTTCGATATTTGTAACAGCAGTATTAAAAACATGAGACTACAATGAAGCTGTGATCATGAAAGATCCCGTGTTACAGCATAAAACCCTCTGTGCACCATTACTGAGAACAGAATAACACTGAAAAAGGCCCACATAGCTATATTGCTAGAAACGTTTGCCCCAGTTCTGTAATTTCGAAATGAAGTAGCAGAGAATCCCATATGGGAAAAGCACTTGTACATATCTCTGTGATGGTGTTCATCTCATGATGTTTGATTCCATTTTGATGGGTTTGTTGATAGCACGATTCCTGCTGTCACTATGATTTGTGTTTATTATAGCTGTTTCCTTTTTAATAAAGAATGCTGTTGCATATAAACTCTGACATGAAGCTGTCTTTTCAGAAATTGCATTCTGTGTGCTGCAAGAGTCATTGCAATGTTATAAAGTGAGTATTTTGCTACCGACGTAGTAGCATTATATATTTTAATGTATCAATTAATAGGTTTTGTTGTCTCGTTAGAGGAAAGGACCTATAGTTATAGTTATTTTGCCTTTATTTTTAGATAGAGTACACTTTCAAGTAGAAATAGCAAAGTAGGCAATATAAGGTTGCTAAAACCTAGCTTGGTAGGAAACCAGATAAAGGACTGGACAGAAGTGAGAATGAGTAGAAAGTGGAAAGATATCAGATTCACCATAGTGTACGTGTCATGGCAGGAGGGCATCCAGAGGCAGTGGGCATCATCTACCCTAAGCTGAGTAGAGGCACTGTCTAGGGCTCTAGCGAAGATTAGGAGCTAAGAGATCCCCTGCTGAGAAATTAACCAAAGAATGGGAGGCAAGAAGGCAGGGAGCCATCACTAGTGCAGTTCAGCTATTTGTGCTGGTTGGTGTTTTTCTTGCCTGGAGATGCATTAACAACTTCATGCTCAATGGCACTTTCAAGTTTCTGACTGACCACAGATTGACAGGGTAGAGTAGCAAGTATGAAGGAAAAAATAATAACTCAGTAAACCTGGTGTAATTGATTTACGGTGTTCTAGCAAGGTGTCATTGAAGACATTTTTGATTAGGTACAGAGTAGTGGCAAACCCAGCTCCACTTCTTCCTCTCTCTTTCCTCCTCTCCCTCCCTCCTTCTCTCTCAGGTAGAAAAAGTTTCCAGTTTAATTAGCCAAATATACCCCATGTTTTAGTAACTGAGGGTACAAGTACTGAAAATAGAATAATTCAGCAGAGCTCTCTTTGGTCCCCACACTTGCTTCAGGGAGCAGGGCCATTGGTGGTGAACAGCATCTCTTTCTTCATTTGCCTGCAATTAATCACTCTCATACTACTCCACATGCACTTACACTCCCTAATCATCTTTAATCTGGAGGGGGGTCTGATACTGCCTTGTTTATGAAGGACCACCGAGATCTGTTTTCCTTTGGGTATATATGTATACATATCTCCAGTTTAGCTTCATGAAGCACTTGTGATAAACACTTGCTTTGGAACTTTATCCTCAACCTCAGAGTAATGGGCTTTTAGTTCTTTATCTGAAGTAAGAAGACATTTCATACTAAAGGGATAGTTAACAAAGGCTGATGGGACCAGCAATTAGCGTAATGGCTATTTTGCTGGACTCCCACGTAGTCGACTGCGGTTTGCGTCCTGGACCGGGTGGCTTAAAACTCACGCCGGGCACGTGTGCATGCGTGCCCACAATCCCGAGAGGAGAACGGAGGAGAAGGGACTGCGGCGTGGCCATCCCCCCTGGGGGGTGATTTCTCTCTTTCTGTCTCTCTGTCTCTCTCTGTCTGTCTGGCGAGTGCACGCGCCCTATAATGAAAACCTCTCCAAAACAAAACAAAACAAACAAACAAACAAAAACAACAGAGGCTGAGAAGTGGAAAAATCCAAAACTTGTCCCAGTCAATTGTTAGATTTAATTGGATTATTAGATAGATGATGAATTGTGAGTGGAATAGTGCAAGATCAGGTTTGAAATGGTCATTGAGACCAGACCACTCAGTATCTTGAATACCTATGGAAGAACCTCTTATTATGTATAATGTCATTTATGTAAATAAGGTTTTTTTCTAGTAGGATCTTACTGTAGGGGAAAAAAAATAAAAATATCCTTGAATCACCAAGGTGATCTTCTCATCACAGAATCCTTGCAATGCAGAGCTAAAAGTTTATTCCTATAAAGTAGAAATAATCATAGCTAACTATATGTGAGGGATCTTCAAAAAGTTCATGGAGGGCCGGCCCCATTGCACTGTGGTTAAGCATTGTACATAGAAAGCTGGATTCCACCTGACTGACTGTAGTTCAAGTACCAGGTCCAGTGGCTTGAAAATCATACTGGAGGCATTTACATGTGCACCCAAATTCCTGACAGGATAGGAAAATGAAGGAAGAGGAATTTTGGCGTGGCCATCCCCCATTAGTGGTTACTTTCTTTCTCCCTCTCCCTTTCTCTCTGCCTCCTTCTCCTTGGTGAATACATAGTCCCTCTTGCAATTAAAAAAAAGTTCATGAAGAATACATATTACAAAAAGGCAATGCATGGATTTGAAATTTTTTACACCAAAATAAACTTATACTTTAATTCCATTTTCCATGGATTTTTTTTTTTTTAACATTCTCTCGTACAAAGAAAAAAAAAAGGAAAAGAATGTTTTTGCAAAAGCTTAAAATGTCCATCTGCCCTTCAGGTTTGATTCTTGTGCCTCATTTTGCAAACCAGTTTTGTTCTTTGTCTGAAATAGTCCTGTCCTTCATCATGAAGAAAAACTGTTTGTTCCTATTATGAGATTGAATGATCAGTTGAAGACTATAGTTAAATGAAATTTATAAGCAATAGATTTTGCCTGAGAAATTTTGAAACCATGAAAGGGTTCTCTTTTAATTTGTTTTCATAATATTGACTAAGCTTTTATACAATTTACTTTTAAATTCTTTTTGACATTTATTTATTTCTTCCATGAACAAGACAAAGAGAGAGAACACCCCCAACAAGGTCTCAGTACTGTGATCCACCCCCAGCTCCAGCCAGCTCCAGAGCATGAGTATATGAATGCCCCACATACTTAGGGAGTTCTCTAGGTGTACACATGGAACCTTCTCATGTGGATCAGTCTCTCAGAGCTTCTCATCTTATCAGTGTGCTGCTGTCTGGCTCTCTTTTTCAGACTTTTGAGTTGATATTTTTTAACCACTTAAAAGAAATTGTCAGTGGGCACATGCTCTTGCCAGGAGGGAGAGAAAGAGAAAGAAGAGGGAAAGTGAGAAAGCATCCCACTGTGAGCGATTGCCATACTATAATACCGTCTCCATCTCTCCCTCCTTTTGAGATTTTGGTCACACATGCACCCAGCATGTTTCTCAAGCTCTCAGGTTTAGGACTCAAACTGCACAGTCAGCCTTGGGGGATCCAGTCACCTTAACCACCATGCCATGGGTTGGCCCTTGATTCAGTCTTACTTGAAAATAGTACATTAGTTGTATTAATTTCATTAAGAAAGTATGACCATAGACTAAATTGGCATGACTTGATTTCATTCAGAAGTTGCTTGTTTCCTTCTAGTATTTTTGTACCTGCCATTTGGAGACCTGGCACTAGGGTAGTATTTTTACTTTAGGTGGCATAAATGCAGATCATACAGATTTTCTAGACATAGCCAAATGACTCCAAGAGATAACCCTGTCACCTACTTTTCAGTAGACTTTTGATATTAAAAGAAATCATTTTCAAAAAGTATCACTGCTGTCTAAACACTATTTAGACATGCGATGATTTTTTAAAAATACTGTTTGAGGCAAGGTTGGAAAGAAACAGTGACCTAGGCATAAATCACATACCTTCCTAATTAAATGAAACAGCATTCATTGCGGCTTAACCTACTCGTGTCAGACTAACCTTGACTCACTTCCAGGGCAGAAGTCTTTCCACATTGTGCTTATTAAGGTCTCTGGTATTTGAAGTAGCAGAATGGCTCTAATCCTCAAATCTGCCACTTTGGTTTACTTGCTAGGCTCCATTTTCCCTTTACTTCTGTACAGCCTACAGGTCTTACGTGCTAAAAAGCCTCTGGTTGCAGAGTTTTGTTCAACATTTTCTTTTATCAGTGAATTGGTCAATTTTATTTTTTTACACCCAATTTTCATTGGTGCATTCTCAAGGCTTAAATAATAATAAAGGACCTGCCATATGTAATATATCCTGGTGTCCCTTAGGTTTTAAAATAAGGTATCTTGTCATAGAGAAACCTAAAGGAACAGTAGTTACACTTTCAAAATTGCTTGTTTTGCTAGTGTTGCTGTAGAAAATGCTTTATAAATAACATTTCAAGACCGATATTTCTCTGAATCTCCTTGTAGCTGCCAGAATGTTCCCAAGCAACTTTCCTCATGTCTACAAAGAAAGTGCTATGTTTAGATAGTGGTCAGTTCTCAACCATTTTCATAGATGACAGCATTAAAGATCAGTTTTATGAAACAGATAATGTGTCTAAGATTTCATCTCTTCTTGTGAAAGATCTGTTTGAATCTTTGTCAGATGGAGCCATTTTGGTGAGGAAACCTGGAAAGCGTTTAGGGCCCCGTTATGGTGAAGTCACAAACCTAATTTTTCTCCGCCAGTTTTAATCTTAACATAGTAAGAAATTTATTGGACAAACTATCATAACCTTCTAGGAGATGGGATAGGGGAAGAAGAAGGGACTGGAAAGGAGAAGATAAAGGGTAGGCTGGTGTTCTACTCCTAAAGAGGGCCATAGAGAAATATGCAGAAATCCTCATTGCTTTACCAGTCCCCTTCCTAGATTAACACTATCTCATGAGGCAGATGGGATATCCTCACTCTAAATTGGTAGAAGGACAAGATTGCCCTCAAAGATTCAGCACAAATGGGATTTGAAGAATAGAATAAAGAATAAATTTAAGATCCATTTATTCATTCATTCAGAAGAAATTTATTGAGTACCTTTCAATGTGCTAGATACTTTTTTTTTAGAGGTTTTTGCTATAGGGCGCATGCGCTTGCCAGACAGACAGGGAGAGACAGAGAGACAAAAAACGAGAAATCACCTCCCCAGGAGGGATGGCCACACTGCTATCCCTTCTCCTCCATTCTCCTCTCGGGATCTTGGGCACGCACGCACATGCGCCCGGTGTGAGTTTTAAACCACCAGGTCTGGGACGTGACCCGCGATCGACATGGGAGTCCAGCGACATAGCCATTACGCTAACTGCTGGTCCCAATGTGCTAGACACTTTTCTAGGTGCTGGGAACACCACAGTACACAGAAGAGAAAAATTTCTGCCCTCTTGGAGTTCATGTACTATTAATTTTTTTTTTTTTTGGGGGGAGAGGTTTTTCGCTATAGGGCACGTGTGCTCGCCAGACAGACAGAGAGAGACATAGAGACAGAAAGCGAGAAATCACCCCCCAGGGGGGATGGTCACGCCGCAATCCCTTCTCCTCCATTCTCCTCTCGGGATCTTGGGCACGCACGCACATGCGCCCGGCGTGAGTTGTAAGCCACCGGGGTCCGAGACGCGAACCGCGGTCGACTACGTGGGAGTCCAACGACATAGCCATTACGCTAACTGCTGGTTCCCAATTCTTTTGAAAAGTTAATTAGAAGATAGTTATTACAAAGTATCTTAGAAAATGATAAAGACAATGGGTCAGGGGAGAAGGAAGGAAGAGGGGATTGAGGGTATGTTGGTATTTTAGACCAGATAGCCAGGAATAGCCTAAATGACATGGTGACTTTTTAAAAAAGTTTTATTTATTTTATCTTGATAGAGAGTACATACATGCATGAAAAAGAGAGAGAAAAATAAAGAAACACTCCCAACAGGGTCTCATCAAGCTGTTATCCCCCTTGCCCAGCTCTCTGTCTCTTCAGTATCTTGGGCATGCACACATGTACTCTACAAGTGTTCAAGCTGACCCAGGAATCCAAACCCACAGCTAGCCATGTGTTTTTCCAGCACTGAAGTTCAGTTTGTTATTGACTGCATCACAAGGCTGAGCCAACTTGGTGACTTTTGTGTAGAGACCTAAATGAAATTAAATCATGCAACTATATGGGGAAGGAACATTCCAAGTAAAGTAAGAGTAAATTTAAAGGCCCTGAGGCAAAAAGCATGACTGGTGTGCTCTAGGAAAAGAAATTAAGTCAAGTATACCTGGTGTACACTGATTGAGGAAGAGAATATAGAAGATAAAGTCAGATGACCAGCAGATGGAGTAAGGGTTAAGTCTCCAGACTCTCACTGCAGTTCGAGTCCTAGAGCAGGTAGCTTAAAACTCATGCTGGGTGCATGTGCGTGCATGCCCAGGATCCCGAGAGGGGAATAGAGGAGATGGTATTATGGCATGGCCATTCCCCTGGGGCGGGAGAGGGGTGTGATTTCTTACTCTCTGTCTCTCTCTGTCTCTCTGTATCTCTCAGGCAAGTGCCTGTGCCCTATACCAAAAATCTCTCTATAAAATAAAATAAAAATAAAAAATAAAAAAAAAAAAACAAGGTAAAGCCAGGAAAATCATGAGGAGAAGAGGGAATTCTGTGAGGGTACCTCTAAAATTTGTGAAAAAAAAAAAAAAAAAACAGAGTTAAAGTTCACATTTATTTGGGGGACAAAAAAAGAAAATTTTGAAATTCATGAATAGCTTTGTCATAATATGCACTTTTTTCCATGAACTTTTGAAGACCCCTCTCTGCCCATGCAGCCAAATTATGTAGAACTTGGGGGCCAGCAGGTGGCATAGTGGTTAAGGTACTGGACTCCCATGTGGCTGACTGCATTTTGAGTCCCAGATCCACCGGAGGTGTGTGCGTGGGTACCCAAAATCCCGAGAGGAGAATGGAGGGGAAGGAATTGCCATGTTGCCCTCTTCTTTGGGGGAGGTGATTTCTCACTTTCCATCTCTATCTGGCGAGGCCACATACCCTATAGCAAAAATTTCTCAAAAAAATTATATAGAAATTATGGGTTATCAGAAGGACCTGAGCTTTTATTTAAAGAAGGATGAAAGCCATTGGGAGGTTTTGAGCACAGGAGAGACATATACTAACTTAGATATACTAACATAATCACTCTGACTACTCTGTTAAAAACAGATTGATAAGCATGGCAGGTTGGAAGCAGGGAGGTTAGACAGGAAGTAGCTGCAATAACCCAGGGTAGAGATAATGGTTTAGATCAAAATATTGTTGTTGTTTTTTGTTTGTTTGTTTTGTTTTTTAAGAGAGATTTTTTGCTATAGGGTGCATGTGCTTGCCAGAGAGACAGAGAGAGACAGAAAGCGAGAGATCACCCACCAGGGAGGATGGCCATGCCACAATCCCTTTTCCTCCATGCTCTTGAGATTTTGGGCACACATGCACATGCATCTGGTGTGTTTTAAGCTGCCAGGTCTGGGACTCGAACCGCAGTCGACTACATGGGAGACCAGCAACGTAACCATTATGTCATCTGCTGTTTCCTAGATCAAGGTATTTTTAGTAGACACAGTGAAAAGTAGTTGAACAGCTAGATATATCAGTCTGAGCCTTTTGATATTGCCAATTTTTTGATCAAGAATTTTTTATTAAAAAAAATAATTGGAGGACAAGCAGTTGGCACAATGGCTATGTTGCTGGATTCCCATGTTATCAACTGTGGATCGATTCCCGGACCTGGTGGCTTAAACTCACGCTGGGTGCATGTGCCTGCATGTCCAAGATCCTGAGAGGAGAATGGAGGAGAAGGGATTGTGGCGTGACCATCCCCCTGGGGGGTGATTTCTCACTTTCTGTCTCTGTATCTCTCTCTGTCTTTCTGGTGAGCACACACCCCCATAGCAAAACAAACAAAAAACATAAAACAAACAAACAAATAAAAAACATAATTGGGCCAGCAGATGGCATAGTGGTTATGTTGTTGGGCTCTCACATGCCTGACTGCAGTTCAAGTCCTGGACCCAGTGACTTGAAAATCACACCTAGCACATGTACATGTGTACCCAAAATCCTAAGAGAATAATGGAGGTGAAGGGATTATGGTGTGACTATCTCACTGGAGGGGGTGGTGATTTCTCACTTTCCATCTCACTATCTCTCTCTCTCCCTCTTTGTCCCCAGAGGGCTCACACACCCTATGACGAAAGCCTCTAAAAACATTAAGTTTAAAAGAAAAACAACAATTTGTTCTTACAAACTTTTTCAAGGTATAATGTATATAATTCTACTAAAGTGATATACTCAATGTGTGGGACATGAGAGTAAGTGAGTCAAAGAAAACTCCCAGGGCTCTTTACCTTAGCGACTGATAAAAATAGAGTTGTCATTAACTAAAATATTGGTGCATTCTAGGTTATTAGTTGGACATGTGCTTGAGCAAGTTAACTTTACAGTTAATATACTGAATTTTAATTTCAAGCAACTAGTTTGTTGCTGTATACCAGTGTTTACAAGTGGACACTAGATAATAATATCATCATGATTCATTGTAGATCCATTTGCATTGCTGTAAAAAATAATAAATTGTTATACTGATTGACGCTGGATTGGTATGATCATTTTCATGTAAGAAAGATTGTATGTTACTTGTATCTTTTATGTAATGCGATTTGAAAAATATGATTTCAATATTTTTTATCACTATGCTGCTTCTCAACTTTTATTGTCTGAGCTCATTTTCTTCTTTGTTTTATGACTTCCTATCACTCTAAATCAGTTAAAATTTAGCTAGAATATATGCTAGTATATACAATTTGGAAAGATTTTCTTTATGTTCCATGATCAAGTGTAGAAAATAGAACCATAGAGTTGAGAAGAGTAAGGTTTTAGCATTTTGGAAGATTGCTTTCAGGAAGCAATGAAGGCAGATATACACAGCCTAAGTTGAAAGACATTCCATCTCACTTACTTGAATGGCCTTGCCAGGAATGTTGTATATATCCATAAAAGTGAAAGTAAAACATTTGACAATGTATTTTCTTTAGGTATGTAAAGGTATGAAGCAAAATATAATGTGTTAAGTCTGGAGTGTTGAGTTATATTCAGATCAGAAATTAGCAAACAGCCATTTGTCAAAAGTCCTGGTAATATGCTTTTAACAAAGGTCATAGTATTTGTCCAGGATGAGTTAAGGATAAGGGTCTATTCGTTTGCTGTGACTTTATCTTTTTGCCTGACAAGCAGTCTCTGTGATATATATCATTGTGTACTATAGGCACTGATTTCTTCTTCTGCATTTGAATTTATGAGGGAAAAAAATAGAATTGGACGGAAAAGGTGTTAGAGAATTTAGAGGAATACTTAAATGAATCATTTAGTTTGTCCAAATTTAGAAACCATAAAAGCTGTTTTTTCAGGGTACTATTTTCAAGATAACATGTTATTTATGAAAATAAGTAGTGCCCCAAGTCACTGGAACGCAGTCTTGGTTTCGTTGCTGAGAAATGTTTCAGTCGAACAATCCTTAGCAGCAGAATTGATCCACATCTTTAACATTTCCATCCCTCAGACATCCTTGTGGTGAAACAAGAAGGGATGATGAGAAACAGGACTGTACCTTTGTTATGGAAATGTGCCTTTCATATATGGTCCTTGACTGAGTACTTAGTTTTGTTTATGATTCTCCATCTTTTTCTTAAGACTCTTATCCTTCTTTCCTCTGTTCTCTTAAAGGCCCACTACAAGACATAAACCAAGTACACAAATAAGACAAGTAATGTAAGACATGATGTAGTGTAACCAAGATACTTTCATGTCTTAAGTCCTGTTTTTACTAGAGGATCACCTGTGAGTGGATGTGAACTTCAAGGTTTCCTGATATGACACAATCATTTCTCAAAGCATGCTCCAAGGTGCCCAAAGAATTTCCATCAAGATGCATCAGAGGTTGCTGATAGTTTAAGAAACTTCTCCAGTCTAATCTCACCCCCTATTTGCATACACAGAGCAGCTCCACTTTCCTCTGTTTTATAAATTGGATTTTTTGTGTCAGAATTTGTAAAAAGAAAGTATATATATATATATATTTATATATATAATATATATATACATATATATATATATACATATATATATAATATATATATAAATATATATTAATATATATATATATATATAAAGGAAATTTCAACCGCAGTTTTAATTGAAAGAGTATGATCCTTGGAGTAAGAGAAATCTGGCTTGAAATTTCAGTTCTGCCCATAGGTGAAGCTTACCTCATCCATCATCACAATCTCTCCACATGTCTCGCAATTGTGAGAATCAAATGAGAGATACGTGCGGAGTGCCTATTGTAGTGGCTGACTGAAGATTTCTATTGGATCAGAAGAGTATGTCCTATTCAATTATTCTGTATTTTACAAATATTATTTTAAAACATTGGGGAAAAAAGCTTCACCTATTTATTAAACAGATGGTTATTGTTTTCTAAATATGTATCCTAAGTTTCTTCATGTGATTTTGCCTAAATAGCTACATCTGACATCCTTTAAACCATCTATCTACTTTTATGTTTCTCATCCCCACAAAATGCATAAGCACTTCAATTATATTTGATTCTCTAGTATTTATCTTACTTCTTTTTAAATTAGTTGAATTTGGAGATGTAGAACAGAGGTTCTCAAAATTTTACCCTCACTGTATTGAAATATCAAACCGTTTAGCCCTTAGGGTAGTTAGTGCCCTCTAGTTGGTTGCCTTAGTAATCTTGAGCAGCCTTGTCTATTTACTCTAGTCTGCCATACAAATGTTATCATTACCTTTTTTTAAAATTTTTTGAAAGGTTTTTGCTATAGGGCACGTGCGCTTGCCAGAAAGACAGAGAGAGACAGAGAGACAGAAAGTGAGAAATCACCTCCCCAGGGGGATAGCCACGCCGCAATCCCTTCTCCTCCCTTCTCCTCTGGGGATCTTGGGCACGCACGCACACACACCCGGAGTGAGTTTAAGCCACTGGGTCCGGGACTCGAACCACAGTCAGCTACATGGAAGTTCAGTGACATAGCCATTACGCTAACTGCTGGTCCCTTTTTTTTTTTCTTTTTTGTTTCATTTCCTATATTTATATGATAACATTGATTTAGAGTAGTATGGATGGCCTTTCCTATCCTCTTTTCTTTTTCTCTTTTTGTCTTTCCCTTACTTCCCCTTCATACTTTCTTGTCTTCAGATGGCCTGATTTATAACAGCCAACGAGACTGGTAGACTTGAAGATAGAGAACATAGGTAATTTGATGAAGGGAGTCAGTCCAGTTCTTTTTTTTTTTCTGTACCTTAAGGCCTACTTAGATAGACTTTATTTACACATTAAGGGAAAAAATGTTTTGTCAAGTTGACTAGTTTCCCTCTGTGTTTCCATTTGCTTTGAACAAAATCTACAACAGTCTTGTGTAGATTGTGTTTATGTATTGGGGTCCATGCCAAATGAAAAAGTTAGATGTGCACTAGCTTCCATAATAGGAACAGCATGAATTGAAACAGAAAGGTAATAGAAACCAGTGCAGGGTGTCTAGGCAAGATGAGAAAGCAAATTGCTTGGAATATGAATTACATGATGACTATTGTAATGCTCCTATTATTTTCTGAAAACTTAGGATGACTTTATGTTGAGCTTGAACCAGAGGGATTACTGTATCTATTCTGGGTGCAATCTATAAGAAATGAATGAAAGCAGGTGAACACTGACAATATTAAAATGTCATCGTTTGTTTTACAATGCAATCACCACTTTTCTGATCGCCAAGTTAGTTCTTCCGTCTCGTCCATCGTTGTCAGTAGTTCTTATTATTAACTCTATAAGCTCACATAACCTTGTAAGGATGGTTTTAAGTATTGTTCTAGAGGTACAAGGGCATTGTTTTTAATGTCTCACCCTCTCTTGCCCACAGAATACAAGGCAAAATACAGACTTGAAGTATTATTTTCTTTTGTTCTGTGCGACTCATGTATTTTCATTGATTATAAACAAACCTTGCATTTGTGCTTATTATTACCTGATGATAATTCAGGCTAAACCAGTGAGATGTTAAAATTCGACTTGATGGGAGAAATATTAGTATTTGCACCAAACTTGGTCTTAGAGATGTGAGCCCTTTTGCAAGAGTGTATTTTTGATTAATAATATCAGAGGGCAGTTAACAGAATTGCAGAGTATTACAGATTGCATTCAGGAAAGAATGTGGTGATGGCACTACTCTTCATATGCATGAATGTGACTGAAGGGAATAGTAATTATCTGCATTCCTTTTCACTTTAAGAACCTGACCTTGTTGGTGATTGTAATCACTATAACTTGATTACAGTTCTTAAGATTTCAAGTCATCACCACTGTCTTAAACATTACCCCAAATCAAAGAAAGGATAGTGGTGAAACTCTAGAAATTATTAAACTTAGGTAAAGCTTCTCAATTGTATTAGTAATAGAATCAGACATATGTGATTCTTTTTTATAAGGACTCAAACACAGAAGAACCTTCAAAAAGTACCAGTAGCTGTAAGTTTTAATTGGGATGGAAAAAATTAAATTAGGAATATTGTATTTTGATAGATTCATTAAGGCATTCAGCTTTTAAAATTCTTTAAATCTACAATATTGGACATTAATATTTTCTGTTTATAATCTTGAGAACTTTCTAAAAATGGATGAATAAACGATTATACAATAAGAAGAAAGTTGTGTAGAAATTGATAAGGAATTTGCTTCTCTCTCCAGTTATCCCTGATGCTTTCTGTCCTGCTTATTTGGCAAATAAGTTTCCAAATCCATGGGGTTTTCTTTTGCCTTTTCCATGGCAATGTAGAATTTCTAAAGTAGTCAAGTTTGGAAAATCATTTTTTCCCCTACTCTAATTGTAGGGGTTTAACTCTCATCTAGGGCATCAGAACTTCAAAGTAGCTCTGATATAAAATTCTTATAATATTGTTTCTAAAAAGAATTAGTGCTTAGTATAGCCCTTGGTACTAAGGAGGAATTCAGTTAATATTTGTGTAAGGAGGAATATTGAGTATATTATAAATATAATTAATAATGAACATAAAGTATACTCTTTAAAGATTTTTTTCTACTGCTAGACATAATACTTTCTAGCCAAAAACTCCCACATACTTGTTTATGTGAAATAGACCATAAATGGTTAGCCAGCCTAAGGGGTTACATGTTTGAATATTACCTCTAGATTAAGTAACCTTGCAGGTTTTGCCAGGAACTAAAGAGTTTTTAGGGACACAGGACTCACAGTGCTATAACCAGGGACATCCCAGGCAAACTGGAACAAACCGGTCACCTTCAAAATAATCTCTCAGCTTGAGGTTACATTGCCTGTAGGTAAATCTTTCTGGATAATTTCTTCTATTAAAACCTAAGAGTCAAATGAAATATCCTTCCATTTACTTGAAATATACAACATTATATTCAGTGTAGAAGAAATAAAAAGAAAAGTATAAAAAATTATTTTCATTAAAGGCTATATCTTTCATTTCAGATGGTATTAGTAGAGATTTTATTACTAATTCATTTAGTATTTATGAGTCCACTATGGTTGTCAGTTATCCTTTATGACATCATTTATAAGATTACTGAATAGGAGCACATTTTCTAAGCTGAAACATTTAAGATAGTATTATGCAATTCTTTAGTAGCTGAAGATTGGAAGAGAGAGTGCTAGGTGGAGAATTAACCTCTGAGTTATTTTATACACTAGGGGCTTAGGGTAATATTTGCAGTGGTATGGAAACAAATTTAAGAATAAAGTGTGTAGTAGAACTTCATAATGAGACACATTTTGAATATGACATAGATTAAGTATATCATGTGAAATATAACATCACTATGCAGTAAATTCCGATGCAAGGGGAACCAGCAGTTAGCGTAATGGCTATGTCCCTGGACTCCCACGTAGTCGACTGCGGTTCACGTCCCAGACCCGGTGGCTTAAAACTCACGCCGGGCACATGTGCGCGCGTGCCCAAGATCCCGAGAGGAGAATGGAAGAGAAGGGATTGCGGTGTGGCCATACCCCCTGGAGGGTGATTTCTTGCTTTCTGTCTCTATGTCTCTGTCTGGTGAGCGCACGCGCCCTATAGCGAAAACCTCTCAAAAAAAAATTCCGATGCAGGTAGCATATGCTATCCCATACCACATACTACAGAACAAAAGGTATTTACAGTTAGCATAGTGTTATTTCTCCTAATATTTTTTTGCTTTTAGAAAATGCATTGCAGAATAAGAATGTAAGTTAAATGAACTTATATATAATTGCATTTGCGTTTACATACATATGTATATGCATGTTATTTTCATGTATATTCATATACATATAAGGGGACTTTGATAAGTTCATTAAAAATGCAATTTAATTGCAACTCTATTTTGGTGCAGAATGATTTTGAAACCCATACCTAGTTTTTTCATAATATGTATTTTCTGTGAACTATTTGAAGACCTCACGTATGTGTCTTAAATGGCCACTCGCCACATCTTTAAAGTTGCATTTCAATCTTGGCTGAAAATCATATTTAGAAATTGTTTTGGTTTGTATGCATATTCCTACAAATGACATGCTAATTTATACTTTTAAAAATATTTTTGCATGTGGCATAATTTGAAAAGACACAATTTTATTAAAGTGTTTGGATTAACAAATGTTGGTGTCAAATGTAAAAGCCCACAGCAATAGAGTTGAAAATTTAATTGTAACTCAATTTTAATATATGCCTCAAATATATGTCCCACTATATTTCATGAAAATATATTGTTTATATTTCTCACTTTAAAGACCATTAGAAGACAATGAAAACATACTTTCAGGAAAGAAAATAGCCCACATAGTTTTTGAATTAGAACCAACGCTCTCCTGAGTTTATTCTGTTCACTTGAATGCAGTTTTATATATATGTATATATATATATATACACACACACACATATATATATATATTTATATATTTCTAAGCCTAATAATATTCACAACACATTTCCGTAAGCTCAAGCATATGATTCTTTATGGGAAAGGACAAAAAGAAAGCAAGTATATTTTGTGAGTTAGAAGGGAAATTGAACATAGGACATAGAAAAGGCAATGCCAAAAGGCAAGGAAATGAGTGCTGGGAAGGGCCATATTTTTAATTACTTCCAAAGGGCACTAGTATATGTTTTATAACCATTCATCTCTGTTTTTATGAAGTGCTAACTCCTTGAAGCACAAAATTACATATGTGTGCCTGAAGGCATACAGAAAGAAAACACCAGAAACCATAGCTGACTCTTTGCCCCTGGTTTAATATGTACGGTTTTGGAGAGGTCTGAGAGTCCAGCTGAATCTACTGATTGTGATTAGCTTTTCAAGAAGACAAACTATATATTCTTTCCAATGAAAGCCTCTTATTCAAAATTTAAGTTAGATTGGAGATGATGCTTTAAGATTTTTCTCCCTGATTAAAAAGTAGCAAAAGGTCTTTTGCAACTCTAGTATTTGCTGAGAACTTTTATATATCCTTCTGAATAATATTGTTTTCTTTTAGATCTTTTTTCTTTAAGTTTCAGTTATTTATTCCATGATTAAGAGACAGACAGAAATATAGCATCCTCAACAGGGCCTTGATGCCAGGATCCACCCCTAGCCTCAGCCAGCCCCAGATCATAGGCTCATGCATGTCCAATGCATGGAGTTATCAAGCCACAAACCGCCAACTTTCTCATGTAGGTCTGCCTTGCAAAAGGTCACATTTTTCTGCTGCTCTACTGTTCACCCCCTCCTCCTTTTTTAAGAGAGTTTTTAATTTTACTGTAGGGCACACACACTTGCTGGAGTGACAGTGAGACAGAAAGCTAGAATTCACTCCCAAGAGGGGATGACCATGCCGCAATCCCTTCTCCTCCATTCTCCTCTTGGGATTTTGGGCATGCATGCATATGTTCCTGGTGTGAGTTTCAAGCCACCAGGTCCAGGACTCAAACTTTGGTCGGCTACATGGGAGTCCAGTGATGTAATCATTATGTCATCTGCTGGTCCCTCTTTTATACTTTTTAAAGTTCACTTATTTATTTCTTCCATAAGAGAGAGAGAAATAGAGCGACAGGGAAATAGTCACCCCTAACAATGTCCTCATGCTGTGATCCACCTCCAGCCTTAGTCAACTTGGACCATAGGCACACATTCATGCCTCACAGTTAGGAGGGGCTCCAGGACTCAAACCAGGGATCTTCCCATGTGGTCTAATTGTGCCCCTCTGTGCCACTGCCTGGCCCCACTTGCAAATAGAAAATTTTGATCATTTATTCTTAGGTTTTTCCCAGTCCTTAAAAGGAAAACTCATAAAGATTCTTCACAGGCTAAACCAAATAATTTGTTGAACCTAATTCTAACATTAAGCTCTTATTTGTATACTCAGTATCTAAATCTAATTTGACTCTACTGATAACCAGCTTTAAAGGAAATAGTCACCCTTTGATGCTTAAAGAAGACTCTAATTTTAATAATGCAGATTTAAAGAGACAACAAGTGTTTTACTGGTAATTCACTGACTTCTCTTGATAGATATTCCAATTTGGGAAGCCATTTTCTAATGGTTCTGGCTAGTCTTCAGTAGTGGATGATGTGGGTTCCATGAGGAGTGCCTTGTTTACTTATATAGAAAGCTAAAATAAAAGGGGCAGATAAATACCTTGTACAGCTAAAAGTCAGATATACCACTTAATATTTTCAGGTGGCAACTGCACTATCATTTCATGTAAAATTCCTTTCATTAACTATAAAAAACAAAGCCTGCCTGCCAGGTGTTTGGAAAGCAGCGTAAGATCAGTAAAATGACAAAACAGTCAACCCCACATTTGCAGTAGATACAATGAACTACTCAAATAATAAATTTTTTAAATCTGTCTTTTGCAAAAAGAATTTTTGCTTTTCATCTCTTGTATTTTTTAATGAAAGCATCTCAATTTTTGCTCTTGTTTTTTATTTTTCTTTTCTGTCTAAACTAACAGACATGTTGTGATAATCTGTACTCAAATGCAAGGTTTGAGAGAGCGCTGTAAGAACCTACATACAGTGTGATAGAGAAAGGCCTGTGCAGCTAAAGACTTGAACATGTAAATACCCAAAAGAAAGTACCACTAATCAGCTTTTTCCATATTCTCTATCAGACAGTGATAATTTAAATAATCTCTATTATACCACTGGAAAGTTGTCAAAGTAAGTTGGTTTTGTGAGGCCTGCGGGTGGCATTGTGGTTAAGGCCCTGGAATCCCACATGGCTGACCACAGTTTGAGTCCTGGACCTGGTGACTTGAAAATCATGCCAGTTACTTGTGCGTGTGTGCCCAAAAATCCCTAAAAGAGAGTGGAAGAGAAAGGATTGCAGCATGGCCGTCCCCTCTAGGGCAGTGATTCTCACTTTCCCTCGCTCTCTGTCTCTTTTCAGTGAGCACACGTGCCCTATGGCAAAAAAAAAAAAAAAAAAAAAAAAATTAAAAAAAGAGAAGTAAATTGTTTTTCTTAAACATGTATCACACATCTTGAGTTTATGAACATTGATCCTGATAGTGATCATTGTTATTTGTGCACATGGGTGTGGATGAATAAGTGAACAGGCAACTTACAATATCCATTGCTTGCATATGTGCAGGTTCTTCTGTGGTTGACCTTATTCCTGGTTAGTGCAATCTGCATTGCAACTCTGACTCTTAGATTCTTGATGGCATTGTTCAAACAGAGAAAATGCATATACGCCTCTTCAGGAATACAGGACCATCTGGTTAGAATTGCTTTTAATGGCTGCATTGAATATTAGTAGTTGCTTGTTAATACACAGAGTAGGAAGAACCATATATTATAGGGTACAGTAGTAGTCAATTCTGGGCACTCACTAAGGCAAGAGTAAGTTTTGCATTGCTTAACTGTTCTTCCTAGTGTTCTTTTAGGTATGGTGCCTGGTTTTCAATTCTTGCTAAATATTTCATTCTTTTTTTTTTTAAAGCTTTGGATTATTTCTTCCATGGGAGGGAGAGCTAGAGGGAGATGGGGAGGAGGGAGGGAAGGAGAGAGAGAGAGAGAGACACCCCCAGCAAGATCTTTAAGCCATTACCCACCCTTAGACTCTGCTAACCGGGACCTTGACAGCTGGCCTACAGAGAAAGGCCTCGGGCCATGAACCTGTAACCTTCCCATGAGGATCCAATTGTATTACCTCTGTACAACAAATATTTTGTAATGCTTAGTTCCAGGAGGCTTCATTTTAACATGATCTACTTTCTTTAATATAAGGCATTCGTAACATTGTTTTTGTTTTTTAATTTAGTCAAAAGAAAGTTAATTATCGTACTCTTTGGAGTAGAAAATGTTGTGAATTTAAATATATGTTGTTTAGAAGTCTAATAAACAAAATATACTTCTTAAACTGTGGTCAAATACAAATTGAAAGCAACTACCATCTGTAGAAAATTTTTCATAAAAAATCATGGACTGAAGGAAAAAGCATGTCATTGTATATACCAACCTTTCTTTATGCATTATCCACTAAAATGACATTTCAAAAGATTCACAGTGGGTAGCATATGGAATACTCCATAAACACTGATTAGATTTAATAATGTTTGTATCACTGTTTGGGAACATGTACAAGGAATGCGACAGCCATATATTATTAACATCAAAATAACTCAGAAGAAAAGCTCCTAATTAAAGCAGAACTGGTTTAGAAACTTAGCAAAATTGCAGCCAGAAATAACCACCTACCCACCTGCCCGGGACTTGGGACTTTCTTTTATGTATGCAAAACAGACTTGATTCCTAGAGCTTTGAGCTGGCTGCTATGAAAATTATAATGGGCTGTGACAATACCATTTTCAGCCTGTCCAGAACTGCACAAAACCTACTCTCAGAAGGACAAAGTTGCTGCTCGAGTTGAGGTTTCAGTCAAGTGGCATCAAAGGAATGCAAGACTGTGGTCTTCAGTTCTGCTGAGCTGCACTCGGTGACTCTCCATGATTGATTAATATCTTTTTGCTCTGCAAATGTACATATATTAAGTTCACCATCAGAATAGGAAAGATTCACTCATGGCCTGCTACAGTAATTGATGCACCCCTGTCCTGGGGAGCAATGGATGTAATTCTCTTGTGTTTTCATAGATGGAGTCTCTGGGGATTTTTTGGTTTTTGTTTTTCGGGTATTTTTTTTTAAGAGAGATTTTTGCTGTAGGGCACATGAGCTTGCCAGATTGCCAGAGAGACAGAGAGAAACAGAGAGACAAAGTGCGAAATCATCCCCCAGGGGGGATGGCCAAGCCGCAATCCCTTCTCCTCTATTCTCCTCTCAGGATCTTGGGCTCGCAAGCATACATGCCCAGCATGAGTTTCAAGTTGCCAGGTCTGGGACTTGAACCATGGTCTACTACATAGGAGTCCAGTGATGTAACTATTACTCCATCTGCTGGTCCCTCTGTGGGGTAATTTTAATCAGTCATTTCTAGAAGAGGGAAACAAGAGCAGATTAAAAGTAAACAAAGCAGGAGTTCATTTTATAGGACTTTCGAAAATGTGTTTGAGAAAGATCTCTGCTTATAAACTGGACAGTTTTACTATAATTAATTTCTAATATTCAACAGATTTTATTTTTATGGGAAAGCGTCTTTGGGATTAGGAAGTTTCCATGGTATATACTTAGCCCTTTTTTGAAGCTGATATTTCCCTAATACTTACTTTGCCTTTTTAAATAGCATTTTTCTTACCCACCCTATAATCCATTTAATCAATTTCTTCCTTAATTCGTGTAAAAGCAAAGGTGTCCCTACAGATGTAATCTCTATTTTCCCCGACTGTTGTTAACTTGGGGCATATATTTTCTTGTTTTCTAATAGTATCAAAACATATATGTAAACAGTATTTTTGGAATCTAGTTTAATCATACTACCATTTTGCTTTAGAAGTAAATTATCAGCTCTTTAAGTTATCTCACTGCCCCGCCACACACACACACTTTCTTTCTTTTCTCATAGTTTTGAGAGAAAGAAAGCATTCCCCAATGGGTCATAGTCATGCCACAGTCTTTTTTTCTCCAATTCTCCCTTCTGTCAGGGCACATATGCACATCATGTGCCTGGCATGTTTTTCAAGCTGCTAGAACTAGGATTCGAACTGGGGTCAGCCTTGTGGGATCTGGCTCCCTCTGCACAAGGCTTAACCAGCATGCTACAAGGGCCAGCCCTCATACTGTTTTCTCTAGATCTAGTCTCTGTTACTGCTCTTATTTAGTTTATATGTTTCAGCTTCAATCTAATATTGATCAAATGTTTTTTCAAATTGACTGAAATTCTTAGAACAACAGTAAATGTACAAATACTTAAATGCTTCTTTTTTAAGTTCATGTATTTACTTCTTCTAGGAGAGAGGATGGTGAGAGAATGTCAGGGAGAGGAAGAGGGAGAGAGAGTGGGAAACAGAGTCAGGCACTCCCAATAGTCTTCATGCTGCCAGTCTACTCCAGCCTCATTTAGCCAGGATCATGGGCACATACACATGCACTCAGCATGCTGAAGGAGACCTTAAGACATGAACCTGGGACCCTTTCATGTTGCCTAAGCATCACAGAGTGTTGTATCACTGCCATGCCAACGTGACTGGCCCTCTCTTCTACATGTTCTCTTGCATACTTATCCCTATTTTTCTACTGTTTCTTTGTAAGTTTCTTTCACAAGAGTGAGCAAGAGAGAGAGAGAGAGAGAGAGAGAGAAAAGGAGGAAGGAAGAGAGGGAAAGTTTCAGCATGCTGTGATCCTCCCCACAACCTCCCAGCCAGCCAGAATCACAGATACACGTGTGCATGTAGGCATGTTCAAGTTGACCTGAGATCCCAACCTGGGCTCTCCATGTGGCTCCAGTAACACACAGCAGCACCCTACCATCTGCACCACCACAGTAGGCCTTATTTTATTTTGATTGGAAAAAAAATAACTTATAAACTGGATAGCAGTAAAGTGTGACATAAATAATTTATTAATTTAATTCACAAAACAAGCTCAAGATACTTCTCATACATAATAGACTAATGTACAGCCACATTCACATTCATCACTTGTCCCTCAGACTTAGTATTTTTATCAAAAAATTCATTCACTAATGAATATTAGGAAGCACTACACATCATTAAAAGTCTTTACTCCTAGATTATTTCCTCCAATGTATTACTATATAAATATATTCCTTCCACCTTCCCCTTTTCCATCAAAAAATAGCTTTAAGGCATCATGATAAAAATGATAATGTATTTATAGAGACAGGATAAATCAAAAGCAGTAAAGATGAAAAAAATCAGATTAGACATTCCATTTGCTTACTCAATATGGTGTCTCTTATGCCCAGGTTTCCATCTTTACAGAACTTATTGGGTATGTTTCACCCACACTGCAATCTAACTGATTTTCTTTTCTCTGCCATCTGCTGTTCAGTTAATATGTGTTTGGATGTGTGTTTTATGCAAAAGAACCAACAGCCTAACATTTTGGCACACTTTACTTTTATGTCTTGACAATGTCTGGTCATTTGTAGATAGAAGAGGTTTTTGTTTGTGCATGTGAGTGAGTGAAAATCACCTTTCCCCACACACCCTGGTAAAATGAGAAGGCATTGAGAGGCTAAAAGGAAAGAGCCCACATTTAAACATAAATAAACACTAAATAAATCTTATTTCATAGCGCTTCATGTATTGATATATAATGGAAACATATGCTAAGAATTACAGGGTTTAGTTTTGGTTTTTGTTTTTCTGAAACCATTCAACTAAACCATGCACTGGAATTTGTAACCTGTTCTATCAGTTGTTTGGAGCTTTTCACTGCATTGAATTTCCTTCGAACAGACAATGACTAATTTTAATATTGTCAAACATCAGCCTATTGTCTAAGGACTGCGACATTACAAAGGAGAGAGGAAGAGGACGTGAGAGGGAACCAGTCAGGTTCTCTGCTTATGGTCAGCTTAATCAAAGAGATTTTCTGTCTGTTGTAGTCAATAAGTCTAACTCCATTGCTGTTCTCAGGGTAACTGCATAGCATTTGGAAGCCTTCTCTTGGCATTGTCACAAAGTAGCTCTAAAACACAGGTCTCAAAGTCTTTCTGGATACATCTACTGCCAATTTTTCTGCCCTCTCCCCCACCTCAACACACACACACATGTCTTTTCTCTGAGTGCCTAAGCAAAGCCTATGTATACTGAATTGCACAGGGAGGAAGGATAAAGCCAAAGACCCTTTGAACTTGTACACAGTGCACAAAAGCCATGAAATTTTTCAGACATACAAGTAAAATTGTGGATTCACTCTGTGTGTGTGTGTGTGTAAAGTTTGCCTTTTCATTTTTCTTTTTTAGTGTGGTAAAAAAAAAAAAAAACACATAACATGAGCTCTCTCAACAAATTTTTTAAATGTGCAGTATAATATTAACTATAAACACCCTATTAGACTGCATATCTCTAGTACTTTTTCAACCTATATGATTTGAAACTCATATTATTGATTAGTTAACTCCCCACTCCCCTCTTCTCTCAGCCCCTTGCACCATTCTACTTTCAGTTTCTATGAGTTTGATCCTTTTAGGTATTCATGTAAGTGGAGTCAGTCCTGCAGTGTTTGTCCCCCTGTGATTGGCTTACTTCATTAGCATAATCTTCAAGGTTTATACATGTAGCATATGTTGGGATTGCATTCTTTTATTCTTTATTAAAGAGTTATTTTTATTTAACTATATTGATTTTATTTATTATTTTTCATTTGACCAGAGAGGGATAGTGGGAAAACGAGAGAGAGAGAGAGAAAGCAAGTTGCCAGGTCCGGGACTTGAACTACGGTCAGCCATATGGGAGTCCAGCGCCCTTAACCACCACACTACCTGCTGGCTCTGGGATTGTTTTCCTTTTTAAGGCTGAATAATATTCCATTTTATGTATATACTGTATTTTATTTAGTCATACATTGATTGCTCTGTAGATTGTTTCTGCTTTTTGATTATTCTGAATATCACTGCAATGAACATGACAGTGCAAGTATCTTTTCAAGATCCTGCCTTTTTCTTTTTATTTTCCTCCAAGTGCATTCTTTGAATAATACATTGACATTGAAACATGTATGGTTCCTAAGATCACGTAATTCTTTGAGCTGTCAGAAGCACCTAGAGACAGCAAACACATTAAAGATAGATTTGCAGTCCTAGTTTATATCCATGTCACAAACTGAACACTACTGAAGCTATTATGTTATTGTTTGTTTTCCTCAAGCAGAAAAATTTCACAGGGCTCATTTTTATCTCTCAAACAAAGGAAGAAAAGGAAAGTAAAGTGTTCTTTGGAAGTAATACCACCATACTTGAATAACTTTTTCCATGTAAAGCATCTAAAAATGTCTTTCAGGATTAAATAATGCTAGTTCATAATTAAAACACACATTAAGTGATTAATAGAAAAATGCAATATCTACAAGTGACCTTAAAAATTAATGAATTCTTACATGTGGATATACATATACACACATATATACATACGTACAAGGAGACTTCAAAAAGTCCATGGAAAATGTGTATTAAGAAAAACCCACATGGATTTCAAAGTATTTCACAACAAAAGTAACTTGTCCTTTAATTCAGTTTTTTCATAAACTTTTTTAAGTCTCCTTATTCGTATGCATGCAGATACACATAATACACGAACTTTAAAAAATAAAGGTTTGCTGCAGAGCATAGGAAATATGGTATAAGGATCAGTTTTGTTTAAGAAGAATTCTTGTAGTAAAAATAAAATTTGTCTAGTGGAAATTTTTGCCTAGACTTGGGCTAGAATAGCTACTATCTGTATTGAATAAGTACAAGGAAACATTCTGAAATATTGAGGTATTAGATTAAAGCTCTTCATATCCTGAAATGCACTTGTTTTCAACTATGGAAAAAGTTTCAGTAAGTGAAGAGGAGATCAGGGTTAGGGTTACATGATCATCTAATAAAATTTATATAAGATGATGGCATAAATGGATTCTGGTAAATGAACATAGATCTTCAAAGCTTTGAGAACTAGGATTTGGAAGTTTGATGTCAGGAGTGAGAAAAAGCCCAGACTGAAAACAAATAAGAGCCCTTGATAAGCAATTGAGTTTGAAAATATTGTTTCAATGCCATCATTTTATTTTAGAGTAACGTGTCCATCTTTGAGAAAGTTTACTATAGGTTAAATTCAGAATGAGGTTGTCATATATTTACAGATCCTTAACCCTGTTTTAGAGATCATAGGACATAGAAAAGTTGTGCAAAGTATATTTCTTCCATCAGCTTCCTTCAATTTAGAATGGGGAGATCACATAAATTATAAGCCAGCTTATATAATATAGTCAAATGTTACCATTAAAGAAATTAGTTTTTTCAAGATGTTAGTATTTCCATTTTACCTAAATATTTATAGAACCTAGCATTTTACAGCTAGAAGGAAACCTATAGAATTTCTAGTCTTAATTGTTTGATTTTGCAACTGAACTGAAGAAAGCGAATCGCATAGATCACCATGTTCATGTAAAAAAAGGACTAAATCTCTTGCCTCAGTTCTAGATATATCAAATGCACAGAGTTGACCGTTACCTTTATTAGAAAATTTAATTTAGAAGACTCTTCCTTTTTTGTTGCCATTTTTTAAAGCCTCATTGATCATCTTAGGGACCAGCAGATGGCACAATGCTAGACTCCCAACAGGCCAAACACTGTTTGAGTCTTGGACCCAGCTGCTTGAAACTCGTACCCGGTGCACGTATGTGAGCCCCAAATCCAAACAGAAGAATGGAGAAGGGATTGTGACATGGCCATCCCCCCCTGGGGGGGGTATCTCTCTCTCTCTCTCTCTCTCTCTCTCTCTCTCTCTCTCTGTCTCTCCAGCAAACACACACGCCCTGTAGCAAAATTCTCTCTATGAAAAAAAAAAAAAAAAAAAAAAAAAAAACACCTGATTGGTAATTTTAATTAAGTAAGGAAAGATAAAAAATAGTAGAGCAATGTTGGCTGTATTTGAAACTATTACTTAGGAAGGAAAAGTATGGTCAGGGCCAGATGGTGGTACAACACTAATATGCAACACTCGGAGAGGCTGACCCACTGCAGACAGTTTCAGGTTTATATCAGGAGACATTTTTGAGTATGCCAGACATGAGCTTGCCCATGTTCCAGGGCTGGATGAAGACTGGGGTTGGATTGCAGCATCAAGACCCTAATGAGGTTGCTGTGTCTGTCCATCTGTCTCTGTTGGTCTGTATTTTTTGTTTGTTTGTTTGTTTTGTTTTGTCTTCCTCTCTCAATAAATAAAAGAAATTTTAAAAAAGCATAATTGAAAATTATTCCCAAATCTGAAATGGGCATTTAAAAATAAATGTAGGAAAAGTGCTTGTAAAATGGGAAAAAGAGAAAAATAAACTGCCTGTAGAGTTTAGAAAATTATATTGAAGAGTACAATGAAACCCAAGTATCTAGACATTCATTCCAAAGCAGCAGCGTATCAGAAGTATATGATGCAATAAAAATTAAAGCACACACATGCACACTGTACAATAATGAGGAAGTGATTCTCAGATGCTGAGCGTCAACATTTCTAACCCATTTTATATCTATATACAGTTATTCTTGAGTCCGTAGTAATATTTCTTGAACTCCTCTCCTTTATATCCTAACTGTCACTATTCAAAACAATAAAACTCGATTTCCTAGAGACCTAGCCTTTGGCAAAATTCACAGTGACTACACCTTTTGCTTCATTGACATTTATAGTAAAATGATCTTTTATGGTCATTGGAAATTGTTAGCACAGACAGCAGGATCTGATATTTTGCTCTCTCAGCTAGACTTATATTTCCTGAATATTCTATACTTTGGCAGAGAATATCAAGGCCAAGCATATTCAAAATAAAGGAACATCCACTGAACGAACAATAGTGTTTCGGGAAGTGTTAGAGGAAGATTTTGTCCTGACCAAGATCAGCTTGGATAAGAGAAACTCTTCCTGCCTTTGCTCTGTTTGCTTAGGTTTTTCATTTCTCACTGCTGCTCGATAAGCTCTTCTCCATTTTACTAAGGAGCCCACTTATTGGAACTGCTTGTTAAATATTACCATCCCAGTGTTCCAGATACCTCTAACTCAGTATATACCAAACTAGTCACTATTCTCTTCCTCCAAAACAGTGCTCCCTTTCTTATCTCTCAGATTCTGATAAAAAAAAATAAAACACAAGCTTACACAGAGTGTACTCTGCGGCTAGACAGTGGCACAGTGGTAAAATGTGATGCTCTGAGGGGCTGACCCACATGGAAAAGTTCCATATTCTTTTCTAGAGACCTCCCTGTGTACTCTGGGCATGTATGCCCATGATCTGGGTGTGTGTGAGCCTGGAATGGGATCACAGTGTTAAGACCCACTTGGGAGTATTGTCTCTTTTGTCTCTATCTGTCTGTCTGTCTTCCTGGATCATGGAAAAAAAATAATAAATACACTTAAAGGGAAAAAAAAAAAAAAAAACCTGCTTGCCAGCAAGGCTAGAAGGCTCAAGTGACACCCTGTATTCTCCCACTCTCTAACCACTAAAATCTCGTCAGTGACCATGTTCTATGGATTCTACATATTTTCCTATGCCCATCCTTGCTTTCTATTTACAGTGTTATTCTGTTAGCTTCCAGACCATCTTCCCACTGTTAACAGTTAAGAGTCTAAAAACAGGTGACATTATGTTACTCCTCTGCTTAAAAACCATTCATTACTCATTACCGAGGAGGGGGGGGACCTTGAAAACCTTAACATTCATTTCACTCTTTCTAGTATTACTCTCCCTCTGTTTCTCCCTGTGAGCCCAAACTACTTTATCTCAGAATAGCCTCAGTTCCTTGATAACTCCAGAAACAGGGACATTTTTGCTCATGTTATTCTTATTGTCTAGATAGAAAAATCCTTTCCATACCTCAAGAGGGAACTGGAAGGATACTTCCTTCTGAAATTTTTCCCAGTAATCCCAGAATCACTCCTTTCTGTGTGTTTCCACATCTTAAAATTTTTGGGGGGGACCAGCAGTTAGTGTAATGGCTATGTCGCTGGACTCCCACGTAGTCGACCGCAGTTCGCGTCCCGGACCTGGTGGCTTAAAACTCACGCCGGGCGCGTGTGCGTGCATGCCCAAGATCCCAAGAGGAGGATGGAGGAGAAGGGATTGCGGCGTGGCCATCCCCCCTGGGGGGTGATTTCTCGCTTTCTGTCTCTATGTCTCTCTCTGTCTGTCTGGCGAGCGCATGCACCCTATAGCAAAAACCTCTCAAAAAAAAATTATTTTGTGTGTTTAATTTTATTCATTTATTTTAAAATTTTTTTCTTTTATTGTTTTTTTCCCACATTTAACCACTGTGCAGTGTATAAAATAAATCTTCCCAGCATACATATGCTGCATATTAGTCCAGTCAAAGATGTTACCATACATGTCATCTGTTTTCCACTTTTGTGTCCATTAAATGTTTTGCCTTTTTCCCCTTTGATTCTCAACCTCTTACTCCCCACTGCCTATTGTCCTCCCACAGTCTCTAGTATCCAGAGTTGCTCTCTATGCCTTTATACCTTCCAGTCTTTAAGTTTCTGTCATATAGTGCAGACATTCAGTATATATTAAGTGGGGGTATACAGTGCCTTTCTTTCATATCTTGGCTTGCTTTCCTCAGCATTAAATCTTCGATATTTGTCCACTTTCTACCAAATGCCAGGGTCTCATTCTTTTTTATGGTTGATCAGTACTTCATAATGTATATGTGCCACACTTTTCAACCCATTCATCTGTTCTTGAACATTTGGGTTGATTCCATGTCTTAGCAATTGTAAATAATGCTGCCATAAACATGACTGTGCAACTGCTTTTCTGACTGAGTGTATTTCCATCCTCTAGGTAGATACCTAGGAGTGGAATAGCTAGATTGTACTCTCTAAGGAAGACATATGAACAGCCAAAAAACATATGAAAAAATGTTCAACATCCCTTTTCATAAGGGAAATGCAAATCAAAACGTAAGTGAGATACCACCTAACCCCAGTAAGAATGCCTAAGATTTAAAAAAAATAATAATAAAGAATGATAAGTGCTGGTGAGGTTGTGGTGAAAAGGGGACTCTCCTACACTGTTGGTAGGAATGTAAATTAGTGCAACCACTTTGGAAAACAATATGGAGGTTCCTAAAAACCCTCCAAATAGAGTTTAGTTTATTCTACAGGCACTTATATTTTATTTTTTTGTCACAGACATATGCACTTACCAGACAGAAATAGAGAAAGAAGGAAAGAGGGAGAGAGAGAAGGCATCCCCCAATAGGGTGTGGTCACACTGCAATCCCTTCTCCTCCATTTCTCCATGCTGTTGGGATTTGGGACATATACAGAATGCAACCAGCATGTTTTCCAAGTTCCTAGTTCCAGAATTCCAACTGAGCTGTCAGCCATGTGGAATCTGGCTGTCTTCGCCACTAGGCCACAGCTGCCCACACTTAAATTTTTTTAAACAAAGAAAAGCAAGTTGTATACTAATAAACATGTTGGCTTCGAACATAGTTTTGTACCATGAGGGTATAGGGAAAGATACTGTGTTCAAATCCTGACTCCACCACTTATTATCTAGGTGGCACTGAGAAAGTCAGTTGCCTGCACTAAGGTTAATTTCATTATGTGTAAAACAGAGTAAATAAAGGCAAGGATGGGTCATAGGGCCATTGGGAAAGTTAAATAAGACTATGCTTGTTAAGAATTTAGTGCAGGACTTGGTTCATTGTAACAGTTCAATAAACATTAGCTCCTGCTACTGCTGCTCTGGATATTTATCTGTCTCCCAACACTAGTTTATAAATTCAGTAAGGGTTAGGAGCCTTGTCTTATTACTTTCTTTTTCTTTACTTAATCCCTAGCAGTTCCTTACACTTATCACTACTTAGTAAATGATGCAGAGAGCTGAATTTGAGGTAAGGCTGGAGGTAGAACTTGATCTAATTAACTCTGTGTATGTATTCCATGAATATTAAATAATAATACTGCCATTCCAAAATAAACACATTGATCTAAAAAAATTGTTAAGTCTGGTGTGACTCTAAATGCAACTATTTATATGCCAATCTTGATAGTTGTGTTTTGCCTAACACCTGTTATTTTTAACTGCCTTTGATTCTATGGAACATTCTTAATAATTTATCAAATGTACTTTAATTGGGTATTCATATAATATATTCTCTTCTCATCAGTAGTTGAGAGCCAGCACATATATTTATTATAATTTGGACAGTTTTCCATTTCCATTAGTCTTTAGTTTTTTTGTTTTTGTTGTTAATGCATGTGTGTGTGTGTGTGTGTGTGTGTGTGTGTTGCTAGAGGGAACATGTGCTAGCCAGAGAGAGATAGAGAAACAGAGATAGAGGGTGGTCTTGCTGCAGTCCCTTATCCTCCATTTCTCCATCCTACCACGGTTTTGGGAATGAATGGATATATACTCTGCATGATTTTTAAGACACTGCGTCCAATATTTCAACCATGCAGTTGTTTATGTGGGATCTGGCTAACTACTAGGCCACAGTGCTGGGCTTGTGAGTATGCATGTTTTTGTTTGTGTACGCATGTGTATGTTTTCATTTAGGTAGCATTTTTTTATGCTTTTAAGAAAAGAAAATCTGATCCTGCTACATTCATGTTTAAATTCTTCAGTGACATATTTTTCTCAGGAAAATGTTCAATTTGCTTAATAGACCTGTAGAATCTGGTTCCTACCGGCTTTGGGAGCCATCTCCCCTCTCTCCCATTTACTCCATAGGCTCTACCATCATCGGGCTTTTCCCTCTTTTTTTTTGTGTTTCTATTGGGTCATCAGGAAAGTCATGGCACATTTTTACATGGAAAACTATATTCCAGCTTTCCCGATGACTTAATAGAATATTTGATATCTTTCCTAGTTTCCCTTACCCTATCCCACTGCTCCTTCCCCCTTCTCTTACCATTAAAGTGTCAGTTTTAATGTCTTTAATGCTTTCAAGAGGCACTACCAGCCTGATGCTCCACTCCTATCACCCACAAGTCTAAGTTAGGTCTCCCAAATATATACTCTAATGACAACCTATGCTTTGTGTTCATATTTTTCAATTTAAGAAATAGTTTGTGTTTATTAACTAATTTTTTAAAGTTCCTTTTTTGCATAAGCCAAAAGAGGCAGCACTCCAAACAAGGTCTTTACTATATGATCTTCCTCCAGCCCCAGCCAGCTTTGCATCATAGGCATGTGTGCATGTGCTTCGTGTGCCTTGCATACTCAGGGAGGTCTCTGAACACAATCCTAGAACCTTCCCATGTTGGTCAGCCTCACAGAGCATTGTATTTTATCACAGCACCACCATCTGGCCTCTGTGTTTGTTTAATGTAAGTTTTTTTTTTTTTTTTTCAATAAGCTGTTATTTCCCAGGAAAGCAGTAATGTTGTCTGAATATTTACTACTCTGTCTTTAGCAAGTGGAAGATATCTGGCATGTAGAAGGTGTTTAGTCAATATGTTTGAATAAATGAGTTCTGAAATCACTCTGTTGGTATCTAAAGAAGGCAAAGAGAGACTGTCTTCAAAGCAAGAGTAAAAGAAAGATGCACAGAAGATAAATGTTTGTGGAAAAAAACGTAAAAATAAATAAATTAATTAATAAAAAAACAAATAAACAGAACACAGGCTGATGAATAAAAAAGAAGATACATGGAGAACAAAGAAACAAGAGTAGAGAAAAGAAGCCGTGCTTAGTGTATGTCTTACCCTCTAATAATCATCACATTTGTGGCTGTAACTCGAGGTTGATTTGAAAGCATTTTTTTCCTAACTAATTATTTATTTATTTAAATCCTTTTGTTATTATTTTTTAATTTAATCCGACAGAGACAAAGAGAGAGACAGGGAGAGAGAGAAAGCAAGCCACCAGGTCCAGGACTCACACAGTGGTCTGCTGTGAGAGATTCAAGCGGCTTTATCTACCACGCCACCTGCTGGCCCCTGAAAACATATTTTAAATTCCAGTCCATATGTGGAAAAAGTGAACTCATTACAAAATGTTTTAATCTCTCCAGTACCATCATTGTCTTCTATATATTAAAAATTGGAGACTTTAGTTCAAAATCAATATAATATAGTAGCTATACTATCTTTGTTATAGTACTTAAATGTCCTCTGCCTCAGTTTTGTAATCTAATTTTTAATATAATTTTTAGACTATATCCTAAACTATTTTAAAGTACTATATTTAGTCCAAATAAAATTAATATATGCATTCTGTATTCTCCTTTTAATGTAAAATATTTGACAATGCATATTCTTCACATAATGCTTGGTTGGTAAATTTCTGCTACTTTAATTATACATAGATATTACTTTTAAAAATATTTGAAATAATTTCTGACTAAAACATCCAGGTTAAATGGAAAAAAAATATTTTGTTTTTAGCATTTAAGAGATCTTTTCTGACAGATTGTAAAATTGAAAAGCTGTCTATATTTTTCAATAGATGATATATTTGTGACTTCCTTTTATTTAAATAGGCAATTATGCCATGTTGCTAACTAAAGCTTATGTGAAGGTTAAGTGGATCTCAAGTTGATTTTTCCATGTTCTTCAACAATCCAGCAGTCATGATATTTAATATTTGAAGTTTTTTATGGATATTGTAAGTAGCTAATGTACTGCCTATGAAAATGAGAAATTGTAAAAACTGATTGGACTCAATTAGCTGTAAGATATACATATAAACTCCTTCATCCCCAGTGCTCTGCTAATGCTTATTACAGTTCTAACGGCACAAGGTTTCTGTGGCAACAATTCCTCTTTACATCAGAATTACGTAAAGTAATAAGCACTTTACTCTGCCTAGTATTCGAAGGGGTGCTATTTTTACCATTTAGAAGGCAAGGTATTTATAATATCTATCTTCAGCCAGTTTACGAAGAGGTAGGTTTTAATATAGTCCAGAATAATACAAGATATACATAATAATGTGAAGATAATAAATTCCTTTTTATTTGGGTGAAGTCTGTGGAGGAATTATAACTATTTTGAGTTGAGTGTTAAGTCCATATTGTTACTATATTACCAAAGAATATAATCTATAAGTTTGTATGGAGTCACAGAAAAATTGAGATGATAAAGTTTCAGACAATTCTGTGTAATGCATAACTACCCAAGTAAATGTGACCACTGCTTCTCTAAGTCAGATTTTAAAATGAGTTAATATAAAAATGCTTTGGGGGACTTATGATACACGTTTTGTAAATTAAGTCTAGATTCATGATTGAGATCATGTTGTTTTCAAGTTATTAATACTTTCAAATGGTTAGCATTTTATCTACTAGAATTTTAAAATGCTGTACATATTTGCGTTTGTAAACCCTACAAAGGACACTTCTTTTAGGCAGAAGATGATGCGATTTTAGTTCACAATTATCTAGAATAACTTTCAGGCTTGAAAGATCAGAAATACTTGTAAAACAAAGAATTTGAAAGGGGACTAGTAAAAGGAAAATTTCTCTTTCTACTGATACTTGTTTATATGTATTAGTTATATCCCACTTAATCACTTAAGGTTATATTTATTTCAGGATATAAATTACTATGAATTACTCTCACTTGGAAATCTGTTGTTTTCCCAGGGTTCTTCTCTCTAAATATTTCAAGGTTGTCCTTGAAAGAAGTCACATCTACCTTTAGATCCCAGGATATTTTAATCTTCCTTCCCAAAGTGCTCTATTCTTTGTTGCTGTTATAGCTGTTGTCACTATCTACTGTGGCACCAAAGGCCAAGATTTCTGGGTCTTCGGGAACAAATGCCCTTTCACTACTGTTCCTACCATTCTCTTCAGTAGTTCCTCAGGGAGCTATGTCAGGAGAGTTTCTAGCATCAATTATACAGTGTGTCCATAACCAGCCTTCCCATTTCACCCTAAACATGGCTATAGGCTTCTCCCTCAGTGCTCTCAAAACACAGCAGAGGGCAGGCTGCCTGACCCAGTCAAGTCAATCACAATAGTCCATAACAGTTTCTAATGTCTCTGCTATATTGAATCGTAATCCAAAGTAAGAGTCAGCACCAGCCCAGTTCAAATCACTAATGGAAACAACCTTTCTCCTCATTCTCTATAGACACAATCCAGTTAAAAATATACCCACTTTATATTGTATATAGAAATCTATAGGTGGCTATAATGATGCCTTGTATGTCTATGACAAGAAAATGGCATTTGGTTTCTAGAATCAAAACTGCCTATAGGCCACCAAAGCTTTTCATAAAATGTATTTTATAATAAGTTATTTATTTGCCAGGGATCCCATGACATACCATTAAGATTTATTTCCTTTAAAATGTAGCCTTTGGGTCAGCAGGTGGCATGGTGGTTAAGGCATTAGACTTTCACATGGCCAACTGCAGTTTAAATCCAAACCTGGCAGCTTGAAAATCACTCTGGGAGTGTGTGCCAAGAAACACAGGAGAATGGAGGAGAGGAGATTGCGACATAGCCATCTCGACATAGGCCGGGGGTGATTTCTCACTTTCCCTCTCACTGTCTCTCTTTGTCTCTCTCCAGTGAGCACACTCACCCTATGGCAGAAACCTTATGAGAAAAAGTGATCTTAATTTCTATACTCTAATGTGAGAGGGAAATAAAATGCCCAGTTTTAAATTTTATCTACTATAATGGGGTTCCCCAGAGAAACATAATCAATAGGAGATATGTATACACACACACTCACATACACACCATGTATATAAATGTGGATATTTATTATGAGAATTAACTCACATGATTATAGAGGCTGAGAATTCTCACCATCTGCCATTGTCTGCAAACTAGAGAACAAGGAAAGTTGATGTCACTTTAATCCAAGCCGAAAGGTCTGAGAAGCAGGGGAGCCAATGATGTAAATCCTGGTCCCAATCTGAAGGTCCGAGATCTGTGAGAACAATGATCAGTCCTAGTCTGGATGTTAAGAACAAAGATCTAAGAGCACTGATATCTGAGGACAGGAGAAATGGATGTCCCAATTCCAGAAGAGAGAGAATTCTTCCTTCCTCAACCTTTTTGTCTATCTGTGCCTGCAAAAGATTGATGTTCACCCATCAATCTGGTTGGAGAAGATCTTTACTCATATACTGATTTAAATGTTAACCTCTTCTGAAAATACCTTAGTAGACACACCCACAAATACTGTTTTACCACTATCTGGGCATCTCTTGACCCAGTCAAGTTGACACATGTTAGCCATTACATCTACTAAAGTATCTACTAGGGCAGCATGTATTTTTTTTTTGAGTGAGATATTTTTGTTATAGGGTGGGTGCAGTTGCCAGAGAGACAGAGACAGAGAGACAGAAAGCAAGAAATCACCCCCTTGGGGGGATGGCAACACCGCAGTCCCTTCTTCACCAGTCTCCTCTTGGGATTTTGGGCACACACACACTCATGCTTTGCATGAATTTGAAGCCGCCAGGTCCGGGACTCGAACCACAATTGACAACTTGGGAGTCCAGCATTGTAACCGTTATGACATCTACTGGTCCTGAGGACAGCATCTAGATCTAAAGATACAGACTTAAGCTGACTTTCACAATGTTTGTCAATATCTTAATTATTGCATATTTGGCTTTAAAATGATTGAAGTATATCATTATTAAAATATATTTAAAATGTGAAGATTGATGACAATATGTGAGATTAAAATTTATTCTCAAATACACTGAAATATTATCATTAAAATATTTTTGGGCCAGCTGAGTGGTGTGGTGGTTGAGGCTACTGGATCCCAGATGGCTGGCTGACTGTGCAATTTGAGTCCTGGAGCCAGCAGCTTGGAAAAATTCACCAGGCATGTGTGTGTGCATGCCCAAAAATTCTGAGAGGAGAATAGAGAAGAGACCATGGCATGGTCATCCCTCCGGGGGGGAGGGGGGATTCCTCTTGTGCACGTGCTCTCTCTCACTCTCTCTCTCTCTCTCTTGTGAGCATACATACCCTGTAGCAAAAACTACAAAAAGAAATTCTTACTGGATAAAGTTGGCTGTGCAATTAGTTTATGTTAAGCTTCATAGAAGTTTTTGTTGTAAGTACTCAAAGTCAGCCCCATGACCCATCCTGCACCGCAGAGTTATAATGAGGCTCAACTCCTTCAACAAATATTTCTTAAGATGCTGTACAGCATAGAGGTTAAGATCATGGGTTTTGGAGCTACGCTCAGTTTACTTAGATTTCTGTGATTTACCAGCTATATGGCCTTGGACAGGTTGTTTTGTTTTGTTTTGTTTTGACCTCAGAAAGCTATTATGCAATTAAATGGGTTAATCCACGGAAAGCATTCCACAGTGCCTGATGCAAAGTAAATTAATAAAAGAAAAAAAAGTGGTTAGGTATAATTAGCACTATTGTTACTTTTGATTGACTCTTTTTGTTACTGCTACTATTCCTACTATGTGCTTTGCACTGTTCTAGGTGCTGATGAGTCAGTGGCCATCAAGATGGGCAAGGTCTACTCTCATGGTCCATGAGAGTAAGTGTGGAATGATAAGCAATAAATGAGTAAATAAAATAAAAGAGATAATGTCAGATAGTGATTAAAATCATAGAATAAAATAAAATAAGCCAGAGTAATAGTGATAGGGATAGATATTTTAGATTAGATGGTTGCAGAAAGCCTCTCTGAGAAGGTGACATTTGAGCAGAGGTTGAACTACCCGCTGGAAAGAAGCGTGCTAGACAATAAGAAAAGCAAGTGCAAAGGACCTGAGTTGTCTGTGACCTAAGTATGTCTGAGAAAAAGAAAGAATGTTAACATGGCTGGGCATAGTACTTAAGAGGGAGAATGACATGAGATTGGGTTGTAGAGGTGGATAGAGAATGGATCATGCAGAGCCTTATAAACCACTGGAAAAAGTTTGGATTTTATTTCCAGTGTTATAAAAAGCTATCAGAAGGTTTTTAGGAAGGTATTTACATTTCAGATGCTGATAGATACCATTAAAAAAATCAAGTAGAGATGACAGGTAGGCAGTTGATTATTAAAGAGTACCTCAGGGGAGAGATGCAAGCCAGATGTAAAAATTTGAGTGTCATCAGTATAGACAGTATTTAAAGCCATGTGAACTGCTGAGATCAACTAGACAAAGAAGAAAGAAAGAAAAAGAAGAAAGGAAGGAAGAAGAAAGAGATAGAGATAGAAAGCTCAGGACCAAGTCCTTTAGGGTACTGTAACATTTTCTATAAGTTGCCAGAGAAAGGAAGTGAACAAAATCTTTTCAAGACCCAGCCTTCGGCTGGCACAATAGTGCAGTGGTTAAGGGAGCTAGATCCCACATGGGTAACCACAGTTTGAATTCTGGCCCCAGTGGCTTAAAAAACATCCTAGCCATGTGTGTGCAATGCCCCAAATCCTGACAGGATGGAGGATTGGAGGAGAAGGGATTGTGACATGACCATACCCCATCAGGGGATGCTTTCGCCCTCTTTCTTTCTTTCTTTCTTTCTTTCTTTCTTTCTTTCTTTCTGTCTCTCAGTCTCTCACTGGCAAGTATATACACTCTCTGGCAGTTACAAAAAAAGACCCAGCATCTGTTGCACAGGTGGTTGTTTAGTAAACTGTGGTTCTGGAAGCCACATGGCCTACTATTGGTTTAGATCTTGAGTAGACCTGAAAACTTACTGGATGTGTGTGCCTCCAAGATCTCAATGAGTTGAAGGACTGAGGAAGGGAATCCCAGTATGATGAGACCCTATTGAAGATGCCTGCCTCTCTCTCACACGCACATGTATATGCACACATGGACTCTTCCTCATGAATAAAATTAAAAAAAATTTAAAGCATGTGGGTGCATGTCACAGAAACTAAGAAAAGTGACTAACTGTGTCTGATGTTGAGATTCTTAATCAAACTCAAATCAAATTCACTTGCCCTTGCACTACAAATCAAGCTATAGACAGAAGCATGGTTAAGGAAAGTACAGCTTTATTGCCATGGGCGAAGAAAGGAGAGATATCAGCTGATGACAAAAAAAGACCTGGTCTCTCTTGAGTTCCAAGCATGTAGTTTGGTTTGTAAGTTTTTGCCACAGGGCATGTCGGCTTTCTAGAGAGGGACAGAGAGAGGAAAAGTAAGAAAGAAAGTAATCAGCCCCCGGAATGTATGGTCATGCTTCAGTCCCTTCTTTGCTATTCTTCTCTTGTAATTTTCAAACTACCAGGTCCAAGACTTGAGCCATAGTTGGCCATGTGGGAGTCCAGCACCTTAACCACCATGCCACCTGCTGCCCCCACCAAGCATGCACTTTTAAGGGCAAAATTAAGGGTGGAGGTCCCAGGTGCATGGTCAGCTCAGTAATTGGTTTAAGAGGGCATGGTCATCTCATGGACTTTCTTGATTGGTGAGGCCTTAGGTAATCAATTTCTATTCAGCAAGGGAGGAATCATCAGGTTTCTGGCCCTATTCAACCTGGTGTCTATGTGCTTACAGTCAGTAATTTTTGTGTTGTAAAAGAACTTAAGAATTAAGGTCAAAACCTTATCTTTCCTTCAGATGGGAGCTTTGAGAATCTTATAACCCTTATTCATGACTGATATTGCTTATTTTGTCATCTTATCAACCATTCCCTAATGCTTATAGCATAGAAACTAATTTCTGGGCTAGTTCCTTGGCACAGCAGTTGAATGCTGTGTAGAGGCAGCCAGATCTCACATGGTTGACCACTGTTTGGATCTCTCAAGGTATATGTGTGTGCATGCCCAGCATGCTGGCAGGAGGCAGGGAATGGAGGAAGGGGCATTGCAGCATGACTGGAGTAGTGCCTCTTCCTCTCTCTTTCTCTCTCTGCCTTTGGCATTAAAAATAAAATGAAGAAACAGGGACCAATGGGTGACGTGGTGGTTGAAGCACTGGACTCCAACGTGACCAACTGTGTTTTGGCTCCTGGACTTGGCACATCAAATTAAAGATGATAATAATAATTCACAAAGTCTTTAAAAAGCAATTTCTGTAATAAAAACAAAGGCCAGTAACAAGAGAGTTTCCAAGTTCTTTGAGAAGAATTGATATTGGTTTATTAAAATAACATAGACACCTTTACAGCAGGAATTTGGGGACCATTGCAGGAGAAAAGGAGTGATGGCCACATTGTACTTGAGTTGGTAAAATATAAAGGATCCCTTCATTCCAAGCAGCTTAGAAATATACCTTACTTTTACCTCAACTCTCATAATTTTCAGTTTAGCAAATTTCCATTTTTTCCCCTCAATAGAAGAAGAAACTGAGGGTCCAGTTCTTTTTAGGGAGTTCCTGCTTGATTTCATGACCTCAAAGGGAGAGCAAAGGGAATGAACATTGGATTTGGCAACATGAAGGTTATTATCATTATAAATACTAAACTTCTACCATATGTAAAGAGCTAGATATTATGCCAGAGACTATCACAATTATTTTATTTTAACTCTAGATGTATGAATGTATGGAGGCAGAAAGGTTTCATAACCTTTTCTTGCCCATCTAAAGGGCCAGCACTCCTATAACAAGAGACAGGTTAGCAAGAAAAAAGCATTAACTTATTTAAGCCCAGCCATGATGGCAAAGCCCTGCTAGGATTCTGTGTTCAACAGACCTAACATAGAAGGAGGCTTGGTTTGATTCCTTGCCAGTCTGAAATCTGAGAGCAGCGGTGCATGCCTGTGGTCCCAGAGACTGAGCAGGCTGAAGCAGGAGGATCATGAACTCAAGGCTGGCCTGGGCAATATAGCAAGATCCTATGTGAAACAGCCAGGCATGATGGTACATACCTGTTGTCCCAGTTACTAGGGAAGCTAAGCAGTAGGATCAAGATACATTGAGACCTTGTCTTGAAAAGAAAATAAAGTGGCTAGCAGGTGGTATAGTGGATAAGGCACTGGACTCCCATGTGGCAGACCATGGTTTCAGTCTCAAATCCGGATGCCTGAAACTCATGCTGGGTGTGTGTGCGTGCATGCCCAAAATCTTGAGAGGAAAATGGAGGAGAAGGAATTGTCATGTGGCCATCTCCCTTAGGGGTTATTTCTCACTTTCTACCTCTCTGTCTCTCCAGCGAGCACATACAGCCTATAGAGGAAAAAAAAAAAAAAAAAAAAACTCTAAAAAAAAGAGAAAAGAAACAAAAACCAAATTTACTTAATCAAAGGTTTATGTAACACAGAAACCTTTAGAAATGAAGAGCCAAGGAAATCTGTGTTTTTTTTTTTTTTTGAGAGAGAGGTTTTTGCTATAGAGCACGTGCGCTCACCAGAGAGACAGAGAGAGACAGAGAGACAGAAAGCGAGAAATCACCCCCCAGGGAGGATGGCCATGCAGTAGTCCCTTCTCCTCCATTCTCCTCTCGGGATCTTGGGCACGCCCGCACACACGCCCGGTGTGAGTATAAGCCGTTGGGTCCGGGACTTGAACCGGTTGACTACATGGGAGTTCAGCGACATAGCCATTATGCTAACTGTTGGTCCCAAAGCCTGTCTGTTTTTATGCTTGATTATGAACGAATGGACAAGTAGAAATGTGATTAGACAAAAAGTTGTGCTGAGATGATGTTAGATGGAGGGGAAAGGGGGCAACCCAGTAAGGCCTGTTTGTCTAGATTTTTCTGGGACTTTCTGCGGAGAATTCCTTCCTTCTGGGTATGGGAATTAACCATAGTAAATGTAGGTGGTATTTAAAGTCATGGAATGAGACTCTTCTGGAATTAGAGAGTCTTCAAGGAAGAAAATAGAATTTTTCTGGGCTTATGCTTGCTATGAGAGAGAGGGGTTAGTTTCTATGACTCAGACCTGCCATGGGAAAGAGGAATCCTGGTTTCTCTGACTGACTTCTGGAGAGAAAGAGGAGTAGTTTACAGGAGGGCAAGAAAGGTCAGAGAAACCTTACTTCTGAGTCCCTTCTAATCTCCTTCAGTTCAAAGTAGTCATCATGACAATGTGGCATAAATTGGGGTATTATTTTCTACCCCCCAACAAGTCCCTATTATTGAGTTTTACAACTCTGAAACTTAAGTAGTAGTTTCCTGACTTTTTGAAGAGGTTGTTTAGAATTCAGGGCATAATAGAAGGAAAAAAATATGTAATAGTAGATGGTATAGTCCTATAGAAATGCAAATTTATGGTGGGAGCATTATTTGTAATAGGAGATTTTTAACCTTTTTTTTTTTTTTTTTTTTGAGAGGTTTTTGCTATAGGGCATGTGCGCTTGCCAGAAAGACAGAGAGAAACAGAGAGACAGAAGGCAAGAAATCATCCTCCAGTGAGGGTGGCCACACCATAGTCCCTTCTCCTCCATTCTCCTCTCGGGATCTTGGGCATGCATGCACCCCGCGTGAGTTTAAGCCACCGGGTTCAGGACTTGAACCATGGTCAACTACATGGGAGTCCAGTGACATAGCCATTATGCCAACTCCTGGTCCCGAGGTTTTTAACTTCTTTAGGATAGAGATGAAGCCTTTAATGATCATTGTAGCAATCTCTATGCTTAGCATAGTACCAACCAGTATCTTGTATTCAGTGGGTTTTCAAAAAATAAAGTAAAATTTTCCTAAATGAAATAAAAGGATAAACCAGAATACTATTTAGTTCCTTTTTACCTGCAGTCCATGTAGGATTTGATGATGTGGTTGCAATTGTGAAAGATTTCAGTGCTGACTTATGCCATCTATCCCTTTTACAAAGTAATCACTTTGAAGATAAGTGAAGAACTTAGGAGATTGGGTTGCTATTCATTTGTTACTTTGAAGATAAACCATTCCCAGACTTTTTCAAATTTTCTTGCTTTGGTTTGCAGACAGAATTTCTGAAATCAGTTTTTGTTCTATAAGAACAAATTTATGAAATTGTATATCACTACATGGACGTGTTTTATCTAGTGAAAAACTGTATTACAATAAATGCAGAAAACAGATTTTGCTTTTTTGTTAGCTTTGGCTTTTTCTCTGTGTTGTACAGATGTTGAGCTTTCTGAAATATACAGTTTAGTAATTTGCATTGCAAATAAATTACAAGTAAGTGACCTTTGCAGAGTGTTCATGCCTAGCAAGTCCCTGGTATGAGTGTTTTATTTAGGGAAGAGAGGCTAGAAGACAAAAATCTCTATTTCATTCTATGCAAAGAAAGGATATTGTCTTATTGCTATTATACGTAAGGTTTGGGATGTTTAACATTTTCTTAAAAACCAAAAATATATGGTGATAGTATCAAAGGTAAAATCAATGTATATGAAGCATTATGCACATTTTTGTTGGTAAAAGAAAGTGAAGTCTATCTGAAATGTATTAATTCGTCAGATCTATTGACATCGAAATGAACTTGAAGGTTAAAAGATTTCATGTCCCTTGTTGCAGGGAAGGGACTGTTATGTTGCTAATATAAACTAATACTTACGTAGCATAAAAAAGAACAGAGATGGGGGCATCTCACTTTTAAAATAATAATGTATCCTGTAAGTGTCACCTGCAAAGTAATTTTCTAGAAATGGTCTGATTTCCCCATTGACTTCCATCGTAAAGCTATAGCTGTGTTCCCATGGAAAATAAATTTGGCCCCAGGTTATAATAAAACACACTGAAAAGTTCAGTAAACCTTATGAAATCAAGTATTTCAAGGCTCAATTATCAGTACTGATAAAATAATACTATCACCAAATATTAATATACTGTGGTGGATCTTAAAATAGTATGCCCCAAACTGTCATTTTCCTTCTTTTACAGTTCCAATTCTATTACTTTTCCATCTAAAGAAATTTTACCTCTATGATCATTATGATTTTTAATGAATTTAATTCTAATTTTAAATGTTGATTTTACTTCCTTTATGCTTAGTTAGTTCACTTCCCTTTCTTTGAAACATTCCTATCAGTTAAAAACAAGAGTTTATTAGCCTCAGAAAAAGACCAGAAGGAAATGTTGGAAAATGCTCATAACACTTGCTTTTACATTGGAAATTTTGGATGACTTCTTTATGTCTTTGTATTTCTAAATTATACAAGCTGTATATTTTTATGCTTGATAAAGAATGAGTGACCTAGTGTCTGGAATTGTGAGAAAATAAATTTTTGTTGCTTAAGCAACCAAGTCTGCGATATTTGAGCATGGAAGCCCTAGCAAACTAATACAAAAGTATTTATTTGTTACAGATGTATTTACAGAAGTGACAATTTGATTTAATTTTAACATCTAGTGATTGCCTTTGAGGTACTATTGTATCATGTTCCTTAACACAAAGCTACAACTTTACAAAGACTGCCAGAGACCAATATGAAAAACTGTACACCATGTACAACAACATGCTAAAACTCTATGAGAGTCTTGGAGAATACTTCATTTTCGACTCTAAGACTGTGAGCATCGAAGAGTTTTTTGGTGACCTCAGCAACTTCCGAACTTTGTTTTTGGTGAGTAATAAATCTTAAGCATTTCAAGGACTCTTGCTTTTATTTTTAAATAACTTCTTCTGTTGGTATTTCATGTACCTTATTGACTACATTGATTTCATGTTATAGTTCTTTAACAGGAATTGACAGATATTTTATACCAGTGACAGAAAAAAAAATTGTTGGCCAACTTAAGGTATAATGGGGACCTAAATATATGATCTTCAACTTTACAAATATATGGGGAATAGTCTACTGAAATTTTATAGAATGAATGCATTGGTACTTAAGTGACCCTGATCTGTCTGTAGGATAATATTATAACTTTACCTAGCTGAAAAAATAATATTAATTATTAATTAACTAAAAAAATCTTTGAATAATTTTTTTATAGTTTTTTTGCTATAGGGCATGTGTGTGCTCCCCAGAGAGACAGAGACAGAGAGACAGAAGGTGAGAAATCACCTTCGGGGGAATGGTCACACCACAATCCCTTCTCCTCCATTATCCTCTCAGGATTTGGGGCATGCACATACACAAGCCTGGCCTGAGTTTTAAGACACCAGGTCTGGAACTTGAACTTCGGTCAACTACATGGGAGTCCAACAATGTAACCATTACACCATCTGCTGGTATCTGAATAAATATTTTAAAATGCTGTGATTTTTTAAACAAGTTTCTTTCATAGCCTAAATGAGAGACTGATTTTGAATTGCAGTATGTAAATGACGTTTGAAAATGTGGGCTCTTTTCTTAAACTGTAACTCTTGGAAATAATAGTAAATATTAGTATTAATTGGAAGTGGGCAATTGAGATGCAAGTTATGATGCTAGAAGAAAGCAAAGGCTTTGCTGTATAAGTGCTGTAGAAATACATCTTATACTGCATCTAATGAAGGAGTATAAGGAGCATAGACTGTAATTACAATAGCAACAGAAAGATATACTCAGCAGTTGATATCAGACAGGTAAAGGTATGTTTGCAAAAAGTAACTCTGGCGATTATCCCTACCCATAAGATTGGTTAGCAAATGATTTCACTGAGTTTGAGATATGTTTCTATCTCCAAAGCAGTTGTTAAAAAAATAAATAAAAAAAAAACTCCCTCTCTTAATCAGTGGTATTGCCTCACAAAATCAGCTGATTTTGGTGTGACTTGAACAATCTGTGAGATATAAATATGCCTGCAGAAACCAGTTACTATCATCTAGTAACTCAGGACATAATACCCACACTTGACAATTAAACAAGTGGCTTTGGTAATAGGAGCTAAACCAAAACTTCCATAAATGTGACCATTTGTTTCCTTATTTGCTGAGAATATTAGCTGATTTTGGTCTTTGCCTCTTATTAGAGATACAGATTTAACTTTTTCACGGCATGTGTGCCCAGAATCCCAATATGATGGAGAAATGGAGGAAACGGCATTGCTGTGTGACTGCGGTCCATTGGGGGATGCTTTTTTCCCTCTCCCTCTCTCTCTCTGTTTCTCATCTCTCTCTGATGAGAGCACATGCCTTCTAGCAATTAAAAGAAAAAAACTTAAAAGTTATAATTATGGGCTGGTTCCATAGTGCAATATTTCGGCACTATACAGAGGAAGCTGGATTCCACATGGCCAACTATGGTTGGTGTCCTGGCCCTATAGGCTTGAAAAATATGCTGGGCAAGTGTGTGTGCCCAGGATCCTGAATGGATGGAGAAGTGGAAGAAAAGGAATAGTCTATAGTGAGGTCCTGTTAGGGATCTTCTCTGTTTTTCATGTTTACTTGTGAACACATAGACACCCTGGTTATATATACTTGAATTATTTTCAAATAGAAAAAACAAAAGTATGTTAAAAAGTGATGAAGGATCAGAAAATATATTTACTTCATTTGACACATTGAAATAATAAATACATTATTTTTGTAACATCAATGATTACTGGAGAAGAGTGATCTAAAGAGTAAATAATATGCAGTGATTGAATGTAAAAAGATTTTAAAAATAAAAAATTATGCAATTTGAAAGATCTATTGTTTCATAATAAAAATGGAAAAAAAACATAAATGTAATTGTCAATCTGCATTAAAAGTACCTTTAAAAAAATGTGGACTGATTCCTAAAACATATGCCCCTTTACCTACTCAGTACAGACACATAGTGATAGTGTACTTCTCCCATGTTACATCATTCTTTTAAAGACAGTTCTGGTGTTGTAGCCTATGTGTACATATTAACCAGATGCTTAGAAAGCTCTTTACAAAATTGTACAGGTTGAGCATCTCTAATACGAAAAGCCAAAATCTTAAATGCTATAAAGTCCAAAAGTTTTTGAGAGTTGACGTTATGCCACAAGTGGAAAATTCCATACCTGATGACAGGTGATAGTCAATAATGCTAAAATACAAGAATATTGTATAAAATTACCTTTAGTCTATGTATCAATATATAAGGTAGTATAAAAAATAAAAACAGATTTCATGTTTAGACTTGGGAGTCCCTCCCCAAGGTACTTCATTATGTATATGCAAATGTACCAAAATCAGAACAAAATCTAAAACCCAAGACAATACTTTTTTAAAAATTTAATTTATTATTATTATTTTTAATTTGACCAGGGGGAGAGAGAGAGAGAGAGAGAGAGAGAGAGAGAGAGAGAGAGAGAGAAAGCCAGCCACCAGGTTTGGGACTCAAACCACAGTCAGCCATGTGGAAGTGCAGCACCCTAACCACTACACCACCAGCCGTATCCTCCAAAACACTTCTGATCCTAAGCATTTTCGATAAAAGATACTTGTATTACTTCTTAGATATAACTTGTTTTTAAAAATGTAAAGATGTTATTATTAAGACCTGATTTTGCATTCTGGTATTACCACTAATTAGCTGTATGACTTTAGGTAAGTAATTTAATCATTCTAGCTTTCCATTTCTTTTATTTTCTTTTTGTAAATCCAAGGGTGAGGGGCTGACATGTAGCGTGGTGGTTAAAAGACACTGGACTCCCACATGGTCAACCACAGTTCAAGTTCTCGACCTGGCGACTGGCTTGCTTTCTAACTTTCTCTCTCTCTCTCTCTCTCCCCCCCTCTATGGTCAAATTAAATAAATACATGAAAAAAGTTAAATAAAAGCAAAGGGTGTTTTTGTTTTTGTTTTTGTTTTCTTGCCAGAGGTCACATGTAGTCACTGGAGAGAAAGAGAAAGAGAAAACGAGAAATCACCCCTTCCGCCTCTGGAAAATGGTCATGCCACAGGCCTTTCTCCTCGATCTCTCCCTTCTTTCAGGATTTTGGGCATGCACATAAGCATCCGGCATGTTTTTCAAGGGCTGGTTCCAAGACTTGAATTGTATGGTTGGCCATGTGGCATCCAGTTGCCTTTACTACCAGGCCATAGACTGGCACCAAAGAGTTAGATATCTAATTTATAAGAATTTATTCCTGTTCTATAAGACACAAGCAGAATTTAAGAGATGATAGAGTCAGAAAAATTACCTACATATACAGGCTATATTTTATGTCTTTTTACTGACTTCATTGTCCATGTAGCTTCAGTACAGAGAAAGAATTTGTCAAAATGTATTCTCATTGTAAATAATTTGATATTCTTATGTCCACTTTGATGCTAATTTAAGGTAGCATCTTGTGGGGGTTGGGGCAGCAGATGTTGTAGCGGTTATGTCACTGGACTCCCACATGGCCGACCGCAGTTCAAATCCCAGACCTGGTGGCTTTAAACTCATGCTGCACATTTGTTCATGCGTGCTGAAGATCCCAGAAGGACAGTGGAGGAGACGGGATTGCGGTATGGCCATCCAACTGGGGTGATTTCTCACTTTCCGTCTCACTGTCTCTGCTTCGCTATCGGTGAGTGCATGCACCCTAAGGCAAAAACTTTTTTCATAAATAAATAAATAAATAAATGTTCATGTCTTGGAAACCTGTTAACATAAACAAAATCTTACAGTGTGTCAACCAATCTGAAATACTGACCTAGCATTTTCTCCTGTCTAGCTGTTACTATCTTTGTCTTACATAACACTACTGCTACCAAGACCCTGTAACTTATGCTATACAGACATAAAGTATTATTAGCCATTTTCTGAACATCCTTTCAGTTATTTATTGTGAACCAACTTGGTTTTGTTAATGCTCTGGTCCAGAGAAAGAGGAAGAGAATAATCTCTCTATATCCATCAGTAGAGAGAGACAAACAAATCAACACAATATAATTTGATATGTGTTGCATAGGAATATGTTAAAATGAGATGATGATACAAAGGAAAAGCTGCCTAACTCTGTGCTGGCCAGAAAAACATTCATGGAGAAAGTTACATTTGGGCAGAGTCTGAAAAATCTATAGGAGTTTGACAAGCAGACTTTGACAAGCAGGTTTAAGGATTTTACACCTGACCTATAAGCTGAAGACTCCTAAATCAACATCACCAACTTCAGTCAATCATTTGTACTCACCATGTTCCTGTTTCATAGTGAGCTTAAAGTGATTTCACTCTCCCAGGGGAGGGACAAACCCTGAAAAAAATACAAAAATTGTAATCGCCAGAAGTTCCCATTTTCTTGGTGCTTTGTGTGTTTGGCCTCAGGGTTCTCAGCGCTAAAAGCATATTGGACTATAGATGGAAGCAATAAAATACCAGTAGTGCTGAGAAGAAAATAAGAGTTCTGATTCATGTGCTACCAAAAATTACTTCCAAATGAGCTCAGAGTTTCATCTTGGGAGATCTATTTGGCATGTGTAGCATAAACAAAATGCACATACCAAAAAATCTTCCTCAGAGAGAGATATCCTCTAAAGTATGGGGAATATGAAAATAAACAAAAGGGATTGACACTATGGATTACAACCTTTTTCGAAATGATCACATTCAATAGAATGAAAGCTGAATGAGGTACTCTCTACATGATACTGTTCTAGTAATTGTTTTTTTTTAAGAATTGTTTATTTAATTCCATCTGTTATTATTTTTTAATTTGTCCAGAGAGAGAGAAAGAGAAAGAGAGAGAAATGGAAAATGAGAAAGCAAGCCGCCAGGTCCGGGACTGATAATGTGGTAGGCCATGTGGGAATCCAGCACCTTTAACCACCATGCCACCTGCCAGCCCCTCTATTAATTATTAATATCACTCATATTATGTATTAGTTAACAAGGATATTAAACATACTCAAGATGAATATACAGTATATTAGCCTGGAAATACACATAGTTAGAAGTATTTCTAAATTCATGACTAAGACTGTCTTTTAGTTAGTTTCTCTGAGATTTCATCAGAGCTTTATAAAAAACCTATAATATAGGCAAGATTAATTAACCACCACTAAATTTAAGTTGAATATTTTGTGGAAGAAAATCAAATTCCATATTTATGTAATATCTAAACATATTTTTTGCTTATTCTCCTTTATGGTTCAGTCATTCTACTAGTTCAAAGAGTTGACTGCACAAATAGTCTTCTTTTCTTTTGAGATATTTTGAATAGAATATTCAGAATCAGTGAACCTTATATGTTTCACCATGCAGTATCTTGCTTAGGCATAAAAATTAATTTCAGCTGTTGGGGAAGTGTTTGAGGCAAGTATTATACTTCAATAACTTTCATAGCTCCCAATAAATTATAGAAAATACTTCTTTTCTCTTTTAGATCCGTTAGTTTCCTGCTGCTTCTGTGTGTTTTTGTTTTTTCTTAAAGAACAATATGTTATTCAGGCACTCTATGAATATTTGTTGTGCATGTATACTCTTTCTATATCTCATGTAGTAGAAATATGGGAATAAGGCTTTGTAGACTGACTAGATTCATTGACATAACTTAAAAAGAAAATATTACCATTATTATATTAATCATGCTAGCAGACTTCCCCTCAATGAAATAAATATGTGCTCGTGTTCATTTGATAAAGTTTGGAACAGCTGTTAAGCAAGCATTCAAATGGCTTAAGTGTTTGAAGGCTAAGTGACATTCATGTTTTTATGCCATTGTTTAGTTTTGTGCTTCTACCTCTTTGGTAGCTTTTGATTCCATCCATTTCTTTCTGAGCCCACTCACACTATTTAAGTTCTAGGCCTCCACCATTCCTCAGCTGGTTTATACCTAACTATACCAGACCTCCTGACTAGTATCTGTTTCTCCTTCTCTTATCCATTTCTATCTTCCAATTCATTCACCACATTCTAGTCAGAGTAAAATGTGAAACACAACAAAAAAGATGATGTTACTTTTCTGACTTCAGATTCTTTCATGACTGCCCTTTAGCCCTGGAATAAATCTAAATTTTTGAAAATTAAAGTGTTTTGCAAAATCAAGAGAGCTATGGTTACTTAAAGGCCTGCCCAGTTTGCTGCCGGATGGGCCACAGTCACTTACAGTGAACCTCTTCTTCCCAAATTGGGAAAGTGAAGTCTGGAAAATGGAAGCAGCAAAACCAGACAACAGCAAATTCCTAAGAGGACCTGAGCCTCTTAGAACAGAGAGACTTTTGAAGCACAATATCAAAACTAGAGGAAGTCTGAGAGGCTAATGTGATTGTCATTATGCCTTAATTATGCAATAGCTGGTATGACATGTTGAGTTATAGTAACCCAGGCCATTGTTATGTTAATACTCATGGATTTTCTTCCTTCTGTCTTTAGTGATTGTTCTTTTAAAATCTAAGCTAGTCTGAGTACTCCCTGTGTAGCCAGATTGGCTTATGGAGATACTTAATTCTGAGAAAATCTCATTTCTCTTAAGCCATCTTCTTCTTACAAGGCCTCAATCACATCTGAATCTAAACTATAATTGGAAAGCCAAAGTGAGCATGTGCATTTAGTTAGATTCAAAAGACTAAATTGATAATACACAGAACATTTTATTCATTCATTAAAGGCAATTTTCTTTTTAAAGAAATGAGGATGAATTTTTGCATAAAACGATTGTGTATATAATTCCTGATCCAAGAAGACTTAAGTTATTCTGACACATTTTTAAACCTTCAATTCACAAAACACTTGACATTTAAAGCAAAACTTTAGAGCACAATTATGAAAGTGGTAGACTTACATAAGAAACCAAATATACTGTTTGACAAAGTAGGTCTTAATCAGTAATATCTGCTATGCTATTTAGAAGCCCATCATCCAAAAATCTCTATTAGATATCTCATAAGTTGATACCTCTTTGTTTTGCCAATAAAATGGTAATTAATATTATGAAAATGACCTTGAGAAATTGCCAGACTCTAATGTGTCTCTTGAATAATATAGTTTCATTGCTAATCTAAATATTTTCAGGTGTCATCACTTGTGAATTCAGGTGTCTGTGAGGGGGTCACATTAGTAAGAACCATCACCAGCAGATGCTATACTGGACTCTCACATGATCAACTGCAGTTCGAGTTCCAGACCCGGCAGTTTAAAATTCACGCCGAATGCATGTGCATGTGTGCCCAAAAGTCCCAAGAAGAGAATGGAGAAGAGATGCAGTGTGGCCATCCTCCCTGGGGGGTGATTTCTTGCTTTCTGTCTCTCTTTTTCTGGCAAGCACATGTGCCCTATAGCAAAAATCTCTCTCAGAAAAAAAAAAAAATCATCCTCTAACTATCCCAAGTTGCTTCTTCTTTCCCCCCACTGCAGAAGGCAAGCTCCCTGCTGTCTCCACTCCCAAAAGTGCATCTGGTGTCATCTCATACATGCTGAAAACATGTTATCTATAGTCACCAATGGAAAGCTGATCACAAATGAGTAATAGAATGCCTACTATTCTAGCGTGATGAGAATATGGCATTAAACAGAACAGACCAAGTTCTGCCCTTCCTGTCTTGCTACAGCTCCAACTCCCCTCTGTTAAATGCTTTTTTTTTTTTTTTTTTTTTTTTTTTTTTTTCTGGCAAAGCTGCTTGGGGTTCCCTTAAATGAAAATGCCTACATATGGGTCAAGGGTGCAATCTCTTAGTGCTCCTTTGCCACCAATCCTTGAAGTACCATAGTAGTGATATGCTAAGAGTAGAAGTAGCCATGTTTCATGGGACACTTTATAAAAATGGTTCCTTTCACTTCTCTTCTTATCCCTTTCTCCTTGGAGGCTTTAAAAAATGTTTCAAGTCCTAGAGACCTAAAGAGGATCCTAATATCTTAAACCCCTCCATTGCTCTCCTTCATCCCCTTCTTTCAGGCACCTAGGCATGTATCCTCCTTTTCCTAGAAGCCAGGAACAAATAAAATGTCATCATAAATCCTTTCATGCAAATAGAGCCCCAAGGGCCCTTCAACTCCCTCTAGTTAATCACATACACCCAGATAATTCCCTTTGAGCTCAGCTGGGACCACCCTGGCTATATAGCCTTAGGTTTATTTTGATCTATTGCAACTCTTTGAAAATAGGCGATCCATGTAAAATATATGGTAACTCTATTAAGCAGAATATTTGACCAGAATACTTCATTCCCCAGCTGTGCCAGAGAGCAGACTCGACTGTATTATACAGATATCATTGAATTTCTCTTTAGAAAAAGATGTCACCTATCAACTGTTGTATTCTGTTTGACTATTTATTTTTGGCTAGAAGTGGATGTTCTATTTTTCTGATATGATTGTTCCTTGTATACAAAAGCTAAATATTATATCATAAGGAACTAAAGGAATATGTAATAATGGCATACATAGTTGAAAGAAAACCCAAATTTTCCAACACGTTCAAAATGCCTATTGGTATAAATGTTTTTTTAAAAATGTGTGCATCTTATTAGGTTGTTGGAAAAGTCAAGATGTATTTTTCTATGCAAAAAAAATGTGTCATGACTTTCTAGGCAGCCCAGTAGTTTAATATTATAAAGCAAAACTATAAATGTTTCTATAAATATTTCTAAAAGTTTTCAGAATTATTTATGACAGTGTGAATACTGCCCTTTAAAAATCCAAGACAGTGTAATAGTTAACAATGAAAATATTAACAAAATTAGTTCAATGTCTCCTTTTCCTATTAAAGTTTAATAAGAACTAGAACCAGGAAACAAATGCAGTAACTTTGTTTCTCACAATGTCACCTCATATATAATTTTTCATGGAGGTATTCCCCATAAATAAGTTATTATTGAATTATGTCCAAACACCAGGAAGTAGGAAAGTTATAAGATAAGCAATAGGGTGTACAAGCTGACCTTTTTCAGGAGTTTCGTGATTGGCCAAAGATACTGATTGCTTTCAAAGCATGCCTGTATATAGCTAGAGCATGAAAATTCCTATAGTCAATGCTGCAGGTGCCACTGAGTCCCAGCTTACTGAGTTTTCCTTCATTCTGCATCATCCTCATTTGTTTGCCCATTCACTAATCAACCTTGTAGCAGAACATTTGCCCCAGCTCCTGTGTAAAGTAGTAGGAGGCAGGACTCTCCTGGGAATTGTGCCCATTGGGCTCCTCTTGTCTTATCTGCCCCCTCCTTTCTCTCCCATTTATTTACCAACTTGTTTAAGTCACTTTCACTAAGAAGTCCCCCCTAACACTCCCTTTTGGTCTAGATAACCCTTCTGTGTGTTTTCATACCTCCATCCTAGCACATTTTACCCTGGAATGATTTCAGCTCCATATCCTCGTGATTAGCACTAGGGTCAAGTTCCATGCTAATCACTAAAGATATGTATGAATGATTTACAGTCTTATGGGTTGATAATTGGAAATGGAGGAGAAGGATTGTGGCATTATCAGGCCCTGTAGAGGGTGCTCATCACTTTCTCTTTCCCTTTCTTTCATGTGTGCTCGCACACTGTCATGAATAAAGAAAATATTTTTTTAAAAAGATTAAAAAAATGATCATTTGGAAAACAATGTGCAGTAATCTAAATTAGTAAGCAAAATCTGTACTGTCAAAAGACAAAATTACAACAATTTAGTTTAAAGATTTTAACTGACTATATTTGTTCTAGAATTGGGCAACACTTTATTCCATAAACAGAAAAAGCATTTTGATGAGCTGAGCAGAAGAGCTTGGTTTTATAGACACAGAAGGCCAAAGGAAGCAGAAGCAAAGAACTAAAACCAGATTGGTCATTTTGGATTTACTTTCTTTGTACAGTGGGCACAGGAAGACAGAGCAAATAGAATAGTAACTTGTTAGTCAGGTTACTTTTTTGTAAGTATGAAAACAGAGGGAACTTCATTACCATGCCAGCCGAAACTGGCACATTTGGGACATTGGGCCATTATCTCTCTTTCCTGATTTCTCTGAAGGTATAACAGTTTAGTTTGGGGTGGTTATATAGAATTTATGTATAAATGACTCCATTTTGGTTTTTAGTCTGATCTTTTGGGGCCTAGTATAGGAACTTAGTCCAAAACAATGGCCTCCTATAAATTTTATAATAGTACTGGAAAAGATAATAACACATATATTTAACACATCAATTTAATGTTTTAATTTCTTTTATCAACTTCATTATTGTATTGTTTTAATTACTCATATTGTCTGCATTATTGAAAGCTATCCTGGTTCACATGGCTTATAAAATCATTATATTACCAATTGTGCATTTAAATTGTAAAATATTAAACAATACAGATGACAAAAAAAGAAAAAAAAATCAACTGAAATTATACTACTCAGAGATATTTAATAATACCTTGGCATATTGCCATTCTGGCATTTCCCTGTATATGTACATATGTATTTAGATTGTGGGTTTGTTTCTCTTAAAATGATAATAACAAAAGTCTTGTTGAAAGTTAAATCCTAAAATTTATATCAATTTGTAAAACAGTTAGTGGTTAGGACCAGCAGGTGGCATGGTGGTTAAGGAGTTGACCATGATTTTAGTCCTGGACCAGTGGCTTGAAAATCATACCAGCATGTGTGTGTGCATGCATAAAATCCTGCGAGGAGAGTGAAGGAGTGAAGGAGAAGGAATTTCAACATGGCCATCCCCCCTAGGGGTTGACTTCTCACTATCCTTCTCTTAATCTCTCTTTGGCGAGTATATGAGCACTGTGACAAAAAACTAAAAAAAGAAGAAAACGCCTATGTGGATATGTCCATCAGCATTCACTGTATACTGCCAATGAATATATCTTCGGTTGTGATTAAAAATGTTAATTGGCTTATTTCTTGATGTCTTTTTACAAACATCTGGTCTTTGGCACCATGCTAACAATCATGACTGTTATAAGCTAGCTATAAATAGATCGATGGAAGCTTACTTTCTCTTTTTGTTTTCTACATAATACCTTAATCAAAGTTCCTTGAGGCTGGGAGCCTTAAATAGTAATTGGTGAATCACCAGTTGGGCCTATTTACACTAGTGTTTCCTAAGCACTCTGCTATTGGTCTCTGCTATGTACTTTCATTTAAGAATCACTGTTTACTTCAACTGAGATATCTTTGTTTTATGGAGAAATGTTCATATTGGGCCTTATTTCTTGTCACACAGTAAGTCAACTTCTGAGACTATAAGAGTTTGCTTAGAGAATGGTATTATTACAGGAGATAATGGCCAAGAGGGTGGTAGAGTCCATGATTCTCAAAAGTACCATCTCCACAAGTGAGAGGCAAGCAGGGCTTTTACACATAAGTCAGGAGTGTAGCTATAAGAGAACCTAGTGGGAGGAATACAGGGGCTTCTGAGAATAGTTTCTATGATATTATTATTATTATTATTATTTTCAATTTGCTGGAGAGTGTTTGTGCTTGCTGAAGAAAAAGAGAGGGGAAAATTGAGAAAGTTCCTCCTATAGGGGAGGGCCATGCTACAGTCCCTTCTCTTCCATCTCTCTCTCCTGGGGTTTTGGGCATGCATGCATATACACCTAGTGTGTTTTCCAAGCCTTCAGGACAGGGACTCAAATTCTGTAGACATTCTTGTGGGATATAGCTCACATCACCACCAGGCTACAGGCAGACACATATGATGTCATCTTTAAGGATGGTGCTGTGTTTTTGATGCTGGGCAGTCTCTCAGGAGGATCCAGAGTGAGATATTATCATCAGATCAGATTGGGTAAAGAACTCAAGACAAAGCACCCTTGAGACACCTAGATCTCTTTCATCTTTATATGCTACCTGTGACTGTGTCGTGCTAAAGTTTAACAATTAAGGCTACCATAATGTGGTAACTGTAGGATCCTTATCACAGTGTGCAGATATTATCAATTAGTGAGGAGGAAAAGAGAACATGAATTCACCTTATAGTGTATAAAACTTATTTTTTACCTCTGAGAGATACCATTTTCATTTACAAATGCACATTATTCATGATATAAGGGTTTGTAATATATTCAGAAACATTCTTACAAAAGTAGTATTATGATTTAAAATGAGATTAAGTGTCCAAAATATATATCTTGTGTTTTTTTCTTTTGTTTTCTCTCACCCTCTGATTGAGCCAATTTTTAATATTTGTAATTGACACACAATAATTGTACACATGTATGTGGTACAGTGTGATTTTTCAGTACATGAATATGATGTATAACAATGAAGTCAAGGTTAGTATATCCATCATTTCGCACATTTGTCATTACTTTGTGCTAGAACATTCCAAATATTCTTTTAACTATTTGTAATATACTATTGTTAACTATAGTTGCCCTACTGTGCTGTTACCCTGCTGTGCTATAGAACACTAAAATGTCTTCCTCTAATCTAGCTATACTTTTCTATCCATTAACAAACAATTCCCTATTCTCCCTCTGGCCCCTATTCCTACCTGTGGTTACTTGTTCTCTAGTAACTGCTAGTCTTCTCTCTACTTCTGTGAGGCCACCTTTTTACTTGCCTCAAGTGAGTTAGAACATGTACTTTTACTCTTTCTGTGCCAGGGTTGTTCCATTTAGCATAATGTCCTCCAGGCCCATCCATGTTGCTTCAAATGGCAGGATTCCATTCTTTTTGATGGCTGAATAGTATTCTATTGTGTATATGAACCATGTTCTCTTTATCCACTCATCTGTGGATCAACACTTGGGTTCATTCCATATCTTGGCTATTGGGAATAGTGCTGCAGTAAACATTGTAGTATAGATATCTCTACAACAAACCAGTTTCTGTTCCTTTGTATGTATATATGGCTAGTAGTGGGGTTGCTGGTTCATATGGTAGTTTTAATTTTAGTATTTTGAAGAAACTTCATACTCTTTTTCATAATGTCTGTACTAATTTACATTTCCTCCAACAGTGTGAAAGAGTTCTTTCTCCACATCCTTGCCAGCATTCTTTGTTCTTTTGTCTTTTGGACATTAGCTATTCTAACTGGGGTGACATGACGTCTTATTTTAGTTTTGATTGCGTTTCCCTGACTATTAATGATGTCGAGCATTTTTTCATATGCTTTTTGGCCATTAAAATTCTTCTTTTCAGAAACTGAACCAAAAGTTTTAACGTCTTAGAATATAATCTCTGAAGTTATTTTTAAGACATAAAACATGTGTAATCTTAATGATGAAAAGGCTAATGTTTTTACTCATATATCTGTTTTAATGTCAGTTTCTATAAGCATTTGATTTCATGATACTCAGAATTTCCTCAAATTCTTGATGGGGTGAATGAGTGAACTAGAGAATGTGTGGTATTCCTAAAAAGCCAGGGAATAGACCATTAATATTCTCTTGGCAATTTAAAAAGATGCTCAAAGTCCTTTTTTCTTTAGGGGTCTTATAAATTCTGTGTTCAAACTATTGGATTACTCAATATGATGGCTTAGTTGAGTCATTTTCAGATTTCATTAATAAAGCACAAAAGAACTAAACTTACTTATATCAGAGAGTAGAGTTTGGAATAGTTTATTGTTTTTCTCTCAGTATTTCGTCTAGGAGAAAAAAAAAAGACTAAAACCTGATGTACATTAGAGGAATATAAAAACAACAGTGATTAAAAAGAGAAGAATAGATGGTTATCTAAAATGTGGATGGAATAATATATATCATATTGACCAACATCATCTCTAGATGGGAGATACAGGTTGATGTCTTCAAAAACTTAAAAATTTATTTTAAATGTTAAATATTTTAGTGTTATAAGACATCCACCTTCATCAGCTTACATCTACAGGAAAGTATTTGCACAAATGTTTGCTTTTTAAGTTAAAGTATAAGATTTTAAAATAAAATTCAATCTAAGCTTAAGCCTCTTTAATACCTCTTTGGTGGTTGTTCTTACATACGATATTAAATCTTTAAGAATAGAATATTTCCCAAGGAACATACTTTTATTACATTTGAGCATTATTTTTTAAAATGTTAGTGTTTTTTTTTTCTTTTGTTTTTATTGCCAGTGGTACATGTGCTCACCAAAGAGAGAGAAAAGAGAAGCACCCTCCAAATCGGTGTGGTCATACTACAATCCTTTTACTTCCATTTCTTCTTCTCATTGTGATTTGGGGCTTGCACACATACATGCCTGACATGTTTTTCAAGCCACTAGAACTGGGATTAGAACTGTGGTTGGCTGTGTGGGATCTGGCTCTTAATGAATGTACCATACTTAATCACTGCAGTATGGAGCCAGCCCCATTTGAGCATTACTTGGGCAGAATATGAGGTGCCTTCAAAAGTTAATGAAAAGTGTATATTATGAAAACAACGATGCATGGATTTAAAATTTTTGCGCTAAAATAAACTGGTAGGTTTTTTTGTTTTGTTTTTTAACTTTTGCCATAGGGTGTGTTCTCTTCCTGGGGAGAGAGGAAAAGGGGATGACCACACTACAATCCCTTCTCTTCCATTCTTCTCTTAGGATTTTGGACATGCATGTGCACTCACACACCCTAGGCATGTTTTCAAGCTGCCAGTCCTGGACTGAACCACACAGTTGGTCATGTGGGATTAGTGCCTTAACCACCATAACCACCATACTACCTGCTGGCCACTAAACTCACACTTGTTTTTTTTTTTTTTTTTTTTGAGAGAGGTATTTTTTTTTAGGGTGCACGTGTTCACTGGAGAGAGAGCAACAGAGAGACTGAAGGCGAGAAATCACCCCCAAGGTGGGATGGCCTTGCCTCAATCTCTTCTCCATTCTCCTCTTGGGATTTTGGGCAAGCACACATGCACACACATGTACCCAGCAAGAGTTTTAAGCCCCAAGTCCAGGACTCGGACAGTGGTTGACTATGTGAGAGTCCATTGATGTAACCATTACACCATCTACTTATCCCAAAATTCATACTTTAATTCTATTTTCCATGAACTTTCTGAAGTTCCCTTGTGTTTTAGGTAACCCTTTAGTTAGCAGGTTTTGATGAATATGCTAAGGAAGTTTATAATTAATACAGTAATTGATTGTGTATATAAACATTATCGTTCAATTATTTTTCTAAGTGCTTTAAAATAATTGGTTTAATTTTGCTTTTAAACAGACTAGCATGTTTTAGTATTAGAGTATCAGGATTCTTTTGGCTGCCAAGTGGCAAAAAGCATAACTAAAATTGGCTTAAGAATATGATTTTACTTTCTCACATCATAAGAAGTGAGGCAGTAAGGCAGTTACAGAATTGGTTAGTTTATTAACTTAGTGATATCATCTAGGACCCAGAATTTTTCTAATATTGCTGCCTGCCATCCTTGGCATATTGACTCATGGTTATAAAATGACTGCAGTTATTACAGGCATCACATGCAAATATGGTGTCATTGAACAAAGAAGAAAGTTTATGTCTCCCATAGTTTCTTCTTTTTTTTTTTTTTTTTTTTTTTTTTTTTTTCGTATTAGGAAAACTTTTATAGAAGCTCCTGGGCAGACTTTTCTTTAAGATTTCATCTAGGATTGGGTCACATGCCCATTCCTAAAATAATCACTGTCAAGGAGAGTCTTAGAGTAACCATGATTCACCCTCCAGGGACTTCCTCCCTGAGGATGTAGCCTTATACAGTGAGCAGCAAAATCAATTCCGGGCTTTGCCAGCAAGTAACAAGTTTGGTGTTGGCTGATCAGGGCAGGCAAGTAAAACTATCTGTAGAAAAGACAGCACAAAAGTAAATTTCTGCTCAGCATTGCTTGAGTTGTCAAAAATTCCAAATTGAGAAGATACAAATTAATTAAATGTATTTTTGAAATGCACGCTTTGGTGGTTTTCATACAAACCCTAACTATTCCATTGGCAGTGTATCTTTATGTGGTATAGAAGAAATAAAAATGAATTCTGTCCCACTTAAGAGAAATAGTCTTGCCAAGGGATTTTATCATTTCAGCTAAATAATTGTAACATTATCTTCTAGAATATGGGGGATATGTAAATAGGGAGCTTTACCAAGAAGTATGGCACATTGCCTACTTTTAGACACAGGTCAAGCTCAAAACATAAAAGAAGAAACCTGTGAGAAGATCTTAGTCCTTTTCCTCATGTAATTTCTAAATCTGTGGCTCTTGTCCTTGTAAATTAATAAAACCTTTCTTTTTTTTTTTTTGGAGAGGTTTTTGCTATAGGGTGTGTGCGCTCACCAGACAGAGAGACAGAGAGTGAGAAATCACCCCCTGGGGGGATGGTCACACCGCAATCCCTTCTCCGCCATTCTCCTCTCGGGATCTTGGACACGCATGCACACGCGCCCAGCGTGAATTTTAAGCCACCGGGTCCAGGACTTGAACCACGGTCGACTACATGGGAGTCCAGCGACATAGCCATTACGCTAACTGCTGGTCCCAAGCCTTTCCTTTTTCAAGAGAAAATAAAACATGGCAAAAACTGTATTTTTGGTATTAAAAGTACTAATTAAAAATTACTAATTCAGTATCAGTGACTACTTTTTCCCCAAGGTAATTCAGAAATCTTTTTTAGGAAGACAGACATTAGCATCCTCAAATAGGTTTCTAGACAGGAAGCCCTGACAAAAGGTGAGATGTATAGCAATGCATGTAGTGGAGTAAAAGCATATTTTTAGTGTCAAAAATATGAAAAATTATAAGGAACTTACATTTAGTCCATCTTGGATTCCTTTCCCGTGGTTCTTGTTAGCTGCCAGCTGTCAGCTAGTTGATCTGATAAACTAATGCAGTACTAATGTGTCACTCATTCTGTACTACATATATGCCCTTTCAGTTCAGGACAATGCCTTAATCCAGCAGAGCAAATTCTACTGTCAAGAACTTCTTGCAGTATGGCTAGCTGATCGAGGAAATATTTAGGAGAAAGGCAGCCTTTCTTGTACCTCCAAAGCACTTGATATATGTGGCTGCCTAATCTTCCTTAGCCTAGGATTTTTCCCTGGCTGAAGAACATTCCACAGTTTGACCTATCTATTATACTCTCCTAATCCAGCATTATGATCTTTGTTTTTCACACTGGTATCCTTCTGGGAGTGGCCTCGTCCTTGCTATGGATTAGGGATGGTGCAATCCAAGACCCTGAGGACAAATCCCACCCATCAGGCATTCCTTGGAGATATTGCTGGTAGGGTTGCAGACACTACAATAAAGCTAGTATTGCAATAAAGGGAGTCACTTGAATTGTTTGGTCTCCCAGTGTCCCTGTGCATATAAAAGTTATGTTTACATTATATTGGAGTCTATTGGTGTGAAATACTATGTGTGAAAAAATAATGTCCATACTTCAATTTAAAAGTACTTTATTGGTTAAAAAAAAGCTAACAATCATCTGAGCCTTCCATGAGTCGTAATCTCTTTGCTGGTGGAGCGTCTTGCCTCAGTGTTGATGGCTGCTAACTGATCACAGTGGTGGTTGCTGAACGTTGGGGTGACTGTGGCAATTTTTAAAAATAAGAAATGGTGAAATTTCTTACAACCATTGACTCTTCTTTTCATGAAATATTTTTCAAAGGCATGCAATAGATACTCTTTGATAGTATTCTACTCATGGTAAAACTTTCAAAGTTGGAGTCAGTCATCTCAAACCCTGCCACAGCTTTATCAACTAAGTTTATATAATACTCTAAATTCCTTGTTGTCATTTCAACAAGGTCCTTGGCATCTTCATTAGTAGTAGATTCCATCTCAGGAAACCACTTTTTTCTTTTTGCTCATTTGTAAGAAGCAATCCTCATCTATGCAAATTTGATTATGAAATTGTTGCATCTTTGGACCGTACTTCCAGTTATCTTGCTGTTTCCACGAAAAGTTACTTCCTCCACTAAAGTGTTGAACCCCTGAAAGTAATCCATGAGGGTTGCAACCAGCTTCTTCCAAATTCCTGTCATGATAATATTTTGACGTCCTCCCATGAATCATGTATGTTCTTAATAGCCCCTAGAATGGTGAATCTTTCCAGAAGGTTTTCAATTTACTTTGTCTAGATGCAACAGAGGAATCACTATCTGTGGCAACAAGAGCTGTACAAGATGAGTTTCTTTTTTTTTTTTTGGAGAGGTTTTTGCTATAGGGCGCGTGCGCTCGCCAGACAGAGAGACAGAAAGCGAGAAATCACCCCCCAGGGGGGATGGCCACGCTGCAATCCCTTCTCCTCCATTCTCCTCTCAGGATCTTGGGCACGCATGCATACGCACCCGGCGTGAGTTTAAGCCACCAGGTCCGGGACTCGAACCGTGGTCGACTATGTGGGAGTCCAGCGACATAGCAATTATGCTAACTGCTCATCCCCAAGATGAGTTTCTTAAACTATAAGATGTCAAAGTCTAACTGACTTTTTGATACATGGACTCCAAATGGATATTGTATTAACAGTCATGGAAGCAACATTAATGTCCTTGTTCATCTCCATCAGAGCTCTTGGGTGACCAGGTGCATCATTTATGAGCAGAAGTCTTTGAAGAAGAATCTTTCTTTATGAGCACTGGGTCTCAACAATGGGCTTAACATATTCAATAATTCATGCAGATGTGATATAACCCAAGGTTTGTTATTTAATTTATAGAGTGCAGGCAGATCAATTCAGCAAGATTTTATTTTTTTAAGAGATTTTTGCTACAGGGTGCACGTGCTCGCTGGGGATAGAAAGAGAGAAAGTGAGAAATCACCTTCCAGGGAGGATGACCATGCTGCTGTCCCTTCTCCTCCATTCTCCTCTCAGGATTTTTGGGTGCACATGCACCAGGCATGAGTTTCAAGCCACCAGGGCCGGGGTTCAAACCATAGTCAACCACATGGGTGTCCAGTGCTTAACTACTATGCCACCTGCTGGTCCCAAGATTTAGCAAAATTCTTAAGGGACCTAAAATTTTGGGAATTTTGTACATATCATCTCTCCTTTCCATTGTATGTAGAATAACTCAGAAAATTAAAAATTGACAAAGTTCTCATGACTAGTACGTGGTAGCTAGAATCAAGTATTTTTTTTTTCTTTTTGAGTACTGAATTTCACATTCTTTTATATGTCAAATGTTTCTTCCCTTTCCCCATCTTAAAGTCACTAAGTGCACTTGCTCCAATAAGAGTCAGTCTGTCCTATTTGAAGGCAGGCATTGACTTCTCCTCTCTATAGTTCTATATAGTCTTAGGTGACATTTTCCAATAGAAAGCTGTTAGACCTACATTAAAATCTGTGGGTTAGTGTAGCCACCTTTATCAATTATCTTACCTAGATCTTCTGGATAGCTTGCTACAGTTTCTACATCAGATTTCCTGTTTCAATTTGCACTTTCATGTTATGGAGATAACTTATTTCTTTAAACTTCATGAACCTGCCTCTGTTAGCTTCAAACTTCTCTTCTGCAGGTTCTTCATCTCTCTCAGCCTTAATAGAATTAAAGAGAGTTAGGGCCTTGTTCTGGATTATGCTCTGGCTTAAGGGACTATTGTAGCTGGTTTGATCTTCCATCCAGTCCACTAAAATTCTACATAACAACAACAATAACAACAAGCCTGTTTAAGGGTCAACAGGTGGCATGGTGGTTAAGAGGGCTGGACTCCAGTATGGCCCACTGCAGTTCAAGTCCTAGACCTGGCAGCTTGCTTTCTCACTTTCCCTGTCTCTTTTGCCCTCTCCCTTTCTGGTCAAATTAAAATTAATTAATTAATTAATTAAATTTAATAATTATTTTAAAAGAAAGCCTGTTTAGCTTTCTTATTATTTATGTGTTTACAGAAGTAGCATTTTTTATTTCTTTCAAGAACTGTTTTCTTGCTTTCAAAACTTTTATAACTAGCACAAGAGGCCTAACTATCAGCTTATTTTGACTTTTGTCATGGTTTTATCACTAAGCTTCATTATTTCTAGCTTTTGGGTTCAAGTGAGAGACATGCCACTCTTCCTTTCACTTAAACATTGAGAAGCCACTTAAATTCTCAGTTTTATATGGGCACAGTTCATGGTACCCCCAAACAATTACCACAGTAACATCAAACAACACAACTCAGAGCTGGCCCCATAACCTAGTAGTTAAAGAAGCCTGATCCCAATTAGCTGATTGTAGTTTGAATCCCAACCCTGGAAGCTTGAAAAACATGCCAGGAATACGTGTGTACATTCCCAAAATACTGTCAGCATGAGGAAATGGTGAAGAAAGGATTGCAATGTGACCACATTCCAATTGGCGGGAGTCCTTTTTCTCTTTGTCTCTCTCTGGTGAGCATATGACCCCTCTGACAAATAGAAACAAACAAAGAAACCCACAGTTCAGAAAACTAGGAAGAAACTATGAGAATAAACAGGAGCTGATAGTTATTACTGATCACAGATGATCATAACAGACCATCGTAATAATGAAAAAAATTGAAATATTATGAGAATTACCAAAATGTGACTCAGAGATACCAAGTGATCACATGTTGAAAAAATAATGTTGATAGACTTGCTCTTCGCAAAGTTGTCACAAACTTTCAATTTGTAAAAAGCTCAGTATCTTCAACATATAATAAAGCAAAGCACAATAAAACAAGGTATGCCTATTAAGTTGTATTAGTGTACAGTCAAAATTCATTTGCTTTTTCTATTGCTACTTTCATGCTGCAGTTTGCACTGTGGAGTAGTTGAGACACAATCTATATGACCCACAAGGCTGAAAACATTTACTGTCTTTCCCTTTACTGAAAAAAGTTTGCTGATGCTTACACAGAGCATGCAAACCAGGATGTGGAGGTGAGATTCTATTAGGGAATTCATAGAAAACAGATATAGTCTCTTAGTTTTAACTTTCAAACACAATCTCTCCTTAAAAGGGAAGATTGCTTTTGAGAGGATGAGAACTTGGAGTTTCATTGGTATAGAGTTGGTATCAGTTTGGCGGTTGACTTCCCATTTCCTTTCTAAGTGGTATTTGCTTCTTTATACATTGTCCTTCAAGCAGAAATACTGTGTTCATCTTGCAGGCTAAGCAGGCTAAGACAACAACAGGGGGAGTCTCCAGGCTTACTACGTGAGACCCAAGTCATGCTCAGCCTTTAGTCCTGATCTCACTTATGCATCCACAGAGACCAAAGACGCTTAGTGCCTATAGTAAAGTAGGTACAAAGTAAATGTTTTATACCACCGGGTTTCCCTTTTCCTCTACCTTGTAGTATAATATGCAAGGACGGTGTTGATCACAAAAACAGTCCATTGTCATAATGAGGGCAGGCTTTATTGGTTATTATTTTGAGTAGAAATATTACTTCAAGTTTATTTATTTGATCTCTTTCATCAGTCTTAAATATAAGCATCACCAAGAGTCTACCCTTGGCTCTGCATAGTTTTTCTTGGGTAGTTCATGTTTGTTCTCATGGTTTCTATAGTTTCCTGAGTCGTGTCCTTATTCTTCAGCTCCACATTCATGTTTACTGTTTGTTGAATGCCTCTAACTAGATTCAACACAACTACCTCAAACTCATCATATTCAAAATGGAATTCATTACCTCTTTTCTCAACTTCCTACTATATCCATTCATTTTAGCTAATGGCACAATCTGTTGTCTTTTTTTTACCTCAGTATTCATACTTCTTCCATGTCCAATTCATGTTGATTTTGCCTGAAAATTATTTCTCAAAATCATACTATTTTTACCCTTACTTTAATTGCCTAATTTTGATATTGATCATCCCTTCTGTGGACTACTGTGATCATCTTTTCAGTTGTCCTGAGTTCAGTCTTAGCATCCTCCAAACTGCCGAATATTCTAAAACATAGGTCTCACTGGGGCATTCACCTTCTCAGAAACTTCAGTGGCCTCCTGAGTAACAGTAAAGTCTAAACTATAATTTGGAAACCCTTGGTGATCTATTTCATCCAACCACTGTTATTTTTCTCTGCTTGGAATGAAGTGCTACTCACGATCTCCTTTCCACTTGGGGAAATAATGTTTATCCTTCAAGATTCCATGCAATTGCTACTTTGTGTTGTCTTTCCTAATGCCCTTTCCCTAACTCCAGGGAAAATTAATTGCTCCCTTTCTTGAATGCTCATATCACATTATTAATGTGGTTGCTTTAACACCCTAGTCAGTATAATTGGTGGTGTACAGACCTGTTTTTTTCTTTATTCTGAGAGTTCTGGAGTGAAAGTGTCTCACTTGTCTCACTTTAATTACACAACAGAATCTGTGGCACATACAAGCAAGCAGCAGACATTTATTGACTGGTAACCATGTTGGTAACTGGTAATAATGCTCCTCCTCTGCTAGAAATGTAATAAATGGCCTCTGGATTAAATGTTTGAAAAGTCTATAGCTGTTCTTTCTCTCTTTCTCTCTGCCAGCTTTTCAAAGCCTTTCATTATTTTAATGATTCCATGGACACTTCATCAACATTGATTCAGCAAATATTTGACTAAAGTTCTTGAACTTGTCTACTTTCGCCCCATCACTCTAAGTTGTGCCATCCCAAATTGAACTAAAGTTTCCAGGTAAATGAAAGTTTCTTGAGCAAAGCTAACAACAGGCTCAGAAAGTATCTCATGTTTACTCCATTTTATTTGTACATTTTAGTATCAAATCTCTCCTTTGTCAGCATCGCTTTGAGATTTACTATTCACTTGTAGCCAACTATGACCTTTTAAATTTTCATTATTTATCCATAGCCAGCTACTCACCTGCTTACGTCTCTAGGATTTCTCTTCTTTTTATGGTTAAAAATCATTAGAGAAGGGCTATTCTTCGAACATACCTGATCTTTCTACTTTTCCCTAAGTCTTGCCATCTTCAAAGACCCTTTGAAGAGAATAAAACATTTCAGCTTCTCTCTTTTGGAAAGTTGTCATACTTTTAAAAAAGTGAAATACCCATAACTTTTAGAATATAAAATCTAATAGTATTAAATTTCTTAAGCATATCATAAGTATTGTATTTTACCTTTACTAGTTCTTAGATAGAAACATTCATAATATACAGAGAGTACCAGTGGCATTTTAATGTACATTACCCACAAGTCAAACAGGCATTATACAGAAGTGCACATTGAGAAAAGTCAGATCTAAAACATGATATATATTATTGCAAAGTTTTGTTCAGAAAGTAAAATCTAGTGTGTCTGGAAACTCCCTAAATCTTTTAAGTTATTTGTCCAACTGATCAAGTCTAATGGTGAAATCCCTCTATACCAATAAATAAGGCAATTCGAGCAGAAGATTCATGGTGAATCCAGAAAACTCCTCTATAAATAATGGCTTAGTACCCAGAGAAACTGGAGGTAAAGGAGAGGACAGGAGATCATTAGCGTAGTAAGAAAGGTTATTCCCATCAATAAGTAAGCAGTGATATTCGGCCAAATCTAGGTCACTATCAAGGATATAATCACAAGTGAGATGTGTTTTACATTGTGGAATATAGCTGGAGTATTCATATACAGATGGAATGGCTTGCTTCCCAGAATGTGATCACTACTATGTAACAATGCCCTTATTATTTCTAGTTTGTAAAAAGGATCTTAAAGCAGAATATCACTCAAACTCAATTTTTAAATGATCCACACTATATTGTTTTCAGATATTTTCACAGATCAACTCTCTCTTCTATAGCATATCCAAGATTCAAGGTGTCAACAAGAGACATGAAATTGTGTACTCATTTTAAATTCTAACTATTGTTTAGAGTATAAAATATTTTATAATCTAATGACTCAAACACATTATACCTATAGAGCCAGAGTATCCTAGAATAGAAACTGAGGAATTCTCTATGGATTTATCTCATAACTCAGGTGCCTAGTTTTTTTTTTCTAACCCTTCAGTAGCTAACTACTTAATCTTTCAAGTATTTTTCTAGGGAAAGCCATTTCATAACTCAGTCCCACTGCTTTGTCATTCTCACTGCAAAGTTCTTTTTGATTCTCAGAGTTTCTCTTTTTAAAATTTAAATATAGGCCCTATTATTCTGACTTCTAGAAATCTAGAAGATATCCAATAAACCTGATCCTTTAAATAAATATCTATGTCGTGTCCATGGATATAGTTCTGCCCCTTAATCCAGTCTTCCCTGGGCTTAATTATCCATTTTCTGTTCATGGTTTGGCATTACCCAGACTTTTAGCACTTCTTTTATTCATCATCAGACTTCTTTTCAGGATATTTTTATATCCCCTAAACAGAGGAGGATCCAGATTTGTGAGACCTGAGTTTATAACTTGAGAGGAGTCATTTTTTAAAAAAGAAACACCTTTAAAAATGTGTACTTTTTACAAATTTTGCAAAAGCACATGGCCAGGTGAGTACATTGCCAGTGTCCTTCCCATTTAAGTGAGAGGTCCTGATGTTTTTACTTCTTTAGTTTTGTGGTGAATCTGCATCTGCCTTTAGAGTTACTTAGCACATAAATAAAGCTCAGCGCTTTCAAAAAGGCAAAACCATCACGAATGATAAAACCAAGTAAGAATTTTGTTACTGCACATGCTTTGCTGGACTAGTATTTAAAATAATCAACACTGTTTTCATTAATTAAAAAGTAATTATTGCAGGGACTGGCACTGTAGTTTAGTGACTAAGAACTCCAGATCCCACATAAAAGACCACAATTCAAATCATGGCCCTGGTGGCTTGCAAAGCATGCCAGGTATGTGTGTATGCATGTCCCAAATCCTGATAGAATGGAGAAATGGAGGAGAAGGGATTGCAATGTGACCATGCCCCATTGGAGGGTGCTTTCTTCTTCACCCGACCCCTGCTATCTCTCTCTGGAGCATGCACATGTCTTCTAGCAAGTGAACAAAAAGAGAAAAAAGAAGTTATTGCATACTTCCTTTGTATTAGGTGCTATTTTAGGCTTATGGTTATAAAAACTTTTCTGAATAGAATATTACACCTGTAAAAAACTAAAACAGCACCAAGCCTGCCCTTTCAGATACTTAAACTAAGCCAACATGGAGGCAATGTACTTAAAGGAAAGACATGAGTATCTGAATACATGTTACATATGTAACATACATGTTAACATTAATTATAAGACAGAATGAGTGCATCTTCTTATGGAGGTTAATGAAGCAGTCCTTGGAGTCTCCAATTAATTTGAGAGAGAAGAAGTTATACTCTTTCTTTTCTGACTGAGGTTAATTTATGGACCACAGTGACCCCTAGGTCCTGTGTTGCCATACTTTTCCATTGCTTCCATTTTTATTTGTGTCATTTGGTTTCCATTCTTTTGTTTTCTGTTGTATGTATATATATATATATATATATATATATATATATATATATACACACATACATACATACATACACATACACATATTTTTTTCTACATATAAAAATTACCCTGATTGTTTAGACAACATCAATAAAGGTAAAGGTGCTACTCTATAATTACTAGAAGGACATCTTGCTGTCAATATCTTGGAAGATAGGACAACAAATCAGCAGTCACTTTCTACTGAGAAGACCACAGACTGGCAATCAAGATAGCTTTGTGAAAACCAAATTGAGCAAAACCGTTTTAATTCACTTCTGTGAAAGAATTGATGTCCTATAGTTCAAGAGAAAGAAATCTCTCTTTATTTACTAAGATTTTTTTCCCTTTATTCATGATAGAGTGCATTCACATACACATGTGAGGGAGGAAGGGAGGGAGGGAGGGAGGAAGGGAGAGAGAGAGAGAGAGAGAGAGAGAGAGACATGCACAGTCTCCAGAGGGTCTGGTCATGATACAGTCCCCTTCCTCCAGTCCTCTAGCTCATCAAATCTTGAGTACTCATGAGTGTGCCTGGTGTGTTTCAGACCGACCAGGCTGGGGATTCAAACCACAGTCACCATGTGAGATTTGACTTCTCTTCGGCAGTGCATCATCCCTGTCCCATAGAGCCAGTCCTTATTTGCTAAGCTTTTTATTCCCTCCTGTATGACATTCATTCACAATGATGATTGAAAAAAAAAAAAAAGTATGCTCTATACTCCAGACTCTAGAATACTGTTTAAACTGACAGTACAATGATGCCCCAGGTCTGGGAGATAAAACAAAAGAGAACCAATACTCTGCTGCTTCCTTGGATGATTCAAGTACCATGAGTAAAAGAGCTTTGTCTTGTAATGCCTATTGTTGATTCCCAGGGACTAGGACAGTACATGACAGTACATAGCAGATAATGAATGAATGAATGTTTCTTGCTTCTTGGTGAAGGCACAAGTCACTGGATACTATTCAGGCTACTTTCTCTTAGTATTATTGCTTCCTTGGCCTCTTCTTCCTTTCTCTGTCCTTCCCATCACCCAAAAGACAGATAAACTGTCAATGGCAATATGCCCAGAGATTTTTAACACTTCATTTAAAAAAAAATTTTTTTGGATATGTTATATTCCCTCAGAAATAGAATCAATTTCAGTAAGAAGTTAGTAAAATACAATTTAAGGGCATTAGGGCCAGTCTGTGGCCTGGTGGTTAAGAGAGATAGATCACTTATGGCTGAACACATGGTTCAAATCCTGGACCCAGTGGCTTGAGAAACATTCTGGGTGTATATGCGTGCATGTCCAAAATCCCAAGAAGATGGAGAAATGGAAAAATGATTGTGGCATGACTATGCCCCATTCATCTATGCTTTCTCCCTCTCCCTTTCTGTCTTTCTCTGGTGAGCACACACACCTTTTAGCAAATTTAAAATAAAAAAAAAATTAAGGGCATCAAGGAGGTAGCATAGAGATGAGAACATGAACAAATTCACTAGTGAAAAATTATTGATTTCCAGTGGGGTAGTACAAACTATAAATTGGCATAATAGGTATGACTATCTTTAAAGAAGACAGATCAAAAATATGTAGTTAAAGAATTTTTTAATAAAAATATTTAATTTTATATGTGGATAGATTAAAAATTTGAATCTACACTATAAATTGTATGTAGTCAAATTAATTTATACTTCTTGTTATCTTAATTGAAATATAATGGCATTGCCTTAAATATTTTTGAGAACTCCTGTTTTGGATTTCCCTGAGTTACTTAGCATGTGCTTAAGATCTGTCTAGGGTACTAAATCTTTGCAATTTGAGAGGATTTGATTTTTGGAAAGAACCAAAGGTGATACTGAGTCAAATTTTATGAATTAGATATATGGTTGAACAAAATCTCTGGTCAAATGTGTTGTGAATCTAAAATAATGGAACTGATTTCATTTGGCTCCGAGGTCAATTCTGAAAGAAGAGTTTCAATTACAGAGTAATGGCCCTCACCGAAATAAGTTTATGGCTTCTCAAGGTGGTTGTTTGATGGACAGGATTCGTAGTTTCAACAAATATATCAGAACCAATCTTATAACTTCATGGTTGCACTTTAAAATGTTACAAAACAAGTGCTATAGTATTGTAGAATTATAACATGGAAAATGAGGAGAGGTTGGCTAGCACATCTCTGAGAGTATCGATTCCAGTTTTGACATCATCTTTCTTGGAGAGGAATGTGAGGACACGGAAGCCTTTAATTTAAAAATAATGTCCAGCAAGTAGAGAAGACCAGAGGAAAACTTAAACATTATTGAGTTTATGAAAAGAAGCATCTGTGAAGGTTGTTATCCTAGAAAATGGTATTAAGGACTTAATTTGGAGTCCAGCCATTTTTTCATGTGTCTCTCTGACCCTAGTCCTTCCTTCATCTTTTACTCTACAAACTAAGCAATTTGTCTACATTGCATTAGGGGATTAGCTTCACTTCTATGGAACTCAGTCACTACAGTGGTTCCTGGAAACAAGCTACACCTCTGTGAAGAATTTTTTAAGAAAGATATTGGGGACCAGCAGATGGTGTAATTGTTATGTCGCTAGACACCCACATAGTCGACTACAGTTTGAGTTCCAGACCTGGCAACTTAAAACTCACACTGGGTGGGTGTGTGTGTGTGTCCAAGTTCACGAGAGGAGAATGGAGGAGAAGGGATTGCAGAGTGGCCATCCCCCCTGGGGGGTGATTTCTTGCTTTTTGTCTCTCTGTCTCACTCTGTCTCTCCAGTGAGTACACGCACCCTATAGCAAAAATTTCCTCCCCCCCAAAAAAAAATAATAGAAAGATATTGACCAGGTTTCTTTTTTACTGAGGTCAATAGACAAAAATACAAGCTTAAAAATCTGACAGCTTCCAGTGAGTCCTAAGAATGTATTTTCTTTAGAAGTGATTAAATACCAGAACAAATTCCTGAGGGTGGTCATGGAACCCTATCCACAACAGAAGACCAGAGCAAGCATTTCTTGAGGTCCCTTCCTCTTCTGTGAGTCTATTATTCTACTTGTCAAAATAACTTGATATTCTTATCCAAGTCTCCAAGGTGCTTTTCACCCTACCCAAATTGGTCTCATCAAAAACCTTATTGATTGTGCTGCCTCCTCCACCTTCTAAGATGGTGACAGTATTAAGTCAGTAAATGCAGGTCTCAGACCTGTGACATAACATGTGTTTTGTCATTTCCCTACACCCATACCCCTCCAAGATGTTTTCTCATTAAAATACTGTATCAGTCACTTCAGAATTTCATTTTGTTCCTTTGGTTCAAATAAAAAATATTACAGATTAATTTCCTATAGTCACTCAAAGCACTTCAGACATTTTAATCAATAGTGGCCCATAGAGGCATGAACTCAGTTGTTTTTCTTTCTTAGAATGAAAGAGGGATACTTTAAATACCTACTAAGAAAAATATGTCTGCAGAAGCATGCAGCATTGAAAACCTTTTCCATGCTACAGATTGCAGATTAACTTCTAGCTAATCAGAGTTCAGCATTCTAATGGACTGTGACGGGAGAGACAGTTTTTCCTTCAACTTCAGATCACATGTTTTTGCAGTTGTAAGGCAAATTTTAAAGAAAGCCTTGGGGATCACAGCCAGCCTTCATTATCGGTGCATGACCGCTTTGTAACCAACTGCAAGTTTAATATCCAAGGAGATTTGCACATAACAATCTTTTTTCTTTTTTCTTGTTTTCAATAATTTACCTTTGAGATTCTCTTCATGACCATGCTGGTGTACAAAGATCTGTTTGTCTGTCAAACTTCCAGATATGCACTGCATGTGAAAGATACATTAATTTTTTATTTGTTTCCTAAGGAGGCTGAACAGTGAGCTGGTTGTGCTGAATACAAGAGGGCTACTTTAGCAAACACATACTTGAATTCACTTCAACTAGCTCCCTCACCTGCAGCACATCAGTTTCTTCTGTGAATTTCCCCTCTGCCATAAGGGAGTCATTTAAACAAATAAACTCAGAAACTTTTTGTATAAACTGTCCACTTGAACCTGAGAAGGGTTTGTGTTAAATCAGAAGATTACTAGAAAAGCTGTGTAGTACTAATGTTTGTGGATCCTGTGAACATCTCATTCAAAACAAAGATCTTATTTTCAAAATTAGAGCATACCTTTTCTTTTAACCTTAGAGGCTCTATGTAAACTCTGATCTCTCCCCAAGCGAATTTTGTCAGCAGAATATTGAGCTCTGTCAGTGTGACAAATGTCATGGCTATTAGGCCTCAGAAACACTAAGCACTGGTGTTTTTAACAAAATAAATGTAGATATCAGGGAACCATAACCTATAGATAATTAGAAAGAAACCCACCATTGGAAGGTAGATAATGTTTTTTCAAGGCCACTAAGATTTTCCACGATAAAGAAATATGAGGTGTATAGGAAACTTTGTGTAGAAATGTTCTTGGTAATTTAATGTTTTCAGAACTCCTAGACTGAAAACTATTACTATGTAAGTCAGCTAGATTTCTAGAAAATGTGGCGAGTATCTAAAGTGTCAGCAGGGTTTGACCTTTTATGTTATGAATAGTAGGGAAGAGAGAGCTGGGAAGTGTGTAAAGGGGTTATTTTGTATAAGGTGGTCAGAGAAGCTCTCACTGATAAGGAGACATTTAAGCACAGACTTGATAGAGATATATCTAAGAACAGAGAGAATACAAATGGAAGGCTCTGAGCAAAGGAAACCAGTAGAGGCTGGAGCACAATGGCTGAATAAGAGAGAAGGCCAGGGAGGCCGTGGGAGGCCTTCAGAGATAGGGATTTTTTTGAACTATGAGTAAGAATAGGTGGATTCTCTGACAGACAGAGAAAGAAGGGGACAACGATGAGGGCATAGCTTTAAGGGAAGGCAAAATGAAGGGTGGGAGAAGAAAGTACTTTAGAAAGGAAATGGAGAGAAAGCAATACTGTAGAGGAAGGAAGAAACATACTATCTCAGGAATTAAGCGGGGAGAAAATTTCTCTTGTGTTTGATTTGGTTTAGCAGATTACCTGTGGCCCATTATACATCTATGATTCATACCATATTTACATAGGTTAATAAGCATGACTTTAATCCCGATCTAACGACAGTATCAATACATTTGTTCAGTGTCTATTACTGAGGCACCTAACTACTTGAGCAAGTTAATCAAGGTTTCAATTACCCCAGTGAGGAAGAAAGTTATACCTCTCTGTTGCAATTGTAGTTGATTGGTTGATGAAGTATTCATGAGAAGTTTCATAAGAGGAACTTTAAAGGTCACTTATACCATAATAAGTGGAAATATCTGAGAAAGAAAAAAAAAATTAGCAGTATTATGGTGCTGATAAAGTTTTCAGAGGTACTGATTCTCAGATTCTAGTTGCTGCAGCTGGAAATTCTTTGCCCTGAGCATTTGTCATGACTCTTTCAATCCAATATGCCCTTTAAACACAGTGAAACTATAGAAAAGGAATATTTAATGTTGTGTGATGTTAATTAAAGAGTAGGTTTCCTTCTTTTCTTTAATGGAAAGCCTTAATTTGTCCCTAGTTTCAGTTGAAAACTCTAATGAATCATTGCTGCCATATTATGTAGGTTTTTTTTCTCTCTAATCATCCAGTGGTTCAGGTCCTTATTCAAATGCTGACCTACTCATCTCAGGTCACATTGTATCCCCCACCCCCCCCCCCCCCCACCCCCGCCACCGCCTTTTTAAAATTGTTTTGTTTTGTTTTTAAGGTTTTTTGCTATAGGGTGCATGTGATTGCCAGAAAGAGGCAATGAGTGGGAAAGTGAGACATTATCCCACACACACACCAAGGGAGATGGCCGTAATCCCTTCTCCTCCATTCTCGTCCTGGGATTTGGGGCATGCATGCACACGCATCCAGCATGAGTTTCAAACCGCCAGATCCAGGACTCAACCACAGTCTGCCATATGGGAGTCCAGTGCCTTAACACCATGCCACCTGCTGGCCCCTGTATCTTCCCATGTGTAACCTGATGTGATCCCTCTATATTGGTAATAAAAAATATCTGAAGAAATATATGAGTACTTGTTTACTACGACTTTTGGTATTCTTCAGGATTTTCACTCTTACTAACAAATAAGGACCTCACCCCAAATTACACATCCGTTAATAGTAACATACTTTGAGATCTGCCGTTCCTACCTTTTTTTTATCTTTGATACTGAGCAAGTGCAGCAAGTTGCAAAAGTGTTACTAGAGCTAGAACAATTCAGTCAGATTGTGTTAGAAGCAGAAAAAAGAGGAGGAGGGAAAATTAAAAAAAAAAAAAAAGAAACAAAATATTTTTGTAAAATGATGAGAACGATTGTCCTGTGTAGAATTTCATTATTTTTTCATTTTCTTGCTCAGGCCATCTTTGGGACAGGGAACAGACACAGCTCTATAACCCTAGTTCCCTGCTCTGGATGGCTTTTCCATTGTTAGTTTTCCTACTGTTACAATTGAAAATAAATAAGAATGCTATCAATAAGCAAACAGTTCTTATCATTCATGTTACCTTCTATTTGAAATCCCTCAGTAAAGGTTTTCCCAGCAGGGGACCAGGCAGTAGCTTAGTTGATTAAGGCTGCTGGATCCCACATGACTGATTCAAGTCTCAGATCCAGCATCTTGAAAAAGAGACCAGGCATGTATGTGTGCATGCATGTGTGCCAAATATCCTAAGAGGAGAATGGAGAAGAGATTGTACCATAGCCATCCCCTCTGGAGGTTCGGGGGTGCTTTCTCACTTTCTCTCTCTCTCTCCCTCTTTGTGTTTCTCTCTGGCAATCACATGCACCCTGTAGTGAATTTTAAAATAATAATAAAGTAAAATAATTTTAAAATAAAGTTTTTCCATCAGGGCTAACAGCCTCTTATAGATAAAGATGAGAAAAGTGTAAGGAAGCTTAGCAATGCTTGACATAGAGGACCCAAGTGTAGACTAATTCTCTGGCCTCTCTGTAAATACTTAGGCAGCGAATACTTCATTCTGAGACAGATACTCATTAAATAAATACAAACAAATACTTAATCCAAATCAAATGGCCTTTTCTTGGAATATGCACTTCATTTCTCAGGGAGTTGACAGAACTAACTCTAGATATTAAAGAAAGAGCTACACAATGACTCTCCCCCCAAATCCACTACCATCCCCCAGGTAACTTCATCCCTCAGCTTATGCTGTAGTTCATTAAGGTATGTTGAACCTTAGGTAAAAGGATGCATGCCTTTTTACTAGTTTAAATAGCAAATTAGCCTATGATCTTTTTTTTATTTTTCAGATTTGTCAAGTATGGTATCTAATACCAATAAATTTTCCCCAAAACTTTTTGTTCACTCTTCCTGTGTCTTTTTTATGGTTCAAGAAAACAAGTCCTAGTGTCTGCTCAAAGTTTGTGGATATTTCTTTATATTTTTACCCAGTGTGGGAAGATTTCTGTATCAAAAAGAATTCTTCCTTCTCCTCAGTGGGCATGCACATATGTGGACATGCTCCTGGGTTGGAAAAGTGAAATGCAGACCTTGAAATGTGTGGGATCTCAGTATTGCCCAAATGTGGAATAATATAATAAGAATAACCACCACCGTTCATTGAGCACTTTCTATGTACCAGACACTGTACTTTATAAATTTTCATGTAGTTTCTCATTAAATAGCAGACCAACAATATGAACTACAGGTATTCCACAGATCAGGAAAGGAGGCTTAGCATAGTTAAATAAATGACTCAAGGGGATAAGGCAATATAGTCTGTAGAGAAGCTAGGATTAAAACCAGATCTCTCAGCCTCTCAGGGTCATTCTTTGTTCACTAAGGTATGTTGTTCTATTTAGAACATTTGGATTATGGGTCTTAACTTCAAGTGAATCAAATAAACAAGTCACTCTTCTGTCATTTTTTTTCTGGGCATAAAGTTAAATGTTAGTAATTAGAAATATACATGTATTATCAACAAGATGCATTTAAAAAAATGAAGCCTGAGAATCACCATACTTACCTAGGAAAAAAATGTCAGTATTCATATCAGGGGTTCTTTAATTTACATTTTAAGTGTTTTATTTTAAGAGGAGGTGGCCTCAGCAGGTAGCATGGTGAAGGCACTGGACTCCCACATAACTGACAGTGGTTCGAGTCCTGGACCCACAACCTGAAAAGCACAAGATATTATGATGTGGCCATCTCCCTTGAGGGATATTTCTCACTTTCCCTCTCTCTGTTTCTCTCTGGCAAGTGCACACAGCCTATGGCAAAAACAAAAAACAAACAAACAAACAAAAAAGAGATTTCCTTTAAGAATGTAAAATTCTGAAATATTTAGCATAAAATCAGTTTTTAAAGGAAACCCCCCAATCCTGAAAGTACAGTATGAATTTAAGCTAAGAGACTTCAAGATAAAAAATGGGGGATTGGCCAGCTCCATGGCACAAGAGTAATGTGTTGCTCAAGGGAAACTGAATCCCACATGGTGACTGTAGTTTGAATACTTGGCTTGCTTGACCTGAAACACACTGGGTATGTGCATGGGTGCCCAAGATCCGATGGGTTGGAGGAAGGGGACCACAGTGTGACCAGACCCTGTGAAGGGTGCTCCTGTCTCTCTCTTTCTCCTTTTCTTTCTCATGTGCATGTACATACTATCATTAATAAATGAACATAATGCCGGGAGGACTTCACCTATTTTGTTGAATCTTCATTAATAATAATGGTGATTCATGTTTAGTCTATAAAAATGTTTCAATATAATACATACCAAGTTTCTTTATATTGTTGTCAAATCATTTGTTTCAGCATCATCTGACTTTCTGAGGAATAAAGAAATACTCCTCAGTGTGATCACGGTATGCCCCTGGCACCAGTTACCAACTGTTCACCAGAGTATTTTCACTTTATATTCTTTTAAGATTATGAAATTCTCCTATCTGTACAGCTTCTGATACTGTAATGAATTGACAGTCTTGTCAAGTATGTCCGTGTGAATGATACAGAACCCAAAAGGGAAAATGAATAAATTACTAGATTTCTTTTCTTTTCAGGAGTGACAATTAATAGTGATGTATATGAATTTTAAAAATTATTTTAGGTGCTGATTTTATGTTACAATTAAAAACTATGTTCAGGGGGCAACAGGTGATGTGGTGGTTATGGTGACGGACACTCCCACATGGCCAACCATGGTTTGAGTTCTGTACCTTGTGGCTTGCTCTTTCACTTTCTCTCTCTCTCTCTGTCTGTCTCTCTCTCTCTGGTCAAAATAAAATAAATGAATTAATTAATTAAATAAATAAATCTTTAAAAAGTAAATAAATAATTCTTTAAAAAGTAAATAAATAAAAATAAAAACTATGTTCAGGACCACCAGATGGTGTAATGGTTATGTTGCTGGACTCACAGGTAGTTGACTGTGGTTCGAGTTCCTGATCTGGCGGCTTGAACTCACGCCAAGTGGGTGTGCATGTGTAGCCAAGATCTTGAGAAGAGAATGGAGAAGGGATTGCGGCATGGCTACTTCCCCCTAGGGGGTTATTTCTTACTCTCTGTCTCTCTGGTGAGTGCACATACCCTGTGGCAAAAATCTCTTAAACCAAAAAAAAAGCTATGTTCAGACCCAGGTGCAATGGCACAGGCAGTAGGGACACTTCTGCCAGATGCCGGAGACCATGTGGAAAGGCTCTTGATTTGTGTCTTAGGTTTACCTCACGAGTGTACCAGAGGTGCACCCATGATCCTGGCTGACTGCAAGGCTAGGGGCAGGATTGTGGTGTGAAGAATGTCAAGGATGTCTCTCTCTCAGGAAACAAATAAATAAACTTTAAAAAAATTATATTCGGTATACTTATGAGGGTAGACTGTGTCAGGATAGCACATTTTTAGTCGTAGATCTTGTCCTCTTGACTTCCCAAAAAAAGAGGGAAGGAGTTGTACAGGATAAACCATTGCAAACAAATGTCATCATCTATCTGTCAATGACCAAATTTTGCCTCTTCAGACTTTCAGATTATTATACATATCAGTTACAGCTATCATGTAATGAGCATTTCTTCTGTATCAGGCATTATGTTAAGTGTCTTATGTAAGCATTATTTCACTAAATCTGTTTAACAACCCTGTGACTTAAGTAGTCATACCACCATTCTGCAGGTGTAGAAACTAAAGGTTAAAGAGATGAAGAAACTAACTTGTTCAAGATCACACAGCTTTTAGGATAAGTGATGGAGTTTGAATTTGAAACTGGATTCGTCTGATGCCAAGATCCATGTTCCTATGTGTTCCACTTCTCTGTTTCTGAAATATACCTTCCGCTTTTAGTGAGTTCACAGCATGTGTAAAAGTGCTCCCACAGTCAGAACTGTAGCACTATTGGAAACAATAGGAGTAAGAAATGTTTGTTGTGATGGCGGTGGTGGTGGTGCGTTGGTTTGTTTTCAAATAGCAGGACAAGGTTAGAGAATACTTGCTTCACGTAGATCTGATGTGAATGAGGCTGGCATTGGAGCTCCTTGGAATTTTCTGAACCACTTTCATCCATTTCTCGAAGCTTAATTAGAGTAAATGAGAGGTCTTAGCATTTATATGAGTTTTTTTTTTTTTTTTTTTTTTTTTTTTTTTTTTTTTTTTTTTTTTTACATAGGGCATTTTTAGTTCATGGGTTTCATTTGTTAATTATGTATAGCAAGGGGAATAAGATTTTTAATTTATTCACATTTTTCAGCAAGGCAATAGAGATTTCATTTGAGAGATTTAGAATTAGGTTGGTGAATATTTTGTACTAAATCCTACAGACATTTTTCTGTTATATTTTGCTCCTTTTATACTTTCTACTGAGTCTTGAAAAATAGATATGTCAGTAAAACTGAGACTTTTTTCTGCAAATGTATTTCTTATCTTGTACAAGGTTACTAGCAAAACACTTTTTCAATTAGCAGCCTTTTAACAAGAACAGTATCCTGTACAATGACAGAATCTAATCAGTTGGCATTCCCAACCCCGAGAAATAGTGATTGATGCTTACTTGAGAATGGTGTTTAAGTACTCATGAGTTAGTGTTTTAAAATGTTTAATGAGGTTTGACAAGTATAAAGTATTGTTAATCACAGTCAGTTATTTAAAGGATTTTTTTAACCCAACCTTAAATTTGTTCCTATTGCTTTTGTTCTTTTCATTATTTTGGGTGCTTTTTGTAAGAATAGGATAATAAGAATACATCCCACCCTCAAAAGAGTTCTCTCACCAACTCTGACATTTTTAGGAGAGTTAAACAACATCTTGAAGTTTTTTTATCTTTCACTCTAGTAAAACTAAAGATTGTTGATATGAAACCATCACTAAGATGTCCCTTTCTCTTTTTAAATTATTTCTTAAGGAGAAAGAATTAAACAGACATGTGTTTCCCATGCCTAATTTTCTAAAGCCAGAGACTTACAGTAAAAACATCAAAAGCCCCAGCCTTGGTAGACTGGTTGATACTGCTGCTTGACAGCCTGACCCCACGTGGGAGGCTCTGGTTGGATTCCTGGCCTACCCTAAATACCCAGTGTGGTGTGCATGCCTTGATCTCAGCTACTCTAGAGGCTGAGGCAGGAATGGAAAACATAGCCTGGCCTTATCTAAATGAGCCAGGGTCAAAAACTTGTAGACCCAGCTACTCAGGAGGCTGAGACTATGTCTAAAACAAAAAAGGAGGACAGTTGTTATTATTAGAACAAGTAAGAAATACAAATGCAAGTTACTGGTGGTCATGTTTTTCATCTTAATACACTTATAGTAAGGATCTCTAATGACAGCACCCAAAAGCTAAATAGCCAAGGTTAGACTAATAATACAGGACTCCAACTGGATCTTGGTGACTATTCATCAGTTGAGACTTGACAGTAGTTAAATATACATAAACATTAGTCTCCCTTCTGTCCTCTGCAGCTTGCCTCTCTCATGTAACTTACCAAAAATCTAACAGCTTATTACTATCAGGGCCTGAATATATGATGTCTTTTCACATTATCTTTTTTTTTTTCTTTCTGAGTTACAACTTTATTTCAATTCTGCCTTTCCTGGACTTTTTTTTAATAGTGTTAATTTTTATTGAGATATAATTTGTATATCATAAAATTCATTGTTTCAATGTATATAATTCAGTGGTTTTTTGTATATTCACAGGATTGTGCAACCATCATCATTATATAATTCCAGAACATTTTCATCACCCCCAAAAAGAGACCCTATGTTTATTAGTAGTTATTTACACTCTCCCCTCTACTACCTTCTCATCACCACCAATTTCTGTCTCTATAGATTTGTCCATTCTGGACATTACATATAAATGGGTTCATACAATATGTGACCTTTTAGCCTGTCTTCTTTCTTTATGCAGTGCTTTTGAAGTTCATCCATGTTGTAGCATATATCAGTACTTCATTCTTTTTATGGTTGAATAATGTTAAGTTATATGGAGATATATCATATTTTGTTTATATATTCATCAGTTGGTGGACATGGATTGTTTCTACTTTTTGGCTATTAGGAATAATGCTACTAAGAACATTGTTGTGTAAGTTTTTGTGTGAGTGTGTACTTTCTTTTCTCTTAGAAGTTTAATTTGTTGGTTCATATGGTAAGTCTGTGTTTAGCATTTTTAGAGAATGCCAGACTGTGTTCCAAAGTAGCCACCATTTTATGTTTACTAGCAATGTACAGAATTGCAATTTCTCCACATCTTCAATTGTTATTATCTGATTTTTAAAAATTATTATAGCCATCCTGGTGGATGTGAAATGGTACCTCATTGTGGTTTTTATTTGCAGTTCCTTAGTGATTAATGATGTTGAGCATCTTTTCATATGCTTATTGACCATTCCTATGTCTTTGGAGAAATATCCTTTCAAACCTTTTACCCATTTAATTAGGTTGTTTGTCTTTTTATTGTTGAGTTGTGTTCTTTATATTTTCTTATCAGATTCATGATTTGCAAATATTTTCTGTCATTCTGTAGGTTGTCTCTTTACTATTTCAACAGTATCTTTTGGTGAACAAAAGTTTTTAATTTCGATGAAGTCTTATTTATCTGTTGTTTCTTTTGTTGATTGTGCTTTCGGTGTCACATTGCATAGTCTTTTCTTCCTTGAAGAACAAAACAAACACTAAACTAGGATGAAAAGACAGGGCTTCTCTTCCCAACTTTGCAATTACATGAATGTGTGACTTTAGTCAAGCATATAAACTGATTCAGATCTGTTTCCACATCTATAAGAAGAAGCATGGTTCAGCAAGGTAGGCACTGAGTAAATTTTGTGAATAAATTGCCTTTACGAAACCTCAAAATTAGTAATTTTCAACCTGGGGCAATTTTGCTCCTTGGGTGACATTTGATAGTCACTGGAGACAATTTTGGTGCATGACTGGGGAAAGATGCTATTGGGCTCTATTAGTTAGAGGACAGGGATACTGCCAAACATCCTACAATGCACAGGAAAGCCCTTACAATAAAGAATTATCCAGCCCAGAATTACCATAATGCTAAGACTGAGAAACCCTGCTTTAAAGTTACAATTCTAGTATTCCAGTTTAATTTAAATGGTAGTATTTGAGATTGTGAGTAGTTCCAAATAGTTTTGTACTCTTAACCTATTGCTGGAAATATTAGCCTAAACAGGGGCAATAGAAGGAAGAGGTACAATGAGAGTTTAGTTTTTTTTAAGAGAAAATTAAATTTTTCAACCCAGGAGATTTCTGGACATATTTTTGGGGCCATTTTAAACTATTTTGTCTTTGAACATGAACAAAAAATATTTCAATATAGACTCCTCCAGGCAAAGCCTTATAGATGTGTTCTTGTTATTGAATCTTTTTCTTTAAGGTTTCTGAAACAAAATAGTTTTTGTGAAATAGTTGGTACATGTTATGAAGTATATCTAATCAATCATAATAGGGGAAAAACAACAGAACTTGATAGAAGGAATTTGCAGTTGATATATCTCTGTATTAGTGATTTTTCTGAACTCAAAGGAAGTTGATATTATTATTTCAGCTGATCACTTTACTTTCTGTAATACCATGTACTGGAATGTACTCATTCACTTGAGTTCCACAAATAACTATCTGAAACAATACAGAAAATAGTTTGAAATATGTTTCAGTATTTCTAAAGATCTTGGCATATAAAAGCTATTAAACTTGCAGGTATTTCTTTTCTGTGATAAATTGCTGATTGTTTCATGATCTACATCATTAGATGTAATCATTACCACTAGCACCACAACTTCCACCATCATATTAATACACTTAAATTTCTTGATTATAATGTATCAGGTTCTGATCTAAGTACTTTAATGCATATCTCATTTTTTCTCATGAAGATCCTATGAAGTAATTTTATTTTTTAATCTCATTTTGCAGATAACAGAAGAGCATACAACAATGTGGCAAAATTGTTGAGACATATTTATATTGGGCCTTTGTTTGTATATAAAATGTATTTCATAGTTCAACAATGGAGAAAGTATGTTTACTGTAAAATATGTTACATTAATGTCCCTAATTGTCTGGCATCCTAGGTAGTGGTCATTGAAGATTGAGTTATTCCCAACTTTGTTTCAATAAGAGATGTCTTAAGATTAATCATTTGTCTCAAAATATATGTGTGCACCTGAGGCTGCTATAATACCATCCCATCTCTGCCTATTTATATAATTTTAAAACTGTGCAACTTCTCTATTATATAAGTTTTTCTTTGACTTTGTTTCTATGTACAGGAAGCAGTGAAAGAAAACAATAAGAGAAGAGAAATGGAAGAGAAGACTAAGAGGGCAAAACTTGCAAAAGAGAAAGCTGAACAAGAAAAGTTGGAACGCCAGAAGAAAAAGAAACAACTCATTGACATAAACAAAGGTATGAAAGTGTTTCCAATCTTTTAAAAGATGCATAAATTGCAAAACAACTTCAGTTATTTGCTTTTGTGTTATAAAGTAAATCATTGTATTCTTTATAGGAAAAACACAATAGTTAGTTATCTGTGTCAAAAGTCTCTCATGACACCATCTGTATTTCTGATCACCCTGCACCAAGTGCTCAGAATTTTTGATAACCAGCACAAGGTGATAAGTACTTGAAATTGTTCTTTTCTTCTCATTTATTTTACTTATTATATTATGTTCTGTGTGAGGGAAGAAAAGGAGAGATAAAAAGTGAAAAACTGGTCTAGCCCTGTGGTTAAAGGAGCCATATCCCACATGGCCAACTGTATAGTTCAAGTCCTGTCTCCACCGGCTTGGAAACCATGCCGGGTACATATGTGTATGCCCAAAATCCCAACAGGATGGAGGAAGGGATTGCAACTTGACCATGTCCTGTTGGGGGATGGTTTCTCTATCCTGTTGGAATTTGGAGCATACACAGACTCTTTCTGTGTGTGTGTGTGTGTGTGTGTGAGTGTGTCTGTCTGTCTGTCTGTTTCTCTCTGGCAAGCACATGCACCCTCTAGCAGTTGAAAAAAAGTTGAAAACTGGTATGAGGAGATGAGCCTTAGCTCTTAATTTCTTTTTATTGGCAGATATATGTTGACAGTACAAAAACAATTAAGTTTTCCTTGAAGGCTAGAATATTTCAAGTCATAATGAATATGGACAGCTATTATAAGTAGAAAAAAATAGGGAAAGGCATCTTTTATAGCTCTGAGCATAAGTACAAAATGCTGGAACATCCACATAGCATAAAGCACATTGTTTTCTTGCTTAAAAAGAATGATTGTATATTATAGGTGGGCTGTTTAATTTGGTTTGGTTAGAAGAAAGTGATTGGTTTCGGGTATCTGCACTCTGAAAATTATGTATGAGAAAACATAGCCTTTGCCACCTTACAGAATTTAAAAAGAAAGCAAATCAAAAGAAAATCTGAATGAAGTACAAGTTATGATTAGTGTAGACCATCTATTACTAAAGACCACAATAATAAAAATTGCCAGTACCTTATAATATACCAAGTACTTTTCTAAGACTTTTTACATGTTTTAAGTTAATCCTCACAACATATCTACAAGTTAGATACTATTAATATCTCATTTTACGGATAGTAAACTGAGGCTCATAAAAATTAAGGAATTTGCCCTTGGCTATACAAATAGGAAGTATTAGCACCATGATTAGAATTCAATAGTCTGGCTATAGAATCTTTGCACTTAATCATGCCACTGTCAAAAGTGTTAATAATTATTGTAATAATGTCAATAAACATATATCACTTACTGTCATGAAGAACTATTCTAGGAGTTTTACTCTTATGAGCCCATTTAATCCTCATAAAACCATAGTAGGAATATGCTACTATTTCATAGTAACATGACAAAGCTAAGATATGGAGAAGTTAAGAACTTGCCCAAGGTTGCAAAGTAGTAAGAGATTTGAACCCAGGCAATCTAACTAGAGTTAATTATTAATTATTATATTTTTAATTATAATTATTAATCATTATCACTTATTGTATACTGATGCCTCTTACTGATTAAGCTTCTGAAATGACATCTGTACTACTAGATTTATTCGTCAGGGCCAGTAGGTGACATGGTGGTTAAGGCCCTGGACTCCCATGTGGCTGACTATGTTTTGAGTCCTAGACCTGGTGGCCTGAAAATCACACTGGGCACGTGTGCATATGTGCACAAAATCCCAAGAGGAAAATGGAGGAGAACGGGTTGCAGTGTAGCCCTACCCTCCACAGGGGTGTTTTCTCGCTTTCCCTCTCTCAGTCCCTCTCCTTCAAGTGCATGTGCCCTATGGCAAAAGAATAAATAATAATAATTCTACATACTTCAAAAATATATCAATTTTTTTTGGAATTCAGTATAGTTTATTTATTTTGTCCAAGAAATAAATATAATTTTAAGAGAGGGGAAAAAAGTAATATTACATAAATTTGGGTAAAATAGAGTAATGTCAACATAATTTAGCAAACAAACGTTATCATTAAGATCAAGAGAATCCACCTTGACTACTGGTCCCTCAGGAGGTGAGTACTAGAACACAGATGGCAATGTGTATTCGTAGGAAGTTATCTCAACTTAAAAGTTTATGAAGTCAATAAAAAAGTGTTCAAAACTAGCTTCTTTATATGAATAGTGAAAGAAGAAACAAGTAGTAAGGATAAGAGGCTGGAAGGACTAGAAGGGAACAGATGGGGAACTTCTTTTGTGCTGTGCTAAGGCTCTTAACCCTGAAAGCTTATGGAAGCCTATAAAGGTTTATAAACTAGAAAGTGATATACTCAGATAGGTTTCTTAGAAGCCGGTCAAGTTTTTTTGTTTTTTTTTTTTAATTTTGCCACAGGGCATGTGCACTCACTGGAGAGAGAAAAAAAGTGAGAAAGCACTCTCTATGGAGGATGGCCACACCACAGTCCCTTCTCCTCCATTTCTTCTTTTGGGATTTTCAGGCATGCACACACACATGCCTCTAACATTTTTCAAGCTGCCAGGTCCAGGACTCAAACTTCACAGTTGGCCATATAGGACACAGCAGCCTTCACCACCACACCACCACCTTAGCTACCATGCTACTGGTTGACCCACACAAAGTTAGTCTTTTCTTCCCTCTCAGCTTATTTTTTTTTTAGATTGATTGATTGATTTAGATTCCCACAGGGCATTTGTGCTTGCCAGAGAGAGAAAGAAAACTGTCCCCTCAAGGAGAGTGGTCACACTGCCATCTTTCTTTCTCCATTTCTATATCCCCTCAGGATTTGAGGTATGCACACACACACACACACACACACACACACACCCAGTGTTTCAAGTTGCCAGGACTAGGATTCAGCCATTTGGGATCTGGATCCCGTAACTACTTAGCTATAAGGCCAGCCCAGATTCATTTTATTTTTGATTGACACACAATCACTACATTTATTATATTGGATTTAAAACACTTATCATTCAATTAAAATAACAATAGTAAACCTATTACCTGTTACAGTAAATAACTTTTTTTGAGAGAGAGATTATTTGCTATAGGGTGTGTGTGCTCACCAAAGAGACAGAAATCAAGGAATCACCCCCCAGGAGGATGGCCATGCCACAATCCCTTCTCCATTCTCCTCTTGGGATTTTGGAGGTGCATGCACATGTGCCCGGCATGAATTTTAGGCCACCAGGTCCAGGACTTGAACCACAGTCGACTATGTTGGAATCCAGCAATGTAACCATTATGCCATCTGTGGGTCCCAATAAATAATATTTTTTAATGAAAAGTAAATAACCTAACAAAAAGGATTAGTGAGAAGAAAAATGTTAGGCTTATATATCTCTTCCAAGTATAGTTTAATTAAAGGCAGCTTGAGGGCTGACCCTGTATGGTTGTCTCTCTCTGGTGAGCATTGCATGTCCTCTGGCAATTAAAAAAGAAGGTCAATTTTCTTTCTTTCTTTCTTTCTTTCTTTCTTTCTTTCTTTCTTTCTTTCTTTCTTTCTTTCTTCCCTTTTCTTTTCTTTTCTTTTCTTTCTTTTTTTTTTTTTTTTTGTATGGCACATGCATTTGCCACAAAGACAGAGACAGACAGAGGGACAGAAATCGAGAAATCACCCCCCAGGGGAGATGGCCACGCCACAATCCCTTCTCTGTTCTCCTCTCGGGATCTCGGGCATGCACGCACACGCGTCCGGCATGAGTTTAAGCCACTGGGTCCGGGACTCAAACCGCAGTCGACAAAATGGGAGTCCAGCAATGAAGCCATTACGCTATCTGCAGGTCCCAAAAAAGGTCAATTTTCATGCTGCTTCTGCATTCAATCTAATGCAGTTATCATTCATCATTTATCATCTAGAAAACTTCACTCTATACTCATGAAAGAACGAGCAAGGAAATGTCTTATTATAAACATAATTTTAATCTTGAATATCTTCTGAAATTATTTCAGGGGGCCTCAGGAACCCCTAGCCCACACTTTGAGAATCTTTGGGATAAACAATTATTAAAAGCAAGGAGTTAGAAATGCAGTCTTTCTAACTTGGTACGGAGAACATAATCTTTCCCTCACACCACACCAATTCCCGCCCACCTCGAAGTATTCATCCACCTTTCACTGTTTCTCTAAAAATACGCCATGACAGAAAAAGAAAGAAAGGACCTATTTTGATTGTGTCTGTAGTCTGTATTTTCATGTGCCCACATTTGGCTAATTACCTCTTTGAATGTCATTGAAGCTATAAGATAAATATCTAAATAGAGTTTTGTGCATATGCTTAGCTGAGTAATTTGAACATGAAAAACATACCTTTTATTTTTTTTTTTTAAAGATTTTTTGCCTTAGGGTGCATGCACTCCTGGGGCAGAGGAGACAGGCACAATTAGCAGGAAATTGAGAAATCACCCACTAGGGAGGATGGCCATACTGCAATCCTTTTTCCTCCATTTTCCTCCCAGGATCTTAGGCGCACACACACACACACACACACACACACACACACACACACACACATATATGCCTGGAATGATTTTCAAGCCACCGGGTCTGGAACTTGAACCACAGCTATCCATGTGAAAGTCCAGCAATGTAACCACTGTACCACTTGCTGGACCCTAAAGACACACTTGAAAATAGAACGTATCTTTTATATTTTGTTACTGTAGCCCTATTTACAGATCAATCAAATATTAAACTGTTCTGCTAGCTTTTTGATTTGTGCCCCATAAATTACAAATATCTATTATTATCACTTATTGTAATATTATTTTAAATTTGGAATGTATGTGTATTAGTACTTATACATGTATTTCAAAAGGTGATCCTTGGAACCAGCAGTTAGTGTAATGGCTATGTCGCTGGACTCCCATGTAGCCGACCGCAGTTCAAGTCCTGGACCCGGTAGCTTAAACTCATGCTGGGCGTGTGTGTGTGTGCATGCGTGCCCAAGATCCTGAGGGGAGAATGGAAGAGAAGGGATTGCAGTGTGGCCATCCCCCCCCCCCCCCGGGGGGTGATTTCTCGCTTTCTGTCTCTCTGTCTCTGTCTTTCTGGCAAGCGCACGTGCCCTATAGCTAAAACCTCTCAAAAAAAAAAAAAAAAGGTGATCCTTTCGTTGGAAGTATGTAGTCTTTTTTATTTTTCCATTTGCTATAGGGTGTATGCACTTACCAGAGAGATAAAAACAAAGAGAGAGAAAGGAAGTGAGAAATCACTCTCCAGAGGCCGTGGCCATACTGCAATCTCTTCTCCTTCTTTCTCCTCTCATTATTTTGGGCATGCACACACGTGCACCCAGCGTGATCCTCAAGCTGCTGGGTCCAGGACTCAAATTGTTAATTTGGCCATGTGGGATCCTGTCATCTTAACCTGCACGCATCTTAACCTGCACGCCACCTGCTGACCCAGAAGTGCGTAGTCTTAATAAGAAGAGTGAAATATGTAGAAAAGAAAAGAATAGGAACAGTAGAGCTGAGGATTAAGGTGGAGCTCAGTGTTAGGGAGCTTCTTAGTCAGTATCTCATGCAGGATGCTACTGTTGACTAGGTGGAAGGCAATTGCAGACTTTCTGAGAGCTGGGAGCAAGCATGGTGGAGACACATTAAATGTGACTCCATGGGAAGTGAAAGCTTCTGGAAGATGTGAATGAGGTGTGGTCAGAATGTGATTTATAGAACTTTAAATATGCCCAATTAGAACAGTGTAGTCTTCTTTTCCATTGAGTGCGAGATAACATAGAACCTTTTTCTTTAATTGCCAGAGGGTGTGTATACTTGTCAGAGGAAGAAAGAGAGAAAGCACGGTTTTGCCACAATCCTTTTTACTTCATTTCTCCATCCTGTCAAGATTTGGGGTACATGTGCACACATGTGCAGTATGTTTTTCAAGGCTCTGTTGCAGGAATTCAAGCTGCACTCAGCCATATGGGATCTAGTGTTAACCACAGCACTTAACTACTGTGTTACAGGGACAGCCCAATAAAATAGAGATTTTTATTGCCATTGTGAAATAGGTATTATATAGAGTATAGAGGTATTTTATGCAGGTCTAAGTAGAGATACATACCATTGGAACCAGAGAATCTTTCCTATAACAAATGTATGAAATAAAGAATTTCTTGGGAAAAGTCACATTACAAATTATAAACATTCTTAAAAAGTCTTGTACTCTTTCTGTAAATTTCTATTTCATATCAATTTCATAAAATAGCAAACATTCCCCCTTTTAGAAAAATCTTCTGTGACCCTACATAGCTACTAAGGAACAACAGTAAGATATATTTTTCTGGCATGCAAAGTTACATACATTTGTCAAGGAGAAATATTTTAGAATTTAATTATTCAGAAGAATAATAGGACAAAGCAAACACAAAAGATTACTTCTGTAATCTGGATGTGATCAGCTGAGCTCAGAATTAAGTAAAGATATCAGGAAAACCAAGCAGCCAGAGAATTATATCTTTCAAGTTAAATCCATAACAAATACCATGTATCAAGGCTCCATCTTGAGAAATTGAAGATCAGAAGGCAAAGACCATGAGAAGAAATAGTGTTTTGTTTATTGTAAAAGAGTAAATAGACACTATCGTTTGGTAAACATTAAGTGGAATGATTAAAAGTTACTAAAGCCTGTGCATTAAAAAATGTAGAAATCAGTCTTAGTTTTGCCAGCCAGTTTTATAACCTTGTTCTGTTCCTTTATCTCATTGAGCCTCAATTATCTCAACTGTAACATTGAATAATGACATTTATTTCATACAGCTTTAGTGAAGATTAAATGAGATAATTATATATAATACATAATATAGGACCCAGAATATTCTTTGCTGCTGCCAATAATGAAAAGTCATTCCGTACTCATCGAAGAATCTAGACAAAGCTCAAGAAATAGTCCCTTCCCTCAAAAAAGTTTGCAGTTTTGCCAAAGAGGTGTAATAAAACTGAGTCGACAAACACTTAACTGTGTGCTGATATGCAATAAAGATTATTACAGAGCAAATGCTGAATGATTTCAAAGGGGAAATTGATTAGGTCCAGTAAAATGACATAAGGTTTCATGGAGAAGGCTAAGTAAAGTCTCTGGACATATTAATTGAGCTGGCCCCGAAGGGTAGGTAATATTTGGCCGAGCAAAGGTGAAACTACTCAAGAAGGAATAATAGCAGTAGGGCACATCAGTATGTAAGGTAGCAGACCTCATGAGGGCTGTGTTTAATGGCCCACAGGAAAATACACCAGCACAATGAACAGGGTGCATCCTAACTTCAAGTCCCAGCTCTGCAGTTTAGTAGCTACATAAATTCAGACAAGGCATTTCATCTTTCTGTGCCTCAATTTCCTCATCTATCAAATGGAACAATATTAGTACCTATCTTATTATTGAGGGCTAACTGATATACTCTATCAAAACAGAACAGACTTGTGTTATTTATAGTCTAGTCTATTTATCAATTATACACTGATGTCTTTTGGCCCATTACCAGTCTCTGATTAATACAATGTTCAGTCAATATTTTTTGTCATTGTCAGGGGGGGTTTCATTTGGAATACTGTTGTAAAGTTAAAATGGAGCCAGACTGTGAAGTACCTTCAGAGTCAGGCAGGGGAATTGTGGCATGATGAGGTAGGAGAACTCAGGTTATTATGGGAATCTGTTCAGGGATTACTGAGGTAGTAAGCCAGAAGCACAAGAAAGGAGAGGTGACTGGAAGGAGGATGTAGCTGGAAAAGAACAGTGAAAGGTGAAGAAAAAGGAGCTAGCTCATACTGGATTCGCTCTTCAAAGAAAAGGTGTTTAAACTTGTGGCAGTTTAAGGTAGTAACAGGAAGGAAAAATTCCATAAAAGACAAGAAAAATAAAAGGCAGTGGAAGTTGCAAGCACCAGATTCACTGATGGGCAAGAACCTTCTTCTTCTTTTCTTTTTTTTTAAGAAGCTTCTTTTAAGAACAGTGCAGAGTCCAGGCAGTGGTACAGCAGTAATGCAACCAAAACCATGTGGGAAGGGCCCTGGGTTTACTATCTGAGCACACTGAGTATGCCCTTGTGGCATGAAGACCCTGTTGTGGGTGATTGTTACTGCCTCAAGCTCTCATAGAAGAAATAAATAAAATTTTAAAAAGGAACAGTACAGTTCTACCAATAGATAATTATATATTGATGTCTTTTGGCATATTAGGTTATTTCATTCATCTAACTAACATTTATTGCACCATTTCCCAAATAATTATAATTAGAGCATGCACAGTAATACACCATTTATTAAAATGTAAAATTGAGGAAGCTAATTTGAATGCAGCAAAAAATGTGCTAAATCAATACATGTAGTCTAAGCTGTGTGTAACAGTATGCAAACTATGTGAAGTACTTGATGTAATCTATATTCTCCAATCTTTGGTTACAGTGGTATAGATGATAATGAACTTAGAGACACCCCAAAAAAGATGAATTAATTCCGTAGTTAGAGAAAGAAAGCTTACCAAATATTTGTAAATAAATCTCTTTCTTCTTATATTTATGGAAGTCAGCAAATTAACTGCAAAGACTTGAAGGAAGCAGTAGGGGAAAGTACATAAAATATGGGTGTTTTGAAATTGCAAACTACAAGTGTGATTCTCATGAGAATATTATTTAATCAAGAACAGTTCTGCTCCTCCTTATATAAGATTAAATGAAAATTAGAATTGCCTGTTTATTTCTAGTATGATGATAAAGAATTAGCTACATTAGTCAGATTTGATGATCAATTAGTCTTCAGAGAGTGGCTTAACAAATCTTGACAAATAAACCTAAATATTTAAGCTCTATCAGTAGTGGTTAATATTCTTTTCCTCCTTTTTCCAGGTTTTAAAATAATTACATCTCTAAGTGAATAAATTCATTTTATTTTATGTTATTTTGATCTGCATAGGTCAAAACTATGTTTCCTAATCCCATACATGCAATGGTGTGGTGCGGCACTAGTGACTCAGGAGTCCTGAGTGATCAGACCCAATATCTGTGCTGGTTCTTGTCCTATGCTCACAAAGATTTAGAGATGTGGACACAGAGAGGAGAGTAAAGCAGAGTTTATTAGGGAAGGAGAAAAAACTTCCAATATAGTGGAACGGGGGCCCAAATGGGTTGCCGAAGAGGGGCTGGAGGCAAGGGGTTTTTATCTAGCAGTCCAAGCAATGGACTGGCTCTCTGATAAGGAAATGGGCTTTATAAAATAGTTATATAGTAGTCTGAGTGATTTATTACCCTATTCTTCGTGGGGTCAACAGACCCTAGCATTCTGTACTTTTTATTAGAATAAAGTTACTAAATAGAAACAGTTGCCCTTAGTTACAGTTGCTCTGAGTCCCACTGCAGCCAGCTTTTGGCTGTGAAATCCTAGCTGCTGTGGCTCTATCTCGGCCTCATCCTGTTGGTGTGCTCAGTATCCCTAGCTACTTCTTTATTAGCAAGAAGTCATAAATTCCTTAGAAACAAGTAAAAGGGGTGTATATTATACATTAATAAGACCATAGAGGAAAAACAGACTGCATTCAAAAGAAAAGCACAGTGACTTCTTTTGGGAGCTCTTATCCTATCTACCTGTAAGTGGGTCTAACTCCTATTTCACTAGGGCTGGTGCGTGGGTGGCGAAATAATTTACCAGAGACAGAAACATGAGCATGAGTAGAAGTCAAGTTTTTAGAGTTCAGAGCACAGGTGAGAGTGCCTGGGAGAGACCAGGAGTGAGAATACCTGGGCCAGGACCTGAGCAAGTTCGCAGGTTCACACCTTTTACTGGGGAGGGTCTCCTTTTTATGGTCTCAATCATAGGGGGAAGGTAAGGATGAGGATGAACTCTGAAATCTCCTGTGTTCTGGTCCTTTCCCAGGAAAGCAGGGCATCTGTGGTCATTGTATGGTGGAGCTGGTGCCAGAGGCAGTTTGGAATATCTCTTTTCCCTGTTGTAGAAGTTTCTCTGGGGGCATATATTGGCCATTTAACCTTAAGCAGGTTCCTGTTTGTCCTTATGTAAGGCTTATCTTAGGTCCTCTTTATTGATCCTTGCTTGCCTATTTTCTTATGAACATTCCACAATACCCAAGATATTAGATTGTAGTAACTAAAATTATAAATTAGAAACCCCACAAATAATGGAACTTACCCTAGTATTGTTAAGTTCAGAAATTCAAGGTCTGCAGCAAATTTGAGATTTCTTGGTCTCAGCAAAAAATTGAAGGACAAGCGGACAGGCTGAACACAAGGTTTATTGAGGGAGATAAGATAAGTCCTACTGACTGAATGGGCCAGTGCCAAGGGACACAAGTAGGCCATTCTCCTTCCCAGGGTCCTCTTTTATCCTGTTCTAGACCCTTCTATATCTAAAAATATGTGCCCTTAGACCTCTTTAGATCTGTTCATTTTTCTTTTAACTTGTTCCTCATTCTTGTTTCTTGAAGGGAGTTATTTTGCATAATAAAGACAATCATACAGCCCCTCTTTAAAGTTTCTTTTGCTCCAGGCTAATTCCCTATATGTGCCTAAACAAGGTTATCGTCCCTAATAACTCCTAGCAATATTAAGGAGTCCCCATTAATATAAATTACTAGGACAACATAGGTACCATCATTCCAGTAAATTTTACAAATGCTGACAGCTCACAGATGCTACTGCAAAGCTAGACAAGTTTGTATATGTGATGGATCTATAAGAGAATCATTGACCTAGTAAAGCTATGATAAGGAAAAGAATATCTGGCTGGTATTCTGTTCATTTCAATTATCTTGCTTCGTGTATTAGCAAATATTTCAAGAAATGCATTTATTCAAAATCAGAACTTTTCCTTTGTTCTCTAGGTTTATTTTTTTCTGTGGAAACTTAGGGTTGGTTTTCCCAAATAAAATTACTTGATACAGTGAAGATGCATCCAGGTTTTGGAAGCTTTTAGTAAACTAAGGTGTTTGACATATATTTGAGAGTTTGTTACTTTCATGGAACCTATTTTGTTCCACTTTAAGGCAACATCATGCCATACTGCCACCGATCATTTAATCAACATTTGTTGAATTTCTAAGTTTAAGCATTGGTTAAGACATTGTGGTACAAAGGGGAAGTTCCACTGTAGCAATTATTGAATGATAACTCTTACCCTGCCAGGTGAATCAGTGGACCTCAGTGCCATGTCATCTTAGATGGAACTGTCCAGCCTTGGTTTAGCCTCCCTGAAATAAGTTCTATCTCCTTTCATTTGGAGCCAGACTAATCTAAGTTCAAGTCCTGACTCTGCCTCCACACAGTTTAATCCCTGGACAGTTCATCTAATCTCTCTGATCCTTGGCTTCCTTACCTATAAGACAGGGAAAATAATTCTATGAAGTCATGGGCGTCACAGGATTTTTACAAGAACTAAGTGAGAGGTTGCATGCAGATCTTTTAGCACTTTCTTGGCACATGGTTAGCACTTAATAAGTATTAAATGATGTTATCCCTTTAATAATAATAGTTATTTCAGTGACTATATCAAGGAAAACTATTGATGGCAATAATCATTACAATAAAATCTTGGTTGACTAGCCTAGGGGAAGAGGTGTTTTGATTAATCTGATTTTATAATTATATAGAAAGCCATTTGTGCATCAGTCTTAATTATCTGTAATCCTTCCGAAGCCTATTAGTGTACAACCCTCCTCTTACCCTTCCATACACCTTCTCCAATCCCCAGTATTTTCGGCTTTACATTTTACACAGATGAAAGTGTGCCACATGTGATGCTTAGATATGATTTCAGACACTTAGCCAGCACACAATATACTGTATATTTACTGGTAGAGCATTAGGATTTTGTTTTTGTCTCTGGGCCTTTATGCAGAATGTCAGTGATCAGTGTATATTAGTATCAGAGAGCATGCTTAATTTGTACTATTGCCAGAAGACACTATAGATTAATTGAAGATTCTAGTTATTTTTTCCTATAGCCTATTTGAATCACTTATCACTAGTCATTATTTTTTCTGACCTCATACTAAAATACTTAACATTTCTGGCATCAGTTTACTGGAAATAAGTGTTAAACTCAATTCTATCTGCCTTACCAATAGAACAGGCTTTTTTGTTTGTTTGTTTGTTTGTTTGTTTGTTTTGAGAGTTTTTTGCTATAGGGCATGTGCCCTTGTCAGAAAGACAGAGAGAGAGAGAGAGAGAGAGAGACAGAAAGCAAGAAATCACCCCCTCCCCCCAGGGTGGATGGCCACGCTACAATCCCTTCTCCTCCTTTCTCCTTTCAGGATCTTGGGCACACACGCACATGCACCCGGCGTGAATTTAAGCCCCTGGGTCTGGGACTTGAACTGCGATTGACTATGTGGGAGTCCAGCGACATAGCCATTACGCTAACTGCTGATCCCACCAATAGAACAAATTTTCACATCTACTAAAAATATTCTTATAAATGAGAGACAAAAATAAATATGTGAAACAAGTTAGGTAATATACTTTAGATCTCATTGAGAGTTCTTACATTCTAAATGCAGAAACTTAGATTTGCAAAAACTATAAGAGCTATCTTCAGTGTGCTGAGCATTTAACAAGACTATCCATTCCTAAGTAGAAGATGAGTAACACTGGCAGTTACAAATTTGGCTTTTCTCTACAGTATGTATATGTTTGTTACCATGTACACCTTTTGCAACTCTTCTAGGCAGAAATTCATGAAAATATCAGAGCAGATGGGTGAAAACAATAAAATTGACTCCACAAGAAATGACCAAAACTCATTGTAGGTGGCCTAATCATTTATTAGAGACATGCTTTGGTTCTGTATTTTAATATTCTAATTCTTCTTACAGAAAAGTGTCAAATGAATAACAGCTGTTATATAGCAACACTGCAATTAATTTGGCTCTGTTCTCAGTCAAACACATTTAGATTCATGTCAGTAATTACACCTAACAGATTCACAGAACCAACAAACTGCTCCAAACCCAACTGAGTCTCTAATGACATTTTTTTTTTTTAATTCTGTTTGTTCCACCCACATCGAATACCTGAGCCCCTGGGCTGCTTCAGAATCAGGACAAAATCTATTGTTACACTGAATGTACAGGAGGATTATTATGAATGAAAAACCTTTCAGTGATTTTTAAATTTAATTCTACAAGTATTTATTGAGTGCCCACAGTGCGCTGAGCAGGGGTGACATGCCCTAATCATAGTATTGTTGTCTGATAACTCATCGCCATTAACCTACTTAAGGGGTTATTAACTGTCAGCCTTTCTCCCTCTCTGTGTGTATCTCTTCTGTAAGAAATAATGACTCTTGCTGCATGGTCCCACATGGTGTATGTGGATATGCACATATAACATATAGATTTCATTTTTTACATATATGTATATTTTAAAACTTCTATGTTTCTTTTCTATGGATAGTCAATCTTTAGACATCAGTAATACTCATTGCATATGAACAATCTATGAAGTATATGACATTTTGACTAGTTAGTGGGAAAAATGGAAAAGAAAGCATGCCTTTGTTATAATGGTATTAGAAAAACATTAAAACCTAAAATAAGAATACATGCTTATCATCTTTTGGGTTGTCCGAAAAGTCATGACACATTTTTGCATAGAAAAATATGTTATGACTTCCCCCATGATCTAATATATCAATTTGAGTTTCATATGCCATTTTATAATAGCACAGAAGATGGTGCTGTGATTCATTAGGGAATCAAAACTAATTATCCTTTTAATATACAATTAACTATGGATGGTATACTTCTTTTACTTGCTCTAGTCAGTTCTGCACATTGTTTTTTTTTTGTTGTTTTATTTTTTTAAATGTCCTCTTGGGACAAGCAAGTGGTGTGGTGACTAAAGGCACTAGATGCCCACATGGCCAACTGTGGTTTGAGTCCTGGACCGGGTGTCTTGGCTCTTGGCTTGCTTTCTCACTTTCTCTCTCTCTTCTCTTCTCTCTCTCTCTCTCTCTCTCTCTCTCTCTCTCTCTCTCTCTCCCACTCTGTGGTCAAATTGAAAAATAATAATAACAAATGGAATTAAATAAATAGATCATTCTTTAAAAAAAAAAAACTGTTCTCTCTTTCTCAGTAGATTTCTCAGAGATCCTGAATTTGATTTAACATTTTCTATTTTCTGAGCCCTAGACAAGGTTGCCCAGGAATTTTTGGAGTATGGCTAAGCAAGAGAGATATTTACAGGTCTAGGAAAACTCAGGCATAGCCCTGCTAAGAGGTGTACAGGGACCAGGAGGTTCTTTTCAGACCTGTGTGGTATGACAATCGCATCCTCAGCATATTCTGGATTAGGCTGTGCTGTCATCTGAAAGTCACGATATATGGTTTTGTTTGGCTCTTTCATCCTATTATTTTTAGATGTAATCCCTATCCCAGTTTTTAAGCTAATAATTTTATGTAGTTGAGTGTTTGAAGTTGAAAGTGTTTTCCAAATTTCTTGTTTATCACAGCAATATCTATGCATTTTTGGTTTGAGTTGCTACACTGTCTGCTTTTCTGGAACAGTATTTCTGTAAAAAACAAAATGTGTTCCCTCTAGTCCTCTTTTGTCAAAAACCCTTTGCACTTGCTTTCTTTTGCCAATTGAACCTTTTTTGAAATGCATCAGTAGGGAGAGCTTGCCTAGCCTTTGCTAGACAGGAGTAGCTGTAGGTGCATTTAAACAATCCAACTTGAAAAGGGGATTTCTCTCTTTTTATTTGAAAACAATTGAAAATGAAAGGTGTATGTCTCAGGACAGAGTGCTTAACCGACCTTGTTCTACTGAACTTCAGTATAGTATATGAAACTGCCTCCTCTGTGTCTTCCCCAGTGTTTTAAAAAGATGCTTTACTTGTTTGAGGCAACTCGTTCTGAGCCAGAGCTCTATTCAGCATAACCAGAATCCATTATGTTGTTAGGTCTTGTTATACTGTTCTTTGCATCTCTTTTTCTTGACTCAAAGAGTCAATATAGCTTTGTTCTAGGGACTATCCGATCAGATTTTTAGGGGGAATTGAGAATGAGCTATAGAAATGGACTATGGCTATAGTAAGCTTTAACTGTAACCACGCTCTGTCCCCCCAGTACATACAGCTTGTACTCCCAAGTAACCCTGTAAGCTCCTGTGGCTAAAGTATGTTGAAAATATCCATTTTCACTTGAGTAACCATGACAGTGGATGGAATTCTCAAAAGGCACCACTCTCATGGGTAGAAATGGGGGTGGGGAGTTGTCACAGTACAGCTTCCAGCCTATCCTCCTTCATCCTCTCTCTCATTTTAAGACACACCCTCAGAGGGTCAGAACCAGCAGATGGCATGATGGTGTAAGGTACTAGACTCCCACATGGCCAACCATAGTTTGAGTCCTGGACCTGGTGACTTGAAAAATCACACTGAGCATGTGTGCATGTGTGCCCAAAATCCCAAGAGGAGAAGTAAGGAGAAGGGATTGCAATGTGGCCATCTCCCCTGGGGGGTGATTTTACACTTTCCCTCTCTTTCTCTCCCCTGCAAGTGCCTGTGCACTATGACAAAAACCTTAAAAAAATAAATAAATAAATAACTCACAGGATTGGGCTGGCAAGTGTCTCAGTGGTTGAGGTGTTGGACTCCAACACGGCTGACCACAGTTCAAGTCCCAGACCTGGTGGCTTGCTTTCTTACTTTCCCTTTCTCTGTCTATCTCTGGTCAAATTTAAAAAAAAAATAGTCATAACAAATAAAATAAAATAAACAATTCTTTATAAAAAAAAACACCGCACAGTATTGAAATAAACATCTTTATAAGAAAATGTGTGTACTCCTACTCTATAAATCACAGATAATTGCAAGTGTAAGGAAGGGTATTGTGTGCCCTGAGCTTTAGTAGTTAACACTTCTTCTAAAGGATGTATTGTTAAAAGACAAAATAACTAAGGATTGATTGGTGCTCACAAAAGTAAATCCACAGTCCAAATGATGGAAGAGCCATCACAAAAATGTATTCAGACAATAATATGTGTTAAAGGAAAAGCATGTATTATTTCAATGGAAAGCAGGACCACATGCCAGATTTTGTTTTTTGCTTGGTTCTTGAGATGGACAATAAGAAGCTAGTTGCTTGTTTCACAAATATGGAAGAGAAAAGGAACCTTTCAATGGCCATCTCTAAATCTCTGATACTCAAGGAATATCAAGATTCAGTTCACCAAATATGAGCACTTTGTTGTAAGCATTTTTTTTTTTTTGCCCTGTAGACAACTTCTGAAAGTAGTTTCTGATTTTCATGTAATGCTTTTATATGCTATTTATCCATAAACTGTTTGGATTTTATGAGTTGATGATGCCTTTTTATCATTCTACTGCACCTCCCTCCCCTTCTTGTTCAGAACTGTTGCCCTGTCACCCTGCTCTTGATGCATTGCTTCCTGGTGGGTGATATCATGATTTGTGAGCAATCTGATATATAAATAAGGTGGTGAGAACTGCCTCAGCAATTCGGTTTCTATTTGAACGGAATTAAGCAGTCTCTTTTTTTTTGTTATATTTTTCTCCATTTTGTATTTTCACAATTATATGAAGGGACATCAAAAAGTTCGTGGAAAATTGGAATTAGAATGCATGTTTATTTTGGTACAAATAAGTTTTTAAATCCCTGCATAGTTTTTTTTTTTTCATAATATATGCTTTTTCCTTGAATAAGATCCCTTATATTTAGGTGCTATAAGACAGTCTCTTTTCTCTTTCACTGCATTTCTAAAACATATTTAATTGATTAAAAATCTTCTTGGAAATGTAATGCCTCCATGTTACAATGACCTCTTATACTGTAGCTGTTTTGGTCACAAACTATAGAGTTCAGCAATAGCTAATAACTACTAATTTTCTAAGGATATTCTTTGAGCAGTGTGTTCTTTGTTTGTTTGTTTTATGCAAAAATGTGCATGTGCAAGAATGGGGGCAAAAGAACAAGCACCCCAAGTGCAATATGGTCACATCACAGTCTTCTGTTCTCCAAATCTCTGCCCTGTTAGGTTCCTGAATATGTACCACCCAGCTTGTTTTTCAAGCTGTGAGGGCCAGGACTTGTGTTCTGGTTGGTCATGTGGGATTTGACTTCCTCTGTGCAAAGCTTAACAGTGGCAATACGGGGTGAACTAGAGCCTCATTTTTTAAAAATTTTCACTAGTATTTGAATGTTTAACTTAGACTCATGATAAGAAAATGTGTTGAGTCTCAAACTCTAGCTGGAAGCCGAGGGTATATGCTCTAGGATCTTCAGTGCCCACAGCTGCCATGAACGTTGCTGGAGTTCCTCAAGACTCACCTGCGCCTCCGCCCACCACACACTCTGCCATCATAAGCCACCATCATAGTGAAGCTCACTAAGGCTGGTAAAAATTAAGGTGACCCCACCCCAAAATGGGTCCTCCTTCAAAGGAGGTAGAAGAAGAAAGTGAAGATGAGGAAATGTCAGAAGATGAAGAAGATGATAGCAGTGGAGAAGAGGTTCTCATCCCTCAGAAAAAAAGTTAAGAAGGCTGCTGCCACCACTCCAGCAAAGAAGGTAGTAGTTTCCCCAACATAAAAGGTTGCAGTTACCACACCTGCCATGAAAGCAACAGTCACCCCAGGCTAAAAAAAAAAAAAAATGCTGCCATACTGTCCAAGAAGACTGTTACACCAACCAAAACAGTCACAACACCTGGCAAGAAGGGAGCCATGCTGGGCAAAGCATTGGTAGCAACTCCTGGTAAGAAAGGAGCTGCCACCCCAGCCAAGGGGGAAAAGAATGACAAGATGTCAAGAAGGAAGAAAGTGATGAAGAGGAAGATGACAGTGAGGAAGATGATGAGGATGAATTTGAACCAGCAGTGAAGAAAGCAGCAACTCCTGCCCGAGCCTCAGAGGTAGAGGAGAAGGATGATGAGAAGGAGGAAGATGAGGCTGAGGATGAAGATGAAGATGAGGATGAGGAAGATCAGTCTGAAGAAGAAGCTATGGAGACCACTCCAGCCAAAGGATACAAAACTTCTGCAAAAGCTTTGCCTGTGAAAGCAAAGACCATGGCTAAAGATGAAGAGGATGATGAAGATGAGAATGATAAGGAAGACAATGAGGATGAGTAGGATGAGAAAGAAGAAAAGCCTTTCAAGCTCCTGGAAAATGAAAGAAGGAAATGACCAAACAAAAAGAAGCTCCTGAGGCCAAGAAACAGAAGGTGGATGCCACAGAACCAACTATATCCTTCCATCTGTTTGTTGGAACAATAACACATCTAACTGTTCCTGAATTAAAAACTGGTATTATGATGTTTTTGCTAAAAATGACCTTGCTGTTGTGGATGTCAGAATCGGTACATCTAGGAAGTTTGGCTATGTGGACTTTGAATCTGCTGAAGATACAGAAAAAGCTTTGGGACTCACTGATTTAAAAGTTTTTGGCAATGAAATTACACTAAAGAAACCAAAAGGAAAAGACAACAAGAAAGATTGAGATGGAAGAACACTTTTGGCCAAAAATCTCCCCTGCAAAATGACTCAGGATGAATTAAAAGAAGTATTAGAAGATGCCATGGAGATCAGAATAGTCAGCAAAGATGGAAAAAGTAAAGGGATTGCCTATATATTTTTTCTTTTATTTTTCTTTCTCAGATTAATTAAATTTGTTTTACATAAAGTTCCCATTATGATGTATACAATATACATATATGTATATAGTTTTCAACAGAGAACTCTACACTTTTTGTTGTTAAATGATTCTTCCCTTTGCCCCTCACGCCCACTCTCTACCACCCACTCCCGACCACCCACTCCCCTCCCTTACAGCCTCTGGTATCTACATTTATCCTTTCTGCTATCATATCATCAGATCTTTCTCCTTCTGCCAGAGTGCTGATATTATTATCATTATTTTTTTTCATTGCACATCTTTACAGTGTACAGCATAGTCTTTTCCAGCATGAGTACAGTTCACATTAGTCAAGACAATGATACCACCACATACATCATCATCAACAGACCACCCTTCACCCGTGTCCATCAAACGTGATGATCGTTCCCTGAACTGCACTCCATCACTCATTCCCATTACCTCTCCCATGCTGTCTCCAGCATCCGCAGTTGCCATCCCTGCGACCATACCCTCCAGATATTTCACCCTTTTTTTTTTTTTTCCTTTTTCAATTATGAGCTCATAAAGTTTTCCACAATAGGAAACATAGATTCTATTCAGGGTTGGGTCAAGGGTGGGTCTTGTGCAGTTCCGCAGTTGTAGGTGAGTCTCTATGGAATACAGTTTCAGGAACGCAGTTCTGGTAGGCAGAGATGGTTATCAGTTGATGCGGCCCAGCATCCATCCTGTGATTACCGAGAATGGTGTTGTGGGGATCTGCAGCGTGAGTCATCCTCGAATATCTGGCTTCCAGACGACTCGGCGCATGACAGGTGGTGCTGCAGTTGCAGAGGCCGGGGCCCTGCCGCCCTCCCGGATGATGCTCAGCTCCTGCGTTGCCCGACCCTCCCTCCTCTGAGGTTTCCCAGGCTGGCGCCTGCCCTGGTAGCTTTGGCGTGGGCAGCCCGATACCCACCCAAGGGATTGCCTATATTGACTTTAAGACAGAAGCTGATGCAGAGAAAGCCTTTGAAGAAAAGCGGGGAACAGAGACTGATAGGCGGTCCATTTCCCCATACTACACTGGAGAGAAAGGTCAAAATCAGGACTATAGAGGTGGAAAGAATAGCACTTGGAGTGGTGAATCGAAAACTCTGGTTTTGAGCAACCTCTCCTACAGTGCAACTGAAGAAACACTTCAGGAAGTATTTGAGAAGGCAACTTTTACTAAAGTGCCTCAGAGCCAAAATGGCAAATCTAAAGGGTATGCATTTACAGAATTTGCTTCATTTGAAGATGCTAAAGAAGCTTTAATTTCCTGTAATAAAAGGTAAATTGAAGGCAGAGCAATCAAGCTGGATGGAGCTGCAAGGACCCAGGGGATCACCTAATGCAAGAAGTCAGCCCTCCAAAGCTCTGTTTGTCAAAGGTCTGTCTGAGGATACCACCAAAGAGACATTAAAAAAGTCTTTTGACAGCTGTATCCATGCAAGGATAGTTCACTGACTGGGAAACAGGATTCTCCAAAAGGTTTGATTTTGTAGACTTCAACAGTGAGGAAGATGCCAAAGCTGCCAAGGAGGCCATAGAAGATGGTGAAATTGATGGAAACAAAGTTACCTTGGACTGGGCCAAGCCTAAGGGTGAAGGTGGCTTTGGGGATCATAGTGGAGGCAGTGGATGCTGTGAAGGCTGAAGAGGATGAGGTGGATTTGATGACAAGGACCAAGGAGGTAATGGAGGGCAAGCTGGCTTTTGAGGAGGTAGAGGAGGAGGAGGAGACCATAAGCCTCAAGGAAAGAAGAAAAGTTTGAATAGTTTCTCTGTTCCTCTGTCTTCCCTCTTCCACTTGAAAGAAAGGACTCTGGGGTTTTTACTCTGTTACCTGGCCACTGACAGAGCCTTCTGAGGACATTCCAAGACAGTGTGCAGTCCTCTGGTCTACTTGGAAAACCGTAGAAATAACATTTCAATGGAGATACTCTTATTGATTTTAACTGGATATTCATAAAAACTTCTTTTTAAATTTACTTTTATTTTAATTTCTTTTATACATTTAATCACATATGTCACTTAGCTTGTAAATTGAATGTTCCAACATGAATACATTTCTCACCATCCAGTTGGGGATACTATACACGTTTTCATCAACAGATAATAACCCATTTCTTCGTCCCATAAATGTCTTGCCTCTCTATTTTTCTCCTTAATGTCTTTTTTTCAGACTCTCCTCCTTCTCCCACCCTCTTCCTACACTGTATCTGGTGTCTATAACTGTTTTCTATGTTTCTATATTCTCTAGTCATTCAGTTTCAGCCATTTGACTGTATTAATATTCACAGTTGGTGTATATTAAGTGGAGACATAGAATGTCTCTCCTTCATAGCCTGGCTTGCTTCACTCAGCAGTATATCTTCCATATTCATCCACTTTCTGTCAAATCTAGGGTCTTGTTTTTTATTGCTGAGTAGTATTCCATAGAGTACATGTGCCACACCTTTTCGATCCATTCCTCTGTTCGCAGATATTTGGGTTGGTTTCATGTCTTAGCAATTGTGAATAATGCTGCAATAAACATTGATGTGCAAGCACTTTTCCAACTAAGCATTCTTCTATCCTTTGGGTAGATACCAAGGAGTGAGATTGCTGGATCATATGGTAATTCTATCTGTATATCTTTTTTCGTTGTTGTTGTTTTGGAGAGGTTTTGCTATAGGGCGCGTGTGCTCGCCAGACAGACAGACAGAGACAGAGACAGAAAGCAAGAAATCATCCCCAGCAGGGATGGCCACGCTGCAATCCCTTCTCCTCCATTCTCCTCTCAGGATCTTGGGCATGCACGCACACGCTCCCGGCGTGAGTTTTAAGCCACCGGGTCCAGGACGTGAACTGCGGTCGACTACGTGGGAGTCCAGCAATATAGCCATTACGCTAACTGCTGGTCCCCTCTCTATCTGTATATCTTTGAGAAATCTCCATATTGTTCTCCACTGTGGCTGGACCAATTTACATTCCCGCCAACAATGTAGGAGAGTTCCCTTTTCACCACATCCTTGCCAGCACTTACCACTTTTTGTATTTTTAATCTTTGACGTTCTGACTGGGGTTAGGTGGTATCTGATTGTAGTTTTGATCTGAATCTCCCTTATGATGAGGGATGTTGAGCATTTTTTTTTCTTTTTAGAGAGATTTTTGCTATAGGGTGCGTGCGCTCGCCAGACAGAGAGAGACAGAGAGACAGAAAGCGAGAAATCACCCTCCGGGGGGATGGCTATGCCGCAAACCCCTCTCCTCCATTCTCCTCTTGGGACCTTGGGCACTCACGCACACGCGCCCGGCGTTAGTTTAAGCCACTGAGTCCGAGACTAGAACCCCAGTCAACTACATGGGAGTCCAGTGACATAGCCATTACGCTAACTGCTGGTCCCTTGAGCATTGTTTTCATATGCTTTTTGATTGATTGTATGTTTTCCTTAGAGAGTTTGTTCAGCTCACTTTCCTACCTTTTAATTGGGTTAATCATTTTCTTCTGGGTAAGCTGCTTGAGTTCCCTGTGTGTTCTGATTATCAGTCCCTTATCTGAGGCACAGTTAACAAAAATTTTCTCTCATTCCAAGGATTGTCGATTCACACTAATTACTGTGTCCTTTGCTGTGCAGAAAAACTTCTTAATCTGATATAATCCCAACTGTCTATTATTGCCTGTTCTTTGGGGGTCTTGCTTAAGAAGTCTTTGCCTACCCCAAGGTCTCCCAGAGTTTCCCCAGTGTTTTCCACGAGTAGTTTTATAGTTTGAGGTCTTCGGTTTAGATCTTTGATCCACTTTGAGTTGATTTTTGTCAATGGTGAGAGGTGGAGGTTCAGATTCATCCTTCTGCATGTGGATATCCCATTTTTCCAGCAACATTTACTAAAGAGACTTTCCTTTTCCCACTAGATTGACTGGTACCCTTTGTCAAAAATCAGTTGGCTTTATGTTTGGGAGTTTATTTCTGGGGTCTTTATTCTGTTCCATTGGCCCACATGTCTGTTTTTGTGTAATACCATGCTATTTTGATTATCTCAGCTTTATTTTATATTTTCAGATCATGTAAACTTTTTAAAGAGATGAGTGATAGAGCTAACCCTTATCTGTAAGTTTTTAATTTATATTGTTTCATCCCATGTACAAAACTATTTTTTTCCTACTAATAGTTTTTTGTTTGTTTGTTTTGCATTGGGGAATTGTAAAGGAAAGCAGAATGTTTTATCTGATTTTTTGCTTCAATGACATTAGGACAAATTTAAAAGAAATCCTAAACTTTGAACAAAAAAGAAAGATAAAGCATCAAGCTTGATTAGTTCTTGACTTCAAAGGCATTGTATGTTCGTAAGTGGTTTGTGTGCTTTGGTAGGTGTGGAAATATGTGGGAATTCAATACAACTTTACCTCAGTATATTTAGAAGTTAATATTGGAGTTCCAGCCAGGTGGTTTGGCGATTAAGGCTGCTGGATCCCAAATGGCCAACTGCATGATTTGAGTCCTGGACTCAGCTGCTTGAAAAACACATTGTGAGCATGTGAGTGCATACCTAAAACTCTCAGAAAAAAATGAGGAGAAGAGATTGTAGTGTGGTCATCCTACTTGGGAGGTTCTTTCTACCTTCTCTCTCTTTCTCCCCCCATCCCCCAGTGTGTGAGCACATGTGCCCTATAGCAGATTTAACAACAACAACAAAAGTATTAATTAGTTTTACTGGCTGAACTCATTAGTAAAGATTCCCTTTAACAAAGGTTTCAGTACATATAACATATATACTGTATGTATAATGTAATATATATAATATACACATATTATTATATAGACTCACAAAAATAGTTATTTGTATGTTTCTGTTAACAATATAACTGACTTAATGTAACCAACTGTTAAAAATTTCACTTAAGTATAAAAGTAGTTAGAAAGGTATACAGTACTGCTGTCAGTGTCTTGCATTACCCACCTTCAAACAAGACAGATGACGATTATTTTCTTTCAGTTAGTGTTCATTTATACTTACCCATGCATTTTTCTTCATTCCTTTCTACATTTCAGACATTCATCTGGAACTATACTTTCTGCCTGAAATACAGCTTTTAGGATTCCCTTCAGGCAATGATGGCAAACTTTTTAGGCCAAACCTCCTTGAGAAATTTCTGGACCAAGACAGACCCAAACCTTGTCCACCCCACCCCTAAGGCATGAGGCCTGTGCCCTTCTTTTTTTTCTTCTTCTTTTTTTTTTATTTATCATTTTTTAGAGAGGTTTTCGCTATAGGGCGCATGCGCTCGCCAGACAGAGAGAGAGAGACATAGAGACAGAAAGCAAGAAATCACCCCCCAGGGGGGATGGCCACGCCGCAATCCCTTCTCCTCCATTCTCCTCTCGGGATCTTGGGCACGCACGCACACGCACCCGGCATGAGTTTTAAGCCACTGGGTCCGGGATGCGAACCGCGGTCGACTACATGGGAGTCCAGCGACATAGCCATTACGCTAACTGCTGGTTCCGGGACCTGTGCCCTTCTTGCTAACCTCCTAAGAGCTTTTGTTCCTTTCATTCATCCCACATTACCAAAAGTATGCCTCATGTAGCCTGACACACTCCCTCAGTTGATTCTCTGCTTTCCTTTAGTTTATAAGCCAAATGTTTCAGCCAGCTTTGTGCACTGCCTGGTTTCATTTCACGATTTAGGGCTTTGCATAGTCTGCTTAGTCTCTAGGTCACAACCTCCTGGCTTCCTCAGGGCTCACTGAGCCCTTTCCCCACAGCTCGACCCTGTTACTACTTGACAGTCCAGTGCACTACCTTCCTTCAGCCTGAATTCCGTCATTTGAAAGAACCCTCAGTTGCTACCTTGGGACACTTTGGCAGATTCATCAAAAACCCTATTACTTAGGGTTTAGAAGTTTAGGGTAGAGGTTCTCAAAGTGTGCTCTTGGCTTCACTGTTGACCTACTGAATACTAAACTGGGTGAGGGTGGGAGGACATAAGTCCATTTCTTAACAAGTGATTCTGATGTGCACTACAGATAAGAACCCCAAAGTCCAATGACTTTTTCTTTTGATTTTTTTCTTTATTGTGATTTCTGGTTTACATATAATCATTGTACATCTTTTGATATAGTATCATTTCACAAAGCATGAATATAGTGTGTACTAATCAAATCAAGGATATAGGCATATTCATCTTATTCACCCTGACTCATCTATTTTCCAAGTATGGAAAGTAAGATAAAAACGGCACTTGCTTAAGGTCATAAAGCTAATTTAGTGCTAAATAGTGGAACCAGGAGTAGAGCCTGCCTCTGTCCCCTCTTCTTTCTGCCATACTACTCCACGTTATGAGTTTAAAATTGCTTTTACTTAAGGATTTTAATTGAGTCATGACATTAGTATACATTTGAAAATGAGTGAGTTATCCTTCAAGCCTTGCATTTCTGTAGTTTTTAAATTTACTGCCAATGGCAGGAACAATCAAAATCAAATAGCTTTCCACGACAAGGTGGGTGGATACCTTTGGCATGGACACTTTACAGAGAACTCAGCAGAGATTCTTCATGTTGTCTGATATGGCTTTGATTGACATGATATCCTGTTCTTTTTTTTTTTTTTTTTTTTTTTTGAGAGGTTTTTGCTATAGAGTGTGTGTGTGCTTGCCAGACAGACAGAGACAGAGACAGAAAGAGAGACATCACCCCCCAGGGGGGGATGGCCATGCCGCAGTCCCTTCTCTTCCATCCTCTTCTCGGGATCTTGGGCATGCACGTACATGCGCCCGGCGTGAGTTTTAAGCCACCGGGTCCAGGACTCGTACTGCAGTCGACTACATGGGAGTCCAGTGACAAAGCCATTACGTTAACTGCTGGTCCCGATGTTAGCCTGTTCTTAAAATTGCAATATTTCAATGAAACAAACTCAAGCAAGGAATGATCATTTGTGCTTGTGTGTTTGTGTGTGTGTGTGTGTGTGTGTGTGTGTGTGTGTATTTTATTTGTAAAATGAATTACCAGAGAATTTCTTAAGTAGCATTGTCCCTAGTATATTAAAATAGAACTCTGTGCTAGTGAGAAGAAGGTAGATAATGAGTTATATAACTCAAAGAGGAGGACATCTATTGAAGAGCAAATTTACCTTCTCTTAGTTATTAATAAATTATTGGGATACTCATTCTGTAATTGTTCTTATTTGTATGTACTTTGTAAACCCTTTTTACTTTTAAGCGAGATTTTTTGCTATAGGGCACGTGTACTCACTGGAGAGACAGAGAGACAGAAAGTGAGAATCACCCCCCCCAAGAGGGATGGCCACACTGCATGCAGTTCCTTCTCCTCTAGTCTCCTCTTGGAATTTTGGGCATGCATGCACGTGCACCTGGCGTGAGTTTTAAGCTGCCAGGTCTGGGACTTGAACCCCGGTTGAGTACATTGGAGTCCAGCAATGTAACCATTATGCCATCTGCTGGCCCTGTAAGGGCTTTTCTTCACTCTTGATGGAGATGGATATTCTCATATATTCTTCAGATAGCAAATAAACATGTGTGAGAGTTTCTATTTGTTTTAGTTTGGCAATTCTGCCTCATATACCTTTATGGATCTGAACGTAGAAGAAAGGAAATCCAGAGCTACTATTTCAGTCATTTCTGTTTTCAATTTTATTTTTAACAACCAAACATTTCTTTTCAATGATAAGGAATTGGAGTACTGAGGCCATTTTCTTACTAAATCACATTCGAATGGGTTCAGAAAGTTAGAGCAGCCTCTAAAGGAAGTGACTTTACCACTGGGAAATTCTTCCTTGATACAATTTTATAAATATTAAGGAAAAGAAAATAGCATTAAGACATTATCAGGAATAGTAAGTACTACATCATTTTGAAGACCCTGTAATCCTTTTCAAATGTTTGTAAAAAAATTTTTGATAAATGGATAGTCAAGGTAGTTTATTATGTTACAGATGGGTTTTGTTTCGCCAGAACAGGCTACATAATATGCAGGATTCACTGCAAAAATGAAAATGTGTAGCTTCTTGTTCGAAGATTATTAAGAATTTAAAGACAACAGCAGCAGAGAATTAAATCAAATGTAGGGCCCTTCTGAGCACAGGACCCTGTGTGACAGCCCAAGATGCAGGCCCAGGAATCCTCTGTGTTTTACCTATGATACAGTAAAGTAAAGGAGAAAAATCTGCACCACTTTGTTTATGGGAGAAAATGAGTGTTATGACTTGAATAAAAGTAAGAATCTTTTAACAAGAATCTACTTCTTTAAAAGGCTCTTCCTGCAAGTGACCTATTTTATTTATTTCAAAATGTCTATCTTTTTCTATCAATTCCAACATGATCTCTGTAGCAAATAAAAAAGGAGCTTTTTCCCATGAGAACTTCTGTCAAGAAACAATCTTCTTCAGCCCTCTTCTGATATATTAAGAAATGGTTTTCATCTCTCTTAAAGTAGGTTTGAACATTTTTCTCTGATGAATACTTTACATACTCTGAGCAAACAGCTTCAAATTTCTCACACATGTTGCCAAAGAGATTCCCATTTCTCTTTTTTAATCCCTAGTGGCTTAAGGTATCATATCTAGAGAGCTTATACCACATTCTCTATAAGTAATGTAATAGGGCTTATAGCATTTCATTTTGTAGCGTATCTTTGGGTTTGTTTGCACTTGACATTGAGCTCGCTTTGAGTAATATCAATCTTTTGAATTTGTTTTCTGTGATTTGGTTTTCATAAAACATCATGATGCTCTCTAGGTTATCCAGTCTAGTTCCTTGCCTCCAGGTATACTTGCATGTAACTGTGTAAGACAAATGGTTAAACTGCACATTTCTAAATGTCCCAGGAGAAAAGTATGGTAGCATGGCTAATCCTCATATAGTGAGGATCGTTCAGAAAAACACCAACTGCACACACATTCCTCACAAGTTCCGTTGTTCTTGAGTACAATCATTGTTCTTTTCAATACAAATATTTGATGTGTCTTATTCTTTACTTCAGGCTATGTGTTTTATTTCCAAGTTTAACCTTAATTATATGAGTGCATCTTCCAAAGGCTCATGGAAAATGTGTGTCATGAGAAAGAATGTACATGGATTTCAAAAGTTTTATTGCACCAGATAAACTCATGCTTTATTTTTCAACTAACTTTTTGAAGTTGCCTGATATTCTTACTGAGAAAATAGAAAGCAGACTTGTCTAATCATTATATTACACTGCATGAACTCTTGAAAACTTTTTCGTCACATTTGTTGGCCCTCAGTGATACATAGGCAGACCTTAGTTAATCATTATTATTGTTTACATCTTTTCCTTTAATGAAATGGTATTAAATTATTCAGTTTGTCTTAAAAGTTCAGTGATTTTCATATTTCAGATGCTCTTTAGTATTCAATATATTCACAGCATGCCCAGAGATTCCCTCACTGGTCCACTGGCTCTAATATTTATTAGAATAATTTTATTTACCATCTGTTTGTGTCATATTGGAAATGTTAGGAGAAAAAATTGAATTTTGAATGTGAAAGGTCCTTTCTTCTTTTATCAAAAGGAAAATATGCATTCTTTGACATTAATAAAAGTCATGCTGACGTTCTCTTACAAGAAACTCACTAAAATGACAAAGAACATGAAAAATGTAATTAGGTGTTTGGTTGAACTGAATTGGTTGGTTTGTTCTCGTATATGATAAATCCTAATACACAAAAATAAGATTACAATTAATAAGAAAGTGCAAACGTGGCAGATATATTGATATTCTAGGTAACATTGAAGCAATTGTCATTGTTTCATGCTCATCACAGAAAAAATAAATTTGACTTTTTTTTACAAATATTGCTGAAAAACACTGTAATGAGTGAATTTATTTATTCAGTTCTCAGTAAGGTACTGGCTAAATCAAGGTTTTGGGAAAATAAACATGTATTCTCTATCTCTAAGTATATTAACTAATCTATAAAGGCTTGACATTCATTAATGCTTGCTGAGGGAAAAAATGAGTTCTAGAGATTGTGTTTTGCTCAGTACTGCATAACTTACTTTCACAGCCCTACTTAAGCTTTGATTTCTAAATCTCTCCCCAGTGAAATCATACCTCAAAGATGTTTCATTAAAATGACAAGATAAGCTGCCTCACATCCCAGTGCTGCAGTGGGGGCAAGGGACAGAGTTCTTGGAGATCTCAAAAAAAAAGCATTCCTAGGCTTTAAGGGGGAAAAAGTGCAAATTATCGAAGTGGTAAGGAGTTGATAATATATCCATGGTGAATATGGGCAGGCTGACTACGTGCCAGTCCTTGGTCTGCTGTGTTTTTATTCTGATGGTTGTATTGGTGACAGAGACAGAATGTGGGATTTGGAGTTGTAAAATGTGAAAACTGTTAGAAAGACTGTCTTTCAAGTAAAGCATTTTACAAAACATTTTTTTTTTGGAGAGGTTTTCGCTATAGGGCGTGTGCGCTCGCCAGACAGACAGAGAGAGACATAGAGACAGAAAGCGAGAAATCACCCCCCAGAGGGGATGGTCACGCCGCAATCCCTTCTCCTCCATTCTCCTCTCGGGATCATGGACACGCATGCACACGCACCTGGCGTGAGTTTTAAGCCACCGGGTCCGGGACGCGAACCGAAGTCGACTACGTGGGAGTCCAGTGACATAGCCATTACGCTAACTGCTGGTTCCCTACAAAACATTTTAATGAATGCATTTTTTTATCGTCATAGCATTCTGCATTTTGCACATTTTGCAGTCTCCCATTTTTCTTTTCTTTCTTTCTTTTTTTTTGGAGAGATTTTTGTTATAGGGTGTGTGCACTCACCAGAAAAGCAGAGAGAGACAGAAAGTGAGAAGTCACCCCCCGGGGAGTTGTCCATGCCACAATCCTTCTCCTCCATTCTCCTCTCGAGATCTTGGGCACGCACGCATATGTGCCCGGTGTGAGTTTAAGTCACCAGGTCCAGGACTTGAACTGCGGTCGACTACATGGGAGTCCAGTGACATAGCCATTATGCACACTGCTGCTCCCAAGTGTCCCACTTTTCTTTGCATACTTTATATTTGGAAATGGGTTCGTAGTTATTCATATGGTTTTATTATATCTTTAAACATTAGTTCAAACTATATGAAATTATTGATATTTGACAATTTTTAATCTACAGCAATAACAATCTCATATGGTTCAATCTATTAAAAAATACATAATTCCCAACAGAAAGATAATATCCTACTATTACATAACCACTTTTTGAGTGTCTAAAGCTCAAATCATTATCGGTTTGATATTTAAAATAATTTTCTTACAGATTTTTGGCATTTAATATATACACATATATTTAATTTGCCTATTTACTTCATAAGAAAGAGAGAGAAAGCCAAAGAGCGACAGACAGCTACTCCTGACAGGGTCTCACCATACTACAGTCCTCCCCTTTCCTTCTTCATGCAGGGCCTAATAGGCCTTGACGTAGTCACCCACTCAGTAGCCCATTCTCCTATGTATACAGTTCTCTTGTATGCATAGTTTCTCCAGAGAAAATACAGTGTAGTTGGTTAATTTATCATTGTCTTTATTTTTGTTCTAAGTGAATATGCCCTGGCCTTTCTAATTAGATCATGAGATACTGTAATACCTTGGATAGAGCTGAATGTTGACAAGGTTTCCTTGGCTACCAGTTTCCAAATCACCTCTTAAAAGTTGACGATTAATCCATCCAGCACATGTCAGTTCCTCCAGGTGTGACTCTGAGGTGAAAGTGTCCTCTTCCTTCTTTTACTTCCCAGATACAAAGATTTCAGCATGAATAGATTCTCTATATGTACTTCTCATTCTATGTTGAAGACAGTGCTAATGTGAGTGCTTAGTTACTAAAACAAATATAATGACATATTTAAAGCCTCACATGGTTGAATAATTGCTTTATAGAAATCATGGTAAATTTTTCTTCTTCCTTTTCCTGAAATCAAAAATCATATTTCTATTGAATACCCAGGATTCTATACATCATAAGAGCAGAAGTAGTGTATTCATTTTAAAGAATAGGAATAAATTTCCCCTATAGTAAAAATCACTCGCTGCCATGGAAGTGGTGAATGACAAATGGTCTTTATCATTTCTTTGTGGGCTGCAATTTCCCCCTGTTGATATAGGCTATAAATAGGAAATAAACAGTCTTGAATGAAATCAGACAGTATGCAAAGATTTTACTGATGAATTTAGATGAGCAAATCATAAAAAGAACAAAATATTGCCTGATCCTAAATCTTTGCAAAGGAGCCTTTGGTAACCTCCTCACTTTCTGCCCTTCTGGAAAATACCACTTTTTACATCCATATTTTGAAGAATAACACATATTTCTTTTCAAACTTTTTTTACTTACATTAAAGAGGAAAAATAAGAATATTATATATAAATTATTGTTCAGTGGACAAGCTAAATAAACATAGTCTTTAGTATTCTTTTTTATTTTTTTTTTTTGAGAGGTTTTTGCTATAGGGCACATGCACTCACCAGGAAGACAGAGAGACAGAAAGCAAAACCTCACCCCCCAGAGGAGATGGCCACACCCCAATCCCTTCTCCTCCATTCTCCTCTTGGTATCTTGGGCATGCACGCACACGCGCTTGGTGTGAGTTTAAGCCACCGGATCCGGGACTCAAACCACAGTTGACTACATGGGAGTCCAGCGACATAGCCATTACGCCAACTGCTGGTCCCATTATTCTTTTTTTTTTTTTTTTTTTTTTTTTTTGAGAGGTTTTTGCTATAGGGCATGTGCGCTTGCCAGACAGACAGAGACAGACAGAAAGCAAGAAATCACCCCCCAGCAGGGATGGCCGCGCCACAATCCCTTCTCCTCCGTACTCCTCTCGGGATCTTGGGCACGCACGCACAAGCGCCCGGTGTGAGTTTTAAGCCACCGAGTCCAGGACGCAAACCATGGTCGACTACATGGGAGTCCAGCGACATAGCCATTACGCTAACTGCTGGTCCCCCCAGTATTCTTTATTTGATAAAAATCAGTAGTTTCTCCCTTCGTGATGTATTTATCTGAGATAATTTATCAGTATATAGACTATGTTACAATAAATTGCTTTTCTAAACATTACAACCTTGACTGCTGCAAATAGTTGGTTCATGTACCCAGTGTAGTGTAAAAGTCGACTGACTGTTCTATTAATTAGCATTCTTGAGAACCAAAAATTTATAGTATTTTTCTCTCTGTTCTTTCAATCAAATAGAGGTTTCCCAAGAATTGTTTATCCAGTGTGACTGGCAAGGTTCTTTACTATCCACGAATTCCCTAAGTTCCCAAAAATACCACACCCAGAAAAAAATTTGTTTAATTTACCTATTTGTAGCAATGCAACATCAAGAAATGCTTTACTGTTCTTATTTTTACAGGGTGCTATCCATTGAGGAAGACCCCAATGGTTATGTGCTAGTAGTTTGAAAGAGTTCATTAAAAACTACATAACGAATGTGCTGCTGGTATGATTAAAGCAGTGCTTATTAACTGTATCTGAATTCTCCCTGCTTTCCTCTCTGGAGCCTACTGTTCCAAGAAGAGACATGGCTGAAACAAATTTGAAATTGTAAATCTTTTCTAGTTAATCACAAGCTAGAAATTAATTGCCTGTTTACAAGTCTGTCTCTGACCACAGCTTTATCCATTTTAATAAAACATAATAACATTTATAAACAATAGTGACACAAGAGTAACTAGATAGCAATATAGTTACTTCATATAGTATAAGATACAATCCAAGGAAGTTTCTGAAATTTAGAAAAATATAAGAAATGCAAAGATCAAGTAGATACATCAATTTAAAATAAAGCACTTAAGATTTTAAGCGCCAAGGAATGACATTCTTTAAATGTCAGTATTTTCTCAAGTTTTACCAGCTTTTAGTGGGTTATTTAAGCATAATTATCATTCATGACTTTATTTTAAAAGAACCACATTATGTTCAGAAATTGACATAATTATATCTCTGAGGTATTGGTGCCTAATTTTGTAATTCTATACCATTTTCTTCTAACAGATCAACTCTCATTTAATTCAATGCATCCATATTATTTACTCAGTAATCTGTAATTATAGACATCCTCCAATGAAGCACCCTATGTTTTATTGCCCTGTGTTCTCAGGAGTTCTTTGGTTTTCAACTTTAGAAAATTTATAGTTGCAAAACCTATTTTATAAAGTATAAAGCAATGAAGAGGTTAATCAGTGTTGCGTTGATTGTTTGAAACACCAAAAGGCAATACTACCTAATACAATTACCATATTGGTTTTAATATGTCTTCTTTTTTAATTTAAAGGTTAGATCCAATTAAATGGTAGTAGCAGTGTGTTAAATTTACTATAAGTATCTGCCTTAGAGTGTTATTTATTTATTTATTTTGAAATTAAACTTTTTCTATTGGGGACCAACTTCTCTTATATTTAGTAAAGTATATAATTAAGGTCTGTCTGTATTTTAATTATTGAATGCAGCAGAATATTTTTAATATGTGTTTGCACAAATTGTTTAAATTACCTGAATTTAGATCATTTAAATTTCCAAAGCACTCACTCTAGGAATTTGACCCTTTGAATACATATAGTGAGCTAAAGTATATTCATATAATAATCTTTCTAAAAGTTATATTCATTTACTTGTATAAGTGTAAAGTATCTGTTGTTTTTAATTTTTTTCCCCAGATTTACATTATTTTTTGTTTCCTAAATTAGGCAATGAGGTAAGATACATAGGAATGAACAAAATATTTTTTCAAGAATTATTTAATTTTATTTATTCATTCATTTTTTTTTAATTTGACCAGAGAGAGACAGAGACAGAGTGAGAGGAAAAGTGAGAAAGCAAGTCACCAGGTCCAGGACTCAAACTATGGTTGGCCATGTGGGAGTATTCAGCACCTTAACCACCATGCCACCTGCTGGCCCCAGTATGAACAGAAAATTAAAGAGAAGTTAGCTTAGTGGTTGTAGTTGGAGAAGCCAAAGAAAAAATTAGAGGTTATTGAGGAGTCCATCAGTTTAGATTTGATCCTTTGAGAATTAAATCTTAGAAAAAGGGCCACTGTGATTGAAATTATAGTTCAATAATAGGATAGACTAGAAACAAGGAATTCAACAAGTTGATTTATGTAGTAATGACCCAGGATAAGATTGAGTGATAAATTTAGGGAGGAAACTTTGATTTTTTTTGCCTATGAAAAAGTGGTACAACTTAGCCACTGTTTGAATTTGGAAATGAAGGAAAAGTATCAAAGGTCACTCAATGGTTCCAAGGCTAAGGAATAATTACAAATGAGACAATTGGGATGAGAGGTCCTTAGTGGTTGAGTGGAGAATTCAGAGATGATTGAATTAATCTTAGGCATACTTACTCTGAGATGGTAGAAAAACTTTTTTGGGGGTGGCTGTTAATTTGAGCCTGAAATGAGATTGAGAGTTAATAGTGGGGATGTGAATTAAGGCATCTGCACCATAGAAGGGAACTAGGAGCCTTGAAACTGACATAACTTCCCAAATTGTTAAGACAGCAAAATCCAGACTATCCAGTGACACTTCAGTCTGCTTTCTAAATCTTTATCTATCAGCAGCTTGTATCAATTCTATCAGGAGACAGCAGTGAGATTGCTAGGAAGACAAATATATTCTAGTTGATCAAGAAAGAATGCAGTCAGGCCCAGAGTCAGGCTAGCTCTCACCTGGAGCAGATTATTGAACTACCCTTAAGAAATTATTGAGGGATTTGGAACATGACTTAAAAGGTAAAGACTTCCTTCTCCCATCTTGATACATCAGTGTAAATTATAAAATTGAGTTGTATTAATGTATATCAGAAGTACAAACCTTCATCTCCTTTTCTGAGCCAAGTAACAATAGATGGCCTCTTACACATTACTGACCATGTGATCCTCAACTACTTCCAATTGCACAAGAGACTGATTCTTGACCCAAGGACAGCCATCTATAGGCTAGTCTATTTTGTAAGAGATAGCCTGTAATGAATACTACTCCCAAAAGGCTGTTCTGTACTAGTCGATTCAATTTGATTCTTTTCTTTTTATTTATTTATTTTTTCTGGTGGTTTGGAATCAAAGGCACAAAGATAGATAATAAGTTCATAAAGGACAGAGAGAAAATAAAAACAAATACATGCACATGAGTAGAACATATGAGTAGGTGAGAATGGATATCAAGATACTAAAGTAAGAACATTAATGGGTCACTAGGACTATTGCTATGCCTGGAGGAATAGCATCATGGCTATATCTTGAATAGTGTTTCAGTTTTCTATGAGGCCTGACCATGTAGCAGCTAAAATCTCTTTCCTAATTCCTCCTATGTCTGCATATATCTTTATTCAAAACCCCTACTATTGTTTCCTACAAGTCATCTAACATGTTTATCAAGAATATTATAATAGTAGCCCGTTAAGAAAGATATTCCCCAGGACCAGCAGATGGCATAGCAGTTACATTGCTGGACTCCCACATGGCTGACCAAGGTTCAAGTCCCAGACCTGATGGCTTGAAAATGACACCAGGCATGCAGGTGTGCATACCCAGGATCCTGGGAGGAGAATGGAAGAGAAAGGATTGTGGTGTGCCCATCCCCACTGGGGGGTAATTTCTCACTTTCCCTCTCACTGTATCTGTCTCCCTACCATCCCAAGCACACATGCCCTAAGGAAAATAAGAAAGAAAGAAAGAAAGAAAGAAAGAAAGAAAGAAAGAAAGAAAGAAAGAAAGAAAGAGAGAAAGAGAGAGAGAGAGAGAGGAAGGAAGGAAGGAAGGAAGGAAGGAAGAAAAGAAAGGCATCCTCTCTTTTGTTTTCTTCTTTCTCTTTGCCCCAGTCCACTGGAGGATCCAGTTCTTCCATCAGAGGGATATTGTAGAGTGAGTGATGGGACAGATTATGCCATCCATTTGCCCTTTCAGTTACTTGGGTCCAAGACACTAACCAGCGATAAAGGAGGGAAACACATCATATATAAGATTAATATTTAAATTATAACCAAAAAATTATGGAGGCTTTTCTAAGATGTTGTCATGGATATAAAAGGGAGATTTGACATTGCATGTTTGGGAGCAATGGTGAAAAAAAAAAAAAACCTTTATGGTCATACCTTCACAAGGGTGAGACTTCTGAGTAAACTAGTTGGTTATACATGCTTTTTATCAAACTGCTTTGCTTCTCATAAAAGCAAAAGTATGTAATATCATCATGTGAAAAAAAGGTATGAAATCGGTGGTTGTAATAAGGATGCATAAGTTTGCAGTGTGTACTCTGTAGGCATTCGAAAAATGAGGTAGTCACACAGACATGCACGCACGTGCACACACACACACACACACACACACACACACACGAGACTTCTTACACTTCAAAACAAAGGAACAGATAAGTTCCTGAGCAAAAAGTGGAGTCAAGTTGTTATTGCCTTTCCATATTTGTATAGGAAGTTGGCAGGAGAATTGAATCACTGTAGAATCTGGAAAGCAAAGAACCCTACAGTTCAAAGTTGGATTAATAACTGATGAATTGTCCACTTGTTCCCTGTATTCCAGGCATCAGTAATTAAGAATCCCAGTTCCCTCATTCACAACATTTTTATACTTGGTGATGGGCTTCCATTATGTTACTGCTCTTGGTTGCAACATTTCGTACATCTACCTGACTGTGTTCTCAGGAGGGCAGTTCATGAAAAGTCACTTCTATTCCATATGTGCCTTGTGCCTTTCACACAGTGCTAGGCACTGAAAGAGATATAAATATACATTTAGCTTCATCATAGTGCTCTGGAAACCAAAACTATTCCTTTTCCTATCCTCTTTTCCAATATGCTGTGTTTTCTTTCCTTTATTTTTTTTAAGTTTATTCATTTTTTTATTTGATGTGAGAGACAGAGAGATAGGCACCATTGAACAGGGTCCTCATCCCATGATCCACTCCCAGTCTCAGCTGGTGCCAATCATGAGCATATCTTGGATGCTCGGCGAGGTCATGGGATGGGAACCCAGGACCTTTCCCACTTGGGTTCGACTGCATCACTACTGCACCACTACCTGGCTCCAGTGTTTGTATTTCTTATGAAAAGACGGTTAGACTTATTATAAGTAGGGAGTTGTATTCTGATACGACAGTTCAATTAATGTCCATAGGTAGAATAGGTCTTTTGTAAAGAAGCAAAATTTATCCAGTGTTAATCAACATCAGGGTCTCAAACAGGAAAGCAAGATTTCCAAAATCCTTTGAAAAAGTGTTCTCTTCTTGGACTTCAAAAACCTTTAGAAGGAGTGCTATATCAGGAAAATTAAATTCAGACACAGAAATAAGAATTCAAAAACTAAGAAAATGGCCTAGTTAATCACAGGGACAAGTCTGGAGATGAATATTATATCCCAGAATTCAATGGGGAAGATCGAACCACAACAGAAGATAGATTAAGTACATGAGACTGAACTGGTGAAATAGCATTTTATGACTTTTGACTAAAACATTGCTGATTTTCTTCCAGGCTTTGTTGTCCGTTTTTAAGGATTTTTGTCCTGTCTTGAGCTATCGATAGGTTCATGTACCTACTATTTCAACAGAATCCTAACCTGTTTCCTGGCTTTAAGTTTTAAGCAAAGTTCCTTAGCATTTCCTTGATTTATTAAAGTTAAAACTGCTTTTCTTGAAATTACCAGCTGAACTTGCTATTGAAAGTAGTTGGATTATTTAAGAAATTGTACGATCAATAAAATGTGGGGGGAAAGGAATGGAAGACAACTGTAGACACCAGAGATAGTGTGAGAAGAGGGTGGAAAAGGGCAGAGGGTCAGAAATAGGGGTTAAAAATAAATAAATAAATATATATATACACACACACACACACACACATATATATATATACATATGAAACTAGAAATGAAAATTATTGATGATAACATGCATGATTAAGCCACTATGCAGTATATTCTGGATGAGAAATCACATTTTGTATGTTGTGACAATGCTTAGGGAATGAATGCAAATTAATTAATTTAAAAAGATATTTCAGGGAAAAAAATGAAAACTGTTTTTCTTGAAATTAAAAAAATGCATTAAAAATACCTATTTGATGACTGCAGTAAGCTATATAGCTCCAGCTAGGTGCTACCTTATAGTATGTTCATTCTACTCACTGAGGTTTATGCCTGAAGTCAGACTTGTGTTCATGGATATGTATATATCAGCCGTCCTTGCTATTGGAAATATTTAGATTAATTAAGATCTTTAGCGAATCAATAAAATGTGGGGCAAAAAAGGCATAGAAAGCAACCATGGATACCAGAGACAGTGTGGGAGGAGGGTGGGAGATGGCAGAGGGTGAGAGATAGGAAATCAAGCATGGAAAATAAAGCAAAATATACAGGAAACAAGAAATGGAAAATTATTTGTTGGTGATGACACGTACGTTGACGTGCTTGATTGAGCCAATATACGGTGTATTCTGAATGGAAAATCTCATTTTGCATGCTATAACAATGAATAGTAAATGATTGTAAGTAAATTTAAATTAAACAACACTTTAAATGTAAATTGAGATGAATGTGTGAATGTAATTGTTGCTTCATTATTCTGTCTCATTCTTGACTTCAGTCCTCTCAATGTAAGTACCTCAGTTGCAAGTAGGCTTATATTGAATGCTGATATTCTTTGCCACCTGCTACCTATGTTGATGCCTTGTTTTACTGGTGTGGCTGAATCTGGCCAAAATCCTTCTGCACCTTAGAACTGGAATGTGAGATCCACAAATGTCATGATTTATATACCTAGCAGGGTGTTGACATTGACGGTTTGTACCTGGAGCAGACGCTGGCAAACTTTTTCTGTAAAGGGCCAAAGAGTAAATATTTTATGCTTCCCAGACCGTAATGTCTGTCACAGTTACCCAACTCTGACTTTGTAGCATGAAAGCAGCCACAGACAATGCATAATGAATGAGCGTCCCTGATTCCAGTAAAATTTGGGGACTAATATTTGAATTTTGTAATAATTTCATGTAGCACAATATATGTACTTCTTAATTATAAACCCATTTAGGGATTGGGGGCCAGCATGTGGTAGATTTCCACATGGCTGACCACTGTTTGACTCTCAGACCCAACAGCTTAAAAATCATGCCAGTGCATGTACATGTGTGCCAAAAATCCTGAGAGGAGAATGAAAGAGAAGGGATTGTGGCATGGGCATCCCCCCTGGAGAATGACTTCTTTTTCCTTCTATCTCTGGTGAGATAGCAAAAATCTAAACAAACAAGCAAAGAGAAAACCATTCAGAGCCAGCCTGTGCTATGGCAGTTAAGATGGCTGGACCTTACATGGAAACTGCATGGTTTGAGCTTGGACCTGGCAGCTTGAAAAACTGCCAGGCGTGTGTGTATGAATGCCCAAAATCCTGAGAGGAGTATGGAGGAGAAGGGATTTTGGCATGGCCATTCCACCTGGGGGTTGCTTTCTCATATCTCTGCCTGAGCACAAGCACCCTTTAACCTAAACCAAAACCAAAACAAACAAACAGAAAACATCAACAACAACAAAAAGCCACCAAACATATTACAACAAAAAATTAAAATGAGTGATTTGGCACAGCAGTAGTCCCTGCTCCACAATGCTGGAGGCCATAGGGAAGTTTGGGATTCACTTTCTGGGTCAGACTGTACAATACCAGGGCACACATACCTATGATTTTTTTTCTTTTTTTTTTTAGAGGTTTTTGCTATAGGGTGCATGCACTCGCCAGAAAGACAGAGACCGAGACACAGAAAGTGAGAAATCACCCCCCGGGGGGATGGCCACGTCACAATCCCTTCTCCTCCATTCTCCTCTTGGGATCTTGGGCATGCACATACATGCACCCAGCGTGAGTTTAAGCCACCGGGTCTGGGACTCGAACCGCGGTCAACTACATAGGAATCCAGTGACATAGCCATTACGCCAACTGCTGGTCCTAACAGATACCTATGATTCTGATTGGCTGAGAACACTAGAAGGAGAAATGTGGTGTAAGACTCTATTGAGGGTGCTTTTGTTCCTCTCTTTCTGAGAAGAAGAAGTAAACTTTTAAAAAATGCGAAAACCCGTCTTAGCATGGAGGCTATATACAAAAACAGGTAGTGGAGTAGATTTAACCACCAGCATTGTAGTTCAACATCCCCTAGTCAAGACATTCCCTGAATTCTGATGCTGGTTCTGTCACTTCCCAGCTGTGTAGATGTGTGACCTTGACTAAATTTGCCTCAGTTTCTTTACTTGAGAAATAAAATAGATTGTTGTGCAGATTCTATGTAACACCCTTAGGACAGTGCCTGACATATACTAAACTCTCAATAAATGGTAGATATTAGTACTTCTACCTCCAAAAACATCGTTGTTTATCTTCTCAGAAAGTAAACTTAGGCTTACTTTGGTACATGGTTTTGAACTGAGTTGGATTTATTCTTTTTCCAAGTTTGCTTTTGCTTGATTTTCTCTTCACAAGTGTTCTATGCCCTTAGTAAATGATTGATTCTGATAAGACACACAGACTATTTCAAAGGTCTCTTTGAAATATTAATTATTTAAAGTATTGAATGTGAGATATTTTACCAGAGGCATCAACAGTGGTTTTCTGGTAAGCGTTAACATTCAGGCTTATTGGGTGTTTGTTTATTTATAGAATGTGTAATTTTTCTCTCCCAATCTTCTAGCATATAGGTAACTAGGAGTAAAAATGAATAAGCATAAATATTACTTTTTAACTGCCATTTACTATCAAGCTCTTTTACTGTAGGCAAACTGCCAAAAAGTTGCCTGTGGCCGAAAAGTTTCTTCACTGAAACTCAGCCATTAAAAATCCATTCATTTGTGTTAACAAGCTTCTTTTAAAGGTACAAATACATCAGGAAAAGTTAGCTCACCAGTTCAGTTCCCCTGACAAACTTTCAGGTAACACCACCCATGTAGATGTTTGGGGAGAAATCACCTCACCCTTCACATTCACCATTGTAGGGAAGCATATCACTTATCTTGTGACCCCTAATACAGAATTTATTCCATGACAAAATATGCCTAAAACATTAACATTTTTTAGGAAAAGTGGTTTTCACTATGAAATTTTTCTGGGATCTGATGATTTACCTCACTGTTGGAAACTGTTAATGACCTGTTCTGGTATGAAGATGAGATAACAGAATAGATAAACTCTCTAACCGACTTTTCCCCTATAGTTTTAACTTGAATTGCTCTGAGATTAATTTTGCTTTTTGGTGCATACCACTGTGCAAGGCCTCAACCTGGGAATGTAATGTTTTTCTGTTTTATTTTGCAAATTTTCAACTGCTGCACAATGTAATTACTATACTGCCCCTAGCTTGTCCTGTGGTTTCTGGTAATTTCTCCTAAACTCCCATGTTCTCTTTTCCATCTTGTAAGTTTTTTCTTTTGAACAGGTGCATCTGCCTTCATTTTTTCCCTGCTACTCTATACTTTCTATTTATGCCCTCTTTTTCTTTTTTTTTTTTTTAAAAAAAAAATCTCTTTGGAATAGTATCTTGATTTTCTTAAACACATTTCTGGTCACAAACAGCTTCATAGACTATTATCTTAGTTACCATCTGTTGGTTTTCCAAGTCACCATAATCTCTATTCTTCACTCACTTCCAATTACACTGCAAATGAATGAAACCCTCCCATCAGGTACAAGCTTCCTAGGTGTTTGTGGACCCAGCACAGATTGCTCTGGCGTGTGTTGTGTCTGTTGATACAGTGCTTTGCTGAGCAGTTTGATTTCTCTTCTTCCTGACTCATTTATAGTGTCCTCTTTACAATAGATATTAAGGTCTTGCCACACAATGTGTCATTTCACCACAGTGTGGTAGCCTTTTACCTAGTCTTTATTACCTCCTATTGTTCCATGTTAAATGATAAGAGCTATTTGTCAGCCCTGGGCCTTTATTATTTTAGATACCAGAGAAGGGATTTTGTTTCCGTCTTCTTTGATAAGTGAGCACTCTTCTAATTTTGTGTCATCTACAAATCCATACATCTTGCAGCATGTTCTTAATCTGGACCATGATAGATAGTGTGGAAAAGAATGAATCTAACACTGATTTTTCTCACACTCTACTCATCACTGCCTTCTTACTCTGTCAACTTCCATTTACTACTGCTGGTGACCTGGCTCACAAAACCTATCTTACTTTTCTATTTAGTCTTTTACCAATAATGCCAAAATTGCCATCCTACTTTGCTTAGAATTATATACAGAATGATATTTGTCACTGGGAATAAAATTCTATTCTTTTATAATTGATTTTTTCCCCCAGTCTGGCCCATTTTGCAAACTACTGTTAGGCCAATCTTAAATGCCAGCATCATCATATCTCTGGCCTGCTAAACACCTACCAGTGACTTTTTAAAGTCCATTGAAGCATGTTCAGGCTTTTCATTTTGATATCCAAGCCCCTTTAAAACTTTTCTCTGATCTTATCTATCCAGCTGTAACTCCTGCATCTTTCAACTCTGTTGCTCTCCCCATGGTTTATCATGCACACCAGGCATATTTTATTTCAGGCAGGTACGCTGATACAAAATGACCCAGACTCTTTTTACCCTCTTTAAATCATTTGATATCAACCAGGAAAACTAACATCTGATGGTATAAATCAGGTAGAGGGTACTTCTCAGTAGTCAGGGGTGGGGGAGCTAAGAGGAAACTTTCTGGGGTAATGGAAATGCTCAATATCTCAATTGTGGGTGTTAGGTGGGTATATACATTTTTCAAAATTCCTCGAACTGTACCTGTACGGTCTGGGCATTTTCTTTTTCTTTTTCCTAATTATCAGAGGGTACAAGTACTTACCAAAGAGAGACAGAGATAAAGGAAGAGAGAAACCCCCCCCCCCATGGGGTATAGTCATGCCACAACACCTTTTTCTCCATTTCTCCATCCTGTCACAATTTTGGGCAAGCATACACATGTGCCCAGTATGTTATTCAAGCCTCCAGGGCTGGAATTTGAACTGTGGTCAAATGTAAGAATTGACTCTCTTTACATCAGGCTATAGGGCTAGTCCAATATCTGTGCATTTCAATATTTGTATATTTATATATGCACACCCTGTCACACACAAAGTGTGCACATATATATGCACTAGGAATTTAAAAATGTAGATTTTAATATCTTTGAGCCAGACATTATTCAACCATTTTTTAAAAATCTGTTTCTACATTATTTAAATGAAATGATAATGTTTAAAATGCTTGTAGAAATGTAATGTTTTCAGAGGCTTAACTTAAGCCCTATTCCTTCTGTGAAATCCTTCCCAACTCCTCAAGCCCATAGAAACCATAGTTTTAATTTTTTTAAATTGCTTAGTATATATAAGTATTAGCTCATGTGGAAGAAAGGTACCCTCTGTAAGAAGCCTTTTGCTTCTTTTGGGTCACTTAACACTGACTGGTTGATAGCAACTTTCTTCAACTTTGAGCAGCTCGACTTTTGCAGAAAGCTTTAATTATGCAATTGAGAATTCAAGGAGGCTATAACAGTGAATTAAAGCCATTATACCTGGGCTGTTAGGATTTTAAGAAATGATTTTTATAGTATTGGCTTTAGTTTAATAATTTTCAAGCTGTAATAAACTGGAGTAGAGTCTTAGGTAATGGGAGAAGCCAAGGCACTAGGTGTTTAAGTTCCTGCAGGAATAAGGATTATTCTAATTAATTATGTTTGACATAAAGGAAGGAGAACAAAGTCACTTAAAAAACTGTGGAGGGTCTGAGATTTTACCTTACTTAAATACTAGCAAGTTAGCCTAACACAGTTTCATGGATGTTGGAAGAAGATGCAAGACTCCTGGATCAGAGACAAAGAACTCTGCTACTCATGGTGTAGCAGACCTCTTGAGTTTCTTGATCACATTGCTCTCCTTTGCCTGCCACTCCCTTGGGGTGATGTGAAGGCCAGTCCAGGTGGATGCTGCATACACAGTGGGTTTGTGTCATTGCTGAGGAACCCCATGGTTAGGGAATTCAATTCTTTTTTTTTTTAAGAGGTTTTTCCCTTAGGGCACATGTGCTCACCAAACAGACAGAGACATTGAGGGGCATTGAGAAGGGAAGTCTTTTTTTTTTTTTTTTTTTTTTTTTTGAGAGGTTTTTGCTATAGGGCTTTTGCGCTCTCCAGAAAGACAGAGAGAGACAGAGAGACAGAAAGCGAGAAATCACTCCCCCAGGGGGAATGGCCATGCCACAACCCCTTCTCCTCCATTCTCCTCTTGGGATCTTGCACATGCACTCACATGCAAGTGGCATGAGTTTAAGCTGCTGGGCCTGGGACTTGAATTGTGGTTGACTACATGGGAGTCCAGTGACATAGCCATTACACCAACTTCTGGTCCTGAGAGGGAAAGTGAGAAATCACCCCCCTGGGGGGATGGCCACACCGCAATCTCTTCACCTCCATTCTCCTCCCTGGATCATGGGCATGCTCACACATGTGCCCAGCATGAGTTTCAAGCTACTGGGTCTGGGACTTGAACTGCTGTCAGCCATGTAGGAGTCCAGTGATGTAACCCGTAATTACTATGCCATCTGCCACCCCTCCCCAACTCTTTTATAATAGACTAAAACCAAACTCACCTGAAATTTGTCCTGTGGGGATATAATCTGTTATGAAAGCAAACAAACCTGCCTATGGTTCTGAAGGAAGATACTATGCCTTCCAAGGCTATTCACTATGAAAACAGAAAATATCCTTGAACAAATAGTCCATCAGTGCTTCTATTCACAAAATGCACAGAAATGTGAGAAACCCTTGCATAAGTAAATAAGTATGTGCTACCCAGTGGGGAATGGTCTTGCACAAAGGTGTAGCAGATATAATTAATTTGCATAGTAGTAATTTTAATCTGCAACTTCTCCAAACTCTTTTGGGGAATTTAAGTCAACACAGCAGAGGTAAATGTTGGTTCTGAAAATTGAGATCAGCTGGTATTTACCAGCCATTGAATGACGGACATTGTGGGAAACATGAAAAAGAGGGTACAACTCATGCCTTTCATTTTATCCAGCTAACACAGAGCCCACAAACGGCATGCAGCCCACTTACTTCCTTAGTATTATCTGTGACTAATTTCAGAATGAAAGACTATAAAGTAGCCTCTGAATTACTTCTAAGACATGCCCATATATTATTTTAGTGGTTAAAAACCATTACTGAATTTCCTCTTGATAGTCTCAAGAGGAAAATAGATATTGTAAGTCATAAGAAAACACATTTTCTTCTATATAATTCAGTAGTTATCTTTTTAATTAAAAGAAACTTCAAAATATTTTTTTCTTGAGTATGAACTTACAGGTCAATTTTTTTAAAGTTTTTGTTTGTTTGTTTTAGTTTTTGTTGTAGGGCACATGCACTCACTAAAGATAGAGAGAAAGAAAAAGCTTGAAATTACCCCCGAGGGGGCACAGGCATGCCACAGTCTCCTCTTGGGATTTTGGTCACATATGCACATGTACCCGGCATGATTTTCGAGCCGCTGGATCTGAGACTCTAACCACATGGTCAGTCATGTGGTATCTAGCCCCGTCACCTCCCTACCACCTGCTATAGATCAAATTTTAAAAACTACTCACTACTAATCTCATCTAAGTAAGAATGAATGGATCTGGGACTAACCTGTGGCATGCAGGTTAGGGCAGATGGGTCTCATATTGCTAACTGCACAGTTCGAGTTCTGGACCCAAATGGGATACAAACCCCAGCCCTTCCTTTATAGTCTTAGCATCATGGAGCATTGCATTATTGCTGCACCATTATGGCTCAACCAAGCAAAAAAAATTTTTTTAATTTTTTTTTTTTTAGGTTTTTGCCATAGGGCACATGCACTCTCCAGGGAGGGACAGAAAGAGAGAGAGAGAGAGAGAAAACATTCCCCCAGGGAGGATTGCCACACTGAAGTCCCTTCTCCATTCTCCTCCTGGGATTTTCGGCATGCACATACATGCACCCAGTGTGATTTTCAGTCCACTGTGTCCAGGATTCAAACTGTAGTAAGCCACGTGGGAATCCAGCTCCTTAACCACCATGCCACCTGCTGGCCCAAAGGATTTATTTTTTATTTCTCTCTATATCATGTTTGTTTTTTTTTTTTTCATTTTTGTAGTCTAGTCACAATATAATACCATTAAATAATTTTGATGAAACATCCATAATATCATTGTTATAAAATTTTTTTTCATGTTTTCATATGATTTATGCAAACCACATATACAGCTTTATATTCTGTTCCTCTCATTTATTAATTTTTATTTTACTTTTTAACATATATTTATTTTTATACCTAGAGTTTACCATTTTTATAAGAATATATGAAATTCATTTGTTTCTGTATCTCCAAAAATTCTTTCCCTATCTTCTTTGTAGTTCTGCTTATCTTTGCCGCCTATTAAATCAGGAAGTTAGGGGTAATTGGGAGATACCAGTCAAAAGACACAAAATTTCAGTTAGATAGGAATAAGTTCAAGAGACTTATTGTACACCATGGTTACAACAGTTAATAATAACATATTGTATATTTGAAAAGTTGATGGAGCAGGTTTTAAATTATTTCCCCACAAAAAAATTGTTATGTGAGGTAATATATATGTTAAAAAACTAATGTAAGCATCCCACAATGTATACATTTCAACATGTTTTATAACATAAATATATATTTTTATTCTTGTTCATTAAAATGATTTTAAAAAATTAAGTTGGGTGTCCTCCAGACTTGGACCCTCTGTCCCTTCCTCTTTTAATGCACCATCTCAGTCATCTTTCCTCTCTCCCCCGACATCGAAATCTTTAGCTCCAGCCCAAAGTTTACCTCTGGGTTTTCAGAGTCACATTTCCAGCTTCTTACTGGTTCTCTTTACCTATTCCTTAGGCATTTCAAATAGTTCATCACATTTCCTCAAACCCGTTTGTTCCAGGTCGTCTACAATCCTCCCCTCCTCCTTAATCTCCCTTCTTCTCCCCAGCCAAGTTCTGTAAACTGTATTAATACTTCAAAAATATCTATCCTCTCCATTCACTCTGCTTTCCATCAGTTTAGGCCTTTATTTGTTACTTGGACACTGACACTATGCTCCTAAAAATTTCCTAGCCTTGTGTCTGGCCATCCCATGAGTCATCCTCCACAATGGTGTCTGATAAATCTTTCTAAATTATAAATCTGATCAGGTCACTTCCTGTTGCTCATTACTGTGCTGCCCAATGCAGTAGCCACAAGCCACATGTGACTGTTGAACACCTCAAACGTAGCTAATCTGAACTGGGTGTGTGCAAGTAAACACACTAGGTTTCTAAGACTTAGTCTGATAAAAAGAACATAAAATATATCATTAGTTTTTGTATGTATTTGTTTAAATATTTATTTACTATATTAAAATCAATTTCACTAATTTCTGTTCAGTTTTTTAAGCATGAATACTAGAATATTTAAAATTATTTACATGGCTCATATTTGGGGCCTGCACTATAGATGGTCTCAACATATGATGATTCAATTTAGGATTTTCCAACTTTACAATGGTGTGTAAGCTATTTGCATTCAGTGAAAACCATACATTGAATTTTGATCTTTTCCCATGTAAGTGAGATCCTGTGCTATTATATATTCTCTGGTGACGAGCCGTGAGAACTAGCTTCACCTCCCAGTCTGCTTCCAGTCAGCCACACAATCATGAGGGTGAACAACTTACATTCTACAGTGTACTGTGTTACCAGCATTGTTTGGATGGTGTGTTTTGTGTTTTTGTATCTCATCGTGTCTATGAAATGCCCCTTTTCAACTTAAAATATTTTCAACTTACAATGGATCTAGTAAGACTTAAGTTGAAGAGTGTTTGTATACCTATTGGATAGTGCTGGCTGATAGGATGGTATTCACTCTCAATTATCATAGAAGTATGATCTTTTAGGCCAGCAGGTAGTGTGGAGGTTAGTTTCTGGATCCCACATGGCCAACTGTGTGATTTAAGTACTGGACCTGGCAGCTTGAAAAACACATTGTGTGAGTGCCCAGCATCCTGAGAAGAGAATGGAGGAGAAGGGATTGTGGCATGCCCCCTAGGGATGATTTCTCACTTTCCCTCTCTGTGTCTCTCTGTATCTCCAGCAAGTGCATGTGCCCTATAAAAAACTCAAAAAAGGGAGAATAAAAAAAGAAGTATGATCTTTCATCACCTGGCCATCATATGCCTAGTCCATTTCAACTTCTGCCAGCTATCATGTAAAGAGGGCTGGCCTTGGCATCACACTGATCTGGGTTCATGACTGGGCCTTTACAGATAGATGCCAGCTGTGTGATGTCTAAATTTCAGTCTTGCCAGCTGAAAAACAAAGATTAACACCTACCTCAATGTGCTATTATAATGTTTAAAAGACATAACAAATGTGAAGTTTCTACTGAATAAAATTTAATTCTCCTGGGTACATTCTAGCCATGCCAAACTACATTTAGTTCTTTTTTTTTTTTCAGTTGAAAAGAGCAGGTTGACTAGCCACAGTGCAGCAGTGATAATGCAGTGCTCCCTGATACTGGAGCCATGTGGGGCAGTCTGGGTTGACAACCCTAGGTCTCCCTATAAATGCCAGACTTACATGCTCATGCCCATGATCCTGGCTGGCTAAGGCTGGGAGTGTGTGGTGTAATGAATACTCTGTTAGAAGTGTCTCTCTCTCTGTGTCTCTCTGTCTCTCTCTCTCTGTTTCTCTCTCTCCCCCCCGTCTCTGTCTTTCTCTGTCCCATAGAAGAAATTAATAAATAAACTTAAGCAAGTAAAAAGCAGGTGATAGCTTAGATTTATCTGTGACCTTAATGAATATTAACAGTATACAAACCCCTTTCCCTATGTAGTTACTGGGACTATATTTTCCTTTTATTTTTTTTCCAGTTTTCATCAAATATTAGATCTGAGAACCTGTTCCCCTTCATTTTTTTCATTGAGTATCCTGTCCTAGAATTTCTTTCTTTTTTTTTTTTTGAGTGGGGGGGGGGGGTTTGCTATAGGGCACTTACGCTCACCAGGAAGACAGAGAGAGAGAGAGACAGAAAGTGAGAAATCACCCCCTGGGGGGATGGCCATGCCGCAATCCCTTCTCCTCCATTCTCCTCTCGGGATCTTGGGCACGCACGCACACGTGCCCGACATGAGTTTAAGCCACCGGGTCCAGGACTCAAACCACGGTCGACTACATGGGAGTCCAACGACATAGCCATTATGCTAACTGCTGGTCCTCTAAAATGCCTTTTAAAGTAATAAATTGTTATAACATTTAAGGCGTCTCAAGTTAAATGAAGAGCATTATCAAAAAAGATTTTTTTTGCTCTTGTCCCATGAGAGAATTTTTTTCTCTGTGATCTGATACCCTCTCATTAGTCCTTTAAAAAAGATAGGATTTACATTTAACCTTGGGATAGTATCAGGAACAGTGTCTGCTCCCTTAGTCCTCCCTTCTTCTCTTAACCCTCTTGCCTACCCTCTCCCCACAAACCACACATTTTTAGCCACCACTCAAAGTAGCCACCTAGTTAGAGTCTTTTTCATCAGCTAACCAGTCGAAAAGAAAGGTCTCAGCTCACTGCAGATTGTCCACAGTGTAGTAGAAAATTTCTGGCAATTGACACCTTGAGATGAATGCTCTAACAAATCTCAAATATTGTGGGTTTTTTTTATGACAGGAATTTTCAAAGATAGGGTGAAATGTGTTAAATGCTATTACTGTTAGGAATGTCCATGAACATCTTTTGAGTACTCTACTCATGGCTTCTTAACGGTTCTTTCCCATAGGAAAAGTTTAGACACACAACAGGATTTAAAAAGGAAGCAAGACTCAGACTCGGGCTAATGTCTCTCAAATGTAAAATGTGGCCTATCAGGTGATTTTGTCGCCTTTTCTTTATACAATGTCAGCATTTCAAAATGGGTAAAGGATATGGATTAGGTAGGAATTGAATGCAAATGTGTTTTGCAAATAGTGTCTTTTGAGATAATCGTAGATGATGGTTGAATGCTGAAGGTATTAATACAATCAGTATTTAACCTTGTGTAACTCTGCTTCATCAAATCACACCCTGCACATTGATTGCATTAAACTGGGTCAGTGGTTTCTTGCTTAGGAATATCTTATAAGAATTTTAACAGGAAGGCAGCAGTAGCTGATCAGCTACTGTTTATTTGCATACTGAGCGTGTCATCAATAATACAAAAGACAAGGTCTTTAAGTTGAAAGAACAGTGGGATTGGCATGAATTTTGCTTAATGGTGCGTAATAAGCAAAGTAGTCTGTGGTGCCAGAAACTGACAGGATCCATTATGTTAAAACAGATATATGTCTTTAATTTAGGAGTATTATGTAAATCTGACAGGAGTTTTTCCCTTTATTTTCCTGTAGTTTAACTTTAATTGCACCAAGATTAATTCCGATTTCTCTCTTCTCCAGAGGGTGATGAGACTGGCGTGATGGATAATCTTCTAGAGGCCCTACAATCCGGCGCAGCATTCCGAGACCGGAGAAAGCGGATTCCAAGGAATCCAGGTAAAGCATATTCCAGCACACCTGATGCTGTAAAATGTGAATGTTCAGAGCCAAGTACCAAAAAACAAAAAGGAAAAAAAATGTAAAAACCTACCTCATGAAGACTTTTTTTAAGCAGCTGATCTCAGTTCATGTGTGAAATCTCAAAAGACTTCTTTCTATATCTACATGATTGCAAGTTTCAACTTGGTAACTGTACCTTCTAATAACTGTAGTTAAAAAAAGAAAAAACCTGGAAACAAGGACTCCTACTGCATTTAATACCAAATGTTTTTGTTATTTTATGTGCATATGGTTTGGGTGCAAAGTGGTTTAAACAATAAGTGTAATTAAATCATTAAAAGTAATTGACTCTAGGGGCTGGCAGGTGCCATGGTGGTTAAGGGTGCAGGACTCTCATGGTCTCCCACATGGGGTACCTTGATTTGAGTCCTGGACCTGGCTGCTTGCTTTCTCACTTTCTCTCTCTCTATCCTGGTCAAATTTAAGTAAATTAAAAGCTAAATAAAATAATTCTTTTAAAAAAGTAGTTGACTCTAAGGATGTGACATTAGCTATTCACAGGTAAGGAAACTGAGACCACTTATTTCTAGAGGCCATTTTGATTTTGCGATATAGTCTATTCTTTATTATTCATGTTCATAAAGGGAGGAGAGGCCCAGTTAATTCAGGATTCCTGCAAATCCCATCGAAACAAGTTTTGTTATGTGTGTTTGATTAGTGACAGATAAAGCCACACTAAGAAAATTGATCTCAGGCAAAGAAGAAAACATTAAGGAAACAAAACAACCTCTCACATTCAAGTGGAACTAAAAAACTGTTCACCTTCTCTGTTTATACTTTATGACTGAGGCAAATAATAGCTGCTCTCAGGAAAAATCCAAGTAGGCAAAACCATCCACCTCTTCTAAGTAAGATTTTATATTTTATATTTATATAGTTCATACTTTTTTAAATAGAAGAAGGCCTAAGGTGTATTGATTTTAAAAGTCTTCTTCATGTGCTCTAAAGTGATGTGGAGAAGTAAATAAAAAAGGAAAATTAATAGTGAGTATATAAACTCCACTTAATTTCGATTAATCAGATTTTTCTTGAAAAGCCTACAATTCAAAATATATTCTGTACTTGGACTAGAAGCTGTCACATGCCATCGGAATAGAAATTGGTAGATTGCAAAAACTATTGTTCTCCAACAACCAGTGAGAGAAATGGGACCCAGTACAGAGTTGTCCAGGAAAGCTTTTGACATTGGTGAAGTTCATGTAAGGAGACAATATAAGTTATAGTTATCTTTTTCACATTTGGGTGAAATGTAATGGGTAACATTTAACCTCTGCTTTTCATGAATGCTTTCTGGGAAATTAGCCTGAAGGTAGATTTGGTTGAGAGGAAGTAAGTGTTTTGGTTGGAGTATAAGGCTGTTTATGGATATGAAAACAGTGAAGATGGCTTATAAAAAAAGTGAAAAACTGGAGAAAAGAAAATGAAAATATGTATTTATATGTTCATATTAATTTTTAAAGATAATGCTATGTGGAAAAATGCTATAATTATTACTAGCCCATAACTATGAGGCCACTCTACCTATCTTCTACCCATCTTCAGTCTTTATCTGTATAATGACAATATTCTATCATGTTATCAGAGGCCCTATCTACCTCTTAAGGAAAATAAAAAACTTCGCTCCTCTTCCTCAATTGAACTATCAGAGCAATAAAAGTTAAATGTGAATGAAAATAATTTTTGCATAAATTCAGTTCTCTGTTAAGAACTTTATAAGTAAAAGCATGTTATTCTGGGCCACAAAATAACTGCCTAATCTTTCCAGACTGTTTATTTCAAAAGATACACATTTGCTAGGGCCCTTGTCTGGTTAGTCTCACACCTCATACTGATTCTAGAAAGACTCTACCAGAAGAGTGAGATCATTCCTTGGGGTTTCTGTGAGTTTGGTACTCAAGGGAATGTAGTGTTGTCAACTGTGAAACATCAAGAATATATCACAAACTGCATAATTTTATAGCACAGATTTCAAATTATCTGAATTAGAATTCCTTTCACTCATAGCCGAAGTGCCTCCATGAACACATAGGGTCAAAAGCATCAGTCCATTGGGAAAAGCAGATGTTGTAATGGTTATGTCACTAGACTCCCACTTGGCCGAGTGGGTGGGTTCGAGTCCTGGATTCAGCTGCTTGAAACTCACACCAGGTGCATGTGTTTGTGTGCCCAAAATCCTGAAAGGATACTGGAGGAGAAGGGATTGTGGCACAGCCTTTCCCCCAGGGGGGACTTTTTTGCTTTCTGTCTCTGTCTCTTTGGCGAGTGCACACTCCCTATAGCCAAAAAAAAAAAAAAAAAAAATCTCTGCTGTTTAGCTATGACAGTCATTTCAAGTGGTAGCAGCCACCACACATGTCCAGAGGTCAAAAGTAATTAGCGAGCAGACAGTAACAATGGTAAATCTCTTTGGATATCAGTAGAAGAGCTTGGAAGTCAGGGAGAGAGATGGAAGACACAGAATTTATAGGTCTGCAAAAAATTCTCCAGTCTGCTTGCTTCCTTTACAAGGCATAGAACTGAGGACTTTTGTAGATTTCCTCCTGGTCTCTGTCTTTGCTAGCTAGATCATCTTTTCCTGCTGGTGTCTCATGATTTTTCCTTTTTTAGGCACCAGATTTGGTTCTTTTCCATGATCTCATTGACTTGCTATTGTTATGCTTTCCCTATCCAACACTGGCATCCCTGCTTCTTTCCAATAACCTCTATTTCGGTAGGATGAAATAAAAGCAGAAGAACCAAATTATAAAGAAAGTTATTTACCCTAAGTAAAGTAAAATAAGAGGGAATAGCCAAAAAATCTGAAATTGGAGTTGACCACAAACATCAAAGATTTACCACTTTGCTTGCCATCTCCATTATCAATGCTTACAGATGGAAATTACTGGGATGTAAAATATAGAGCCCTACCATTGTATTTCTGACTGCAATGTTTTCAATTCCATATGTAAACAAAATGAGGTATTAGTCTGTGTTTTTCATTAGAAAATAAAAATTTTAACAAATACCATGATTAGTTGCCTAAATTACTAGTCTTCCACAGTGAACCTGTATCCCTTCTAAATAGTCACTGCATTAGATAACTAGGAAAGAACTCCCGGACAATGCCTTTGAGCCATTCAGCTGAATGTCTTGTTTCAGCTAAGGGCGTAAGAAGACATTTCAAAGGAGAGTATCATATCAAGAGTAATATTGAATATATTGAACATATTCATATCTGGTATAGTGCAGACCCCAAACAGTGAGGATGTACACAGGCAATAAATAGCCACTCTTTATTGGTATGAGCTGGCTAAATATTCACCAAGATCAAGGCTTTGCAGATATCAAACTCAGAGCTTAAGGTATAAGCCCCTAAATATTCATTCATTTTTTTGTCCTTCTGTTTTGTGACAGGTACTATGCTATACATGATGGAAGATGCAGAAATAATTAAGATTTCCTTAGTTTAAGACCCTCGTGTCTTGTTGAAATGATAAAGAGTACAGAAAGACTACAGAATAAAACAAGATAATAAATATCATACAAGAGGTGTTAATAACATGCTATGTGAGTTCAGAGGAGGGAAGTAGCATGCCTTATTGAAGAGTTCAGAAAAATAACCATGGAGAGAAAGATTTTGATGGATGAGTAGGGATTTTAGTAGTGCAAGTTGGATGTGAGGATCATCTTAGTGAAAGGAAGAGGCAAGAAAGTGTAGACCTTTTTATTTTTGGCAATGAGAGTGTAGTGAGTAAGAAAGTAGCATATATAAAGTGGCAGAGCATGAAGATCATTTCTGGAGATGTAGGTTGGCACCACATCTGAAGTGCTTAACTGAAAGACTACAGTGTTAGCATATAATTCTTAAGGAAATGGGGATTTGTTGAAAGTGTTTAAGTAGTGGAGGAACATGATCAAATCTACACATTAGGATATGTAATCTATGGGAACATAAGTGATGAATTAGGAGTCTACTGTCATATTCTTAGTCAAAGGAAATAGTTTAGGAGGAAAGAAGTAGCCAGCAGTTAAAGATAACTCTAAGGTTTTGAGTTTGATTGGCTGAGAGGAAGATAGGATACTAAACTATTAAGATCAGAAGTAGTGATAGAAGGTAAATTCAGGTTGGGGTTGGGACCAGCAGATGGTATAATGGTTATGTCACTGTACTCCCGCATAGTCTATCATGGTTTGAGTCCTGGATCTGGTGGCTTAAATCTCACGCTGGGCTTGTGTGTGTGTATGCCCAAGATCCTGAGAGGAGAATGGAGGAGAAGGGATTCAGGCATGGCCACCACCCCTCCTGTGGGGTGATTTCTTGCTTTCTGTCTCTGTCTCTCTGGTAAACACACACATCCTATAGCAAAAATCTCTCAAAAAAATCAGTTTGGGGCAGGATAAACTGGATGTGGTAGTAGAGTATTACATTCAAGATGTCTAGAAGGCTCTTGGAAATGTGGGTGTAGATTTCTTGACAAAATGGTCACATTCTTGACCATTCTGTTTATAGTATGGAAATGGAAGAAATTATTTAGAGGAATTTTTAAGAAAGAGGAAAGAGAGTCAAGAACAGAACCTTGAAAATTCCTCCACTTAGGGGCGGAAAGTAGAGCTGGCAAAGAAGATAGAGAAGGCACAGTCAGATAGATAGGAAGAGAATCCATACATTATTATCCTCGAAGCAAAGGAAAAGAGAAGTATTAAGAAGGCAGAACAGGAGCCGGCAGGTGGCGTGGTGGTTAAGGTGGCTAGACTCCCATATAGCTGACCACAGTTCAAGTTCCAGACCTGGCAGCTTGCTTTCTTACTTACCTTCTGTCTCTCTGTCTCATTCTGGTCAACTTCAAAAACATAAAATAATGACAATAAATAAAATAATTCTTAAATTAAAAAAAAATGTAAAAAACGAAGGCAGAACATGTAGCCTTCCTACAGTGATGCACTGGTACCACCACACTCTGCAGTATCTTATGGAAAGTCAGTGTTCAGTTACTGGGTTGACCTGTACTTTTTGGGTGCTGTGGTCCTGGCTGACTGGGAAGATTGAGGGGAGGATCATGATGTAAAGCCCTGTTGAGGGTGCTCCTTTCTCTCTCTTTCTTTGTCTCTGCCTCTCTCTCATGAGAGTAAGAATGAAACTTTACAAAAAAGAAAAGAAAGTGAGAAAGGTGGACCTTTTAAACAATGTATGCTATGACGGAATGAAAAAAGGTAAAGGACCAATGATTTGCCAATTGTGATCTTTCTAGTGACCTTTTAAAAGGCATCTTTCCATATCGTGATGGAGTTGGGAGGCAGAATGTAGTAGCTAAGCCATGAAAAGATAACGAGGCTATAGGAATAGATAGCATTCCTTTAAGAGTTGAGAAATCTGATTTGAGTATCTTCTTGGTGCCGTATATTGGGTTAGGTATTAAGAATGCAAAACCAAACGAGACACTTGCCTTGAGAAGCTCACATATTGTTTGGGAAAACATGAATGTAAAGCATGTGTTCCAATTATAGTGCAGTCTTATGTGTATTGCAGTAGATATCGGAGTCGTGTGCCTGTGCAGCACAGGAGGTAAGAGTACCTTCTCCATCCCCTCGCTTCTCTCCTTTGTGTCCCTAAAATATGGAGTATTCTTTCGAGAAGTTTACTTGGTGAATGGAACATCTCATTTTCTCTTAACAACCTAGAATGGATCTATGATCTATGAATTTTGCTAAATCTTTCTTGACCCTCTTTATTACAGCCTTTGTTACCACTTAAAGTAGTAAGTTCCATATGCTTAGAATCCACTTTGTTAAGAATTGCCCATCAGCATTTCTGTCTTTGTCATTATAAGATTAAAGGTAAGCTGTGGTGGAAAAAGGAGCACATAGAGAAAAAGCTCACAGGAGTGAAAACCACACTTAGAATACAAATACACAACTTCACATCTGTTTTATTACTGAACATTTATAGACACTTAAGACTTGCTTCTGTTCCTTCAACCAGCCTGACTTCTTCATTCTTTGAGCACTTTAAGTAAATACAAATGTGCCTCTCAGCAATAGGTAGATATCTAACTTAGCTATTTTGGCTATGACTAGATTTTGATATATAGTTCTAGACATTAAAAAGACACACAAGAGAAGCATTATGAAGAAATGAAACCAGGAAACAGAATAAATGTATTTTTGTTTTAGAACCGCACAGGGCAAGCAAGAAAACTAAATTTGAAAAAACAGAAAAAACTCAGGAGACACATGATCCTGGTTTTATGTATCAGCAAGATAACAGTATAAATGAGAAGGTATAATTTACCATTTGAGAAGAGATAGGGGACAAGAAACAATGTTATATAAGAGAGGAAAAACCAAACTCTAAGTATTAGGGAAAAAGAACTTCAGAATAAAACAAAACTCGCATTTCCTCTGGTCTCTGTTTCTCACATAAAACCCAAATGTTGGGGCCAGCAGGTGGCATAATGGTTAAAGGCACTGGACTCCCACATGGCCGACTGCAGTTCAAATCCTGGACCTGGCAGCTTGCTTTCTCACTTTCTCTTTCCCTTTCCCTTTCTCTCTGTCTCTCTCTCTGTCTCTGTCTCTCTTTATCTCTCTTTCTCACTCTGTCCCTCTCTGATCAAATTAAAATAAATAAATAATGTTAAATAAAATAATTATTTAAAAAAAAAAACATCCATATGTTGCTGACTCTTGTCTCCACATACACATTCAGAACCTTACCTGCTATGAAGGATCCCTGAAGAATTTCTGGAAGTTCTTAGACGTTTTCACAAACAGAAACAAACATATGCTACTCTGCTTCTCCTTGTCTTTCTAGGACACCATGCATCTCCATGCCTGCTGTCATCTAGAGCAGCTTAGACTATTGTGCCTTCATGGTGGGCCCGAGCTTCACAGTGGTCTTTAGCAAAGTAGAGAGAAATGCCTCTTTTCTTTTTTAGGTGCCATTCTATCGTCTTACCAAATAGACCACTTATGCCTGAGCATCTTACATTTTTAGAGAGAGAGCTTTTGGTTTTAAATTACAGCCCTCTTGATCTCCATACATTAGACCCCATGCATCAAAGTCCAGAGCAAAGCCCATGACAGATCCCATGCAGGACTTAGTATTACCCTCATTCTTTGATGAACGAGATCTATTGGGGTTTTATGCTTATTTTTGTTTTATTATTATTAGGTCAAGCTGATCATTTATACCAAGGTGTTTACTTCTTTCTCCCTTAGGATAAGTTCTTCCCCATTAAGTTCTTCTGTCTATTTTGTAAATGTTAGAATCATACACTAGCCCACTAAACCTCATTTATTTTATTTTATTTTTTTATAGACCGCAGATTAGTTTATTTTTAACACCCATCATGCCATGAATTCATAGGGAATAGGTTCCAGTAGCTCAGGCTCCTTTCCATTGGTTCTCACAAAGTGTGCTTCTCTGGGTGGAGCAGGCTGGCACTTTAGTTGAACCCAGGTCCCTTTCTCTTTGGCTTCTTTCTTTTTCTGGTCATTTTCCTTCACACGTTTTAGGAAGCTATCTTTGCTCTTAGAATGTTTAATATGCTCAATACGCACATTGATTCTCTTGGCAAGAATCTTGCCCTTAACTTGTTTGTTCACAACAATGCCAACAGCATGCTGGGTAACATTGTAGACTTCCAGTTTTGCCATGGTAACATTTGTGGGGCATTCCTTTTTGAACAGTACCCATTCCCTTAATGTCTACAATATCACCTTTCTTGTAGATTTGCATATATGTCGCCAAAGGAACAACTCCATGTTTTCTAAAAGGCCTAGAGAACATATATCGGTGCCTCTCCTCTTTCCCTTTGTGTTCGTCATTTTGGTTAATTACTGGAAGATGGCAGTTCCGGCCAAAAGGCAACCTCATTTAGTTTATAGTGCACTGGTTATATTATAATGTACAATTACTGTCTAGTATAGAAGGACTGACCTGTAATGCAGAGGTTAAGACTGTGCGTTGTTAACCAGATCCCACCTGACCAACTGCAGTTTGAATCCTGGTGCCGGCAGCTTGAGAAACACACTGGGCATATGTTCATGTGTGATCAAAAATCCTGACAAGATGGAGAAATAGAGGAAAGGGGGTTGTGGCATGACCACACCCATTGGGGATACTTTCTCCCTCTCCCTCCTTCTGTCTCTCTCAGGAGACAAAGATGAGTAAAGTATGGATCTGGACTTCAAGAACTCAGTCTTATGGGATTGACATATATACAATATAAATGTGCAGAAAGTGTTCAAAGAGCAACTAACTACGTAGTGAATTCAAAAAAGTTTCATGATAACAGTAGCATTTGAGCTGTTTTAAAGGATGAATGGTAGTTTGTTGGGGAAAAGAGGAATAGATATTTCAGCTAAGGAAAATGACAAATACGTGTGATAGATGTGTGAAAGGGTACAGGGGCAGTTTTGAAGTTTGTTGCAGCGAAGAGTCAGCAGGGTTTTTTTTTTTTAATAGAGGATTATGTGATCACACACAAACACAAGCAAGAGAGGTTGAGGCTAGAGATAACATATTTTTGGGAGATTTGCACATATATGGCTGTTGAAACCTTGGAATCACCTGGGAAAAACTTGTCAAATAGGAGTTGAAAGAGGGACAAAGATAATATGTTTGGCAACTATAGTGTTTAATAGGCAAATAGAAGAATCAACAAAGGATTCTCAGAAATTTTTTAAAAAGTAAAAAAAATCAGAAAAAGAGAAATAGAAGCAGTTAAAAGTGGTACCTAGAAGACAGAGTAGAGAGAGTTTCAGGATCACAGGATCACATCCTGCTGAAAGTTAACTAAAAATAGATCAGTGGGTGTGTCAACTAGGAGGTAACAACTGACCTTTTCCTAAGTAGTTCCAGTAGAACCATGAGGGCAAAGAGCCACTTAATGAGCTAAAGAATGAAGGATACCTTTTGTACCTTTAATGCTGGGGGTCAAAGAAAAGAAAGACAGTCAGAAGAGAAAGAAAAGATGAATTACATCTCTTCTCAGGACTCTGACAGGAAACTCTAGACACTCTCAAGGGTCATGAAAGAAAGTGCCAATTGTTATGTCTAGTTTTACTTCCAAATATGTGCTTTTCTTCCTTAATGCAATCATGTTTATTAAGCATATACTACAGTGATGCAACTGAAATACCTTACATGCCTAGTGCCCTGTGGTTGACAAAACACTTTCTCATCTAGTGTGTGATATGTGCAAAATTCACTTAGCCATTCAGTGCAGAGTAAACTCATAAATTAAAATTAATATCTGTGCCACATACATAGAAAAAATGGATTGGAGGTGAAAGCAATATATTCTTTTAAAAACTACTATTTTGAAGAGACTTTTGCTATAGGGCATGTGCGCTCGCTGGAGAGACAGAGAGAAAGTAAGAAATCACCCCCCACCCTGGGGGTGATGGCCACGCCACAATTCCTTTACCTTCATTCTCCTTTTGGGATTTCGGGCACACGTGCACACACTCCCAGGATAAGTTTTCAGCTGTCATGTCCAGGACTGGAACCATGGTTGATTATGTGAGAATTCAGTAACATAACCATTACATCATCTACTGACATGTGATAATTATACATGTTTATGAGATGCAGTGTGATTTTTCAGTACATGAATACAAAGTGATGTGAGGAAATCAGGGTAATTAGCATGTCCATCACCTGAAACATTTATCATTACTTTGTGTTAGGAACATTCAAAAATCCTTTCTTATAGCTATTTTGGAATATATAATAAATTGTCAATTAACTGTATCCCACTGTACTATGGAAAGCTAGGACTTGTTCCTCTTATCTGTCTGTAATTTTGTGTTTGTTAGCCAATATCGCTCAATTGTCCTACCTCTCTACCGTTTTCAGCTTCTGGTACCACTGTTTTGCTCTCTACTTGTATCTGTCCAATATTTTTAGTTTCCACAAATGAGTGAAAACATGTGATACTTTTCTTTCTGTGCCTGGCTTGGTTCATTTAGCATACTGTCCTTCATAGTCATTCATGTTGCCTCAAATGACAGAATTTCTTTATTTTTAATGGCTAAATAGCATCCCCCCCACTTTTTGGGTATGTGTGTCTGTGTGTGTGTGTGTGTGTGTGTGTGTCACATTTTCTTTATCATTTGTGTGTTGATGGACACTTTGGTTGATACCACATCTTGGCTATTATGAATAGTTCTGAAATAAACAGGGGGATACAGATACCTCTACAACATACTGATTTAGTCCCTTTTGGGTATACACCTAGTAGCAAAACTGCTGGATCATAAAATAGTTCTATTTTTAATTTTTTGAGGAACCTCCATACTCTTTTTTAATAATGCCTATAGTACTTTACATTCCATACAGTAGTGTATAAGTTTCACTTTCAACAAGAAATAATCTTGAGTCAACTGGGTAGACATCAAGGGAAGAATAAAGAAAGTAGCAAAAAGGATGGAACTATCCTCCAAAAACTGATAAATCTAGAATTAAGTAATTTGCAGGAGACAAAATTCAGAGGTGAGTGGGTCAAAGTGATTCTCTTGAGGAGTAAAAGAAGTGGTGAAGAAGAAGCAAATCAAATAATCTTTAGGCCAGCCACTTAATGCTCTCAGCAGCATGACTTAGCTTAGTTACCTCTTGGCATTAACCAGAGGGTGACTATCAGGAGTCTTGGAGGAGTGATCAACATTCTGGTGATAATTCAAAATATAACAGAGGTGGGTAAACCTGGGAAGAATAAATAGAGCAATAGACCAAAGACAAAACCTTGGAGAAAACAAATATTTATGGCTCTGATTCTCAGCCATGGCCACACACTGAAATTACTTGGAGGTACTTCTATGAGATACTTATGTCCATTGTCTTTTCTGGACCAATTGAATCAAAATCTTTGGGGTAAGAGCTTAGACAACAGTATATTTTAAAAGTCATCCAAATGATTTCAATCTGCCAAAATTGAGAACCACCAATTTATGGGGCTAGCTCACAAGCTGGAGTGCCCAAGAGAGCATGAGGGCCAGACAGTGGCACAGCAGTAAAACATGACACTCTTTGAGGCAATCCTACCTGGGAAAGTTACCAGTTCAAATGTAGAGACCTCCCTGAGTATGCCAGGCACTCATGTGCCTGTGGTCTATCTAGGGATGTCTGAGGCTGAGAGTAGATTGCAGCATTGGGATCCTATTGAGGATTCTCTCTCTTTCTCTCTCTGTTTGTCTCTCATATGTAGGGGAGACATAAATAAGTAAAAGGCATTAAGGGATTGGTTATGGAGGTATGGAGAGAAGAAAGCTAGTGTGCTGTCATAAAGGCCAAAGCAATAGAGCTTTTCAAACAGAAAACTCTTATTAACATTAAATGTAGTTGAGAGGACCAATAAAATAAAGATTTAAAAGTATCTATAAGATTTACCTATCAAGAATTCATTAATGGGGCCAGCAGGTGGCATTGTGGTTAGGAGCACTGGACTCCCACGTGGCTGACCATGGTTCGAGTCCCAGGTCTGGTGGCTTGCTTTCTCTCTCTCTCTCTCTCTTTCTCTCGCTCTGCCCCTCTCTGGTCAAAATAAATAATAAAAATAATAAAGTTAAATAAAATAAAATAATTATTAAAAAAAATAATTCATTGATGACCTTAGCAAAAACAGTTTTAGGACAGTGTGTTGGGGGTGGGGAGAGTGAGAGATGAGTAGAGGTCAGATTGCATTGAATTCTAAAATGTTATGAACTTTTGTAAAGAGTTATTTTAATTAACTTTATTCATTTTAATTTGACTAGAGAGGGACAGAGCAAGCGAGAGAGAGAAAGTGAGAAAGCAAGCTGCTAGGTCTGGGACTCAAACCATGGTCAGCCATGTGGGAGTCCAGCACCCTTAACCACCATGCCACCTGCTGGCCCCAAATGTTATGAATTTTTAAAGCCACTTAATTTAGTATCTTTTCCCCATCGCTTCATATGAGTCATATGATGGAGTATATTTGTGTATTTGATCTTTTTTTTTTTTGGAGAGGTTTTTGCTACAGGGCACGTGCGCTCGCCAGCCAGCCAGAGAGAGACAAAGAGACAGAAAGCGAGAAATCACCCCCCGGGGGGGATGGCCACGCCGCAATCCCTTTTCCTCCATTCTCCTCTCGGGATCCTGGGCACGCATGCACACGCAGGCGTTGTGAGTTTTAAGCCACCAGGTCCGGGACGCGAACCGCAGTCGACTACATGTGAGTCCAGCGACATAGGCATTACGCTAACTGCTGGTTCCCGTATTTTATCATTTTTGTACTCTCTTGTCTTCTCTTTATTTCATTTCTTAACGAAAATCGAATTTTGGGACAGACATAAACGAGTATTGATTAATAAGATCTGGGTTTGCTTTACAGAAGCTAGAAATAGAAGATTGCTGTGTTGTCCATCCTTGATCATTCATAGACAACTAGAGAACAAATTGAACACAGACCATTTATGTCCTATTTATATGCAAAGTTGTTCAAAGGAAACCCTGATGGTGTACTCTATAGAAATTTTAATCACTTTTGCTTGTCTGTTCTCCTACATAACATAATCAGCTTTGCTGCACATTTCTTCATTGGCTATCTCTGTAGGATGGTAGGAGATAAGGTCAGTTCTAGTTGAAGTTTATGATAATCTGAATTTAGCAGGCTTTCTTTAGGTATTGGAATATGCGATAAGTTAGGACAAGCCATTATTATACAGCAATAAATTTCTCTTGATAGTTTCAAGTCCATGTCAAAAATTCACAGACATGCTAATGTTGGTAGCTAAGCTCACACAACCACCCGCTTATTTACAAGCCTTCAATTCAGGAATGAATGGTTGATACCCTATATGTCAAGTGCATGCTACCAGTCTAATGTAAGTAGACATTCCATGCATTTGCAACGACAAAAACTGACAAGGTAGTCATCAGACTGTCACAAGTAGCTAAAATTCTCTAGAAAATTAAATGCTTTCATTCATAACTAAAGGAAAATAATTGTTCTATCAATAGCTTTGATTATGGGTTCATTTCTCATATAAGCTCATTTCTCATATGAGCTCATTGGTATATTGTTATTTTCATAAATGAGGGTGAGAATTTGTGCACTCTGCTTCCTCTCCAGCAGAATTCCATCTGCTGCCCCAAGGGCAGAAGGCAGCCAGATTCACCTGCAAATGGATGTACTTCAACTTTTGTTAAACCTTTAGATACACCTCTGGTGTGTATTAAAATTTGAACCTTACTTCTGGCAAGTTCTTTTCCTGGTGCTTGTTAAAATGAGAGGGGTGGAAGGTGAAGGAAGAGAATAAGAGGGCAGCGGGTATCTTCAAATCGGTAGTACCCCATTGAGATTCAAGTTCTTTGATTATTCCTTGGTGTCTTTTGCATCTGCAAACTATTTTGAATCTAAGATAGTGCCTCACCTCTTCCAGGAGGTCTTTTTATAGTCAATGCCAACTCTCTTAAGAACGTAGAATATACAACGTGATAACATACTACAAGGGGCCAGCCATGGTGGTGCAGCAGCAGCATTAACACTGCAATTCAGGGAACTACATGGAAGATCAGAGTTCAGTTTCCAGGTTTACCCATACACATCTGGTGTGCACTTGCATACTCGTTATTCTGACTATCTGAAAGGCTAGCAGGGTGTTGGGGAGATCGTGACGTGAGACCTTGTTAAGGATGATTGTCCCTCTATCTCAATAAATGAACAAACACAAATACCATGAGGGTTCCAACTGTATCTGCTTTTAAAAGACTGTGATTGGGGCTAGCAGGTGGAATGGTGGTTAAGGAGCTGGAATCCCACATGGTCGACTGCAGTTTAAGTCTCAGACCCGATAGCTTGAAAAATCATATGTGCACACAATCCCAGTAGGAGAATGGAGGAGAAGGGATTGGTGGGGAGAGATTTCTTTTTTTCCTTCTGTGTCTCTCTCTGGTGAGTGCACACACATTATGGCAAAGACCTTAAAAAAAAAGATTGTCATTTATTTTCAGCATCTAGCATGTAAGTTAGTATAGCAGAAGCTCTTGAAAACTATTTGTCGAATACTTCACAATTATCAAAAAAATTTAATCTACACAAAAACCTTTTCAATATATTGTACGTTAACCTATCTCAGAAGTTTGAAATTTGAGGGATGAAGGAAATAGAAATTTCATTTTACATCACTATAAATGGAATTCCATTAAAGCTGAGGGTTTTTTTATGGGCAAACTCAACTGTCCTGTGTATGTTACCTTCACATGACCTTTTTCCTCTGTAATGTTCATGCTTGACAAGTGAAGAAAAATGCCAACTTTGTATTAAAAAAAAAAAGGAGAGATCTGTATGCTCTTATGTCTATTGTGCTTGCATTTGACTCTTTGTTATTTTCGACTCAAATCACTGTTTGTTCCACTCAGATGTAGCTACTTAGAAGGCAGAATTCCTAAATATTATGAGAGAAACGAGGGAAACAGAGTGACAATAACAGCCCACTATTTCAGCTTTACTTTTCTTCTCATCAGTCTTTGTAAATCTACTCTATAAAGCAGGGCAGGAAACAGTAGTGAGTGAATCTCTCTAAAAGAGCATTAAGTAATTAGTTGCTTTTCCAACTTTCTCAGTGATTTACTCAGAACAGATGTTTCTGTAGTTGAAGGGTTTCATCCAGTACGTAGGAGTGTTCTAAGGATTCGAACTGTTTGTGAGACTTTTGGAATCTAGAATTGTATTTTCACTTTCCACTTGGGAAGGTTTTAACTTGAGATTTTAGGTTTACGGGTCTGTTCTTTTCTTTGTCTAGCATGGTTATAGGATACTGCAAGCAATACAGTACTCTCTGAGCAATGAACGAGAATCTTTTTTTTATTTCATACATTATTCATAACTCTGCAGTGGTTTCAGAAAGTCAATGTATATCGTGGACACAAAGAAATGAAATACAAAAACACAAGGATATGATTTTCATAGTGTGCATGAGTTTTATCTTTATTTCCCAGGTATAATACCTGCTAGAGTTTTAATAGCCTTATAATTATTAATGAAAAGTATACCTATTTACCTTGTTTTGTAATAAATTGAGAAATTATGTTCAAATACTTGCAACTAACTTATGAAGGGAAGTTTATATTGGGATGGGTAAGCAATATGATTTTCTCTGACTAATTCAGTATTTTAGTTATGTTTGTGACATCATTTTAGTTGTCTATATCGGTACTGCCTTAAGTGGCAAAGATAACAACAAATGATGGTGCTTAGTACACAATATTTATGAATTTAATTCTATCATTGTATCGACAGATGAATCAAACATAAACATTCTTTAGTTGAAAGGCTTTTTCTTTTTTTAAGCAGCATTTCACCATGTCACAGTCGTCCTGCCTCAGCCTCTCAAATAGCTGGGTTTACACATGTGTGCCAGTACACCCAGATTTTAGGGTGGGCAGGGAATTGAACCCATCTCCCTTGTGGCTTTGTTTGTAGAGCAGCAGCATCTTACCAGTGAGTGCTCTCATGGCTGGACCAAGAAAATGTACTTTTAAAAAAAGTTTTTATTTTGTAGATTTTATTTTATAGTCTCAACTTAAATGAACTCTTGTGCAACTATAGAGAGGATTAAGACAAGCTTAGTTAATAGTCCTAAAAACCTACAATACTCAGATACCAAGAAGATATCCATCCTTAGTGACTGGATATAAAAAATTAGTAATCAGCCAAGATAGAAAATAAATTTAGAAATGAAGTTTCAAACAAATGTATGTCTACGAAATTATTGGAGAATGTTATAAACTTTGACTTGAGGTGGGACACAGATTGGGGAAGACAAATCATAAGAAAAACATCACATCTAGTAGCTTGAATATTTTTTTCAGTTGCCATTATTGATCAGTTTGCATAGCTTATTTAGAACAGAAACTTCCTGTTTTGCAGAGAAAGATGTGAAGCATCAAGAAAGTATTGTGGTCAGGTTGAATGCTGTTCTCATAGATTCTGTGCATTATAGAATAACCTTGTGCTTCAATTTCTTTACCCTTTTCCTACTTCCCAAGTTTTGTGATCCTGGGACCTTTTATCACCACTTTCCTTACTTCCTTTGTATTGCTTAGGAAGTTTAAGATGTTTATCTCTCTCACAATACTGTTGTTTCTCTCCTCCTTTGGCCTAATCTGATATTCTGTACTTCTGCTGTGGATAAGAAAAACTGGGAAAAATCAGAGAAATATTGTTGATTCAGCATTGTTTAAAATCTATTTCAGCTCTCTAAAGTCTCAGCATTCTGTCCCTTGTAGGAAAAAAATAAAAAAGGGAGACAAGTCAACTCTGTTATAAATCAACCCTCTCTTACTTTATGCAAAATTATTCTGGTCTTGGTGGGAACAGCAGGGTTTTTTTGGGGGGAGGGCAATGAAGGATGTTTGAAACAGAAAAATTCCTTGTTGGAAAGCTGGGCGCCTAGTCTTTTTGGAATTATGACTTTATCGCCATTGAGATTTACAAGTATTTGTGATAGGGAATAAGGCATCAAGTCAATAATCAACCTTTTATACTTTTATGTCAATGATTTCGTCAATTAGTATAGACAATTGCAAAATGACTACATAATTATTTTGCTCTCAAAACAATTATACACATTTTTTAAAATCTCAAAGGAGAAAATATCTTTTCATAAAAGTTCTTCAAGCCACAGTACACATTTATTTACAGCTTCTCAGGTGTGAATGTGTTCAATGAAGAGGAAGAAGTTCTGGATTTCAGTAAGTAGAGCAGGTTGGCAGGTGTAATATTTTTTTTTATTTTTGTCTCTCCAAATACATTCAAATAAAGTAGTAGCTTTTATTGAAACAGAACATAATTAAGTTTTACTCCAAAGAAAATTCTTTATTATTAAGGCATGTAAAACAACAAAAAATATTTTTAAGCACTTCCCTTATTAATTGATGTTAATATTTCCCTCCAGTGTTTTGAAAATATACACTTAGGTTTGTTCACTTTTTTTTTAACTTGGTGGCTAATAGGTGAGTGAGACTGTACAGTGGGTGTGTCTAACTGTTTACCTAAACTGAAGTATGGCCTTGGGATATTTGATTGATTGTGATTTTTTTATATCAGATCATGCAAAACCATTTTTCTTATACATAATTTCAAACTACTACTTAACTTTTACTCTTAACCATCAAATGGAATTTTAATTTTGTTCTCTAGCTAGTTAGGTTATAAAAGTTAGATCTGGTAAGAAATAAATAAATAAAAATGGAAAAGCTGCTTAATTTTAATGTATAGCTTCTTTTCTGGGCTCTATACTGTGTGGTACATCTCCTGGCATAACTGAAGTTGTAAAAAGGGTAGTGGTTGAGTGGAATTCATCATAGAGTATCACTTCCTAACTGTGTTTTCAAAACTGCTTTTGGACCAATTAGCTATGACCTTTTATTCTTCTAGTCTTGGGGTATGAGATTATTAGAGGCAACCGTTTCTGAAATATTTTCTTACTAGTATTAGTTTAAGCAAATTTCCTTGCAGAGCTACCTATTTTTTCATGCATGGTGTGTGTGTGTTGGTTTTTTTTTTTTTTTTTTTTTTTTTTGCTCTGCTGCTGCTTTTCACTAAGCTGCTAAATCTTTTGCAGAGGAATTAAACGTAATGTTTCTAGAAACATTAATAGCTTGTGCCCTTTTCTGAGTGTCCTACTTCAGAAATATTGCAGCTGCAGTGGTATTACGTGCTGTCATTTTTTCCTGTTTCTCTCAGCAGGAAAGTTCCAGTTTTAAGGTAGATCCAAGCTCTTTTATTCCTTGGTTAGGTCCTGGAGATTTTCCTTTTCTAAATGATATGAATGCTTCAGTCCGGAATTTAAAAGCATTTTGCTTCTTTGTCAGCGTATTTCAACTCGGTTAACTATGCAGTTCTTAGGAATAATGGAGCTTGGGCAAGAGTATAAATGAATAATTATAAATCAATCCCTCCTATTAGAAAAACAACCCAAAGCAGGGGCTCTGTGAATACTGTTATCGTAGCCTCCTGTTTAGAGACAGCGTGAAGTGCTTTAGCTATGTTTGTAATACAGGGGAAGAACTTCCACTAGCCATACAATGCCAAAAATGCAGCTAAGATTAAAACAAACCACAGACTGTTACATTTTTCATGATAGCTTTGATCATAGGCCTACAATGTGCCAATTGTTTGTTTTTGTTTTTGTTTTTTAACTTGCATTTGGGGCAGAGAATGTCAGGGCTTTGCTGCAGCGTGACTTGTTTTTCCCTTCCCCTCCAAAGCATGTTTTGTTTTTTCATATGATTTGTCTTCTTTCTTTGCCCATCCAGCTTGTTTTCAATTTGAATATCACACCATTTACGACATGATTACTGCTTTTGAAGCTTGTTTTGCAGAGCTCTAAGTTTAATTGAGAAGAAATAATTTTATAAAAAATAGTTAATCAAAAAAATTAGGTAAAGTCCCATTTAAATAATAGAAGGCAAACTTGACTTATTCAACTTGGACATCTAATTTGAATCTTTTGTGCACACTGTCCTGAAAGCTGCTACCACTTGTTAAATTTGAATAGCAGAGAACAAAACAGACATAGCAGAATATTACTTCTTTTTCACTTGCTTTAAATTAATTTGAGATTACAAAGAGCCACATCTTCATTATTAAAGTGAGCAATTCAGTATGTACTCCAAAGTGTTCTACTCTTCTAACTCCTTAATGTCACATCAGAAGAACAAGGAATGAATATTTTGTTATGATATAAAGGTTTTTCTTTCTAAACTATCATGAAGTTAATTTTTTCCCTACATTTATGATTCTTGGTAGGCTAATTGAAACATAATTCACGTGAGTAACCTGTACTTCAGGCTACCTGGCGCTTAAGTATTCATAGAGAGAAAAGAGATTTTAAGAAATAAGCCTTCTTTGAAAACACTATATATCATTACAATTTTAGTAGTTTATATTTTCCTAAAATAAGCTAGTTTTGAAACATATAAATACTCAAGTTAGAAATGAATTTTACTTATGCTGGCACAGGTTACCATTCATAGTTAGCACTGGTGCAATCTGATAATCTAGAAATCTCATTGCTGTTTGTACCCATTTGTATCAACTGTGCAAATGATAATAATCAAAGGACTGATGGCTTAATATAATATCTATTGTGCTCTAAATACCTTTTTTTTTTTTTTTTTTTTTTTTTGGAGAGGTTTTTTCGCTATAGGGCGCGTGCGCTCGCCAGACAGACAGACAGAGACATAGAGACAGAAAGCGAGAAATCACCCCCCAGGGGGGATGGTCACGCCGCAATCCCTTCTCCTCCATTCTCCTCTCGGGATCTTGGGCACGTACGCACACGCGCCCGGCGTGAGTTGTAAGCCACCGGGTCCGAGATGCGAACCGCGGTCGACTACGTGGGAGTCCAGCGACATAGCCATTACGCTAACTGCTGGTTCCCTGCTCTAAATACCTTTTATGCATTGACATTAAATGTCTCTCTTGCCTTGGTGTCTACTTTTAAAAACCTACTACTCATTCCTAATACTATTTAACTCCAGGTATTAGTCCTTTGACAGTGTTACATGCTATTGACAGTATCTTTTAATTTGCTTAATTTCCTGACATTTGCTATGTTAATTTTTTACTTTGGGATTTTTTAATGCCAGATTTGTGCTTAAAATAGAAAAGCCCTCCACTAATAAGATTTAGTCATATCACCTAAGTACTACAGAGTTGTCCCATATGTAATAGGGAGAGATAAAGAAGGGATCACAGATAATAAAATTTGCCCAGCTTTCCCCACAAAGTTATTACTCCAAGCTTTAAGTCGCAGCTTTTATTGATAAATATAAATATACGGGTTATGTAAGGGAAGCCTATGCCTATTTATAATAGCATTCAAATCTGGTTTTAGTAATTGCTTTAGGCCAAACCACTCCATAAACAGTCCCAAGGCAATTTGAAAACAGGTATTTGTTGCATAATCTGTTTTTATTGCATATGCATTTTATTTTATGATTTTCGTAATTAAAATAATAAAACTAAATAATAGTTTCTGGTTAACTAGTAGGTAAACAACTTTACACAATATAGCTGTATTTTTATTTTGTGCAACAATTGATGGTCATTCAAAAGGAAGATCTTTGAGGAGGAGTGGGGGAGGGTAGTATTTTCAATTGGTGACCAGGCTTTTAACAAAACAATTCCTATTATAATCCTAGGAATTTCACTGACTAAATCCCCACTCAAATGCCTAGCAAGGAGTGAGAACTGTAGCCAAAGGAACAAAGGATAGAGGAGGCCAGGATCTGAATAGGTCCCACCATGGTGCCCTTTAGAGGGTCCCATTGTGCCTTGGCTTAGCACCTCTCACCATTACTTATGAAAATACTCAGCCCTGAATGATGCTGCATGTCTTACATTCTACTTACTAAAATTGCTTATGCAATTTCAATTGGCTATGGTATTTATCATGTACTGTCCTTGGCATTATGTAGCATGATTAAGCCTAAGAAGGAAGCAGCTGCCTTTTTTTGTTTGTTTTGTTTTTTTTTAAAGTGGATCAAGCGATTGTTATGTATTGTTCGAATATCAGTTCAAGTTTCTTGAGTGCTTTGGCATCCAGATGACTGGTAGTAAATAAACATTAGGCTTTTAAAACAAAAGACTTTTATGCGATTCTTCAAATTCTACATGGCCTGGAAATAAAGAGTAGCTGTTGAACCCTTTTATTTCAATAATATATATACACACCCACTGGTGAGCACATAGAAATCTGCACTTCAATGAATGTTAGTGGAAGGTACACATGGGTATCAAGAAGTAAAAAATCCTAGACGGTATTATAAAATCATGTTATATAGCTCAATTTTTACAGCGGTTCAAACCTAAGGGGCATCTGTGTATGCCATAAATTGGTATGTATACAGAATTTATCCTACATCAACCTTGAAAAAAATGGCTTTAGGATTATAGGCTTGGTTAGTTTCTTTTAAAGTATGGGTGGAGGAATCATAATCATAAAAGCCTGTTGGAAATTCATACTTGGTAAAAGGTACTGTGTTATGTGTGTAAGTATATGTAGCTCCTTTGGTTTCTGGTAATATAACTAGATACCATTCTATTTTATTTTCCTCATAATCTCTTTGGACAGTTTAAACTCAGAGATTTTCTCATTCTGGAGCTCCCACCCTTCCACTTTTGCCTTGATCCTTTCAATTGCATTGTCCCTTTTCTTTCTTTTTGCAGTTCCAAGGAGGATCTGTGAGCACTTATGTCCCACAGTTTACCAAAGTACTATCATTATAGCCTGTATCTTTTATTAACATAGACCTACATGCTATGCTTTTCTGGACTGGTCCAGATTATCAGTGCGATTAGCACCCTCCATGAAGTTGTACTGCCCATTTTCAGTAACAGCTGTAAGTCATAGGATAAGCCTCCTACACAACAGTCTACTTTTTTTTTTTTAAGAAATACGGGAAAATTTGTAATTAAAAAATGTGAAAACCTTTAGAAAAATTTACCTTTGCCAATCCACCCAAACCCCTTCCTGCAAATAGTACAAATTTTGACATAGGAACATCAGGAAATCTTCCTACTGATAGCACATTTCTGTACTTTAATAAATTAATCAGTAAATTAATCACAATGACAATATCCTGCTTTTATTTCCTACAGTGACTGTGAAAATAAAGTGAGATGGTGGATGTGAAACTTCTTTGAAATTTTAAAAGTGTATTTATTTAAAATTTGAACAGAGGTTTAACATATTTAAAGATTATGATCACGGGACCAGCAGTTAGTGTAATGGCTATGTCGCTGGACTCCCACGTAGTCGACCGCGGTTCGAGTCCCGGACCCGGCGGCTTAAACTCACGCTGGGCGCGTGTGCGTGCGTGCCCAAGATCCCGAGAGGAGAATGGAGGAGAAGGGATTGCGGCGTGGCCATCCCCCCTGGGGGGTGATTTCCTGCTTTCTATCTCTCTGTCTCTCTCTGTCTGTCTGGCGAGCGCACGCGCCCTATAGCAAAAAAAAAAAAAAAAAAACCTCTCCAAAAAAAAAAGAAAAAAAAAAAAAAAAAAAAAAAAAAAAAAAAAAAAAAAAGATTATGATCACTACTGTATTAAATCAATGCCACTTGAATCCTTCAGTGGCTTCCCATTACTGCTTAGAGAAAATTCAAATTTTTTAGAGTAACTCATAAGACTCTGTGTGATCTGGCATGTGCCCTGTGTCACCTGCCTCTTGAGCAGTTCAAGGCTATGAGGAAATGTGTTACTGTATTAGAAAGAAAAGTATTATTTTGAGTACAGTGATTTTCCAATAGTCATCCCCCAAATTGGGGCTTTGTGATAAAATTCAAGTAGGATATTGATGTTAGAAGATACGATGTCAGATAAGTTTTATTATGATCGTTTTGCTATTATTATTAAAATAGGTAAAATGTTTTTGGTTTCATTTACATCTACAATTGATTAAAGTAATGTACAATTAAAATGTAAGTGAGAATTTATGGAGTGTTTAATTAAGAGCAGTAAATATAATAAACCAAGCTTCCAGTTACATTGCCTATCAAACTCTTGCAATGTAAAATAAATCTGATATTTTCTAAGTGAAATAATTAGAACAAATCTCATTTTAAAGTATCCCTTCCTTTTCAAGTCTTTGACTTGAAAACAAAAAGTAGTATCCCTCTCCCTATAAGCCATGTCCTATATTTTAATTAGTCCTACTGCTTCTGCTAACAAATTCACAAAGTAGTAAAATTATTGCCTGAGGGAGCTTGTGTGTGTGTGGGGGGGGGGGCATGGTGGATTCCCACATGACCAAAGGCATTTCCCAGAGCTGGTGGCTTGCTGGCTCTCTTTCTCACCCTGTCCCTCTCTGGTGAAATTAAAATAAATAAATACATTTTTTAAAAGTAAATAAAATTATTCTTTTAAAAATTGCCTGTACCCCCCTTGGCTTTCATAGTTAAAGCATTTTTTTCTTGGTGGCTATGTCTATAATATATATATAAAAAAAGTTTTCTATTCCTAGAAAAACTATGCTACTGCAAAAAGTTTTTGAACGAAAAATTATTGTGGATTAAGTACAAGCAACTGTGGGACTTTAGTCATTTTTTTATCTCATTATTTTTCAATCTAGGAGAAACCTTAAATATATAGCACCAGTAATTTACTTTGGTAGACTGAAGCTTTGGATGTTTTAGTTAGGAATAGACTGTGAAAGTAATACTGGTTTCTTAAGAAAAGAAACCAATATAGTTGAGTATGCACCTAAGAAACACAACTGATTCAACTTCTAATAGTATCTCTGTAAAGATTTTCATATTGTTCTGATTTAAGTGTTCATTAACAAAGACAAATGTATTTTGTAAGTCTCATGATTAGAGGGGCCATAGCCATCAACACTCTGCCAGAAATATAAAACTAAATATTTAAGCTTTCCATTAGCTTTCATGAAACTTATAAAAAGATGGTATCAGTATCTTTACTTTTTTTTTTTTTTTTGAGAGGTTTTTGCTATAGGGCGCGTGCACTTGCCAGACAGAGAGAGACAGAGAGACAGAAAGCGAGAAATCACCCCCCAGGGGGGATGGCCACGCCGCAATCCCTTCTCCTCCATTCTCCTCTCGGGATCTTGGGCATGCACGCACACGCGCCCGGCATGAGTTTTAAGCCACCGGGTCCGGGATGCAAACCGCGGTCGACTACATGGGAGTCCAGCGACATAGCCATTACACTAACTGCTGGTCCCAGTATCAGTATCTTGAGTTGTCTTCAAATGACAGTCAGTATGCTATAAAAAATGATACTAGGATTTTCAACTGAGATTGTCCAAAATTTGGCCATCTTGAAAAATGACTCTAGATGGATTCTTATTCTCAAGTGCTAGAAGTTCTTGTTCTCTTTGTTTGTTTGTTTGTTTAGATAAGGTCTTGCTGTGTCATGATCCTGTTGCCTCAGTCTCCCAAGTAGCTGTTGTAGTAAATACTATTAGGTCATCAGAAAAGTTGTGATTTATTTTGCATAGAAATATATGACTTTTCTGAAAACACAAAGGAAGGTATTCAGAAAGTAAGTGAACTGAGAATTCTTTACTACTAACTAGTTACAAATCATGATTTACCAGGTCAAGTCAGAGTATAAAATCAGTAATTGCTAATTTTATAGATGTATTCACAGTCAATATTTACTATGGCCAGACACTGAGGTTACAAAGATGGACCTTATTATACCAAAGGAATGTACTGTCTAGTGTGAGAAAGAGTGACACAGATTAAGTATTAGATTAAGCTTTATAAAGTTATTTATTTATTAATTTATTTTTCTAGAGGCTTCATGCACTTATTTGCCAGAGAGTCACACACACACACACACACACACACACACACTCACACACACACAGAGAGAGAGAGAGAGAGAGAGAGAGAGAGAGAGAGAGAGAGAATATGAGGAAATACCCTCCCTGGGGTGGGGTGGGGCATTAGCCACACTGTAATCCCTTATCCTCCATTCTCCTGTCAGAATTTTGCGCATGTATATGTGCATGCACATGTCCCTGGTGTCTTTTTTAAGACACTGGGTCTGGGACTCAAACTGTGCATTCAGCCATGTGGGATTCAGTTGCCCTTAACCACACACCCACTGGTTGGCCTAAGAGATTGATTTTTGACAGGATCTTGCTATGTTGGGCTTTTCCTGTCCCAGCATCCCAGTAATCTAGAACCCCAGATGTATACCACCATGTCTGGCCCGTTTAGGTTGGGTTGAGAACCATACCTGGCCTCGAAGATGACCTCAGCATCCAAGCAGGAGCATCTCAGCATCATGAACTACTATGGCTGAACCAACATTGTCAATTTTGACCTAAAAAATGTTCATTTCATACAATTCAACCTAAGATAATGCTGTATGATGGGGCTTAATGTTGAAGCAAGTACATGGTGATACAAGAACACAGATGTATAAGTGATCAGTTCTTCAGAAGAGATAATGTAGATTGCTTATTATTCAGCAAAAATAAATTCAAATAGGAGTCCTTTTGTGTCTGTGTCTATGTGCATTAGAAAGATGCTAGGTCAGGGGCTAACCCCATGGCCTTGTGGTTAAGGGAGCCAGATCCCTCATGGTCCATAGCGCGGTTTGAATCTCAGCTCTCAGGACTTGTAAAACTTGCCAGTCACATGTGCATTTTTGCCCCAAATCCTGACAGGATAAAGAAGTAGAAGGGAAAGGATTGTGGCATGACTACACCCCATTTAGAGGTGGTTTCTCCCTCTCTCTCTCTGTCTCTGTCTCTGGTGAGTGCACATATCCTCTGGCAAAAGAGAGATGGAAGGAAAAAAAAAGGAAGAAGCAAGAAAGGGAGGAAGGAAGGGAAGAAAAAGAAACACAGATGCTAGGTCAGACTCATGCATCACATTTATGGCTTCTGCAGCATTGCAGCACAGTAACACTTCACCACTCTGAAATTCAGCTATTCCAGCAACTGTGCCTACTTAGAAATAGCATCTATCTCTTTGAAATATGATCATAAACCTGAAAGTAAGCAAAACACAAAAATACCCTTAATAGGCAAGAGGAACGTGATCAAGTGCCCAAACAACAACCTGTGAACTTTCATCAGAAGAGAGCTTTTGTGGTCTCTCACTGAAAACCTGTTTACTCTTATGCTAGACCAAATCCTATCAAACTTGACCTTCTGTTTTATTCACCCCCTAGCAAATAGGAAAGAAGGTGGGTGGGTATTTTAAGACCCACTGGCAGTACTAAGAAGCTATAGCTAATATCCTGAATGCAGTGGAGGAGATGAACTACTTATCAAAGCTGATAACATCAAAAAAATAAAAGTGCAAGATACAAAACTGTTTATAATTGGCCTCAACTGTATAAAATATATGAATATCTTGCTTACAAAAAGTGGAAAAATGGGAGAGGCCAGCAGGTGGTGTGGTGATTAAGGCACTAGATTCCCACATGGGTAACTGTGGTTCAAGTCCCAGACCTGGTGGATTGTTTTCTCTCTCTGTCTCTCTTTCTCTCTCTGGTGAGTACACATGATCTATAGCAAATATTTTAAAAAATAATAATAATAATAAATAAAATTAAATAAATAATTATTTTTAAAATGGGGAGGGAAAGTAGAGAAATATGAGCCCCATATTTCTTCATTAGCAATCCAGGCCAGTCTTATGATGTCAGAAGTACAAGTTGGGAAACAGAGGGCCTGGTTTCTCCCCCAGCTCTGCTACTACTTCCCTGGGAAGTACTAGGACATGGAAACAGTAGAAGAAAGGAACCTACATTCATATTATATATAAAATCCAAACCTCCCAAGTTCTCTATCCTCTTTGACTTGCGCTGTGGGTTTCATAGTTCTTGCCATCATCTAACATCTTATATTCATTTGTATCCTGCTTATCTCTTCCAGTACACTATAAGATCCAGAGGACCAGAAACTTTCTTTTATTGATTACAAAATCCCCAACTGGTAAATCAGTGTTGGGCACATAGTAGGTCATTAGTGAACATGTGTTGAGTGAATGGATTCTTTTATTCATTGAGCACTCATCAGGTATATGGGTATTTTGATGAGTATTGTTCCAAAAACTGATGAATTGGATAAATGGAATGTGGTACAACCATACAATAGACTATTCTTAGGTCATAAAAAAGACTGAAGTACTGATACATGCTACTACATGGATGAACCTTGAAAACATGTTAAGTGAAAGAAGCCAGTCACAAAAGGCCACATGTTGTATGATTCCTTCTGTTTGTTTTTCAGTTTATTCTCATAGAAAAAGAACAACAAATAACAACCTTTTAAGAGTTTGTAGTTAAAACTCCTTGGAGTTCTGTAATTCTATTGATAGATCTTTCGTCGTTAATTTAGTAGTATTAACTTCTTCTAACCAAACAAAAGGACTTGGGGGCAACAACTCATATGCCCCTGGGATGGTGGTGGGTGAGGGTGCTGGCTTTTCTCCTGGCCTTTTCTTTACTATTCCATTTAAATGAATTGTCCAGAATAAGCAAATCCAAAAAGATAAAAAATAGAGTGGTGGTTGCCAGGGGCTGGGTGGTTTGTGGATTAGGGTGGGGGGCATGGTGAGATGGTAGTAGCTAAATGATATGAGAGTTTTTTTGAGGGGGGGATAATGAAAATGTTCTCAAATTGGTTGGGGTAATGGTTGCACATCTCTGTAAATAAACTAAAAATGATTCGAATATATATATATATATATATATATATATATATATATATATGTATGTATATAAACACACACACAAACACACACACACACACATATATATATATATATATATATATATATATATATATACACACACACACACACACATATATTCAATGGTATGTGAATTATACCTCAAGAAAGCTGTTCAATTTTTTTTAATTGGAATGAAATACACTAAAATATTAAGTCTTTGTGGCTATGCCATGGCATTATGGTTGATTTTTACTTCATACTTTTAATAATATTCTTTAGTAACTACATGCTAATAAATAAAATAATAATTAAAAATAAATTTTTTAAATGAAAGAGAACTTTAAGAGTAGAGCAATTTGGGATGATTCATAGGAGAAACAAAAAGACACACCTCAAATATGTTCTATGGACCTTGTATTTAGAGCACAGCACAGTATTTGATGTTCATGATAATTACGTGAATCAGCAGAAATGCATTTTCAATAGATTCTCTTTGAAATAGATCTTATGAAAGCAGTAAAGTGTATATCATTGAAACATTTCTATAAAAAATGGCTAAGATTTTAAAAGTTGCTGTTTAAAATGTACAAACCCTCAGCTATCCAGATCAACTAAAGTTTCTGAGCTTTCTGGATAGCTGAGATCTTACTTTAGATTTTTCTATTTTAAAATTAAATTATTCTTCAGCTATTTGTCCTATTAAATTATGCAATATTATTATATATAAGCTTCCTCTCTTAAGTGTCCATAGCTTTTTATTGGAGGCATTATTCTCAGATGGCTATGGAAACAAATATGTAACTGATTGTCTTTATGCTTTTGCAAATGGCCCAGTTGTATGTTAAAATGTATCTTCTTTTCTCAAATGTGAAGTTTTACTCTATGATGTTGCTTTTGGTGGTTGACCTTTACTTAAAGATTTTCACAAAGAGAAAAAATATTTACATATTTCCAAACTATTGCAAAGTATTAAAATGAAAGCATAAATTTTTAAGCTGTTGCGAATGTTTCCTGAGCAAATGTATATAACATAAAGAACATAGTATTTAAAATCGTATTTCCTTGTTAGTAGTATTACAGTTGAAGCATAGTGGCTACTCATTCTACTCCTCTTAAAAATCAAACAATGACAACAAAGCCAAATAAACACTAAAAATAAATGTATTGCCCTTACGAAAAAATATCAATATTCTCTTTATCTTTTATGTATGAAGTATGTTTGTAGCATTAGTTGCCTTTTCATAACTGCTTAGCAATTTCCTTATTTGTTGTTCACCAAATGATATGCCTTGGTAGTTGTTCATGTTTTCTCTACTTCTTCAACCCTTCAAACTGAAACCATCAGTCTCAGTATGACTGTATCTTCCTTGCATCCCTTCACACGTTATGATCCTAATCTGACTCATCTTGTCTCCTTCAGAATTATGCTTCTTTTCTTAATGTCTTGCTGTATTTATTCATTACTATTGTTCTGTTAAGTTTCTTTTAAACGATGAGATTCTCCTTGTATTAGTTATGAATTAGTTATCAATTGCCACCTAACAAAGAACCCTTAAAACTTGGAGGCTTGGGGCCAGAAGATCGTGTAATGATTACGTTGCTGGACTCCCACATAGTCGACCACGATTCAAGTCCCAGACCCAGTGGCTTAAAACTCACACCAGGCATGTGCGTGTGCATGCCCAAAGTCCCAAGAGGAAAATGGAGGACAAGGGATTGCAGCATGGCCATCCCCCCTGGAGGGTGATTTCTCACTTTCTATCTCTCTGCCTCTTTCTGTCTCTCTGGTAAGTGCACATAGCCTACAGCAAAAATCTCTCTTTAAAAAATTGTGCTTCAAGCATTGCTTTGGTAAGGATTTATTTATTTATTTATTTTTAGGTTTTTGCCATAGGGTGCATGTGCTTGCCAGAGAGAGAAAAATAAGAGAGGGAAAATGAGAAATCAGCCCACGGGGGAATGGCCATACCACAATTCCTTCTCTTCCATTCTCCTTCGGTATTTTGGTTGCACAGATACACAAACCCAGCGTGATTTTCGTCTTGGGGTGCAGGACTCAAACTGTGGTCAGCCATGTGGGAACCCAGTGCTTTAACCATGACACCAACTGCTGGTCCTAGGATTTCTTAAATATACGATATAGTTTATCTACTCTGGGAGTATTTCCCCAGAATATTTTGTTGATAAATGGAAAAACTTTGGGTTGTTGTTATTATTATTATTATTATTATTATTATAGTAACTGTTATTTATAGAGTGCTTCATATATGCCAGGCATGATAGATTCCGTGTATCGCTAGTTCAGTTAATCCTTGTATCAATCCTACAAAATTAGCAATACTATTTTCATTTGACATATCAGGAAACTGAGTCTCTGAGAAATTAAGTAACTTGCCCAATTTACTAGAAGTGATAAGTGTTGGTATAGATACAGTATATATTAAAAAGCAGTATGGTGGTTACGGACACAGAATTTAGAGGTGAGCTCTCTGGATTTAATTCCTGCCACTACTACTTCCATGTTGTGTATCCTGGATGAGTTGCTTACCCTCTGTGTGTCTCATTTTCCTCACCTGTAACATGAGGATACCGTTCAGACCTCTGTCATGGGTTATTATGAGGACTAAATTAATTGATACTTACGAAGAACCTAAAATGGTATATTGAGTTTCATCAGTTCTTGATCATAGCTCAGTTTCTCATGGTTAAGAAAATCAGCATCTGGGAAAGGATCAGAGGGGTAGCTCAGCAGCTCAGCGAGGACAGTGAGTTGGGGCATGATTGAGTAGAATGATTATGATGAAATAGAAGCAAAGGAGCATTGGTCAAAAAATCAGGATACTTGGATTTTTTTTTTTTCCAACTCTACTAGCCCCAAACTTCTATGATCTCAAATGGGCCACTTGACCTTTGGATCTCAGTTAATTCACTTGTGAAATACAAGAGCTATGTCAGTTTATATCTAACATCCCTTCCGAGTCCAGAATTTGTGATCCTAAGGGGCTTATTCTAGAGTCTAGCTGCACAAGAAAGGAGTCAGTTAAATACCAAGAATAGGAAAGTGAAGGGAAGTCTCAAGGAGGTTGGGATGCAGGTTCAGTAAAAGTGAATGCAGATGAAAGAACTCAGACCAGTCAAGGTCAATCTCTCAAATTTTTCTGCCCTGAAAAATTGTTTTCTGAATTCCTAAAAAAATTAAGACCAGTTTATCATTTTTAATAGCAAATAGTATGAACATAGTGAATTTAATATGTTGGACACACAAAAAGTAAGTGCTACTTACTTTTACTTTTATGTATCTAAAACGATCATTAACACATCAAAAATAAACAGGTTACTTGTAAGGAGTTATTTTTCTACTTTTAAGTAGAAGATAACAAAAGAGCATTTTATGCTTTCCTGTGCCCATAATAACATTACACTTTGGAGTAGCTAACTAGGTTGCTTGAACACGCTGTTACAGAACTGGTTAATCCATAATTCAGCAGGTTCTTGCCTTCCAAGTTGCCTTATTGACAAGCCTGAAGAAAGTGGATGGAACTAATTAGCACTCAGCATTATAAAATAGGAAGAATTAAATAAAGCAGCTTCAATATTAAACTCAGACCCCTATGAAGATATTCCCTTTAGTTATGGGGATTTTGAAATGATGGACAGGCTAAACCAAAACTCATAATCCTATTACAGTCTCCTACACCCACCTAATAAGCTTCAAGAGCCGTTTCCTTAGAGTCTGGGATATTGCCATCTTCCTCTAGGCTTTTCTGTATATAGCTTATAAATTCTTTACTGTTCCCACTAAATACTTTGTTATTTAAAATAGCATAAAAGAGAGTATATAAGTATATATACATATTGATGCATTTTGACTGTAATAATACCCTTGGCCTGTAGGGAACTTCAAATTATTAATAATTTCAGAGGAAAGCTTTTTAAGAAAAAAGCTCCAGGCTTAGCTGTAATGAGGCATTTGGAAAGGAGGAGGGGGTATGTTTGTGTGTGTAATGAAAATATTGAACCCTTTGGGATGTTATGAACCATGGTATACTAATAAATGATCTTTCCATTTCAGTGTTCCAGCAGACATCTTTGTACCCCTGATGTACCCTTGCGAAATGCCTTTAGCTCACATTTCCTTTAAAATATTTCTGTCTTTTGACATTTGCTATTGGGGGCAGGGGGGGGGGGGAGCATGGTGAATCCGATGGGGAAAGGAGGACAATACTAAGCAGACAAAATTGGTGGTTTAGAATAATGAGCCCATTTTCAGCTGAGCTGTGTGATTCCTATGAATTAATTAACCCCTTACAAACATTTGTCTGACAATCCTAATTCTCATTCAGTTCAACGAGTTTTATAATTATCATTTAACTAAATAGCACTAAAAACTGTTTATATCCTGACATTAAGAAAGCTTTGTAGAATTCTTTTCCTATAAATCATCTGAAGTTGTTTACAATTTGCAGTAGTCTTATTTTTCTTCTCGTTTGTGCTCAGGTTGCTGTTTTGCAAAATATTTTCAGGGTCTTAATTATAGAATATGCTCTAGACTTTGGCTAGCCTTGTAAGGGACCTCAGTAAAGAATATTTTCACATTTTAATTGGAAGAGTGTAGGCTTAAACTATTATCTATCATGTTAAACAAAATGAATTTGTTGATGCTAAATGGATATAGAATGATTAATTACTCATTCTTAAGACCAGTCCCACTTAGCTATTGAGGGTAAAATGGTGATAAAGCACTTTTATCCAGAAAGAGAGAAATGAGAGAATTCCATTGACAGTATTGGAAAACAGTGTGAGAACACTAGAAAAATATGTTTGAAATGGGAAGCATCTAGGACATCCTCTACCTTCTATGCTATCTCTGTATAATTACTTTTTATTTTCATACTAAAATTTTGAGTAATATTAATAAGCATTTTAGTTAATTAAGACTCTTATGATTGCAAGCAACAAAAAGCTAGTTATACTGAGTGTTCACTGAAAAGAACACTGAAGAGTGTTCCCTTGACAGAGGCTCAAAGGAATTTAGGGCAGGAAACACCATATGTGTAGACCTAGATTTCTGGAAGTGGAATTTTTGCTCTCCAGTCATGGTGACTCTAGGGTCTTCATGGCAGGAGTTCATGGCCTTTAAGCTAATATTTGGAAGGAGTCTCTACTTGCCTTCTAACTCTCCCTTCTATCTCTTGACAAAGCCTCTTGGATTCCAACTCCACATTTCTGTGAGAAGAATGTCATTTGTCACCTTTTTTGTTTGTTTGATTTGTTGTTGTTTCCACAGGCCCATGTCTCTGATAAGCCTAGCAGGTTTCTTTCTTTCTTTTTTTTTTTTTAGAGGTTTTCACTATAGGGCGCGTGCGCTCGCCAGCCAGACAGAGACAGACATAGAGACAGAAAGCGAGAAATCACCCCCCAGGGCGGATGGTCACGCCGCAGTCCCTCCATTCTCCTCTTGGGATCTTGGGCACGCACGCACATGCACCCGGCGTGAGTTTCAAGCCACCGGGTCCGGGACGCGAACCACTGTTGACTACGTGGGAGTCCAGCGACATAGCCATTACGCTAACTGCTGGTTCCCAGCCTAGCAGGTTTCTTTTCTTTTTTTTGGAGAGGTTTTTGCTATAGGGCGCGTGCGCTCGCCAGACAGACAGAGAGAGACAGAGAGATAGAAAGCAGGAAATCACCCCCCAGGGGGGATGGCCACGCCGCAATCCCTTCTCCTCCATTCTCCTCTCGGGATCCTGGGCACGCACGCACATGCGCCTGGCGTGAGTCTAAGCCGCCGGGTCCGGGACGCGAACCGCGGTCGACTACGTGGGAGTCCAGCGACATAGCCATTACGCTAACTGCTGGTCCCCCCTAGCAGGTTTCTTTAAATCATATTTCTTCCCAGGTTCAATTAGCTCCTACTATTTGTGTTATGTGATAACTAATATAATGCTAACAACAACCCTATTAAGTAGGAAAAGTAGTATTACTCTATTCCCTTTTTTAGAGGGGAAAACTGAGTCAAAGGGAGATTAAGTAGCATTTTTAGGTCATGTGACTCCATGGTCTGTGCTCTAAACCAGTGCATTCTACTAATAGGAGATCTGGTTTCTAGTCTTGACCTGTCTTCAGATGAATGACTTAGAATAAATCATCTAATCTCCCTAAACATTATATTTTTTGGTTTTATTTTATTTTAAGGTTTTTGCTATAGGGTGCATGCACATGCCAGTGAGAAGCAGAAATAGACAGATAGAATGAAGTGAGAAGTCACTCCACTGGGGGTATTGCCATGCCATAGTCCCTTCTCTTCCACTGTCTTCTGGGAACAACATTCAGTCATTCCATGAATAGTTTAAAAATTATTTTCCCAGGGGTCAGGCAATGGTGCAGGGGTAATGTAATTGCACCCCTAAGGGAAAGATCCTAGGATTATACCCTGGAATCTCCTTGAGCATGCTGGATGTATATTGCATATGCCAGTAATCCAGGCTGGCTACGACTGGGGGTGGATCATGGTGTGAAGACCTGAAGACGTGTTGTCAGTGCTGCTCTCTCTGTGTCTGTTTCTCTCTCTCTCTATCTCTCTCTCTCTCTCTCCCTCCCTCCCTCCCTCCCTCCCTCTCTTTATGTCTCTCTCTTCCATGGAAAAAAATAATAGTAATTTAAAAAATGTGTTTAAAAAATTTCTTTTGCCATAAGGCACATGTGCTCACTATTGAGAGACAGAGAGAGGGAAAGTGAGAAACTACCCCGGGGAGATGGCCATGTTGTAATCCCTGCTCCTCCAATCTTTTCTTGGGATTTTTAGCATGCATGCCCACATGTCTGGCATGATTTTCAACCTGCAGGGTCCAGGACTCAAACTGATTGATTATGTGGGAGTCTAGCACCATAACCATTATGCCATCTGCTGGCCCCTATTTTTCTTTTTCTTTTTTTTTAAATTGACAAACTGAAAGGTAGAATAGTAGCTCAATAAAGCATTGTCACAGGACTCATTTGATTGGTTTTACAAAGAATAGAAATCTACTCAAGGTAGTTCAAACGAAGGAGCTTATTCAAAGACATGATAGACAACCTTTTGGACACCCAAGGACAGGAAAACACTGTCAGACCATAGAGTGCCTTGCCTAGAACCAAAATTAACAAGTTAGAAAAATAAGTTGCTTTTTCTATCTTTCCATAGTCTTACTCATCTCTCTTTTCTTTCTGCATTGGTTTCCTTTGTTTGACCATGACTGCAGCAGTTGTGATACACGATGATTCTTACTTGAAGCACCTATCGTTATATAATATTGCTCTGTCCCAGTTCAGATTCTTGTGACATATTCTGACTGGTCCACCCTCACCTGTGGATTTGTTCTTGTTGGATCAGGTGTCCAACCTGTGTTCAGGCATTCAGAGCAGGGATAAGATGCCATATTGCATAGGATTGCCACTTCTTCCTAGGGACTGTGTGAGAAAGAGCAGAGTCTCTGAGAAAGAGGTATGGGAAAGACAGGCTAACAGTCTGATGTTGGCTGCTCCATAATCTTAGTACTTTTTAGCAGTGTTACAGTGTTAAATGTATTGAGTATATAGGTAATATTTTAAGCATTTTACTGTACCAGGACTATATTAGGTTCTGGGCTTCTATTTCCTAATCTATAAAATTAACTATCCTGTTATGCTTTGGGATCCTCTCTCTCTTTCACTTTCTATGTCTCACACACACACGTGCACACACACACACACACACACACACACACACACAGGAATGTTTATGCACTTATTTACATTTTACCAAATACAGTTGCCCTTGAACGACTTGGGTTTCAACTGCGTGGGTCCACTTAGATGCAGACTAAGACTATAAATGTGTTTTCTCTTCATTATGATTTTAATAACATTTTATTTAGCCTACTTTATTGTAATAATGCTGTATGTTATACATATAAGGGTACTTCCAAAAATTCATGGAAAAATGGAATTGCAGTATGAATTTATTTTGATGCAAAAAATTTAAAGCCATGCATAGTTATTTCTTAATAGGCACTTTGTGTCAACTTTTTGAAGACTCTCCCTCATAAGACATATAAAATATGTGATAATCGATTGTTTATGTCATCAGTACATCTTCTAGTCAACAGTAGGTTATTAGTAGTTAAGTTTTCGAGGAATCAAAATTATACACAGATTTTTAACTGCACTGGAAATTGGTACCTCTTATCCCCACATTGTTGAAGGGTAAACTGCCTACTCTATTGCTTTGATTACCAAAGCAAACAAATGTATGTATTCAAATAAATGTTCTATAGTACCTTGAATGTGAACTAGTAAAGAAAGTCAGTATCTTTAGAGTATATCTAATGTTTAACCAAATACTAGTATTACACAGCTTAATTATTCAGTTTATTTATCCTATTTGGCTCTGAAATATTTGCCTGTTTTCCACAACTCAGATGTACTATCAAATGTCAAAGACTGGCTGTCAGCAAAACTATTAAAAATGAGGCTGACTCTAACCATATTCCAGGGAAACACTTCACAAATGTTTCATGCAATGATAGACTCATGGCTTGACTCTGTAGCTTCCAAAGCAACCATATTAAAGAGGACCAATCTCATTTACTAACATATGTAGGTTATTTTAAAAAATACTTCACATAACATATATTAGCAATAAATTTTAAAAGTATTCAAGCAATATACAAATGTCAGTTAAATCTGTAGATAGGCAGTTATGACACTTAAAAAATTATTTGGTTGGACTCTCTATTGAACTATTAAAAAGAAAAAGAATTCTGTCTCACATTTAGTTCAACTCCTGTGACCCATGAATAGTAGTATACTGCTTCTCTCGTGCTTACGTAGAAAAAATATGGATTGAATTACTCGGAACACACTGAAAACTTGGTATATGAATTTAGAGCTTTTCGTAGAATGGGAAGAATGTCTTGGACCACATCTCCTTTTGAACCAGTCAAGTTAATTAATCTTGATTTGTTATTGTTTTTCTTGTTTTACCATAGTTGTATAAGAGCAATTCTACAAGTATAGACAAAAGCCCTAGAGAAAGTATTTGAGGTTCACCAAATCTCTTGGCACTTGGCTGGTTTCATGTTGGTATTTCGATGTTATCTTATTGTGGTAGCTATGTACCTTTGTGTGTGTGTGTATGTGTGTGTGTATTTATGCTTGTATGCATTCCTACTAATAAATTAAAATCACTGGATAACTTGAGAAAAGTGTTTTATGTATATATTTTTCTCTTTTCCTGTGGATTAAAATTTCGTCATTTCTGTGGTTGGTTTTTGAAAAAATTAGTCTCTCCAGATTAGTCATTTTAGTTCCTTAGAAGAATGAAAGACAATTTAAAGCTAAAATTACAATTCTATAAAAGAAGTATGATCTGATAAACACACCCTTTATCTTAGATTTAGAGCAATAAATGTTTTACTTAATTTGTGCATGTGAGATATGAAAAGTCCATCATAAAAGAGGTTTAAGAAATTTGAAATGTTAACTACAGCTTTCATGCACTAAGGGTCCATGATCCTCATTTCATTTCAAAGAAAGTTACTGTTATGTCTAGAAAATCAGTCATATTTAGACCAATTTCTTTATATTATGATGCAAACATTTGAAATAAATGTGCAGACTTCCCTCTTTCTAATAGATTGATATATATTAATTTCCACACTTCTGTGGAATTATACTTTAAGCCTAAGATTGATGTAGGTACTTACTTCCAAAATTTCACGGAGAAATGGAATTAAGTATGCATTTATTTTGTTGCAAAAAAATTGAAATCCACTCATAGTTTTATCACTATACACATTTTTCATGAACTTTTTAACCCCCCCATCCCCACAGTAAAATATAGACAAATTCTTTAAATGTAACCCAGGAATTTCCTTTGTAAAGACATATTTTTTGGTGTTAATCACAATCCTGATTCATTCCTGCCCCATTTTATGTCTCATCATCCCTGTTGTACATTTACAAGCTGACTCTAATGGCTAAGGAAAAAACAGAAAAATAAAATAACTGTGAGATAGATAAAGAGTAGATGTTTTTAAACTTTAAAATATATTTCACAATCTGCAGGGAAATACACAGGTATTTTGCATATATCCTTATGTCTGTATGGTGTTTTCATAAACCATTATTTACCTCTTTGGAAAGCCCTAGCAGAAACCATGTATTTTCCATGGGGATACACAATTAGATGCTTGTTCTAAACCTGGAACAATGTGATTTGAGCTGATTTGCAGAGGGAATATAAAAGCTGAAAAATCAGTTTGACAACATTCCTGCTGGGATTGGCCTGCAATAAATGTTTGCAGTGGTATTTGGAGGCCATGCCACTTTAGTCAGATTGCTGAGTTTTAGGAGATGATGCCTACAGTCAAACTTGAGTTCACTGCTTATCAGGGAACGTGTGAAAGCTCCCAGGCCGAAGGTTCATTAGGTCAGTCGGTAAGAGCTGTCAATCAGACCAAGCTGTCGGGAATACTTTAAAAAAAAAAAAACAAAAAGATACAAGCAAAATTTTCCTACTTATTATTTTTCCACATTGTATCCCCACTGCCCTCATACTGTCCACAGCAGAGACATTTCTTGCCAAAGAGGAGAATAGTAGACCACTAGACTGTTCCAAATGTCAGTCTTTGGCCACTGTTACTTATAAGCATGGCTGTTCCTCTTGCTGATCGTCATAGTCTCCTAGGATGAATGGGGTAGAATGGTTGTCAGGGCATACAAGTCTGTAAGGAGACAGATACTTATGTCATCTCCATTAGCCCCAGTATCTTGACATCGTGACAGAAACATAGAAGGTGTTAAGATATTTGTTGATCTTAACTGAACATTGAGAACAGAAATTACTGTGTGACTTTATCATATACAAGGGATACAAGGGACCTTCAAAGAGTTCATGAAAAATATGTATTATGAAAAAACTATGGATGGATTTCAAACTATTTTGCACCAAAATAAAGTCATACTTCAATTCTATTTTTCCATGAAGTTTTCGAAGTCTCCTGTATTTGGTCTTTTTTTTTTTTTTTTTTTTTTTTTTTTTTTGAGAGATTTTTGCTGTAGGGCACGTGTGCCCACCAGAAAGACAAAAACAGAAAGAGAGAAATCATCCCTCAGGGGGGATGGCCACGTCGCAATCCTTTCTCCTCCATTCTCCTCTTGGGATCTTGGGGACACACGCACACGCGCCCAGTGTGAGTTTAAGCCAAAGGATCTGGGACTCCAATCGCAGTCGACTATATGGGAGTCCAGTGACATAGCTATTACACCAACTGCTGGTCCTGCCTGTGTGTGGTCTTTACCACCCCATTCTTCATCCCTCTTTGGCCTAGAAAATTTGTCAAAATTATTTCTTGACAAGTGTGCTAAGTGTGTATTGTTTTGTGTTTAGAAAGTTTATGGTATTTAGGTTTAATTTTCATATATCTACTTATTTTTAAGATTTATTTGTTGATCTCTTCTGTGAGAGAGATACACAAACAGAAAAACATAGAGGTAGGCACCCCGGCAGGATTCCTATGCTGCAGTCTACCCCCAGTCCTAGCCAGCCATATCACAGGGAGGTTCCAGTATATAAACCCAAGACCTTTCCCATTTGCATTACAGCTGTGTAACACCTAGTATATGTATTGATTGAGCATGAAAAGAATACTTCAAAAAAAATTTTTTTAAGAAAAGCATCATTACTTGTAAAGGAAACTAAGAAGGTTTGGAGGTACATGGTTCATTATGTTTTGTGTGAATATTTAACACTAGCACATTAGTTAATATTTATTAACCATTCAGGGCTGGTCCTATAGTACAGTGGTTAAGTGCTATGCATAGAAAGTTAGATCTCACATAGCTAACTGTGGTTCACATCCAAGCCTGGTAGCTTGAAAAATATTCCCAGAATTTGTGCGTGTGTGTCCAAAGTCTTGGTGGGATGCAGAGAAAGAAGAAAGGGATTGTGGCATGATTACTCCCCCATTGGGAGGTGCTTTCTCCTCTCTCTCTCTGGTAAGCACACACACCTCTGGCAATTAAAACTGTATTTATTGGGAACCAGCAGTTAGCATAATGGCTATGTCGCTGGACTCCCACATAGTCGACCGCGGTTCAAGTCCCGGACCCGGTGGCTTGAAACTCACGCCAGGCGCGTGTGCGTGCGTGCCCAAGATCCCCAGAGGAGAATGGAGGAGAAGGGATTGCGGCATGACCATCCCCCCTGGGGGGTGATTTCTCGCTTTCTGTCTCTATGTCTCTCTCTGTCTGTCTGGCGAGCGCACGCGCCCTATAGTGAAAACCTCTCCAAAAAAAGAAAAAAAAAAGTTATTTATTAACTGTTTTGATGATTATAATACTGAGAGTATATCCATGTGACAAATCACTAAATAAACACAAATAATCTGTTGTTCATACTTGTAATTGGAACAGATTGACATATGACACAGTTGATCATATCAAAGATGTACAGAATTGATTAAATTGAAAACATTTGGATTTTGAATGGAATCTTATTGCTCCTATATATATTTGTGGAATAAATGCTATAATTATTTACTGAACTATGACCAAAAAAAAAATCCTATTGAGTATAAACAAAATAAACTATTCAACTATGAAAACATCAAGTTGGTTATGATATGCAATCTCTAAGTACTAACATCATCAAGAGAATGTAGATATATAAGAAAAAAATAAACTATGTAGTTTTAACTTTGTCTTAATTAACACCAGATTAAGCTATAGTTGTATTTATTAATCTATGTTCATTTCTAATATTTAGAATTAATTACTTCTTCATGAAACAGTACCCTTCCCAGAATGGAGATTTAGAACCTCTATTCCATTAAACATCAGTTGATTTTATTTCCAGGTGGCATCCATTAGGACAAACATTATGAAAAGGCCACTGACCAAAATGTTGATTCCCTCGCTGACACCTGGAAGAAAAATAAACTTATGTTTAATGGAGTAGACTGTCTAAATCCCTGTTTTGAGAAGAGTGCACATTCATGAATATGTATTCATTGCTGAATTCAATAGATTCTATAGTGAAGGACATCCGTATCATAGAAAGAGGCATCTATTCATTAACTTATTACTTTCCAAAGAAAGAAGCAAGAATGCAGCTTGAGATGGAGTAACAGCAATAACCAGTTTATTCCTTTATTGTGTGACACAGTCGTCATGACCTGCATGATAACCAATGAAATAAAAATGTGATTCATATATTACCTGTGGTCTAATTTGTTTAAATTTTTATCCTACATTATAGTAGCACATTCCTAAGCCAGTATTATAAATGCACATTCATGATTTTTATTCGGTATTCTAGGTGAAGTATAATATTTATTTATTTATTTGTTTACACATTCCCAGTAATTTTTTTATTTTTTCTTCCCTGGAATGGTAAATCTTCCCTGTGTATAAAGGGCTAATCCAGGATCAGCTACATAAATGGTCTGAGTGCTGTTTTAAAAAGGATTGAATGATTGTACAACATGACTTTTAAAGATAATCAAATAGTGTAAGTTTTTAATAGAAATACAATATTCATTTCACCCAGTCCCCATTTCTTTCTGCCTAAGGCTTTCTGGTAAAATGTATGCTGTATGCCTCCTTAATACTGACTTCATTACAGTTAACTACATATATGCTTGGAAAGAAAATCTAGACTTGGGAAGAACACAAATCTATGGTATATATTTGCAACTTCCATTCGTTTGATGTTATATGCCTACTATGTGGTGCAGAATGTTCCAGCAGGGTACAAAGGATGTCTATTACATTATCCTTCTCCTGTGAAGACATTCTTTTTTCTTTTTTTGGAGAGGTTCTTGCTATAGGGCACGTGTGCTCGCCAGACAGAGAGAGACAGAGAGACAGAAAGCGAGAAGTCACCCCCCCCCAGGGGGGATGGCCACGCTGCAATCCCTTCTCCTACATTCTCCTCTCAGGATCTTGGGCACGCACGCACACGCGCCCGGCGTGAGTTTAAGCCACCCGGTCCAGGACTTGAACCGCGGTCGACTATGTGGGAGTCCAGTGACATAGCCATTAGGCTAACTGCTGGTCCCTTGTGATGGCATTTTTTAAAAATGTACAGTAGTCATTACCTAAGTGGCTATTATGTAAACTAGAGACAAAACCTACTAGGGTAGGCATGTTTCCTTTTTGCCAGTTTTTAGCTATATATATCTCGCATGTACATGCAATATATTATATATAAATATATAATTTCTGTATATTTAAATTAATCCCAGAAATAGTCTGATGTCTTAATACAGTGATTGCAAATAATTGGTATAGTGCTTAACTTTTTCTATCTTGGTGTGTATGAGTTTTACGCATTCATGCATAAGCTCATGTGTTTATATTATGTACCTAAACCCCTGAATATGTAAACTTTCCTCTGTTGAATCTCATTCCTCAGATATGATTCATAGCAATGTGTTCTCTTTACCTATGAGTATTCTACAATTGGGATAGTTTAAGAATCCTCTGAATTTTGTACCTGGAAATATAAACTTCATTTTATTATTAATTAACTTAGAAATAATTTATTAGTCAGTATTTGGCACACTGCATGTGCATCTAATAGTAAACAAGGATAGAACTTTTCGAGATAATGCAACATAATAAAGATTTCAAGACTGTGTAAGAAACAAAAATACAACAACAAAAACTTCATTCAACAGATTAGCTCCAAAGTGTGTGAAATATTCAGGTTAAGAACAAGAACTGCAGGAAGCACTCCTAGCCCATGGAAGCTGCTGCTCACAAAAGGGATATGCTTGTTCTAGCTCAGAGAGGCTTCCAAATATATTATTTACTGAGGAAGCCTCATTTTCATGCTGAATAGGGAAGCATGAATGGCGAATGGTGTACTTTTTAATAACTGGCAGTATTGGTATCACAGCATTCCAAGGGTGTGGGAAATTGTTTGGAAATGAACTGAGAAAATACAAATACCACAAATAATTTTTAACTATTGGAGAAAATAGAAGTATTACTAGGAAAATTACACTTTTCTCACCATTCATTTGTCCCCCATCAAGGACCTTGCCTTCTAAGGAGTGATCCATGGATAGCATTAAAATGAGAAAGTGAAAATGGAGAATGCAGATGCATATTTGGATTCAGGAGGAAGGAGATGTTCAAGAGGTGCCTTGTCTACCAGGGGGACATGTTTTTCAAGCTTTCATGCTTGGATTTGAACACAGCCATTCAGGGTCCGATTTTTTATGCATAGTGCTTAACTAGTGCACTATGGGACAGGCTAACTGCTAATTAGAACTATACATACTCTACCCACAGAGGACAGGTTACACATATACAGGCCTATTCCCTCTTTTCTGCTTAACTTTTTTGCCTGGGTCATTCACCCTGCACATGACTTTTTTTTTTTTGGAGAGGTTTTTGCTATAGGGCACGTGCACTCGCCAGACAGACAGAGAGAGACAGAGAGATAGAAATCAGGAAATCACCCCCCAGGGGGGATGGCCATGCCGCAATCCCTTCTCCTCCATTCTCCTCTCGGGATCTTGGGCACGCACGCACATGCACTCGGCGTGAGTTTTAAGCCACTGGGTCCGGGACGCGAACCGCGGTCGACTACGTGGGAGTCCAGCGACATAGCCATTACGCTAACTGCTGGTTCCCCCCACATGACATTTTTGAACCTAAAACAATTCAGTTGGAGCTTGCAAGGAAGAAACAGTGGAGGAATGTAACATTTACTCGTAGTCACTATGCTAGGTGTCATGTGCAGCATCTCATTGCATCTTCACAACATTCCTGGGCAGTAGGTTTTATTTTCCCAAATTTATAGCCTGAGGGCTGGAAGATTAGAGAAGTTAAGTAGCTTGGCCTAGCTTGGCCGAGGTCTCAGCTTGTGAATGGTTGAACCAGAATCAGAACACTAGTTTGTCCAATTCCAAGCAGCATGCCATTTCCTTACAATGTTGCCTTTCACTTAGGAGCTCATGTAGAAGATTTATAAGATTGCTCACATTTTCTCTGGTCAGACTGCCAGGAACACTTACAGCTAAATTTTTAGTTGTCTCAAATAAGACCAGGAACACAGCTACATTTTTTTAAATTGAGTAATTAATTTGTGGAAATATTCACTGAATACTGTTAAGAGTTTGCAAATCATAGAGTTGAAAATTCATGCAATGCTCTAGGCATTATTGATCCTGAGCCATCTCTTGCAGGTAGATATAAATCCTTTTCCTAAAGATCTCTGGTGAAAAAACACTCCAGGCTTTTCCACAGTAACTTACCTCACTGCTGAAAAGGGTTACAGGTAGGTGGATGTACATTGTAAGGAAAAATGACATAATGCCAGTTTCAGTGAACCAAGCCAATAGAATAATAACCCCTTTTAAAATTATAATCTTCCAAGGGTCTCTGGAAATTTCTTATTTATAGGACGTTTACATGATTTTGCTATTTGTCTAGGAAATGCAGTTACATTTGAACATTTAAATGATCAGGCCTAAGGTGGGTCACAAAGAGATTTTTTTTCAATTGGAATCCTTTTGTGATTTAAATTACAGAGCTCTACCTTAAATGTAAATGAATGGAATGTTGAGAATTGGCATAATTTTAAAAAAATTATCTCAGTTAATCTTCCTAAAAACAGGATTCTCTGTAAGATACTCTAGAAATATCCTGTCCTATGTCTTAACTTGTGTTTCAGTGTGTCTATTTGTCCTTATAAGACTGTTAGCAATTAAAAGGATTGTGTCTTACTCATCACAGTATCTTGAATGTTTAGCATAATGCCTGACACACAGAACTGATCAATAAGTATCTATTGAATGACTGAGTTTCTCCAGTTGGTTCTGCTTAGACAAGTCTTTCTCCTACTTTACAAAAAAATGCATCTTGCTACTTCACATTTCTCTATCTTGGTTCATATTATCTCTGTTTTCCACTTATACAAATCCAACTAGTTCTCCTGGTATAATTAGTTGCTACATGAGCCTTGTTATTATTCTACCAATCATAGATTCATGTCTGTCCAACACTCTGACTCTTTAGCCCCCATGGGTGGTCTCACACACTTTAGCCCTTTATTATGTGCTGTTTTATATTATTTGCCAATCTTTTAATGTTTTTGTCTCTGTCTCTAACTATAAGGAAAAGTGACCATGTTTTACACTATTTTCTCTCCCCTTCATCATGAGTTAAATGTAAAATAGACCAGGGTAATAAACTCTGGCCTATAGGTCAGATCCAGCTGAAAATTTAAGCATGTTTTTTTAAATCTTTATATGATTGGAAAACAACCACAATAGTAATATTTTGTGATGTGAAAATTATATAAAATTTACCTTTCCATAAATAAAGTACTTTTGGAACATAGCCACTTCATTTATGGATGTATTGTCTATATGTGCTTTTGGACTACAGCAGTAGAATTGAGCAATTGTGACAGGGACCTTCTGAACTGCAAAGCCTAAAATATTTACTACCTGATCCCTTTACAGAGAAAGTTTCTCGACTGCTGGAATAGACCACCAGTGAGTGTTTATTGGTTAAATAATTCATTATCTTATGACTATTCCATTAGGAAACATGATACCCTGAGAGTACTGGTAATTATATTGTCTTACCTTAAATAAAGAAAAATAATAATAAAGGTAACCTTTGGAGAATAGCTTATTTTTGTCTTTTAGTTGGTGAAATACAAATTTTTTATTTTCTCATTCACTAAACTGACTTTTAGTGCCCTTAACAGCTTGAAACCTTTCAACATATGCAGAACCTCTTCCTGCTGATATTTTTAAGAACAGAGTAGATGATTATCACTCTGGGATGGACTAGATAACCTCTAGTATTGTGCAGCCCAACGATTCCTTGAATCTCCTCTTTATGTAAACCTTGCTTTATTAGAAATAAGAAATTTGATTTGTGAAAATGAAGTCTCCTCATCCCCAATAACTTCCTGATTCTCCATTAGCCAACTCCCCCCCCCCCCCCCCGGCCTTCCACTTTTGGTTTAATCTAGTTCTTTTAATTAAATATGAGATAATTAAAGTTCACAGAGTTTAAACCCAGCAGGTTTGATTTAGTGATAAAAATCTGTGGTTTGTCAGCTTTTCAAGGCATAATCCTGGCTTCAACCTTATCTGACAGGTAGTCAGCCTAGCTGGTCTGAGGATGAAAACCAGAGCATCTCATCTTTTCAAGCATGACTTGCTATTTATCTTCTGAGGCATAATTTACAATTGCCCTATAGAAAACGGGTAGGATAAAATAAGTAGTAAAGGCCCCCTTTAGCTTTGGCACAATTAATTCATTCAGTATGCAGCTGTCAGTGACTAAGCCTACAAAATGCACAGGTATTTTTCAACTGGGGGAAATCCCCCAAACATAGCTTATTTGATTAATGTAAATTATTCCTTTACTCACTGAATATGTAAAGTATGTAAATTTAGTCCTGGCTGTCAAAAGGTAGCTCTGTAACTGTTAGTTTCTGAAGCAGACAAGACCTGCTGCATCCTGTACTGCATTTTCAGAGAGGTAATGCTAATGACAGCTTGAGCAATTGCCTTAATGAGCCAGAAAGGTGTTCTTTTTTATTCATGTTTAGCTACTTAAAGTCATCTGAAATAGAGATCATCTGTAGATATTACAGAGTGAAAAAAGGCATGGGTTATCTTATTAATGTGTTTCTTCAAGCTTGCTAAGAATGAACCATCAGTTATTTGCCAAGAAAATGGCTTGTTGTCAGGGCTGTATAGGTGATATTCCATCTTGAAATGCAAGTTTAGTTGTAGTTATTATGCTAACTAAGTAAATATAGTTGTCAAGTTGCACCTCTAGGTCATTTAGGGAAATATCGCAGGGATTCCCAAATTGATCACAAAATAGCATTGGTATTGCAAACCTACTAAGGTAACCCGTGTGAGGCTGAACAGTGGTGGAGCCATAACATTTAGGTCTGCAAGGCTGACCCACATAGGAGGGCTCTGGTTTAGCTTTTGGAGACCACCCTGAACACACTGGGCATGTGTGTGCCCACGTTTTGGGGCTGCCTGAAGCTGAGGGTGAGTCACAGCATGAAGACCCTTTGGGGGATGCCATTTGTCTGTCTGGCTGTCTCTCTGTCACTGTCATTCACAGAAGCAAAAAATAAACTTAAAAGATTTGCAAAAAAATAAAATTAAACAGTTTTACTCATGTTTGTTTTTTTTTTAAAAAAAGAAACACGTATATTAGTCATCGGAAAAACATTAGAAATACACCTATGTGCATCATATTACATGCTGAATATCCCTTTTTTTTTTTAAAGAGAGACTTTTGCTATAAGGCGTGTGTACTCACTGGAGAGACAGAAAGCTAGAAATCATCCCCCTGCGCGGATGGCCATACCACAGTCCCCTTTCTTCTATTCTCTACTTGGGATTTTGGGTATGCACACACTTACATCTGGTGTGAGTTTTAAGTTGCTGTGTCCAAGACTTGAAACACAGTCAACTATGTGAGAGTTCAGGGGTATAACCATTATGCCATCTGCTGGTCCCGAGTATACCTTATCTTAAGTGCTTGGGAACAGAAGTGTTTTGGATTTGAAATTTTGGAATATTTGTATCACATACATAATGAGATATCTTAGAGATGGGATCCAAGTCTAAACACAAAATAAATTTGTTTTAGATAAACCTTATGCACATACCTAAAGGTAATTTTATGCAATATATTTTACTGCAGTGTTTTCACTGTAACTCATCACATAAGGTCAGGTATGGAATTTTCCATCTGTGGCACCATATTAGTACTAAAAATGTTTGGTGATTCTTTTAGTATTTTGGATCTTTTTTGAATTAGGCATTGTGAACCTCTCTCTCCCCCACCCCATATATATATATATATATATATATATATATATATATATATATGTATATATAAAATTTAGTTCAATTGAAGCTTTGTGTTGTTAAAACCCAACACGTTAATATTAATATTCATGATTAGTTTTCTGTTATTAATTCTAGGTCAAATATCCATATCTTCTCATTAATTTTAGTCTCTTTAGAGATAAGTCATATCTCATTATATAAAGATTAAGAAAGTCATGTTCAAATTTTGGTTAAAGTCATGAAACCTTGATACATACCTGTAGCTGACTGTGGAATTTTCATTTGGTTATAAATTGTAGCTGTAATTTTCACATGGAATCTAGAGGAGCAGTGGTTTAAAACATTAGTGGTGGAAAAGGTGGCATGGTAGTTAAGACACTGGACTCCCACGTGGCTAACCAACCATAATAGGACCTTGAAAATTGGGCACGAGTGTGCCCCAAATCCCAGGAGAATGGAGAAGGGATTATGGCATGGCCATCCCCTCTGGAGGGTGAATTCCTCACTTTCCCTCCCTCCCTCTCTCTATCTCTACTGTGAAGGCACACACCCTGTGGTAAAAACCTAAAAAAAAATAGATAAATACAATTAGTGGTGGAAAAGTGTAAATACACATTCAAGCCACTCCCCCAGTCAAAGATTTTCATGGCAGATTAGCAAAGTTCAGCTTGGGTTTGTGTTAGCAAAATACCAAAGGTATAAGCACTGTAAACTAAAGGTCCTTTTTGTTGTCATTGTGTACAGTGTATGTATGTATCGTGCCTAATCTTAATTAAACTGTATGTCTCCTGAGTCTGAAGACTGAAATTCAACCAGTTTTTAAGAGCATTAAAAGTGCTTTTGTGTGGGACCAGCAGTTAGCGTAATGGCTATGTCGCTGGACTCCCATGTAGTCGACCGCGGTTCACGTCCTGGACCTGGTGGCTTAAAACTCACGCTGGGCGTGTGTGCATGCGTACCCCGGATCCCGAGAGGAGAATGGAGGAGAAGGGATTGTGGCGTGGCCATCCCCTCTGGGTGGTGATTTCTCGCTTTCTGTCTCTCTGTCTCTCTCTGGCTGGCTGGCGAGCGCACGCTCCCTATAGCAAAAACCTCTCAAAGTGCTTTTGTGCAGAAGATGTAGTATAAAGATACAACTTCAAAAAAGCCAAAGCTGCAGAATTATTTTTTTTTTCAATTGAATGAGTAATACTACTTTTTTAAAAAAAATCTTTTCAGATTAAATAATCCATTGTATTACAAAGAAAAAGATATACAAGTCAATCTGTTCTACAATTTTCAGAAGGTGAATAAAATGATTACTACACTGAAGTACATTTAGATTTGAACTATGATGCAAAATTATATTTCCTTATAAATATTTCTTATTGAAACCTTACATTGATTTGGTATGTTTGACTGCTAAATTAAATTGTGGGGACTATTAAAGAATTTAGATTTAATGGCTAGGTAATGGATACTCTTCAAATTACAGATCTTCATGAAATTTCTAATAAAAAAAAGAACTCCTCTTCTCAGTTCTATCATAAATGACAAAACCCCAACTCTCTAGGCATAAGTCAGTGATATGTAGAAAAGTGACTCTTCTAGTTAGTTACTCAATTGTGGAATTTTCTAAAGTTGGCTTGCATTGTAACTTTCTTATAAGGAACATCATTTTATGAGAGTTAATTTTTTGGTATTGTCACAGTTGTGTAACGATTCCCAAAGAAACATGATGTGCATACACTTAACACACTCAACTCATAATTCTTACTGCTAGTAAAGCCAAAGATTCTATGCCACAGTTAGGCACTCATGGAGATGATAATTATAATGCAATATTTGTCAAATTTTATTCTTTTTCAAAACCCCAAAGAAAATGTGACATTCTACTATGTCTCTGAATCTCTGATTATGCAAATTTGTTTATGGTAATCTATAACACATTACTTGGTTTCTCTGCAGCTCTGTTTTCCAGCTGATGATGCTAAAATTTGTGTTAATTCACATCTAGGCATATAGGTGTACTTCAAATCACCTAATTTGAAATTGCAGTTCTTAGAGCTAGCTCTAAGAAATGTAATTATGTAAAGAATATTTTGAATGAAATATTGAATAAATTAGTAGAAACATAGTTAATGTTTCAGTGCATTCCAAAATAGTAGGCTTGGAAAGTGGTGCTTTTCTACTTTAATTTTAAATCTTATGCATTTTATGAGCAAGAAATAAGCTTATCTCTATATTAAGAAAGTCAGATTAAATGCTCGTTTCATTAATTCAGAGAAGTAAGATTCAGTTGATGATTTAATACTGATTGGAAAACAAAAAGATAAGCAAATTTTTTATTTCTTCTTGTAATTTTACAATTTCTGTCAGGTTTTTGTTTTGTTAAATCTTCACTTAGATTATGATACAATGCCATGGCACCTCATTATTCTTTCACTCCAGTGGTTGGTTGTTTTTAATTGCACTACTGGTAGTCCTTTTTAATATATCAAATATTTTATATAAAAGGAGAAAAGAGAGAAGAACTTTGGCTCCCAAGCTGTTCCAGTGATAGATTGTATTTGATGTAGGCTGTGTATCTTTGTTTCTTCAAACAAGTAATGCTGCATATTTCCTTTTTGAAATAAGAAAGCGTGAACCACGTATCACATTGTTTCTACTCCTATTCCTCTCGGGGGCTCCTTCTCCACCATTAGTTTGTGGTCATCAGAGAAACACAACAGGCAGAATATCATAGCCATGACAGCATGTCTTATTTTGTACTGTAAAGGTGTTGCTTCCCCAGACAACTGAAACTTGAGCTAAACCCATGCCCCAGGAAGAAAAAGGTTATGGAATCATTTTTGGTTTTGGGGATCAGAGTAAATGAAAAGATGAAGAGCCTTGGCATCTATTCCAGAATTGCTCTTGACTGCTAGATTTTTATCTAATCTCTCTATGGCATGTCATCAACATTCAGTGTATACACCGTACATGAAAGCAAAATGCTAGCTGGATTTCTTTACAATTTTGCCCTTCATTTGTTTCCCTTGCATGTTCTATTTCCCCAATTAACAATGCAAGCCCTGGGCAAGTTAGTTAACCTCTGTGGGCCTCAAAGGCATCATCTATAAAATGAGTGGTTTATAACAGATGATCTTTATGATCCCTTCTATTGCAAACATTCTATGCTATGAAACCTCAAGGCTGTAAACTAGCAGAGAGTGGGAGCCAATTTTTTTTTATTATTTTTTTTTTATCTCCCCACAGGGCCCAATGTAACTTTCGAGTGTACTACCTTGTTTCCACTCTGTGAAGTAGAGAATAGTTTTGAAGACAGCTCTAATATGTACTAAGCTAGATTAGAAATTAGACATTTCCATTTAGGTTAAAAGCCAGGTTGTGTATTAGGTGCAGGTGTCATATAAACTTGCTTGTTTTAAAAGAAAAAAATTGTGTGAAATGAATCATTGAGTTGAGATTATATAATCCCATTTAAGGACATAATACTTTTTTTTTTTTTTTAAGAGAGATTTTTGCTATCGGGTGCATGCACTCACTAGAAAGACAAAAAGTGAGCAATCACCCTACAGGGGGGTTAACTACACCACGATCCCTTCTCCTCCATTCTCCTCTCAGGATTTTGGCCACGCATGTAAACTCGCCTGGCATGAATTTTAAGCCTCTGGGACTCAAACCGCCCAACTATGTGGGAGTCCAGTGACATAACTGTTACATCATCTGCTGGTCCTGAGGACATAATACTTTAATAATTGTCTATGAAAGGGTTATAGGTTCAATTGTGTCACTCAAAATGATAGTTGAAGTCCTAATCCCCCAGTATCTTTGAACAGGACCTTATTGGCAAAATAGGTTACTACAAAATGGGGTCTTTGCAAATATAATCAAGTTACGATGTGATCATACTGGATTAATCCAATGATGGTGTCCTTGCAAGAAGGCCGTGTAGAACACAGGGACACAAAGAAACACAAGGTGTGGTGACATAAAGATGTAGTGACATAGCTGCAAGCCAAAAATTCTGAAGGACTGATGGCAACCAGCAGTAGCTAGGACAGCAAATGGAACAAATTCTCCTTCAGACTCTCCAGGACAAAAAACAGCCTTGCCAGGACCTTATTTTAGAAATCTTGCCTCCAAAATTAGGAGCAATTACATCTCTATTTTTTTAAGTCACTCAGTTTGTAGTAATTCACATGGCAGACCTTGAAAACTAATACAAAAGGTGTAGACACTGGCCTACGAAGAGTCTCTGAGGATACAGCTCTAAACCAGAATTGTCAGAGCATACAACTACTGAAGAGCAACTATTCTCAGCCAAATGTGTCTTTATAAATCTAGGTAGAGATAGACCATTAAGATCTCCTTTGCAGGACCAGCAGTTGGTGTAATGGCTATGTTGCTGGACTCCCATATAGTCGACCATGGTTCGTGTCCTGGACCCGGTGGCTTAAAGTCATGCCAGGTGTGTGTGTGTGTGTGTGTGTGTGTGTGTGTGTGTATGCCCAAGATCCCGAGAGGAGCATGGAGGAGAAGGGATTGTGGTGTGGCCATCCCCCCTGGGGGGTGATTTCTCGCTTTCTGTCTTTCTGTCTCTCTCTGTCTTTCTGGTGAGCGCACATGCCCTATAGCAAAAACCTCTAAAAAAAAAAAAATCTCCTTTGGAGCAACTCACAATTACTAGATCAGAAACTGTCTCATAAGAATTCTAATCAACCTGAAATAGAATCATATTTGTTACAGCTTATTTCTGGTCCCTTGAAACTTTGACCCGCATACCAAACCCACAAGCTTAAGAGCAAGCTATAGAAAAACTGTTTCTTAAAGTTATTGTCCACTTGTTGATTACCTTTTCTGTCTTATGCAAGTTTATTTTGTCCTTTTTTAGTTAACCATTTATAAAGTTAGATACTAAAGACCTTTAGGCTCAAAAACAATATTTGCAAGAATGAACAATGAGAATCAATTAAAGCTAGTTACTTGCCCATTGGGAATGACGTCTCTCTTACTCTCTACCTGTGAAAACCTTATTCATGCTTTCACCACACATAACGCAGATCTTATCTACCTCATGAAGGCATCATTGAACACCCCATTTTTTAAAATTTAAATATGTTTTTTCTATTTTCTTTTTTTAAAGTTTATTTTATTAATGAGAGAGCACATATGAGAGAGAGAGAGAAAGCGAGAGAGAGACACTCTTAATAGGGTATCTCCTACCACAATCCCCATCCACAGCCTTCCAGCTTGTCAAGATCTTGGGTCATGTTCCCAGTGCAAACACATTTTAAAGTACTTCGCTTCCCATAATTACATAATCTACACTTTCTAGGAACTTTTTTTGTTTGTTTGTTTGTTTGTTTTTGTTGTTGTTGGCCAGAGGACATGTGTGCTTGCTGGAGAGAGACAAAACAGAGAGAGAGGAAAAGTGAGAATACACATCCATAGGGCATGGTCACACCACAATGCCTTCTTCGTTTTTCCCATATTTAGAGTATGCATGCACATGTACCTGGCATCTTTTTCAAGCTGCTAGATCTGGGACTCAAACCGCACAGTCAGCCATAAGGGATCCAGCCACCTTAACTACCATGAGATATGCCCATGTGCTTTCTAGGTAATTCTGCTAATGCTTAACAAATAGTACTTTTGGGGAACCAGCAGTTAGCGTAATGGCTATGTCGCTGGACTCCCACGTAGTCGACCGCGGTTCGCGTCTCGGACCCGGTGGCTTATAACTCACGCCGGGCACGTGTGCGCGCGTGCCCAAGATCCCGAGAGGAGAATGGAGGAGAAGGGATTGCGGTGTGACCATCCCCCCTGGGGGGTGATTTCTCGCTTTCTGTCTTTATGTCTCTCTCTGTCTGTCTGGCGAGCGCACGCGCCCTATAGCAAAAAACCTCTCCCAAAAAAAAAAAAAAAACAAAACAAAACAAATAGTACTTTTTATCATAGTCTTTATTTTTAAATCTGCATATCTTATTAAAATATTATTCTGACACTTGTTACAGATGGTAAGGCAGACTTCCTTCTAGGGGACTACTACCATAGGATCTTATAGTAAGAAAGTGAGGCCGAGCTCAATTGCAGATGCAACAAAAACCAAGTGGAAACTTATAGTCAAGGAGAAGCATAGGAGTCAGTGGATGGAAGATTACTGAGGAAACATTAGGGGTAAGAGAATTCTGACTAAACTGATTTGACAGGATTATTGCTGAAAGCAGGTCCAGATAGTAAGATATCCAGGTTGTGAGATAAGGAATTTGATCCAGGATGGGGGATTTTTCCCTAAATAATTCAGCAGAATTCTTCATGAAGTTAACCTAAATAAGCCAAGGATATGGTCCAACTTGGCCTTGTCAAAACCATAGCTCAGAGGAGCCCGACTTGAGTTTGGTTAAAGGAAAGAGTGTAGTGTTTGTTCTTAGATTGTTTCTACAGGATAGGAATTGTAATCCACATTCTTTTATATTTCTACTCCCTCAAATACATATACCAAAAGCAGTGTATACATGTCATGAGGTAGGTTGTGATGAATATATTTCAGTGATGGTGTCCTAATTATGACAGAAATGACAACATAATTTGCCAATTAAACTGGTTCTAGGCACAACATTATATAACTCATCATTATTTGACTAAATCAAGGTAATCTCTATTCTAAGATTCTGGCACAAAATTTCTGGTGAGTAGTGGTTGGCATAATTTATTCTCTTTCCTGCTATTTCAAGTTACATTACTGCTTTGAACTCATTTTTCAAACAACATTTATAAATATAATTGGTAAAAGTATGGCATCATTAGCCAATGAAAAGAATTGCTGCCAGCTTGAGAAAAGAAATGTAAAGCACTACAGTATACTAGAAATTACAGACACCCTCACAGAAGTGATGGATTAATGACTACATATAGCATTATGAAAGCTAGTTATAGTTGCTTAAACCAGTCTCTCTGTTTATGTCATTTTCAATCTTTTTAAACAGCTAGGGTATAATAACATTTTAAAAATTAAAGTATTTCACATAACCAAAAACTTGATATGAAATGAGCAACATTAAGCACAAAACAATTGAAGCTTCAAATATTGGAGCAGGCAAGAATTTTAAACAGCCCAAATGAATAAGGATGCGACACTCTTGTGCTTCCTCAGATGCAGTAATAAGCAGACTCAGAGGTTAGCAGGAAGAGATTTTATAGCAATAATGGCTCCCAGTACCATTTTTCCCTTGTGACTTTGACTCACAAAGGTGAAGCTTTTATTTGAGGATTTGATACAATACAGCTGCAGACAGCAGGGGGGTAGAATTTAGCCAAATGGCTGGACCCTCTCAAACATCTGTGAGTAAAAAGATTGAGAGGGAGAGACTGGGAGAAATTGAGAGAGATAGAAAAGAAGGGGAGGGGACCAAAAAAAAAAAAAAAAAAAAGATTTACATTACCAATGACAAATCAAAGCTGAAAGTTTGTCTTGCCTGTTGTCATTCATTGCCATTCATATTTAGAAAGCAGACTGCTGTGATAATTGATTTGATGGTCCAGCTTGAGTGGAAGCACTTCTGGGCATAGCAGGCCTCAGAGATGCCAAAAAAGAAGAAAAGGTGGTAATGAAATAATGCACTACTTTCTCCTCAGAGGCATGTGGCCCAGTTTTTAAGAACAGAAAAACATGCTCTGGGGTGGGGGAATTGGAATGGAGAGGAAACCTAAAGAACTTAGTAATAAATACAAAAATGACCATATAGCTCCAGTCAGATAAAAATAGGCATTCAAACAGAGACAATGAGAGGACATATTTTACTGACAGGTGAATAATAGGGGAGTGTGGTGGAAATAATCTGATTTTTAACGGACTCTGTCCTTGAGAGTACCTTTTTTGCTGTTCTTTTGTATAGAGACAAAAGTGATTCCTTTTCTAAAAAGCCTTTTAATTTTTTAAGCTTTTCATACTAGATTAATAGTTCAGAAGGAGAAAAAGAAAACAATAATTGAGACTGAAAAGCTATATATGTGCCCGGATTATCTAAACGTCATTGAATGTATTTTTTTGAGGCAATAGGTAATAATGAAGCTTGTCCTTAGATTGTTGAGTGGAGGGTTGTGTTCAGCCATTGCTTCCTGCTGTTATGAATAAGTTAGGAGATTAAAGTGTCAGTTGAAGGGGGGAAAAGAGAGAGAGATTTTTTTTTGAAAGTACTAAATTCACTGCCTGACCTCTTAATCACAACTGCCAATTGGATTGTGTGCCCTGTCATTCCATTTAAGGACCTAAACAAAACCAAATAAAAGACATGACTGTCAAAACACAAATTTTAATCAGAACTTGTTTGTCTTTTGAGAGAAATGTACTTATTTATGTTTAAAAGTAGTTCAGTGCTTTAACTTTGCTCCTTTTTTCTTTCCTCCCCTTTTTCCCATTTACCTTCATTTCTCCTTATTTTGTTCTTCTCTTACGTATCTAGCTCTACTTATACCTACAGAGAAAGCCTCTTGTTTGGCCTCATTGAATCAGATCAAACCTGTTTCATACATATGCAGCCGTTATGCAAATATCAGTAACCTTACATCACATCACATCACAATTTCTGTTTTCCTAAGTTTCTCAACTACAGTGAGACAGTGAGCTTTATGAGTTTCAAAAAAGAAAAACAATCTCAAATATATGACTTGTTTTAAAAGACTCGTATGCAATTAATACAGAGAAAACCAAGTTAGCTGTGTCAGTATAATGTATGGCAACATTTCTCAAAGTCTGTTAATAAAAAATCTTTTAACATGAGAATTATCTGAACAACTTATTAAAATTCAGGTTCTCAAACCTCACTCCAGACCTATTGAATTGCAGTATATAGTGCCCAGAAATCTGCATTTTAAAAAGTGCTCCAGATCATTCCTCTGCATACTATTGAAGTTTGAACACCAGAGACATCGTGGTTAAAAGAGCAGCATTTAATCAGATAAACTAAATTGTGATCCATCTTTCACCTTAACTAGTTGTGTGAATTGAGGCAAATTACCTCCTCTCTCTAAAACTCAATTTCCTCATCCATAAAATGTACATGACAGTACTCATCTAATAGGATTATTCTGAGGGTTAAGTAAGATTATGAATGTAAGACACATAGCACAATAGCTGGTGATTATAATATCAATACAGATTCAATATTGATGATACTGTTTATGTTTTATGATCTAGAAATAGGTCTTTTTTCTATGGGTTGTTCATACTGCTTCCATGTAAAGTATTAGGTTCTAGTTCAATTTTGTATTGGGCAGTATTTTTTCATGCCTCCAAGAGTATATAAGATTAAAATCATACCTATCACTTCATCTTACCCAGTGGGGGAAAAAACTACCTTAGACTAAAGTAATAGCACATACTGGCATAGAGAAAGAGTATTCTTATTAATAAGAACTGTATGCAGACAACTAGATACTATGCAAACACATTAGTCATATGTGAATGTGTAATTAAAGAGCATTAAGGTATTGAACTTGATGATGGGGGTGGGGGACACCTAGGATATCCATGTGACACTAAAAATACCAAAGACAATTCAGTGTGATTAGTAGCACCACCTATCTCACATCCAAATATAAGTTATCAAATATCACATCAAAATTGAGAGATTCTTTGTATTCATAATCTTGAATAGTGAAAAGATCACTAGAATTTTTTAAAGTCTAATTTCAATATTTTCTAGTTCTGTTCCCTCAGACAAACCTCTTACCCTCAGCGCCCCCATCTGTAAATTTAGGATAATCATATTTGCCCTACCTCACAGCCTTGAATTGCGAAGTGTGACAATGTATGTAAGAACTATTTGTAAACTAAATGCTATTAAAATGAACAGTACTATTTCACACCTATTGAAATGGACTGAAAGTCCATTTTGAAATGTGGTTATCAACTTTTGACAATGATCGCATTCTCATTTTCTAGGGCAGTCCAAAAAACATATGAAATTAGAATTCTTCATTGTTGTGCCTTGCTGAGTTTTGCTTGAGGTAACCAAATTGCATTGACGCATTTTTACACAGAATTTGTTGAATATTCCTTGGTCCAAAAGCTTTCAGCTTTGTGGCTTTGAAGCTCCAATTCCCTGATCAATGTCTGAACTTGTGAAGCTTGAAATTTGTTATTTGGCATTGACTTATGTGTAAATTTGAGTCAAAACTCAGTGTCCTTTAAACATCTCAGGGCAAATTTTCAGTATGGCCTCATTTTTACTGATACAGTTATGTATTTGTAAGTACAAATTGCCACTTTTGTCCTCAAGAGAGCACAAAGTGGTCATTGCACCTGCCATGAGGTAATTGAAGGTGTAAAAAACACTTATACAAAAAGGTCTTTATAACACTTCTATCCCAAACACCCCTTCACTCCCTTTCTCTGAATGTACAGAAAAAAAGAAAGAAAGAAAAGAAAGGAAGAAAGAAAAGCTAACTAACTAGCTAACTAACTATTAGCATCTCTGAATAGAGGTCAGTCAGCATTTCTTGAAAAATAAATAATTTGCGTCTAATTTGTGCTTCATTTCTTAAATGAGAAAAAGAATGAAAGAAATACACAAGATACCCTGACTAATTTAAAACACGAATGTTGAATGTTGATGAAATGGCGATACCTTTCATAATCATTATTTAACAGCAATGTTATATTCTCCTTAACTTACATAATGAATAGTTTTGACTATTGAAAAAAAATAGCATTTAGTAGTCAATTATAGAACTTACAGTGCACCTGTAGCTTTAGTTGCCTAAATTTATCTTCTGAAGTTACGCTAGTAGGAGAGTAGCATTTGATTTTAATATGACCTTCTTTGCACCAGTGTTTTTGGGTCCTTTTTTGGATTCTAGAGCTAGAGAAAATGAGAGAGCTATATGAAAGGCAAATGCAACCTTGAACCTAGTTGTTACCTGAACATTGTATATGTTGCAGCCAGCTTGTAAATTATCCAAGTAGTGGTAGCACTTCCTAGCCGTTTCCTGGTTCATTACCTGTGGCTATTGTATGCACTGCCTAGAAATTATTGACAGAGCTCAGCTTTATTCTACACTGCTAATGATACATATCTACATATTATTTAGTCTAGCCTACTCATACACTACATATGTGCCTACTATCCCAATGCCAATAGGCACTTTTTCCTCCTTCAAAAACATCAAAGTATTTATTATTAATTTTTACTTTTCAAAAATTGTTTTACATTTAGTTCTTGATTGTAATAAGAATACTCAACACAGGATAGTTACCCTCTTAACAGTTTTTTAAGTACACAATAAAATACCGTTAGTTGTAAACACCATGGTGTACAGTAGATCTCTAAAACATCTTGCATAAGTAAAACATTATACCTGTTAAAGAGCAGTTTCCCATATCTCCCTCCCCCAACTCCTGGCAACCATAAGCCTGCTCTGTTTCTATGGGTTTGACTACTTTTACTGTAAGTGGAATTATGAAATATTTATCCTTCTATGACTGATTTATTTCACTTAGCTTAGGTTCCCAAGGTTCATCCATGTTGTTACATATGGAAGGATTTCTTTCTTTAAGGCTAAATAATATTCTATTGTGTGTATATGCCACATTTTCTTTAGCCATTCATCCATTGATGGACACTTGGGTTGTTTCTATAGCTTGGCTATTATGAATAATGCTGCAGTGAACATGGAAGTGTCAATACCTATTTGAGATCCTGATTTCAGTTCTTTTTGTTGTATATCCAGAATTGGGATTTCTGGATCATATGGTAGTTTTTTTTTTTTTTTTTTTTTTTTTTTTTTTAATGTTTTGAGGAACTTTTATACTGGTTTTCATAATGGCTGCACCATTTTTTATTCTCAGCAACAATAGGCAAGGGTTTTAATTTCTCCAAATCCTCCACACAGTTATTATCTTTTGTTTTTTTTATAATAGACATCTTTTTTTTTTTTTTTTGAAGAGGTTTTCACTATAGGGCGCGTGCGCTTGCCAGACAGACAGAGAGAGACAGAGAGATAGAAAGCGAGAAATCACCCCCCAGGGGGGATGGTCATGCCACAATCCCTTCTCCTCTGTTCTCCTCTCGGGATCTTGGGCACACACGCACACGCGCCCGGCGTGAGTTTTAAGCCACCAGGTCCGGGACTCGAACCGTGGTCGACTACGTGGGAGTCCAGCAACATAGCCATTACGCTAACTGCTGGTCCCTATAATAGACATCTTAATAAGTATGATAGCTCACTGTGGTTTTGATTTGCATTTCCTGACGATTAATAATGTTATGTATCTTTTTACCATCATATGCATTAGCCATTTATGTATGTTTTTTAGGGAAATGTGTATTTAAAATCTTTGCCTGTTTTTTAAAGAAGTTTTTTTTTTTTCTTTTGACTTGTTTGAATTCTTTATATATTTTGGATATTTACTGATTATCAGATATATGAGTAACAAACATTTTTTTCCCATTTCATAGGTTGTTTGTTTTTTTTTTTTTACTTCGTTCACCGTTTCCTTTACTATGAAGAAGACTTTAAGTTTTATGTAGTCTCATATATCTGTTTTCCTTATGTTGCTTTTTTTTTTTTTTTTTTTTTTTTTGAGAGGTTTTTGCTATAGGGTGCATGTGCTCTCAGGAAAGACAGAGAGACAGAAAGCGAGAAATCACCCCCTGGGGAGATGGCCACACTGCAGTCCCTTTTCCTCCATTCTTTTCTTGGCATCTTGGGCAAGCACATACACGTGCCCTGCATGAGTTTAAGCCACCAGGTCCAGGACTCGAACCACAGTCAACTACATGGGAGTCCAGCGACATAGCCATTACGCTAACTGCTGGTCCTTCTTTGTGACATATCTAAGAAATCATAGCCAAGACCAATGCCATGAATCTTTTCCTTTTTGTTTTATGAAGTTTTATATTTTAAGGTCTTCCATTTAAATCTTCAATTTATTTTGACTTTATTTTTGCATATAGTATGGGATAAGGGTCCAATTTTATTCTTTTGCATGTATACGGTCAGTTTTCCCAGTGCCATTTACTGAAAAAATTATCATTTTTCCCATTGTGCATTTTTGACACCACAGTCAAGAATCAGTTTACTATATAAATGTGGATTTATTTCTGGGCTCTCTAGTCTGCTTCCTTAGTCTTTGTGTCTATTTTTCTTTTTTTTGGAGAGGTTTTTGCTATAGGGCACATGCGCTCGCCAGACAGACAGAGACAGACAGAGAGACAGAAAGCGAGAAATCACCCCCCGGGGGGGGATGGCCACGCCGCAATCCCTTCTCCTCCATTCTCTTCCTGGGATCTTGGGCATGCACGCACACGCACCCGGGGTGAGTTTTAAGCCACCGGGTCCGGGACGCGAACTGTGGTCGACTACGTGGGAGTCCAGCGACATAGCCATCATGCTAACTTCTGGTCCCCTTTTTTATTTCTTTTCTTTTCTCTTTTTTTTTTTTTTCTTGCCTTCGTGTCTATTTTTGTACTATACCATATACCATACTGGTTTAATTACTGTAGCTTTGTAATATATTTTGAAATCAGGAAGTGTGATTAATCCAGCTTCGTTATTCTTTCTCAAGATTTCTTTAGCTATGCAGGCATTTTTGTGTTTTTTAAATTAATTTTAGGCTGGATTTTTTTTATTTATGTAAAGCATATTATTTAGATTTTTCAAAAAAAAAAACTTTTAATTTCCAGAGAGTGCATGTCCGAGAGAGAGAGAGAGAGAGAGAGAGAGGGAGAGAGAGAAAGCACCCCAAGTAGGGCATAGTCATGCCATTATCTTTTTTCTCCCATTTCTTTAATCCATCAAGATTTGGGGTACACACATACACACACACTCCTGGCTCAAAAAAATTATATAAAATCCAGATGTTTTCCATTAAAACTGCCTTCAATATTAACATGGAAAAGTATACAGGAATAGTGACAGAAAAATTGAAAAGTACAATAAGGAAAGTCTTGTATTACTAAGGCTAATGTTATATAACAAAAATGAAATGAGTAGAAATTAGGGTTGCAAAAAATGTTAGAATATCCCTGGAGAGCAAGGCAAAGTTTTTTTTTCCTGAATATAAATAAGAAAATCATTCATTTCTATTGTGCTAAACAAATATTACATGCCATCGGGCGGGGGGGGGGACTTCAGAATTCTATACCAAAATAAATTTTTAATTTCATTTTCCATGAACTTTTTGAAGTACCCTTGTATTTTCAAGGATGTTAGCCTGTGGTTTTCTTATAGTGTTTTTGTCTGGCTTTATATCAGGGTAATGCCGACATCATAAAATGAGTTTAGAAGTGCTCCCTATACTCCAGTTTTTTTTTAAAGAGTTTAAAAATGATTGTTGTTAATTTTTCTTTAGAGATTACCAGTGAAACTATCTGGTCCTGGGACTTTCTTTTTTGGGAGGTTTTTGATTACTAATTCAGTCTCATTTATTATATCTCTTCAGATTTTCCAATTCAATCCTGGTAGGTTGTGTATTTCTAGGAATGTAACCAGTTCTTTTCTACTATCCAATTTGTTGATATATAATCATTCATAGCAGTTGGTTATGATACTTTTTATTTCTGTGGCACCAGTTCCAGTGTCTCTTCTTTAATTTCTGATTTTATTTGAGTCCTTACTCTTGTTTTCTTATTCTAACTAAGGATTTGTCAATTTTATCTTTTCAAAAATCCAATTTTTGGGCCAGACAGTGGCACAGTGGTAAAACACGATACTCTGTGATGCTAACCTACATGTGAATTTGATTTACATCCAGAGACTTCCCTAAGTATGCTGAACATGCTCATCCCCTTCATTTGAGGCTGGGGTTAAAATACCATGTCATTGTTGTCTCTGTGTCTCTGTCTGTCTTTTTTGCTCATGGAAAAATAAATGAATAAACTTCCAAAACATTTTTTAAAAATCGCCCCCGCGGGCCGTGGCTGGGATCTGCCCCGCGTGCCGCAACCGCTGATGGCCGTCTCTGCTTTCCTGAGCCCGTTCCTGAAACTGTGTTCCATGGAGATTCACCTACATTTGCGGGGCTGCACGAGACCCACCCTTGGTCCAGCCCTGAGTGCAGTCTACGTTTCCTATTGTTGGGAACTTTATGATCTGATAATTGGAAAAAAAAATCATGTTTATCATAAAAAATAATTGGAATAATAATAATAATGATTGGGGGAAACATAGGAAAGATATTGAATGTTGAAGCGGGGAGATTGATGTCTCTGTACTGACTGACATGCATGGCATTCCCTTTTGAAAAAGCAATGTAATACACTGTAAAGTTGTATGTAATTCAATGTAATAAAAAAATAGATAATAAAAAAAAATCCATTTTTTCTATTTTTTTCCTATTGTCTTTCTATTCTCTTTTTCATTTATTATGACTCTCATCTTTATTATTTCTAATATGAATTTCTAGTTCCATTCCATTGTGGTCAGAAAAAATAATTAGTAGGGCTCCAGTCTTAAATTTGTTAACACTTCTTTTGTGACTTAATGTGATCTACCATGAAGAATGATTTATGTGTGTTTGAGAGAATGTGTATTCTGCTGCTATTGGTTGAAATGTTTTCTATATGTCTATTAGGTACATTTTCTCTATAATGTTGTTAAAGTTCACTGTTTCCTCATTGATTTTCTGTCTTTCCATTATGGAAAGTAGGGTATTGAATTCCCCTACTCCTACTATACTGCTGTCTATTTCTCTCTTTGGATTTTTCAGTGTTTATGTACATGGGGATTTCAAAAAGTTTATGAAAAAAATAGAATTAACTACATGTTTATTTTGGTTCAAAATATTTGAAATCTATATGTGCTTTTTTCATAATTCACCTTTTCCATGAATCTTTTGAAGACCTATTGTATAAGGACATTTTTGTTATTTAGACACTCCGGTAATTGGTGCATGTATATATTTATCATTTTTACATTTTGGTGATGAATTTACACTTTAATTATTTCATAATGATCTTTGTCTCTCATGACAGTTTTTGACTTAAAAGTCTACTTTGTCTTATATCACCACTTGTACACTTTTTTTGTTATCATTTGTGTAGAATTTTTTTTCTATTCCTTTCTTTTCAGGCGATTTGTGTCCTTTAATCTAAGTACACTCTTATAGGTAGCACATAGTTATCCATTTACAACCACCCTCTGTCTTTTGACTTGGCAGTTTAATTTATTTTCATTTGAAGTAATTATTGATATGGAAGGATTTACTGTTTCTCTTTTTCTAAATTGTTTGCTGTCTTGAAGTTTTCTTAGCCCTCTTTTTCTCTCTTTCTGTCTTCCTTTGTGATTTGTTGATTCTTTTTTGTAACGATATGCTTTGATTCACTTTTTCTTTTGTGTGTTTTTCGTAGTTGTTTTCTTTATGGTTACCATGAGACTTACATAGAACATCTTATAGTAGTCTATATTGAGCTGATAACAGCTTAACTTTAATCACATACAAAAACTCTCCACTTTTACTTCTCCCTCCCCAAACTTTATATTATTGTTATGACAATTTCTATCTTTTTATATTGTGTATTTGCTTAAGAATTTGTGTAGTTATGTTAGGTGGAGGAAATATGAGATTCATGTCTTCCCTTCACAGCAAAGAATTGAAGTACAAGGAGATAAGCTGAGTATAGGGTTTATTGGGGGAGATAGAGATAAATTCCACAGATGGAACAGGTCATTGCCAAGGCAAACAGCCCTATCTCCTTCCCAGGGTCCCCTTTGATCCTGTTTTAGACCCTTTGTTTATCTGAAACATGTGCCCTTAGCGCTTTTTCAGTTTGATAATTCTCATTTTTTGCAGATCTCATGCTTCAGGGAATTGTTTTGAATCACCAAATACAGATGACCATATTGTCCCTCCTTAAACTTTCCTTGAGCTCCAGGCTAGTTTCCTGATCTATAGCTGCCTAACTAAGCTTATCATCCCTACCAACTCCTGACAGTTATAATTATTCTTCATATTTTTGTCTTTTAACTTTTATAGTACAATTAAAATGGATTTACAAACCATCATTATATTATTAAAATGATCTGTATTTATCTATATAACTACCTTTGCCAGTGAGTTTTATATGTTCATAACTTTTCGTATTGCTATTTGGCATCCTTTCTTTTCAACTTGAAGAACTCCCTTTAGCACCATGTCTAGTGGTAATAAACTCCCTTAGCGTTTGTTTATCTGAGAAAGTCTCTCCTTCATTTTTGAAGGGTGGTTTTGCCAGTTATAATATACTTGTTGGGCAGATTTTTTTTTCTCAGCACTTTGAATATTATCATCCTATTGCCTTATTGCATGCAAAATTTGGGCTAAGAAATATACTGATAATTTTATGGGGACTCTTTTGTACATAAGTGACTTTTCTCTTGCTGCTTTTGAAATTGTCTTTCATGAGCTAGCCCTGTAACCTAGTAGTGAAGGGAGCCAGGTCCCATATGGTTGAATGCAGTTCAAATCCTGGCCTCAGTGACTTGAAAGACACACTGGATGCATGTGAGTTGATGCCCAGGGTCCCAAGAGGATGTAGAGATGGAGAAGAAAGGATTGTGGTGTGCTCATGCCCCACTGGGGGGTGCTTTCTCTTTCTCTCTCTCTCTCTCTCTTTCTCTTTCTCTCTCTGGGGTGCACACTTGCCCTCTGGCAATTAGAAAATGAAACAAAAAAGTTTCCTTTGATTTTTGGACCATTTTATTATAAATGTATTTCAATGTTGATTTCTCTGTTTTTTCCCCCCCCCCTATTATTTAGAATCCTTTGGGCTTTATGAATCTAGTTGTTTATTTTCCTCGGATTTGGAATTCATTTTTATTATTTCATTTAGTAAACTTTTTTGGCCTTTTTAAAAAAGTTATTTTTTTTCTATGAGATAAAGAGACAAAGAAAAGAAAAATAGTCGCTCCAACATGATCTACCCCCAGTCTCACCCAGCCCAGACCTGGGGAATGCATACCCATGACCAAGTATGTAAAAGAAGTCTCAAGACATGAACCCAGGACCTTCCCATTTGAATCCAGTTGTGTTACTGCTGCTCCACCCCTGGCCCTTATATAGTCCTTTATTTTTCTTCCTTTAAGATGATCATAATGAGTATATTGTTCTGCTTCATAATGTCCAGTAAGTACCTTAGACTTTCTTCACTCTTTTTTTTTTCCATTGTTTTCTTGTCATTCCTTGGATTAGATCATTTAAATGCTTTTTCTGATTTTTTTTTTTTTTGCTTGATAAAGTCTGCTGTTTAATCCCTTTGGTAAATTTTTCAATTCACTCATTGTATTCTTGAGCTCTAGAATTTCTGTTATTATTATTTTTGTTATTTCTGCTTCTTTGTCGATATTCTCATTTGGTTCCTGAACCATTTTACTAATATTCTTTCTTTCTTTCTTTATTATTATTTTTTTTTTTTTGGAGAGGTTTTTGCTACAGGGCGCGTGCGCTCGCCAGACAGACAGAGAGAGACAGAGAGACAGAAAGCGAGAAATCACCCCCCGGGGGGATGGTCACGCCACAATCCCTTCTCCTCCATTCTCCTCTTGGGATCTTGGGCACGCACGCACACGCACCCGGCGTGAGTTTTAAGCCACCGGGTCCGGGACGCGAACCGCAGTTGACCACGTGGGAGTCCAGCGACATATCCATTACGCTAACTGCTGGTTCCCAATATTCTTTAGTATCTATATGTGTTATCTTGTTTAGTATCTATATGTATTCTCTTGTGACTAATTGAGCCTTCTTAAAAATGATTATTTTGGATTATTTGTCAAGCAATTCATATTTCTCTATTGTAGTTACTGAATAGTGGATTTTTTTTTCTTTTGGATTGTGTAAAGTTTCTCTGATTCTGTGTGTTCCTTGTAGCTTTGCATTAATGTCTGTACATTTGACCAACAGACATTTTCGCAATCTTTGTGGACTAACTTAGAGAAAGAGCTTAACTAATCAGTTAGTCTAGATATTTTGTGAGACTCTTCAATCCTTTCTATGAATGTATGGATGAAGACTTATTATTAAAGGAATTTACTGGCTTCATCTTTTTCGGTAGCCTGTAATCTTTTGTTCTCTCTGGTGTTTGACTGCTTTACCATGGGCTTAGAACTCAGAGATGTGAGGCCAGTAGGTGGTGTGGTGGTTGAGGTGCTGGACTCCCACATGGCCGACCACGGTTCAAGTCCTGGACCTGGTGGCTTGCTTTCTCACTCTCTCTTTCTCTCTGCCTGTCTCTCTCTGGTCAAAATTGAAGAAGAATGATAATAAACGTAATTAAAAATAAATCTTTAAAAAAAAAAGAAGTCAGAGATGTGCTTTACTCTTCTCCCTCTTTCCCTGTGGAGAAGCTTTGAGTTCTCTACTCCCCATCTTTAGTTCTTAACTTTAGCACAAGCATTTAAGCCATGTCCATTCTGCCAGTTCTCCAGGTGAGGCAAGACAGAAACTGGACCTCAACGCAGTGCACTGAAAGGCTGGTACACCGCAGGCATGTCCCTTGTTTTTTCCTACTAAGGAAGAAATTACAGACCAAGATGATCTTTTTCAGTGCTGAACTGTGCTGGCTAGTGGGAGGGGACAGCATAGGTAAAGTGAACTTGTTTTTCTTACTTATTTCAATGTAGTTGTTCTTGGTTTTGTGTCCATCCAGAGTACTGCAACCAGTTACCTGTATTCTGATCTTCTCATAAATGTGCTTTGGTCTTTATGTCGTTAAATCGGTATTTCTGTTGGAGAACAAGGACTGGGGCTTCCCAGTTTACTGTTTTACTGATAACTACTAACTCTTATTTAAATAAAAAGTTTCCTTATTTAGGTGAGCAATATAATTAATGCAGGTTTATCTATACATTTCTCCTTGAATGACTAAATATTAAAACGTCATCTGGAATTCCCCTCCTACCCACTGCTAAAGCAAAAAAAAAAAAAAAAAATGTTTAAGTGGTACCCAGGTAACTCACAGGATTCCTATCAGGCAGTTTGTGAAGTAATGTAAAACCAAATTCTTCACATAGGCCATTGGTTGAAAAGATAACAGTCAGGAATTCCCAAGACTATTAAGTTTTATTAATGAATGTGATGGAAAATAAGATAATGGAATGTGATCAAAATGTATTCAAGGTAATGAGAGTGTAAGAAAGAGAGAGGTGATAAAAGTCTCTGAAAACATGCTTTCAAAGCAATGCTGTCATATATTAAATATACAGTTTGAACACTTTCTCCTATTTTCAAATGAATATCTAAACCAAGGTTACTGTTTTGTTTCATTTTATCCCTTCCCTTATACAATAATATCCATATGAATGATCTAGACCTAGAGAGTATGTTAAATGAATTATAGCTCACTCTATACTGTCAAACCATAGAAATGATAACAAAGATACTGAAATGAAACAAGCTCAGTGTTTCTAAAACAAACCAAAAAAATGCAAATATTCTTTTTTCATATTTAAAAACCTCAAAATTAAGAGATAAATACAACTTTCAGTTGTAGTTATTTTCAGTAATTAATCTGAAGAGTTTGAGCCCATTTAAGGTATGTTGGGCAGGAAAATAGTACTCTAAATATAGGTGTAACTGAATTCACTCAAATAAGAGGGAATCTTGTTAGATTTGCTGGCTAGAAAGAAGGCTAAGCATGAGTAGACTAAAGATGATGTGAGGAAGGGAGATAAGCTGAGCATGATCTCTTCTAAGTGTTATTGCCAGGGAAGAGAATTAGAGCCAAGTTTTAGGATCTGGCCAGGGCCCAGTAAGGTATTATCACTGAGAAGAAGCTGTGATATATGGTAATGACTCTTTAGAAAATAAAAAGTAGAGACAGAATGGAGCTGGCACTCCATCTCTGACCTTTGTTCTCTCTTCCTGCCTTCTTTCCCCTCACTGATTCTCAAATTTTTATAATCATCCACACTATCCTTCCCTTCCCTTCCCTTCCTTGACTCAGCCACTTTTCAGCCATGTTCTCTTTGTACCTTGCCATATTGTTTGTACCCTATCTTTTGCATTCTTGTAGTTGCTTAATATCATATAAAGGACTTCATGTATTTGCAAGGAAGACAGTCATGCTGAGATTTCCTTAGGTCATGTAGGGTTAAGGAATCACTGAGAAGAAATGTCACAGTGACTGCCCAGCCATGCCTCATCATAACTAGAATGTTCCAATTGCCACAGTGGCTCTGGCAGTTTGAAAGCAGTTCTGGAGACACAATTTCCACCCTGCTGGTAGTCATTGTTTAGGAGCAGATGTCTGTTGTGCTTGACTCCAGTTGTACCTTACTAATCTCTCTACTCTCAGGAATTGCCATTAAGTGACTCATCTGTATTTTATTTTTCTGTCCGGCTAATTCTTCTTTATGCTCCCTTAAAAATGAATTAACTCTTTGTCTTCCTTTCTACGTGAAGGTGTCTGCATATTCATGGCTTCTACTGCCATGTGGCTTTTAACATTCTCTCTTTCTTAACTTTGGCTGTTGCCTGACATTTATATCCCTTTCTGCATGTGTGTCATTATCCTTCAAGAAAGTTTTGATTCCTTTGGGTCAGAGCAGAGAGTTTCTGCTGGAGTTTGCTTGACTCTCTATCAATAGATTTCTTTGGTACCCGATTTACTGTGATTGAGTACATGTGATACCAAACATTATGACCTGTATATAAGATATCTCTTTAGAAGGGGACCGTTAGGTATCTCAGAAGAGGGCAGTGCAACTGACAAGCATCATGTACAGCATATTCTATATATCGAGGCATCATATCAGGGGACTGGCGGTATTAGATATTTACTTTGGGCATCTATCATTGGATCTAAGATGACATCATTTGTAAGATATATATTGGTTTATGTACAAGAAATAAATGCTGCCAATTAAACCACCACAAACCAATGATTGCTAGATGCATCCCAGTCTTATAGATGTTAAAAATGTGAAAAGAATGGGAGCCCCCAGGTGGCATGGTAGTTAAGGTGCTGGGCACTGCCACATGGCCAACCATGGCTTGAGTCCTCGACCTGGTGGCTTGCTTTCTCACTTTCCCTCTCTCTGTGTGTCTCTCTCTGGTTAAATTAAAGTAATTGAATGAATAAATAAAATTAAATAGTTCTTTTTAAAAATGTGCATTTAAAAAAATGAAGCATGGTGTCCATTGTGTGTACAAGATTGTCTTGAGCCTCAAATTGGGTCAAGTAAGCCCTCAGAGAAGGTCCCTGAAGAATTACTAAAAGAGGGTAAATGTTAAGGACTTGAAGTTGGGTTAATAATCTGGAAGGCTGGAGAGTAGTGTCTACAGATTAGACAGCCAGGTATCTATCTGTCGACAAGTAGAGAGGAGGTCAGTCACTAGTCCAGAGTATGGTTAAGAGTTCTGACAGTGATAACAGAAGGTGGATCCAAGTGGAGAAAGAAGTATTTACATATCGCTATAAATGAAGTGGATATATCAGGGAGTTCAGTTTCTTTTAACTCCTTCCTTATATTCTGGGATCAATTCAGCTGTGTTTTTTGTCTTCTAGAACACCTCCTTTTTTATTACTTGTACATTAAAGTACATCTGTGGATGTAGGGTTATTTATAAAGTAAATGCTGTATTATTCTTTTTTTTTTTTTGAGAGGTTTTGCTATAGGGTGCATGCACTTGCCAGAAAGACAGAGAGAGACAGAGAGACAGAAAGCAAGAAATCACCCCCCCAGAGGGAATGTCCACACTGCAATCCCTTCTCCTCCATTCTCCTCTCGGGATCTTAGGCATGTATGCACACATGCCCGGTGTGAGTTTAAGCCATTGGGTCCGGGACTCGAACCGCGGTTGAGTACATGGGAATCCAGCGACATAGCCATTACACTAACTGCTGGTCCCAATGCTGTATTTTTTATGAGGTACCTAAAATAATATGACCAGGAAGAGTGAAGTTCACAATTGTGACACGTTAATGAATAGTCTCTAGTTATTGACTTCTTTTTTGTTATTGGGTGGGTTAACATTAACTAGAGTCATCATTATGAATCAACATGTCCTTTTTTTCATCTCCACTATATTAATCGAACAAAGTCCCACAATAATATGATTAGTGTGGAAGAAAATCCTTACTAAAGCCTTTCCCATCTTGCTTTCCCACCAGTGCCAGATACAGTGGTTACCTATGGACACTACTCCCAGGTGATCTGTGCAGCATTCAAGGATCAGGTCCCTCTAGGTTTGTAGATAAGAGATGTGGAGCAGCTGTTTGTTAGGGTAACATTTCCCAGTGAGTTTCCACTGAACACTTACTTTATCAGATGTTGTTGCATATCTTATATGAAAAGTTTAGGTAAAATAAAGGGCTTTGAGAACTTTCTATGTAGCATATATAGATTTCTTGCAGAATCTTAGTCCTTACAGCTCAAAAATTCCACAGCTATTGCATCCTAACACAGCTAGTATGATTTTTAGATTGGTCTCTTAGGGCCCTTTCATTCTCTGAGACCCCAGAACCTACAATGACTAATCTTTTCCTATATCTTTTAAGATTACTATGGTGGGGCCAGCAGGTGCTGTGGTGATTAAGGAACTAGACTCTCACATAGCTGACTATATTTCAAATCCTGGGCCTGGTGGCTTGTTTTCTCACTTTCTCTCTCTCTCTCTCTCTCTCTCTCTGGCAAGTACATGTGCCCTGTAGCAAATTTAAAGTAATAATAATAAATAAAATTAAATAATTCTTAAAAAAAAATACGTTGGGCTAAGTTCAGCCTTACAGGGACTCCAGAGCAAACCTAGCCCAGGAGGACAGCAAAGTCCTAGTTGTATGTGTCATTGCATTAGACACTTAATGAGATTTTAAAAATTGTTTTTCTTTTATTCATGATAGAATACAAGCATGCATATGTGAGAGTGAAAGATTGGGGGAGAAAAGGAGGAGCAGCCTCCACACCATGGTCTCCTTCTTCCAGTCCTTCAGCTTATATGATCTTGGGCACTAGCATACGTGCCTGGCACATTTCAGGCTGACCAGACCATGGATTCAAAATGTGGTCACCATGTGGGATCTGATTTCTCTTGAGTAGCATGTCATCACTGTACCACAGGGCCAGCTCCCACAAAGAGAATATAAAGGGGCCAGTTTGGTTTCTGAGAGTAACCCAGACTTTCAGTTATGATGCGGTGAAGGAATTCAATGCTCCAACATTGTTCTTATAGCACACCTGAAAGGCCAGACTGATTATCCTGAATTTTACACTTCCTAAGAATGAGCTTAGTTTTGATAGTATAAATTTCTCTCTTCTATCACACAGTACTTTTCTATTCATTATTTCAGTTAATTAACCCTGTTATTAGAACTGAATTTCCACTTGCTATACCTATTCTAAACTAGCTTAATAATGTCTAGAAGTACACTCCAATTCCACAGCAGTTATCCCAGAATACACACACACACACACACACACATATATATATATATAACACACACACACACACACACACACACACACATATATATATATATATATATATATATATATATATATATATATATATATATATAATGGAGTAATAATAAAGTATCAAACAGTTTCCAGGCTGATTTAAATGACCCATATTGGTCTTTTGGTGATGTGTGTCTTAGTCCTTGCAGGTGCATTCCAGGGCTACTGGGACACGTGTTCTTCAATCCTCCTTTGCCACTTCACATGTGCCAAAGCCTTTTGAAATAGCCACCTTGTCTTTCCTTCTTGAATCTACTCTTTTATTCTGTTCCTTTACTTTTTTACTCCAACCTTCAATTTTCCACCCTCAATAAAGAAAACAACTAATGCATAGGTGATGCTATATTCTGTTGCTGTCTAAAGCTAGTTTAGAAGATACTGTCCCACCATGCCCCCTCCTCAAGTATAGCATTTGGAGTAAAAGTCATATCAATCTTTTTTAGCTGCATTTAGGTGAATGCACCCCAATGGCTTCATGCTTACTAATTTGTGTTCTCCTTTTATAGAAGTAGTCACATTGAAAGACCATTCATTGTACAAAGATATATACTGTTCTTTGGGGTCATGGATTTTCTAAATAGACTGAGAACAGTGGCTCAAAATCAGATTACTTTGAAAATACTTAATGACGATAAGACAGTGTGGAATGGGGGGGTGAAGAGGAGAGTATAGAGAGTGATAGCAAGAGAACACATAGAGAAGCATGACATTAGTAGGACACAGATATGGCTTATTACCTGTTGATGATGACATGTATAGTATTCTCAACTGGATTGGTCTGAGAAGTATTTCATGTTGGGTAAAGTCCTTTTACAAGCAAAATGAGAAATAGTGATTGACTGGTTAAAAAAATAATTGGAATAATAATGATGATGATTGAGGGAAAAAATGAAAAGATATTGAATGATGAAGTGGGGATTTTAATGTCTCTGTAGCGACTGACATGCATGGCATTCCCTTTTGAAAAAGCAATGTAATGCACTGTAAAGTTATATGCGATTCAATGTAATATAAACAAGATTATGATGATAATAAATTTAAAAATAAAATAATAAATAATTTTTTTAAAAAAATCAGATTACCTGAAAGTCTAGAAGGAAAAGCAATTAAATCACCTCATCCAACCTCTATTCAAAAGCATTTTGTAATTTTAAGGTTTTAGAATTTCTAGAGATAATTAGTAGGCAATAGTGGCCTAAAAAAGCTGAACGTTCTGGAGAATTATAAGCTGTATAATTTTCTTTAGCTTATACCTAAAAGTTCAGAAAACATATACTGGCATTATTTTTAAAAGACAAACATGTTAGGGAGTTTGTCTTAACAAAGTGAAATGTAGCAAAGTAAAGAATAAGGGGGCCAGTGCATGGCACGATGGTTAAGGCAGCTGAAACCCACATGGCTGACAACGTGGTTGAAGTTCTAAACCTGGAGGCTTCAAGGACATATCAGGTGTGTGTGTGTGTGTGTGTGTGTGTGTGCCACAAATGCTAAAAGGAGAGAGAGAGAGAGATGGAGGACAAGGGATTGCATCATGACCATCCCCCATGGAGGGATGTTTTCTCATCCCCCTTCCCCCACTGCCATCTCCCTCTATGGACACACATACCCTCTAGCAAAATTGGAAAAAAAATAGTGAAGAATATGGCCTTTTTTTTCTTAGTATATACTGATATGTTTCTATATATTTGGAAGACCATAATTTATTCTTAAAAATTAAATCTGTACTTAGAACTGCCTTCTATTTATTTATATGTTGTTGTGTGATAGAAGGTTTTTTAAGACAGCAATAGAAATATTTTTCTCTTTTAATAAATGTGGGCTTTTTAAATAATTATTTTAGTTCAACTTTTCACCTCTTATAAATATGTAGAACTCAAATCTTTTCTTCATTTTCTTATTTTAAGTATAACTCCCAAATATGTCAGTTTTGTATTGAAAAGAATGAATTCATGAAGTTGCTTTCTTCGCAGCATGAGGGGCTAACAGCTAGAATAAAAATAATCAACCTAATATTTCTTTTTGCTGGAAAATAATTATGAGAATATTACACGGAGGAAGCCATGCTTAAAATAAAGGCTTCATATTGCATTTAAAACTCAAGTGGGACTTTCAAGTATTCTGTTTAGTAGAATAATATATTGATGAACCCTAGGAGAACTAATTATGTTGTTTCACATGAATTACAAATGCATCATTTAGTTGCATTATAGTCTTACATATGTCCTTTACAATTAATCATCATTAAATGCTAGAAATGTAAAATTCGAGATTCTAAGAAAGCACACTTCTTAAACTAAGTGGTCCACAAACATATCAGTATTTTAATTTGAGGTCTATACTAGATCTATAGATTTTATTTTTCTTTTTTTCAAGATTGGTATATGAATCTGAGAACTTATTTTAATAGAAATCCCTCATGGAAATCCTTTTGTTAATGACAAGCATAAGTTGTGATGATAATTTTTATTGCACCACTTGAAACTTACTTCTGGAGTTTGAGCAACAGAAATGTATTATTAGAACTTTTCATTACTTTTGTAGCTGCCTTTTCAAATATGTCTCCAAAAGTCATGGCTTTTTAAGCCTTTGACTCCAAAAGGCACAATTTCGAGTAAGAACTGAAATTCTAGCAACACAAGTAGCGCACCAGTAAGTAGATTGAGTCCTAGCAGTGAGTTTTAGTGAATTATTTAGGAAGTGAACATTGATTCCCTTATGAGTCAGTCCAGTCTCTTTCTGAAAATAGTGCTGTTCCCATTAGCCCTGCCATTTCACAGGAAAATATTATATCCCAAAGAACTGGATATTATTTGTAGCTAAAGAAGTAGAAATCATGGAGGATGAATAGTTTAGGTTATAAATGTGACAAATTTGTATACTATAAACATTTATGGACAGAAAATGCTGTGAAATATTACAGCACAAAGTAGAAGGAGTATTTATTAACTGCTACTAACTTCCAGGCACTGTATTAAGTGCTGGAGATACTGAAATGAATAAGAAATGGTCCCTTTCCTCAGGAAAAACTCTGAAACGCTGACAGTGAAGGAATCACAGTGAGTTGACATATTATGGACTAAATAGACCTACTCTGAGCCTGAAGTCTATTAGGCAACATCTACATCTATTTGAACTGTCTTTCCTAGCTATTACCCTTTGTAACTGTTATCAAAATTAAAGATGGGGAACAGTGGAACTGGAAGGGCTCTTTGAAATCATCTAGTTCAAATGCTTCATTTTTTAAAAGAGCAAAACCAGGCCCAGAAAGGGTGGTTTATTCCAGATCACACAGTGAACTAATGACAGTGGGGTCTAGAACTCAGGCCTCTTGATCCTCAGACCAGTATTTCAAGTGCGGATAACACAACCTTTTTCTTTTTCTTTTTTTCTCCAACTTGTCAGAGTGCACATGTGCTTATGAGAGAGAGAGAGAGGAGAGAGAGAAACCCTCCAGTGGGGTGTGATCACACCACAATCCTTTTTCCTCCCGTTCTACTTATCAGGACTTTGGGCATGCACGCATGTGTGCCTGGCAAAACACAAACCTTTTCTTTAAATTCTCTCCCCATTTACTTTAATGCTAAAAGCAATGAATAGTACAAGACATTGATGAGAAAGTGAAATTCTTTAAATGAAGGAAAGAAGCCCTAGATAAAATTGTTATGAGATCAATAAAGAAATTGAAGGACGGAGTGAAAAGTTAAGAGAAGATACGGAGCAAATACAGACCAGAGAGAAAATGAAGAGAAACCCAATGGCAAAAATGAGAGAGTCACAAAGAGAGAAGGACTAAAGTGTAATAATTATCTAATAACAATTATTTTTTTGAGAAAACACGCTAAAATGTCATAGTTCTAATTTTATGAATTCAATCTGCTTCAAAATACTTCTTTTTCAAAATAAATAGAATCAACTCTATTAGTTAGCCTCTTATTAAATGGCAGAACTCCCTATTACCCAGCACATTTGTACAAGGGGTCTTCATAAAGTTTGTGGAAAATTCATATTATGAAAAAATGTGCATGGATTTCAAAATTTCTTTGCACCAAAATAAACTCGTGCTTTAATTCCATTTTTCACATACTCTTTGAAGTCCCCTCATACAGCTGCAGCACAGTGATGACTGATGTGTCTAATGATGATCCTGAGGCAGTGCAGTGCCCCAAAGCATCTTTTTGAACCATCAAAAATTATTTCTATTATACTCAGCCTAGTTTCATTGTGAGCTATGTTTTATATTTAAATTCTTGGAAAATGAGGTGTATGTTTATGATAATATATCTGGCAATTATCTATGAGTATGTCTAAGTTTATCACTGTGCTTCATACCTCAGCTAGGCCACACAGTAGAGATTTCACTGTAATGAGAGAGGTCCTGCATTGTTGTCCTACTTGTCTTCCCAGATGTTTCCTTTTTTAGGCCTTTTGGAATTGCTGAGTCTTCTTTCTCCTTTTCTAGTGAAATATAGAATATATATTCTGCCCTACTTCTAGGCTGCAATGCCCAATATTTGACCATCTCAATCCAGTGATGCTTTAAAAAATCTGTTATGTAGATTATTTTTCTTTCTGCTGCCCTACAAGTCTTTTTTGTACTATAGGAAAGGAAGATTGTGATAATGTCACAGGCTCTCAAATGTCCTTTTCATGTAAGTCAGCTGCCAAGCAAGCATCCTAGATCTGTTTTCTAGCATCCATATAAATGTCTGTGATAAATAAGTCATTGCTCACTGGAGCTGCCTTTGTGAAGCAGATCTTGCACTTACTGTTTCTTTCACATGCACAGTGACAGCAGTCAACCTAATTGACTATTACTTGGTCAGTTTCTGTGTCAGAAGTGATGCCAGGTAAAATAGAAAGGAGAAATCCAAATTTAATGCATTGCTGTTTAAACCCAGAAAGATTTAGAAATAGAAATACTACACAAATTGAGGGTTTTGGGGGATTAGTGTCCCCATATGTTAAACTTGAGGCAACCACATTCCTTCTTACAACCTAGGCTGGATTCTTATGTGATTCTGTAAGAGTGAATCATTAATGGACACATTGACATGATATAAAATGTCGCATGACGGTAATAAACATAGGTCAGTAAAGGCTACATGGCTGTAATAAACATTGGTCAGAATTGTGATTCAATTAGTCAAATGCATGGAAACTCTTTGCATATGTTGTCTTTCCTAATTGGAAATCTACAGGATAGAGTGCCAAATGGTCATCCTTACCACTTCAAATATGAATGGACAATTAACATCTTTAACTGTACTACAAATATACATTGCGATTAAAGAGTTTGTGATGCCTACATTGCAGAGCAGACCTCCTCTTATGTGACTGATGCTGCCCTTTCTTTTCTGTGTCATGTCCGCTTTGGAATCATCATCATTATGGGTATGACACCAATCATGTTAGGCCATGCTACTGACAACAGTGACTTTCAACAAGGAGAAGTAACCAGAGAAAGGGCATCCATCATGATGTAACGGGGAAAATTCCAAGACTGAGAAGCCACGTTAGCAAAAACAGCTGCTATAAGCAAGGAGCCATTTCAGTAGGAATGCAAACATCCTACCTTGTGCAGATTCGTCTTGGATTGAGGGAAAACAAGAATTGAACAACCTCTTCTGTGCAAATGAGCATCCTGGAATTTGTGGTAATGGAGCCAATAGCCTCATTGCATTTTGAATCCATTTGGATGTCATGTAAAGAATGAACATATGCAGTACTTAATAAAGAAAGGTCAATTCTGCCATAGTGATCACTGAAGCATAATGCAGCAAATGAGGTAGGGCTTTTTTTTTTTAGCTCATCAATCCTAGAACATTCCAACTTTTCTTTTTAGTAAGTTGTGAGTTTTTTTTTTTTAAATCTCCGACATCTGTTATAACATAAATGAACAGCAGTTTAAAGCCAACTCCACACCTGTACTGACATATTAGAAATGTCAAATAATTTGTATAAAAATGTGCTGAGGTACATTTTCTCTAACAGGGTCTCTGGTTTGCCACTGTCTTTCTTATTTATCAGACTCTCTTTTCTTTTATTATACCAAAGGGCATGTGTGCACATGAAAGAGAAAGGGAGAGAAAGCAAGAAAGAGAGCACCCACCAATCAGGCCTCATCATGCTGCAATGCTTCTTCTTCCAAGTCTTTATCCTGTCAGGATTCTTGGCACACATGCATGTACCTAGCATGTGCGCTCTGGAGTCTGGGACTAAAACCGTGATCAGCCATGTAGGATCCAGATTCCTCTGCACAGTGCTTTACTGCTATACTACAGGGCTAGCCCTATTTATAACTCTTAATAAATTGAAGAGTCAATGTGGCTATGTATGTGTATCTATCAGTTTTCTCTTATTTTTTGGATTGCAGTGCTTTGATTATACAGTCACCCCTTGGTATCAGCAGGGAATTGGTTCCAGGAACCTCCCATGGATATTAAAATCAGTGGATATTCCAGTCCCTTATATAAAATGGTGCAATATTTGCATATAAACTGCATGCATCCTTTCGTATTCTTTTATTTTATACATTCAATCACTGCACTTCTTTTTTTTTTTCTTTTTCATTTTTTTTTAAGAGATTTTTTCTAAAGGGCACGTGCACTCGCCAGAAAGACAGAGAGAGACAGAAAGTGAGAAATCAGCCCCCAGGGGAGATGGCCATGCCACAATCCCTTCTCCTCCATTCTCCTCTTGAAACTTTGGGCATGCACACACACGTGCCCGACGGGAGTTTAAGCCACTGGGTCTGGGACTAGAACTGCAGTTAACTACATGGGAGTCCAGCAACATAGCCATTAAGCCAACTGCTGGTCCCTCAGTCACTGCACTTTGCCATTACTTGTGAAATGAATTTTTCCAACATAAATACACTACATACTAGTCTAGTAAAAGATATTATCATACATACTATCAACAGACAATTCTCCATTTTTGTGTCCCTTAAATGTCTTGTCTCTCAATTTTTCTCCTTGATTTCTTTCCTCTCACTGTTTCCCTTTGACCCTCCTTCCACATTGTCTCCAGGATCCACAAGGTTCTCCATGCTTATATATCCTCCAATCTTTTGGTTTCCACCATAGAGTATGAACATTCGGTATATATTAAATGGGGACATACAGTATCTCTCATAGTCTTCACTCAGCAGTAAATCCCATATTTGTCCACTTTCTATCAAATGCTAGGGTCTTGTTTTTTATGACTGAATAATATTCCATAGTGTATATGTGCCATACTTTTTCAATCCATTCATCTGTTTGTGGTCATTTGGGTTCATTCCATGACTTAGCAATTGTGAATAATGCTGCAATAAACATGGATGTGCAAGCACTTTTCTGATTGAGCGTTTTCCTATCCTTTGGGTGGATACCCAGGAGTGGAATTGCTGGATCATATGGTAGTTTTATTTGTAGGGTCTTTGAGGAACAGCTTATTTATAGTATCTAATACAATGTATATGCTATGTAAATAGTTGTTACACTATACCATGTAGAAAATAATAAGAAAAATTTGTGAGAAAACTAAAAGAATATGAAAGGATGTGTGTAGGTTGTTTACTACAGATGTAACCAACTTTTTTCTAATATTTTAAATTCATAGTTGAATCTACATATGCAGAAACCATACAGAGGTCTGACTAGTTAACAACCTGCTTTGCATGAGTTTCATAACTACAATAGTTTGTTTACCTCATAGCATTAATGATGACTTTTTAAAATTTATTTATTTCATGAGAGAATAAGAGAGACAAGCACCCTCAACAGGATCCTTCTAGCACAATCTACCCTGTCTCATCCAGCTTGGCTCATGGGTACATACACACATGCCTGGCGTGCACAGGGAGGTTTAAGGTTGAGACCTCAGTACCTTCCCATGTGTATCCAGTTGAATTACCACTATGTAAACTACCTGGCCCCAATAGTGGCATTTGTATGTTATCAAAACCAGACCACTGAATTAATCATTTTTATCCAAAGAAGAATAGCTTTCTTGATTTTCAGCATCTTTCTGGCCATCCAGTAAGATATTTTTTCTGATGGTGAAATAGGAGGAAGTAAAAGTATAATCTTAATATGTACCATAACTCTTTCTTGATTTCTTGACAGTTCCTGAGAGGTGTAGAAATGACAACTTATTTATTGCCTCTCTAATAAGTCATTACAACTGATTTCCACCTAGAACTCATTTGAACTCTTTTTCATTGAAATTTTTGTCTCAAGCCAGCCAGGTGGCATGGAGGTTAATGAAGCTGGATCCCACGTGGCCAACTGCATGGTTCAAATCCCAGAACTGGCAGCTTGAAAACACTCAGGACAATGTGCGTGTGTCCCCAACTCCTGAGAGCAGAATGGAAGAGAAGGGACTGCGTTGTGCCCATACCCCCGGGGAATGATTTCTCACTTTCCTGCATCTCTCTCTGTCTCTTTTTCTGTGTCTCTCTCCAGTAAGCATGCCTGCCTTATAGTAAAGCTTAAAAAAAATAAAGTTGTGGTGTCCAAGACTCAGTTCACATGCCATGTTCTTTGGTCACTCCAACATTCTTGTTCTTTTTCTCTTTTTTTTTTTTTTTTTGTCTTTTAAAAGGTTTTTGCCTTAAGGCACATGCACTGCCAGAGAGACAGAGACAGTGAGAGGGAAAGTAAGAAATCACCCCCCAGGGATGATGACCAGTCAGTCTGCAATCCCTTCTTCATTCTCCTCCTCTTGGATATGCACGCATAGGTGCCCGGCCTGATTTTGAAGACACTGAACTGGCAGCCATGTGGGAGTACAGTGGCAGAACTGCTGTGCCATCTGCTGGCCCCCCAACTTTCATCCTGTGAGTCTGCTACCCTGACTAGCATTAGCTCTCTATATAGTTTGTCTACTTGTCTCCTTTTCTTACTCATTATTCTTGGAGGACTTTAACCATGCTATCCTTGTTGTTTCCACATTGTTTATATGTTATAGAAACTGATTCCATTCATTCGCTGAATACATTTATTCATTTTTAAACAAATATGCAGGGATTCATTGAGCTCTTACTAACTAGGCAATAATAATCTGGATCACAGGTTGGCAAACTATGACTAGTGGCCCAAATCCAGCCTACAGACAAGAGCTAAGAATGTTGTTTATGTCTGTAAAGAGTTATAAGAACAAATAAATGAGGAATACAGTGCAGAGTCCATATGTGGCCTATGGAGCCTAAAATATTCCCCTTCTAGCCCTTTACAAAGAAAAGATTGTTGTCTTTTACAAACAAGATAGTTTTAGATACTGGGGATAGATCAATGAACAAAACCAACAACAACAAAAAATCCCTATCTTCAGGGAGCCTAAATTCTATTTATACAGCTATTTTACACAGAATAGGTATCTATCTTTACACAGAATGGGTATTTATCTTTGTTATCTCCAAAATACTTACACATAGTACATACTCAGTGAATGTTTGTGAAATGAATGAATGAAACAGAAATAGAAATTATCATCCAATATCACATAATGTGTACAAACATTTCTATGTAATGTGATAAAATGTTGTATTTTTAAAAATATTTATATAAAGAATTTTCCCTGGATAGTTTTTGTTGTTGTTTTGGTTTTTTTTTGTTTTGTCTTGGTTTTTGGTGTTTTGTTTTGTTTTGTTTTGCCATATGGTGCATGTGGTCAAGGGAGGGAGGGAGCGGGGGGGAGAGAGAGAGGGAGAGAGAGGGAGAGAGAGAGAGAGAGAGAAGGCACTCACCAATAGGGCATGGTCATGCTGCAGTCCTTTCTCCTGAATTTCTGTCAGGATTTGGGAAATACACATGTATGAACCTGGCATGTTTATCAGACCACCAGGGCTGGGATTCAAACCATGGTCAGCCATGTGAGGCCTGGCTCTCAATGCACAGTGCTTAGCCACTGTGCTACATGTCCTGGCCTTTCTAGATAATTTTTAGAGAAAAAAACCACAAGCACTACTTACTTGCGAAGACAGTTTATTCTGGTACTTAATAGTACTTTCTCATCTTAATGTAACTTTTATTCATGATGAGGTCCTGATTACCCAGCCTCTTTATGAGAAGTAAGTATAATTATATTTGATTCTGAAAGCTTTCTAAAATGGTGATTGTTTCATAAGAGATCATTTTATACATGTGATAGTTAAAACAGTCAGTTAGTCTTTCAGGGACTTTCCATCCTGGAGTTTTCCCAAGTTTGTGTTGGTGGAGAACTTGAGTTCAGATGAAACCATTTTACTCCACAGTTGAAAAGACAGTCTTTACCATTAGACTCAGCATTGACAAATGCTGAGTTTAGCATCTTTTCATAAAGTCAGGCTATACAAGGGGTCTTCAAAAAGTTCATTGGAGATGCATACTGTGGAAAGAAACATGCATGTATCTCAAAATTTTTTGCACCGAAGTCAACTTGTACTTTAATTACACTGTCCATGACCTTTTCTGAAGTCCCCTCCCACATACACTTAATTTCCCATCAGAGGACATAGCCCTTTGAAACCAGTGGTAGAATACTGGGGATAGGTTGGAGAGTATTAAGAGGTGAGTAGAAGGGAAGAAAGGGCAAATAGAAAGGAAACTTGCTGTGGAAAATGTGGTATTTTTAGAGCCAACAGGTTGTGATGGTGGTAAAGAGGATTATGCAACCCTCCCTCTTTTTTTTTTTTTTTTTTTTAACTGGAGGGCATGTGCACTATGCAGAGAAAGACAAAGAGAGGGAGAGCTAAAGCAGTGTTGTGGGAAATGGTTACACCACAATCATTTCTCCTCCATCTCTCTCTCTCTTATGGATTTTGGGCATGCATACATGCACACACACACACACACACACACACACACATGCTATGTTTCTCAAGTTACCAGGTCCAGACTTAAACGACATGGTTGGTCATGTGGAATCTGGCTGTCTTAATCCCCAAGGCATGGAGCTGGCCCATACAACTCCTTTCTCTCACTCCTGAGTGGCAAAGTTCTCCGCTCAGTGTAGTTTCTCCATCCCGGTGCCACCACCTGAATCAGTTATTGGTTGTAACACCCACCTCTTCCCACCCCAATTGTCATTGCCACCAAGTAATTTCCAATACTCTCTTCTATCTTTTAAAATTAGAAGTAGATGAGATGCATGATCTAAAAAAAATCGTGACTTTTTATTTAAATATTTATTTTCACTGGGCTTTTATTCTGAACTGTCCTTACTCCTAGGGTCCTATATGTTTTCTCTCAGATACCATACTCCTGTTGATCTGAATACTTTGCTTTATTAAAAAACTGCTCCATCCTCATTTTTTGCATAGATATAGGGTTGATAAAATGAGGGCTTAAAATGGAGTAACAGAGAATCTTAATTATAAGGGAAGGAAATTGAAACATACTAATGTATGTACTGATTTACTTTCAGTTTCTTGACCTTTGTCACGACTAATGAGATTACATATCTAGCATTGAGAATGAATACAAATTTTAATAAACCTGCCTAATTTACATTGTTAGGAATTTTGCAAGACGGAAAGTTCTGCTCACAAACCTGCATGTACTGTCTCTCTAATTGTACTTACTGCACACCAGCTCACCCCATCTTTCGTATCTATTGTTAATGCATCTGAAGTCAGTATATTATGAAGTGACAAACATAGGAAGCTATGGTTTAATTCGCTGAATGTAGATAGCTCATCTCCATCAAAGTTTCAGAGAGGGCTAGAATGCTGGGTAATGATGAAAAAGCAACATTTGTTAAATCTAATTTAGGCACGAGGACTTGTTTCTGTACAAAGCAGTCTTTCATAATACCAGCTTGAATCTGTTTCCCTTATGTAGTATACAGGAAAAAAGTATCTTTTCTCCTCATAACTGGGCCCCTCTTAAAAGACAGGTCAACAAGAGGAAAGCATACAACTTTATTTTGTGTACATAAGTTTAATGTGACACAGAAGACTTCATAAACATACGAAGACCCAAAGAAATAGAGAGACCTCTATGTTTTTATGCATAGATTTGATGAAGTGGTAATTTATGGGGAAGTATGACTGGACAAAGTGGGTATGATCTATTGGTAATAAATAGGAGGAGATAGGTACAATAAGGGTCATTCATTCAGTTTCTTCTTAGTGTCCCTGTGTCTTCAGAGATAAGGATGTTATTTTCCTCTGGGTATATGGAGGGAACTTCTGGAATGAGAGGTTAAGGACCTGCTTCAGGAGAAAAGGACAAGGGGAAGATGAGAGTGACCTTCTTATTTTTGCTGTTTTTTTTCTTTCAAATGCCAAGATAGCAAATTGTGGGATAGCATGTCCTGAACAGCATCAGTAGCAGAGACTTCTCATTCTGGAAAAGTTCTAGATCATTGAATTCTACTTCTGAAAGATTATATGCATATACAGTATCTTCAAAAATTCACACAAAATGTATTTTATGAAAAAAACTATGCATGGATTTCAAAATTTTTTGCACCAATATAAATTTGTATTTTTTTTTTAGAGAGAGATTTTTACTATAGGACACATGCACTTGCTGGAGAGACAGAGAGAGATAGAAAGCGAGAAATCACACCCCAGGGGGATGGCCATGCTGCAATTCCTTCTTTTCCAGTCTCCTCTCAGGATTTTGGGCACACATGCACATACTCCTGATGTGAGTTTGAAGCCCCCAGGTCCAGGACTCAAACTGTAGTTGACCATGTGGGAGTCCAATGACATAACCATCATGCCCTCTGGTCTTAATATAATTTTTTTTTGATAATTTAAGAGTATTTTTATTGTTTTAGGTTTTAATCAGAAAAAGTTAACTGAACTTAGTAGAGATATCACCTAAAATACAGACTAGGGAAATGGGATGGAAAATGTTGTGAAGTGTAGTGAAAAGGGGATGAGGTTCCAATAAATTTTTATTTTAATTCTACTTTTCCAAGAACTTTTTTAAGTACCCACATACATATAAAATTACCCATAAGGCTGTAAACATACTGAATGAATATGTATTTATTGAGGAAATATGTGCTTACTACTATGGGAAATGTAACAGTAGAAAGATACTCCCTTTCCTTAAAGAATCAAGACTTACAAAAATTAAAACAATTACACACAAAAAATAAATGTGTACCAAGAGGTTCTGTAGGTTCTTGTATACCCTATACATTATAAAATAATTTTATTCATTATTATATCATGTGTCCACATTTTTAGTGTAAAAATTTAGCCTCTATGGCAATAGGATATCAGGGAAGAGCAAGATCACTGCAGCTTGCGGTATTCCAAGAAGTCTCTCATAGATGAGCCAGGAGAGTTTGTTTATCCTACAAATACTGTGCCATCTCTTTTCAGATCATTTCCAAATTAAATTTTTTGCTATTTCTCTTTGAATTTCTTAGTACTTATTATTTTTTAACCATTATCTCATTCATAGTAGTAGAAAATTAGAAGTAAGTCCACATCCATTTTTTGCAGTTTATTGAGATATAATTGACAAGTAAAAATTGTATATATTCAAGGTATACAGCATGATGGCTTTTTTTTTTTCTTTTTTTGGAGAGGTTTTTGCTATAGAGCGCACGTGCTTGCCAGAAAGACAGAGAGACAGAAAGCGAGAAATCACCCTCCCCCCAGGGGGGATGGCCACACCGCAATACCTTCTCCTCTATTCTCCTCTTGGGATCTTGGGCACGCACGCACACGTGCCTGCCGTTAGTTTAAGCTACCGGGTCCGGGACTCGAACTGCAGTCGACTACATGGGAGTTCAGCGACATAGCCATTACGTCAACTGCTAGTCCCATACAGCATGATGTTTTGATATGTGTGTACTTTTGTGAAAGGATTTCCATAATCAAGCTCATTAACCTATCTATCACCTAACATCACAACCTTTCTTGTTCCTTTTGGGTTAATTTTTGCATTGTTTCAACATTGATTCTACCAGAGTCCCCATTCAAACACATTGTCCTAAAATTATTGCAGAGCATGTGAACTCAGTAAAAGTAACCATTCATTGTGGCCAGGCAGGAAATCTAATATTGTAGTTATTTTTAAACTTTTGTTCAATAGTTTGAAGAAAAAAGCTTACTTAAAGACCTCAGCAGCCTGTCTTGATTCTGTTTGTTTTTTTTTTCTTACAAATGGAATAATACAGACCAGAAATTCAACCCTGTTTCTCACAACTTTCACAAAGCATAGCAATGATGTATATTTTATGCATCTTTCACATGTAAGGCTGCATCTTTCACATGTAAGGCTGAGAATCATTGACAGGACCAAAAGGGAGGGAGAAAAAAGGGCATCTTCCTGGATAAAATGATGGTAGTTTTTTCCAGATTTCTTTAAAATAATTATATGTAAAGAATTCAGAGGGAGAAACAGTAGCATTTTTGTAAGTTGTCATTAAAATATATTGCTAATAAAAATTTAAAGCTATTGATCTTATCTGAGATGTTTAAAACATTGAGCAGCTAAGGCTTTAATCAGACATATTTTTAGTGTTTCTCAGAAACCAATAGCTTTTATGATTTTAAAAAATCTATTTACAAACATCATCTTCACATTCCTGTAGCCCTGTTCTTGTTAAAGGAATTTCTACAGGCAAAAATGGAATTTTTCCAAGACTGGACATATGGCTGATGTCAGAACTAGCAAAATCATGTTATATTGAGCCAAATGCATGAGTTAAAGCTCCTATGCTGATGCTTCTCAGACCCCAGAATAGGTGTCTGTTACAGGGCAAGCAAGATGTTAGCAATAGAAGTGGAACTCTATGGAGACAGAATTACTCACCTGCAAAATCAGGTGGCTCCGATAAATGAGTGACATTGTAGTGCTGGGTCAATTCCAGCTGCCTCGGAAGTGGGAATGTGATCCCATATGGAAAATCAAAAGAGAAAAAGGTCTTGAGGCAAGAATACTATCAAGTTCTTATCTAGTTCTTGACAAATTTTAAATGGCTGTGAAGTCCTGATCACTTCCGTGGAAACTGGCATGGATTCAAAGTGCCCACTGGGCCATTTCATCTTATTTTATTTTTATTGCCAGAGAGCTCATGTGCTTGCAAAAGAGAGAGGAGAGAGAGAGAAAGAGAGAGAGAGAGAGAGAGAGAGAGAGAGAGAGAGAGAGAGAGAGGAGAGAGAGGAGAGAGAGAGAGAGAAAGGGACCAGGGTTTGAACAGCAGTTGGCCAAATGGAATCTGACTCCTCATGCATAGGGCTTAACCACTACATGGGCCAGCCTGTTTTACATTTTTTCAAGTCAAATTTCTTTCTTTCTTCCATAAAGGGATGTGGGTGGAGAAAGAGAGAGGGATGAAGGGAAGGAGAAAGGGAAGGGCATCCATGAATAGGGTCTTCTTACTGTCACCTCATCCCCAGTCACAGCCAGCAGCATCATGGGCATGCATGCAGAGACCTGGTGTGTACAAGAGATATGAGGACAAGAACCTGGGACCTTCCCATATAGTCTCAGCATCACGGGACATTGCATTGCTGTTGCACCAATGTGGCTGGCCATATTTCATTCTATTTTATTTTATTTTATTTTTATTTTTATTTTATTTTTAGTAAGCGGAACAAGAAATATAAAATAAACATACAAACATCAAATTCTTGATTTTTATGCAGTCATATGTGACATAACAGTGCTTTGATTAGTGATAATCCACATATTATGATGCACCCATAGAAGCATATTGGCTATACTATATAGCCTAAGTGTGTAGTAGGCTATACCATCTAGGTTTATATAAATTCCATCTGTGTTGTGCACACAATGATAAAATTACCTAACAATGCATTTCTCAGAATGTGTCCCTGTCATTAGTGATGCATGACTGCAGTTATTTCTCGTATAGATCTAAAGTCTATAGCTTCATTTACAAGTAGCTCTAAAACTAGAGAAGATAAAGGAATAGCATCAGAATATATTGAAAAGTCAAGATAAGGAAGAATCCCCAGAAGAGCTTGACATTTTATTGATCCCTACTGGAAAACATATTGCAATTTTTTTAAAGGCCTCCCAGTAGTTTATAAGTCCTTATATGTATATTTTTCATCTAGCTTTTCTCTCAGTAGTGTCCATTTAATCTGGCTGGTTTCTTCAGCCATGGACTTCTCTGTGGCTTAGATTCTGTATGTTAGAGCACAAATGAATGCAGCCCCAGCCCTTCAATGAGCTAGGAAACTCAGAAATGAAAAAAGACTGATTGTCCAAGAAGCATTTTTCCGTACTGCCCTCCAGAGCCCTTTGTGCTCTTCCTATTCTTAAGCTTTTCTTTCTAGCTGAGGATAATAGTTGTGTACCTTCTAGCTCTCCCAATTCTAGAAGCAGGAATTATAAAGCCCTGAGAATCCATATGGAAAGTTTGCTCAGCCCTCAGGATTCCTGATGTCAGCTCAGTTTCTAATCTTCTTAGATAGTGACTCACACCTCAAAGGTAATTTTGGATTTAAAATGGCTTTCCAAATCTACATAAATAATTTCTGGATTATTTGCTATTTTAAATTAGCCATGCCACTGAATTCTTCTCCATTAGCCTAGATAATTTGAGAGTTGGCTATATATTACCTGATGCCTATAAAAAGAATTGAACTTTCTGAATAGTACATTTTGATGGATGCAATTTCAGATGCCAAAGTCAGCCCAGACTACTTCATTTTTCTTCAGTGTTATACAGATGATTCCTATTTAAGTAAATCCAATAAATGAAAATATTGTTTTACAAAACTAATAAACTGAGAAGATGATCCCACCCCGAGAGATCTTTTATTTTTGAAAGAGATTCATTGTAGTATTACTTCAGTCATTTCCCTGATTGCATTGAAAACATCTCTGTTTAAAAAAAAAAAAATGTATGGGGACCAGCAGTTGGTGTAATGGCTGTTGCTGGACTCCCACATAGTCGACCGTGGTTCGAGTCCTGGATCCGGTGGCTTAAACTGACGCCGGGCACCTGTGCATGCGTGCCCAAGATCCCGAGAGGAGAATGGAGAAGAGATTGCGGCGTGGCTATCCCCCCTGGGGGGGTGGTGATTTCTCGCTTTCTATCCCTCTGTTTCTCTCTGTCTCTCTGGAGAGTGCATGTGCCCTATGGCAAAAACCTCTAAAAAAATGTATGGATAACTTTCCTGGAACAAATATAATTTTCCCAAACCTATAGGAATAGGCTGAAAGATAGTTATTGGCACCTATTATGTTCATATGCTAGATATTCTGTTTTTCCTTTACAAATGCTTAGGTACCTTTAAAATGGTTTTAAAATGTTTGAAGGAAAGGTAGTCCATACATAGCCCTCAGTATACCCAGAAGATGAAGTGTTCTTGTGACTATGATTGATAAGGATGCCTGTAATTTCTACAGAGGTTACTGTTTAAATGGTGGCCCAGATATTCATCTGTCAATCTTTGTCAAATAGCTTATTTGTTATTTTTCTGTAGCCTTATAGACTGTTTTTGTTCTTTTTACACATTCATCCTCCCCCTCCCCATAATGTTCCATTCTAAAAGTGAATCAAGAATTCACCTACAAAATCTGGATAACAAGAATGCTATTTCATTTTACTTTAATCTTAGCTGTCCTTAGACCTTCTTTTCTTCTTCATCTTTTCCAATTGAAATAAAAAAGATTTCTGATGTATGTAGAGACTTTTTTTTAAGGAAACTGTTAAAATTGTACAACTTCAAAGAGTTTCCAAATGTTGCATTTTCAAAAATGTTTTATCATGTTTTTTCTTTAAATTTTGTGTTGCTCTGTGTAGTCCTAGTGATGGCTGAAGGCACTGAATTTTACAGTCTATAACACTTTCTGTGTTCCATATCTAGTTATCAGTTCTAACTTTTTCCACACAGTAAAAGTGTTTTTATGGAGATAATTACTCAGAGTTGCTTTATTTCTAATGAATTTTTTCAGATCATGATCTTTAAATATCTTCTAATTTCCACATGTTTCCCTCCTCTATTTAGGTAGAACATGAATATATGTTGATTGGATTCTAAACAGATAGCTACCTTTGGTCTATTTTGCCCCGTTGTTACCCCTTACTTGAATTCTAGAAAGGCTGGTTATTTAACCCTTCTCCTCCCATTTAAATTGGGCAGGCAAGTTGCCTGCCTGCCTGCCTTCTTCCCTCCCATATTTCCTTTGTTTCCCCTCCTTGCCCATATTCATTAAATCATTTATCCCTCATCCATTTTCAGAAATATTTCAGATAGTTTGCAACAAAGGATCATTAAACCAAAATTAAAAGAGGAAAAATTCTAGAAAATTATTCCAGATAACTAAATTAAGGGTGGTTACTATTACTGAGTATTAAAATTATCTCTGAGATGACTAAAAGCAAAAACAGAAAGGAAAACATAATGTATTTTATAATTCACAGTATTTGATCAAACAAAGACAGTTTATAATGTAAGACAAAAACCAATATTGTCCCCAGTAGCAGTCTTGGAAATGATATAAAAGTATTGTTTTTGGTCACTCATTTAATCAACAAACCACTTTCACATTGCCTTGTTTTTATTTATGAAGCACAATTATATATTGCTGCTATGGCCTGAATGTTTGTGTTCTGCTAAATCTGTACAGTGAAGCCTAATCTCAAGTATGATAGTATTAGAAGATGGGGCCTTAGGAAAATGATTAGGTCATGAAGACTCTGTCCTCATGATTGGGATTAGTGACCATATAAAAGGAACCCAGGAGAGCTCATTTTACCCTTCAGGTATGTAAGGATACAGTGAAAACATGTTGTCTATGAAGAAACAGGTAGTGCCTTGATCTTGGTCTTCCCAGCCTCCAGAACTGTAAGAAATAAATTTTGATTGTTTATAAGTCACCCAGTCTATGACATTTTATTATACTGTCCCCAACAACTAAGACAATTGCCTTTATGGAATACAATCGCAAGATGTTGTACAAAGTAATATATACTCTGGAATGAGTTTTCTTCTTCCCACTCCTCACTCTTATTTCTCCATATTCCTTGCCTTTCTGCACCCTCAAAGTTATATGACTGGTAATAATTCAGGGACAGGAAGTTTCATTTATTTCTAAGAAGGTATAAAATCTTAATTCTACTTTCTAGCATTATTGAGCACTTACTTCACACATCTTTCTCTCTTTTCAAATTATAAATTATTTCAAATGTACAGAAAATGTTAACTATGTTACCGGACAGCCTTCACAGATTAATACCTATATCTGCCAATAGAAATATTTTTCCTTTATTTATTTATTTTTTACATTTTTCCAGAAACATTTACATTACATATCAAAAAATTTTGCTCACACTGCATAGTTCTTGATAGTTAATAAAAACTTTCACAATTTCAAAATACTGAATTTTAATGTTCAAAATATTTCTTATAATTTTGTATAATTTTGTTTGTGACTCTATAACAACAGAGACATTATGGTTTTAAATATTTTTGAGAAAATATTCACATGTCCACTACTCAAATTGTTGAAAAGCCAATGCCCAGCACACAAGTCACACATAAACCTTCTCAATTCAGCCCTGCCTACCAAGTATTCTGTGATATACCATCTGTTAGCAGAGATCAGTCTCTTTTTCTTCCTTCAAAGTCTTCCTCAAGCTAATCTTCTGGTGTGGTTGTTCTTTTTCAATCTCTACTGATTACAATTCTGGGCTGGAAAAGTACAGGCTATTTTATGTTATAAATTCTTTCATATAGCTTCTCTAATCCTCTCTGCCAGGCAGTACTACTTATGGTGCCAGGCCATCTTTCTAACAGCTTCTGTTGGCTTACTTGAAATCCACCTTGGTTCCATAGTTTTCTGATTAATCTTCAGATATGACATCCCAGTCAAAGCCCTGTCCAATAATTAATATTTCCAATTTCTGATTCAATGCAACATGCATTATTGAACTTATGCAAATAACCCTTCTGCCACAAAATAAGAATATTCCCACCCAAATATTTTCCAATTCCAGAGGGGTCAGGAAGGAAGAGAAGTTTATGTTTCCATTTAAAGAAACAAATAAGAAAAATATTTTAACAAATTGCTGAACCTATCAACAACTTAAAAGAAAGAAAAATGCTTAAATTGGGCAAACAAAGCAGTAAACAAATAGTAATGTTTCACTCAAAAGTCATAAAGTTCTATTTTTCCAGTTGATTCTTTTTTTTTTTATTTTGAGAGGTTTTCGCTATAGGGCGCCTGCGCTCGCCAGACAGACAGAGAGAGACATAGAGACAGAAAGCGAGAAATCACCCCCCAGGGGGAATGGTCACGCCGCAGTCCCTTCTCCTCCATTCTCCTCTCGGGATCTTGGGCACGCCCGCACACAGGCCTGGCGTGAGTTCTAAGCCACCGGGTCCGGAACACGAACCGCGGTCGACTACGTGGGAGTCCAGCGACATAGCCATTACGCTAACTGCTGGTTCCCCAGTTCATTCTTATGTTCAAACTCTCTTTCGTTGAATATGCAGTGTTGCTGTGGTCCAGTCTTTCCGTTTAAATCCTGGAAGTTAATATTCACCATTATTATTGATATTTCTTGTCCCTAGCATTAAATTCGTCATTTTCTTGGTTGCTTTTTGTTCTCTTACTTCTGTGTGTGTCTTTAATTTTACTGGCCATACACTCCTTTTAGAACTTCTTGAAGAGTGGGTCTGCTATTGGCAAATTCTTTTAGGTCTTGTTTATCTGAAAATGTTTTTACCCTTTCTTTCCATATGAAAGATAATCTTGCCAGGTATAGTATTCTTGGTTGAAACCGTTTTTCACATAACACTTTGAATATATTTTCTCATTCTTTCCTTGCTTGTATTGTTTCTGATGAGAGGTCTGAGGTTAGCCTGATTGGATAACCTTTATAAGTAACCTGATGTTTACAATTTTAGTATCTTGTCTTTGTAGATTTGACCAGTCTGGCTATGATGTGCCTTGAAGAAGATCTACTAGGGTTGATTCTATGAAGGGTCCTTTGTATTTCTTGGGTCTGGATCTTTGAATGCCTTTGTATATTTGGAAACTTTCGTCCAGGATTTCATGGAATAGATTATCAATGCCCTTACTAGTTTCCTCACCTTCTGTGATACCAATTATCCGAATGTCGGGGGTACTTAATGCTGTCTAGTATTTCTCATATAGTATTCTAATTTTGGGGGGTTATTTTCTCCTTTGTTTTTTTTTTTTTTAGTTATTTTTTCTAGATCAGAGATTGTGCCTTCAACATCCAAGATTTGATTTTCTGCATGGACTAATCTGCTTTTAATACTTTCGTGGGAGGTTTTAATTTCCTGAATGGCAGCCTTCATCTCTAATAGCTCCATCTGATTCTTTTTTATGATATTTATTTCCTCTTTTAGATCATGGAAGAACTTCAACACTTCCTGGAACTCGTTGTCTCTTTTCTCCTGCATCTTCTGAAGTTCGTTATCTCTCAGCACTTGCATCTCATTTAGTTTTGTCACTATGAATATTCTGAACTCTCTATCAGACATTTCCACAAGTTCTACTGTACTGTCTGTGGATGATGACGGATTGTTCTTTTCCCTTAGGAGAGAGATATTCTCTTGGTTTCTCATGTTTCTTTTGCCTCTGCGGTGGTTTGTGGTCATTCTGTGATAAAATTTCTCCTCCACTGTGCTTGTATGAATATTTTGGGAGTCTAGAAGATGGAGTTTAGAGCATAGCTTCCCTGAACAGACCAGGACATACCTCTGCCAATAGAAATTTTTTGCATTAATATGCTAGAATCAGAAATTTAAAGGTAAAAATGAATTTAAATACATCTACCAGCTCCTCCTTTTTATATAAAGTCTAAGGACTTATACAGATTCCCATACTGAATAAATTTTAAGAATTAGGGCTGTATATGCATTCAAACTACGCTTGCATCTTTGTGTATAATAGACCTGAGACTTATGTAATTTTCTTCCTCTCTATACAGAATTTACAACCCAGATTACTATGCAGACTCTTAAGATTTTAAATTTCATAACAAGATGTCTATATGGCAGATTAATGAGTCTTTGATACATTCAAGTCAACAAATACTTCTGAACATTGTAGTTCATAATTTGAAGTCCCTTTGTTTAAAAATCATGGCTTCTTTCATTAGCACTGTAATTAAATGAATTCTGTATTTCAGGGAGAGAAAACTGGGAACTGGGTTTTGCTGATAATTGTATTATAATATGCCTTTTAGGCACATGGAACCGTCACTCTTTGTTCTTATGGTCATTATTAATATTCTGTTTGCTCTTGCTTTTGCTAGGAAAAGAGATCACTGTATTACTGCAAACAGTAAATATATTTACCTCTTGCCAAGAACACTCCTTTCCCTATTTGGGAGAAATAAAGATTTTGTTTTTTCACAACTGAACATCCTCTCTAGTGGTCTGTCTGGCCATCAGTAGCAGCCCTGAACTGAGGACCCAAGAAAATGGAGCTGGTGATCATGAGCAAAGAACACAGGGCTTTTCAACACTTTACATAACAGATTCAGGCAGAGCTGGCTGCCTACTTTATTATCTAAGGTGTTGCTATTTCCTTTCATACCTTTGGAGATCCCAGAAAAAGGGGAGCTAGCTGAGTCTAAACTTTGTCTCACAAGGCTTTCCTGAACAATAGCAATTCATTTCAGCCTAGAGGCAAAGAGGAGGCCTTTTCTTATAAGACTTTTGTTCTTACTGCCTGGTAAACGTTGAAATCGAATCGGTAGAAAATTGGAATGTTTTTCTCTCTTTTGTCCCTTTACACTTTTATACTACAACATCCCCCCCCCCCCCCCCCCGTCTCTCTCACACACACACACACACACACACACACAATATTTTTGAAACTAAGTAGGGGCAAATACACTCGTGGGGGATTTCTTTGTCCCTGACTCCTATCTAAAATACTGGTCCTTCTTAATATGTATAGAAATTATTTGAAAGCATTCTAACTAACCTCAGATACAAGCCTGAGATAATGACTGCGATTAAATGGACTGAACATCTCATTCATATAAATTCTAATTCATAATCCTATTTTATTTAAGTGGTTATCTTTGTCCTTTGGAATTCCAATTAGCCAAAGGATGCCAGTACTGATAATAATACAGCCTGCCAAGGGAAATTATTGCCTGCACTTCCTCAACTAGCAGGGTTCACTTTGTGAAAACTGTGTCATGATATAATTCCTTTTGCTTAGCCTACCCCCCTCCCCTTGGGCAATATTGGGGGAGGGAGAAAAGAACTGGAGGAAGAAATTATTTAAATAAATTCAGATCAGTTTTAAAACCTGATTTGCTTGTTAAAAATAGTAATTGAAATAGATAGTAGCTATTGTTCCATTTTATCATTTTTAATAACTCATTTAATTTCTAAGCTACTTGAAAATATTTTAAGCTATTGATACTATTACAATTTCCCTCCAAATTTCCCCCAAAAGTATTTCGCTCCTAATTTTATTTTCCACACTATGTTTTGTAAATTAGACCATCTTTGTATGAGTAGTAAGAATTGCCCTAGCTGTGGCGTCATGCACTGCTAAGATGCTGTTGCTCCGCAAGACAGGATGACATGAGAAACTAGGTTCAATTTCTGGTACAACTTTAAAGGTGGTGTGCGGTGGAATCCACCTGTAATCCCAGCATCTGGGGAAGACTGAGTCAGGAGGATCACAAGCTTGAAGCTGACCAGGACAACAGAGGGAGACCCTGTCTGAAGAAGATCCCGGCATGGTGGCACCACCTGTAGTCCCAGCTGGAAAGCCAATGCATAGTGAAATGCTGTTTTTAAAGAAAAAAAATGAATTAACTATATTTTAGCATGAACTATAAAATACTGTTGCTCTCTTTGCTCCCTTATCCTACTTTACTTTTCTCTTTAGTATTTATGCTATGTATTTATTTGTTCATTGTGTCTCTCTCCCCCACTGTAAATGTCAACTCCATAAGAGAAGATTCCCTGAGAGATAACTCTTTTAGTTATCTAAAGACTCCTCAGTTCATAGAATAGTGTTTAGAAAATATCTATAGTACTGGGTCATCTGGAAAGTCATAAAAGTCTATGCATTTTTGCATAGAAATATACATCATGACTTTCCCAATGATCTAACAGTTGTTCAGTATTTGTTGCATTAATGATTAGTCTGCATGAGAAATACAGCCTTCCCATTTCAAGTGCTATGATGAATATTACCATGTGCCTGATAAATCTTCCCCTAGATTAGGTAGTTACCACTATCTTATTTGCCATTTTTTATTAACCAGCAAGATACTACCTGGTTATACAACAAAAATGCTTCCCATTTCTATGTGCCTGTATATTTTACTTAATATTGGGTTGTCAGAAAAGTCATGATGTATTTTTCTGTTTCCATGCAAAAATGTGTCATGACTTTTCTGATGACTCAATAATATACATTCTTCATATTAATAAATTTATGCATTCATTCAATAAATATTCATTGAGAACTTACAATAAACCAGACACTTGCCCAGACTAAGAAATAATTAAGATATGGAACCCTTTCTGTAACTTTATTATAACAACTCCAGAAAAAAATCAGAATCTCTGCCATCTCCATATTTATTTGTGGAGTTCTCTAAAAAGTTGAATTACAATGTTGTTTTTGGGACATCATGCTTTTCTGACTTTTCTGATAACTTTCATTTCTCTTCATTATTGATATTTCCTTTCCTCCCTGTACATTCGTTGTCTTTGTTCATCAAGTTTCTACCCTCTGCCTCTGCTCTTCTCACTCTAAATAAGAATCTCTCTATGAGACCTTACCCACTCTCATGTTTTTAATCCATATGCAAATGGTTCCCAACTCTAGCTGTAGCATTCGATTCTTCTTGGAACTTTAGACCTGCTTAATCAAATGCCCAGTGGATAATTCTACCTAGATGTCTCAAAGGTATCTTCAATTCAATTCAAAATCTCAACTCTGATTGTTTTGCTTTAAACTTTATTCCTTTTTTGATTCTTCATAGGTGGCATCAGCATCCAACAAGTCATTCTAGCTGAGAACTGAGCATAAAGCTTGGCTCTTTGTTTTCTATACATCCCGACACCTCACCATATCTATGTACTGCCAATTTTTCTTCCTAAATATTTCTTGAATGTGTCACTCCTGTGCTATCTTGTAATTGTCCTATTTCTGTTTCTTACTATCCCTTGATAAGACTACTATCCCAGTCTTCCAAATGGTATTCCAGTTTCCAGTTTTGTCCCTATCTAACCTACCCATCCTTTCATAACTTTTCATACTGTATCCCTCTGCCTAGACTTCCCTCCCTTATTCTGTTGTTTGTTTTTAAGACAAAGTATCATTGTGTGGCAATCCTTCTGCCTTAGCCTTCCAACTGGGACCTTAACCACATACCACCAGAGCAGCCACATACCACCAGGACCAGCTCTTTTTCAGACAGGTCTCACTATGTTGGCTAGGCCAGCTTTGAGCTGTGATCCTCCTGCCTCAGTCTCCCGAGTTGCTGGGATTACTAGTACATGGCACTGTGCCTGGCCTTTAGGTTGAACCAGGAATCAGACTCATGCTTCCCATTGTGGTTTAAACCTGTAGAGTACAGTGTATTAGCAGTGAGTGCTACTGTGTCTGGGTCTCTCCCTTATTTATTTATTTTTAATTTTTATTATTATTTTTTTACTTTCTTCCTTTTCTCTTTCTTTCTTTTTCTTTCTTTGTTTAAATTTTGACACAGGGTATATGTGCTCACTAGAGAGACAGACAGAGAGAGAGAGAGAGAGAGAGAGAGAGAGAAAGTGAGAAAGCACCCTCCATGGGGAATGGTCATGCCAAAGTCCCTTCTCCTACATTTCTCCCTCCTTTCAGGATTTTGGGCACCACTCACACATGACCAGCCTGTTTTTCAGTCCATCAAGTCTTGGACCCAAACTGTGCAGTCGGCCATGTGGGATCCAGCCACAATAACCACCACACAACTAGCAGGCCCTCTCACTTATTTTTTGCACTTGAGGAACTCATGCTCATCCTTTAAAACTCATTTTTGTCTTATCACCAGGAAGGCTAAATAAATTTCCTCAGTCCTCCTATTAAACTCATAGCCTCTTGTCCCTACTGAACATCCAAACTGCTCTATGTTTGTTTCTTTACTGCCTGTCTCTCCTGGTAAACTGTGAACTCATTGGTGGCACCATGTCTTATTTATCTACGTAGATCCAACACTTAGCGTGTCACTTGGAACTTAATAGACCCTTCACACATGTTTGAATAAATGAATAGATGAACAAAAGAACAAATAGAAAACAAAGGGTGGCACTGAGGTGCAATATTAGGATATCAAAGAACTTAATATATTCTTTCTCCTTTAGATATCAATCTTATAAATTGATTAGGAAAAATAAAAACATGAAAGGGCTGTATTGTACCAACCCACACGTAGTCTTATGTTCCAGGACTGTTTCATCTGACTTTGCCTTTTTGATACTCATGATACAGACAGTATTTGGAGCTAGATAAACTGTTCATGCTCTGGACTATATGTTATTTTGATAGAAACTCTTTTTGCCCATGACTTCGCTCATTGTACACCCTTTGAGTGTGGACCTAATTTGCAGGACTGCAGTATATGAAAAATGTTTCTTAGTTCCTACTTTAAATTCATAAATCTGACCTTGATCAATGTCAGCAAACCAGGCCTCTGGCAATCACTTCACAATTTGGACTGTCCAGAGAAGTTCATCACCGTCTTTAGATGACTATACTCTGGAATGGCAGGTTGAGTTAGTATCAGTGGAGCCTTGTCAGACCTGTTTCCTAACAAAATGACCTCAAGCAGGAGTGTGCAGTTTTCTCTGAGAAAGCTTTTCTTCCCCTGAGCAGATCGTAGCCTCCACAAATGTCTTTGAAACAGTCATACGGAAGCGGCTTTATACAGATGATTGTGACACTGAACATGAGGCTGATTTGAATGGTTATCCTAAAATGACCCATCAAACTGAATGGCAGAATACCACTACTCTTGAGGTCTTAAAACAAAATCTCTTCTTGCTCAATCCATGGGGATAGAAAGAAATTATAATCAGGCCATTTGAGAAGAAGGAATACAAAACTAAAACCAATGCCAACATATTCATTTGTCCCTTTTTTGTTAGTTTGATTGTTTTTGTTTGTCTTATTTTTAGATTTTATTTTACCAAAGAGTGGGTGTGCTAGCTGGAAGGACAAATAGAAACCAAGAGAAGGAAAGCCAGAAAGCACCCCCAAAGAAAAATGGATGTGCCACAATCTCCTCCATTCTCCTCTCAGGATTTTTTGGGCATGCACATACACGTGCCTGATGTGTTTTTCAAGTCACCAAGTCTGGGTCTCAAACTGCAGAGTTGGCCATGTGGGATCCAGTGCCATAACCACCACCTGCTGGCCCTCTATTTGTCATTTACTAACAAAAAGTTAAGAATAGGCATTGTATATTATACCATTTGTAGTATCCATGTGATCACAATGCTGATTATGTCTTCCTTTCAATTCATATTATTCTTTCTACTTTATTAATTACTAACAGTAATGAGTCCAGTCACTGAGAATCAACCCTTGGAGTAAATGTTAACTCATGCCTCTAATTATTCCCTGAATTCCAGTCATCACCAACTTAGATTTAATTATCTCTTGAAATTTTTGTAAATCTTGGTCTTCTAAAATTATCTTATTGAAAAAAGTCACTTCTCCTTATACCTTTCCAAGTCTATCACCGCCACTCCACTTGTTCTTTTCCATGTGTTGTTCTACGAGTCTGTGTTTCATTCAAGTTTCCCTAATAGTGTAATTTCTGTTCCTACCCAGTTATGACTGCTGTTAGCAATTTCAGTACTATATTCAAGAGCACTCCCCACTCACTTACTTCCCAGTTCTTCAGTTGCTCTTGGCCTTGCAACCCCAACTGGAAATGGCCATTATCCCTTTTCTCCTCGACTGCTGCCAGGCCAATTAATACTTGTAAGCAATGGCATATGACAGCAGTATGTTGTTTGGGTCCATTGCTAGTGAAATAAAATTAAAATTCATTAGACAGAGAGATCACACTGTGGCACAGCGGTAGCACAGTTGGAGCCACATTGGAAAGGTCTCAAGCATGTCCTGAGACTTCTCTGAGCATGCCAGATATGCATGGGCATGTGTGCTTGTGATCCAGGGCCACTGGGACTTGGGGGGAAGTGGAAGTGTGAATTATGGTGTGAGGATTCTATTGAGGGTGCTTTGGTCTCTCTCTTATGGAAGAAATAAATGAACTTTTTTTATTAGAATTTCGAAAGTAAAACATGTTTCCCAATGCATCTACTTGGTTCTGAAAACTATGATTATTGTAATTATTGAGAGGTTTCTGAAACCTGAGTACTTAATTGATGTCTTAAATGTTGAAAATAATTCTAAAAGATTAAAAATGGAGCATCTGATGTACTGAAAGAATTTTCTTTAGGATTGGCATGAGTCTAATTTGATATAATGGAGGAACGTAACAAAAACTAGGAAGAAAAACTCAGGCATGGAACCCATCATCCTAACATTTTGTCCCTTGATTAAGAGAACATACCAGCATGTGTTTTTCACATACAGACAGTCCCCATCTTACAAATGGCTTGTGGACAGATGTAGGGCATATTATTGTTTGAATCCTGATTACTCAAGTGAGAAAACTTTGTTTGGATTTCAGTTGTTTAAAATCCAGAAAGTATTTTTCCAGTGAAGCAATGTTATAGATGGTGGTTGAGCTCTCTCAAGATAACCAATAATGTTACTGAAATCTATACATTTGCAATGAAACAGTAGTGAACACGTTTAGGATACTAATAATCAAACAAAAGTGATAACATTGAATAAGATAATTGTACATTTTTTGGCTTGAATGATGATGCCTGAGGAAAAATAGTAGATTATAAGAAGATGAAGAAGTAGATGGAGACTATGTGAAGTTGCGGAAGAGAACTCAAAAGCATTTCTGAATATTTTAAATGACAAAAGTTATTTATCATATTTAACTAAGTTTTAAAACTTGTGGAATTTTACATCTTTTTTTGGTTACGAGAGTTTTATAGTGGAACTACTATACTATAATTGAGGCCAGTCTTTGATTAGTAATCAGAATGGAGCAAGTGAGGAGGATGGAGATACTTTGATAGGGTGCCAGAGAAATTTTTGAAAAGAGAGGGCTTATATACAAATGGAAATTTTTTTTTTTTTTTTTTGGTATGGTAATACATTCCACAAGTCAGTTCTTACTTAGTTCTCAGATCATCCTCTGTGTGTGTGTGTGTGGATGGATAGATAGATAGACAGACAAATTTAAATAAGCTAGAGAAGCTGAGTTAACCCATACTATAAAGAGATGATACAAACAGGGAAGAGTAAACTACAAAGCTTGTATGAGCTGAGGTAGGGAAAATTTGGTTTGATTTCAGTTGCATGGGATAGATCTTAAAATAGGAGAGAGAGTGTTGGGAGGGTACTGCCTAACTATAAAAGGTTCAATCAGAGAGGGATACAGAAAACAAAAATTCAGTTTTGTTGCACATTATAAATGGAATCCTCCTTCTATGTCCTTGAAAAGAATTCAATAACTATTTACATTGTTTTGCAAACATATTTTATTATTTTGTTAAAGATTTTAAAAAGTTTTAATTTGCTGATTTAGTTTTTCTTCTTTTATTTTATTATTTTTACATTTAATTACTGTATTTCATTACATAATGCCAGATGAATTTTTCCAGCATGAATACACTCTATAGTACTCCAATCAAAGATATTACCATGCATGTTATCAACAGATATTTTTCCGTTTTTATGTCCCTTAAATGTTTTGTATCATTATTTTTCCCCTCGATTCCCTCCCTCTCACCCTCCCCCATTTCCCACTCTTTTCCTGCACTGTTTCTAGTATCCACAGTTGTACTCCATGCTTTTATATCTTCGAATCTTTCAGTTTCTGCCATAGAGTGTAGATATTTGGTATAAATTAAATGGGGGCATATAATGCCTCTCTTTCATAGTCTGACTTGCTTTGCTTAGCATTAAAATCTTCCATATTTCTGTACTTTCTATCACATGCCAGGGTCTCATTTTTTATGGCTGAGTAGTATTCCATAGTGTATATGTGCTATGCTTTTTCAATCCATTCATCTCGTGGACATTTTCATCCTGATTGATTTTTAATTGAATTCTGTTCCATGACAGTAGGGAACCATGGGGTAGCTTGGCTCTTTCCAAGTTACACAGGTGTGATAGTTTTCCCAAGATCACTTTAGTTGAGCTGTCATTGAAGAAAAGGTGAGAAGGATCTCCTTGTATTGTAGCATAATTACACTGAAGAGAAAAAAGAGAGGTGATAGAGGAAGGACACTGAGCCACATAGGTAGTTCTTCTTTCTATTCACCAGCTGCTTGCCAAATAATTATTCAATAGATTTTTATTATGCTATGTGCTAGGCACTGTGCTAAGTACTTAAAGACACAGTGGAAAATTATTGGTAATACAGTAGTAAACATGGTATTGTCTTCATCCTTACATGTTTTACAGAGCATGGGGAGAAGGCACAGATGAGTAAATAAGAAATTAAAATAAACTGTGATAAGTGCAAATGTGACTATACTATTGAGTTTTTGATTTTGGAAATTAGAAAACACTTTCTAGAGCATTCTAAACTGATACTGAAAGATGTGTAAGAGTGAAGCAAGAAAAATGAGGTGAGAGGCAAATGTTCCTAGCAGAAAATGTAATATAATTTTTAAAAGTTTCCTTCTTTCTTTGATGAGCATAAGAGACAGAGATAGAGAAAAAAGGACAAATACCATCAACAAGGTCTCATATTATGACATCCCCTACTCATCTACCCCCATCTTCTCAGCCACTCAGGTTCCTGGTCATTCACCCAGTATATACAGGTTTACTAGGGAACTGAACCCATGATTTCCCCATATGAATCCAGCATTGCTTGAGCTGTGCTTTATTGCCACTCTACCTAGCCTGCCCCCACAAATTAAGATTTAAGACAGTCATATAGTAAGGAGTCTGGAGACAGGACTGGAGAAAAAAAAATAACCAAAGAAAAGACTTCTACTTCTGGCAATGATGTAATTTTGGCATAGCAGTCTTCTACCAAGAACAGCTACATAAGCCAGATAAAAGATAAAAAGTATATTTGAAGGCATTTGAAAATAGCCAAGGTAGTCAAGACTTGAGAAGTTAAAATACCAAGTGCAGAAAACTGAGGCATATTTCTCTTTGGGGAATTTGTCAATTCTTGGTACGTGATACAGAGGAGTTACCAGATGTTTCAGATATCTCATAGGACTGGGGATAGAAAACATATTGAGGGCTGTCAATGCATGAGTGCTTGAGGATTGAAAATCCTGAAGAGAAGGGATGAGTGAGAAATAAACTTGGCACTCAGTAACTTTTACCTCTAGGCATTTGCCAAATTCTTAAGCTGTGCATGGCTTGAGAAAGCTTAAGGTTAAAAAGCAGAGCAGAATTTGTCCCCTCATCTTGTAGAATTAAAGAAAGAAAAAGGACTTTCTACTGAGGAACAACCCTAGGAAACACTCCAGGATTTCACTGGAGTCCCACGAAGAACCCACTCTTTAGTAAATGGGGATGAACTAGTTGTAGACTGAATTTTCAAAAGACTCCAACTCCACCTCTTAGTCATTCTACTTCTTGAGCAAAGTGATCTACCTCTACTCTAGCTCCCTATAAATAATAGATAAGAAGAGCCTTCTCTGGAGGAAAATATCATCCAGAACCTCTACAGTTTTTTCAAGCAAAATATCTGTATCCAATCAAACATTAATAGGTATATGAAGAAACTGAACCAATAAAAAAATCAACCATAAATAGACCTACAAATGATACAGATATTGGCATTCTCATTGACTTCAAAATTGCTATGATTTAAAAAATTACTGTGATTAATATATTCAAGAAAATAGAGGACAGTGTTGAGAATTTCACCAGGGAACTGAAACTCTTTTTTTTTTTTTTTTTTTTTTTTTAATAAAAGGATAGTTGGAAAAGTAAGAGGAGAGTGGAATAAAAATTAGTAAAGACTGTTTCAATAAGGAGGGAGCAGTTGATACTGACTTATACTACACAGAGTTCCTTCGGATGTATTGATACAATCAAGAACAGTAAGTACTGAGAAGAGCTTTGGGTTTTACAAGTAGGTGGTTGGTGACCTTGGGTGCAAGCAGTTTCAGTGGAGTGTTGGATACAGAAGCTGTGATGGGAATAAGGCCATAGATTTGAAGCAAGTAGGGAAGGTGACTGTAGAAATATGGAAAGCATGATGGGCTTAGTTCAAGTTGTGGTCCATGAATTTATAGTGGTATCAATCCATATGGTTCTATAATTTTCTCTAGTCAAACTCTTTAATTGGGAAGAAATACAGGAATCAGTTGCACTATTGGGTTGATTCACAGTTGAAGTATTACCGCCAAAGTGAGAGGAGTACAAGTACAACAGGACAGAAGGATAGTGGAATTAGCAAAACAGGGTTAGGAATGCCTTTGGGTGGAAGTAACAACCAACCCAATTTAGAGCAGCTTAAACCAGTAAGTATTTATTATTCTCATGTTAAGTGTGGAATTAGATGGCTCCTCTCCAGCAAGTGTCCTATAGGAAATTGAAAAAAAGAAGAATCTCTTCATTTTCCCCCTTTGTCCTCTACCCTTGCCCCTTCCCTTCCTTTCTGTTTGATTACTTTTCTATTTGTTCTTTCCTTTTTGTTTTCAACCTCTTTGACTGTTCTTTCCTTTCCTCTCCTTCCTTTCCTTTCTTTTTTTCTAATAGTATAAATAGTGATAATATTTGTAGATTGAGAAGAAAGAAACCATAAACAGAGAGATCTACTTAGACCAAAACCATGTCATCATATATTTGAGATGATTTTTAGAAGTGATATGTGTGTTAGTAAAAATATATGGTACTACCCGAAGTTTTACACATGTAGCATACATGACTATTAAAATGGCTTTTAGATGTGAATTTCCCTTTACAAGACCACATTTAAGTGTGTATATACATATGTATATACATTAATATTGATCTGTTACATGCATGCATGTCTATCTATCCAAGTGTATACAAACATAGTGCTTTGCTGAAGCAAATTTCCAGAGTTGAAAAAAATAATTTCTCTCATCATATAGACTGCTTATTAAAACATTGCAATCCAATTTTTAGAGAGGTGATTATTACAATTTATTAGTCCATCACCACTTGGAACAATAGCTGTTCTAATGTAATTAACCATTGAAAGAAATACATTTTAAGTGTTCTAAATTGCATTTCTAATTACTTGTAACTAAAACTCTCTAGAATTTTAAAATCCATTTTGTCTTATGAAAGGCTTTATTGCTTATCCCTGTTGTTGCACTATTACTTTAGATTAGAGTAACTTCATTTTAAAATTACATGTCAAATATAATTTGCTAGTAGTAATGTGAAATGTATGGCTTCACTCTAAGGAAAAAAGCCTGCTCAGCGTTTTTAAATATCATATACCTAAACAGGACTTCTAGGATGATTAGATCACATCTGGCACAGTGTAGATCTATTTGTACTTGCATAATGCATGTACATGTACACACTGTTATATTTTATGACTATTTGGGTACATTGATTTTTCTATAAAGAGAACTATTATCCACATCTTTTTGCACAGAAGTACACTTAAATATTGGCATAGGTAAACAACTTACTAAAATAAAACCCATGCTTGGCACAACTATTACTGGTGTCACAGATTTTACAACTGTAATATTTCTGAAAAGCTAGCTTGAATGCTTTGGAACATTTTTTTTTTTTCTGAGTGAATTTTTTCTGAGGCAGTTTGGTGAGCTGTAAAACTTCTACATTTGATTTTGCATTCTAGTCTAGGCCAAATCTTAAGTGTCACTAAATCTGATTCCATCTTGAATTGTGACCCAGTGTCATCCTCAGAAAGGCTTTCCTCTACACACACACACACACACACACACACACACACACACACACACTGGGCAAGCAGGATTTTTGGAACAATGGAGTGGCTCTGCCAGCTAGCAACTATTAAGAATGAAAGGGTTAGAGATACGTTAACAAAATCCCCAAAGTAAATTCAAAGTCCAAAAGTACAGGTAGTCTTAACTCTGCACTATTTTTCTCTTGTGATCCTGTTTGAAGTAATGTATCAGTTAATTGTAACTGAAGTAAAAATCATTAGCATACTGTAGAAACAATGTTAAATGTTCCTTCTCACTTAAAACCCATCTGAAGACATTAATTCCTCCTTATCAGGAGGAGAAGCCTCTCAACAGACTGTGAATGTCCTCAGGCCAAGGACTCCAACTTACACCAGAGTGTAAGCTACTATAGTAGCTGTCCTAGGGACTTGAAATTGATGTTGAAAAGTTTACTTTTGCCTGCTATGGTTACTATGTAATTTCTCTATTTTTCTTTGAATGGGTAATCCCTCTAGATTGGGTTCCCAAAACTCATCTTTAGTTCTCATCTTTTTTAAAATTTGTAATAGAGACAGAGAGACAGCGAGACAGAGAGAGAGAAAGTGAGAAAGCACCCTCCAGGAGGGGTAGACATGCTACAATCCCTTCTTCTCTATTCCCCTCTTGAAGTTTTGGGCATGCATTCATAATTGCTTGGTGTGTTTTTCAGGCCACCAGGTCTGGGACTAGAACCAAACAGTTAATCATGTGGGATCCAGCTACCTTAACCACCAAGCCACTGGCTGGTCCGTAGTTCTAATTTTTAAATTTTGCAATAGTTCCATATTTATAGAAAAATAAAAGTACTGAAATTTCCCATATGTCCTTTACTCAGATTCATTATTTTAAACATTTGGCAGCATTTGTTTTGTTTTGCCCTTATTTCAGTGATGATTTCCCAAGTACAAGAATATGCTCTTAGGTAACTTTACCACTGTTACAGGAAATGTATCATTAATGTAATACTTTAACCTAATCAGCAGTCCATATTTCAAGTATGTCAAATTGTCCCAGTGATAACTTTTATAGCATTCTACCCTGTAATACAGGATCCAGTCCAGGATCACACATTGTGTTTAGTCTCTTCTAATACAGTAATAGAATAGTTACTCATGACATTGCCTCATATTGTTAAGTCTGAAAAATACTTGTCCGTTATTTGATAGAACATTTTTCAGTTTGGATTTCTTTCATGATCAGAGTTAGATTTTGCCCTGAGTACTCCATAGCAAAGTATATCCTTCTTAGGATTTCACATCTGGAGACTTAGTCTCTGTCCCTCGTTAGTGATGTTCATTTTGACCATTTGGTTATTTTGTCACCTGGAATATCCATTTTATAGGTATTATTTTCCATTTTTTTACCAATAAGCAATCTGTGGGAAGACATGGTCATATGTGGGGGCTTCAAAAAGTTCATGGAAGGGGGGTGTGTGTGTGTGTGTGTGTGTGTGTGTGTTTTCTTTTTAAGTTATGAATGGATTTCAAAATTTCTTTGTACTATTACTATACTATACTTGATAAAGAATAACCAAGACTCAAGGTCACTGTCATTTAACTCTATATTTTAAAATAATAAATTTTGAAAATATAATTTGATATTTGCTGCTATACTGATTATTATTATTCAGTGTTTCATGTGCTGTAGGTTATAGAAAATATGAAAATCATTGGAAAGTATTAAAAGGCTATGGTCCTCATATGAGATAACATGGTTGAGCACAACAGATATAAACAATAGAGAATAGAGTGTTCATTGCAATCTCTTGTGTATCCTTAGGGAAAGCATTATAAAAATGAGATAATTGCTTTTTACTTCATAGAAATGCCATACAAATGAAACACTTAAACCAAGGAATTCTAAGAATTTCAAATAGTTTATCAGATGAGGAATTGGGGAAAATGCAGATAAGTGTATTATAAAGAGTGTAAGTTTTTTTAAGTATCAGTGCAGACCCGGCCCTGTAGAACAGAGGTTAAGTGATGTGCATGGGAAGGGATAAGTTCAAATTCTGGACCTAGAAGCTTGATAAACACATCAGGCTCATAAGTGTATGCCCCAAATCCCAATGAAATAGGCAAATGAAGGAAAAGGAATTGTACTGTGACCATGCAGAGGGAGTGTGCTTTTTCCCTCACCTTCTTTCTCTTTGGTGAGCACATGTGCCTCCTGGTATTAAAAAAATAAGTATCAGTGCAAATTCAGGATCAACTTTTACACTATGAGGCATTTGATGAACAAGGACAGAATAAATCTTTTTTAAAAACATGGTACCATTTTTTTATCTTGAATATTCAATGTGATATTTTCCATGATAAAGAACACCTGTTATCAGAGCACTCAGATTTTATTGACCTTAAGATGCCACTTTAACTTTTCTGGCCCTTTGGAATGAAAATACCATATGAGTCAGCTTTTTAATTAATTAATTAATTTGTTTATTTTACTTTGCTACAGGGTATATGTGCTCACTGGAGAGAGACAAGTGGGGAAGAGGAGTGAGAAATCACCCTCCTCTACCAATGGGGATAGCCACAATCACTTCTGTTCTTCTCTTGAGACCTCTTGCATGCACACACATGTACCCAGCATGATTTTCAAGCCACTGGGTCTGATATTTGAACCACAAAGTTGGTCATGTGGAATCCAGCCATCTTAATTTCCATACCACCTTCTGGCCCAACTTTTTCATTTTCAAATATTTCTATTAGCTTGATCTTGATATATAACTACTTGAAAATTATCCTCAACATTTTTATTAGCTATTTTTATTTATTTACTTAAAAATTATTTTTTTAACTTTGTTATCATTGTTGTTGTTGTTGTTGTTGTTATTATTTTTAGTTTGACCAGAGACAGACAGAGTGAGAGAATGGGAAAGGAAGAAACCAAGCCACCGGGTCCGGGACTCAAACCATTGTTGGCCATGTGGGAGTCCAGCTCCCCAACCACCCTACCACCTGCTGGCCCCTTATTTGTTTACTTTTTAAAGTTTATTTATTTCTTTCATAAGAGATGCAAAAACAGATAGGCACCTTCAACAGGACCTCATGCCCCATGATTAACTCTCAGCCTCAGCCAGCCTGAATCACAGGCATGTGTACACATGTGACTGTCATGTACAGGGAGGCCTCAGGATAGGAGCCCAAGACCTTCTCATGTTGGTCCTGTATTGTAGAGGGTTGCATCACTGCTCTACCATTGGCCAGCTCCAATCAGCTATTTTTAAAAATTTTGGAAGTATGATGGATACACTAAAAGATACATAGCCACTTGCTATTTGTACCAGAGCATATTTAATTACCAGTGCTTTGAAATATTCCACACTAGAAACACCTTTTTGTAGAATTTCTGCACTGGGTCATTTACCTCTTCTTTCTATGGTGTTTTGGCTTTGCACTTGCCCTCATAAATACCAAAGCCTAATTACTCTTTTCAAGTATGTTTTAAAATATTATATTAGGGCCTAGCAGGTGACGTGGTAGTTAAGGTGCTGAATTCCCACATGGCCAACCGTGGTTGGAGTCCTGGACCCAACTGTGTGAAAATTATGCAGGCATGGGCCCAAAATCCCAAGAGGAAGATGGAGGGAGGAGAAGGGATTGCAGAATGGCCATACCTCCAGTGGATGATTTCTCACTTTCTCTCTCTCTCTCTCTTTCTCTCTCTCTCTCTGTCTCTCTCTCTCTGTCTCTCTATGGCAAGCGCACATGCCCTATGGTAAAAGTCATAAATATCCACACATATATACATAGAATTAAGAATCATACTCAGGACAAGCAGATGGCGTAATGGTTATGTCACTGGACTCCCACATAGTCAACCACAGTTTAAGTCCCAGACCAGGTGGCTTCAAACTCACATTGGGCATGTGTGCATGCATGCCCAAAATCCTAAGAGGAGAATGGAGGAGAAGGGATTGCAGTGTGGCCATCCCCCTTGGGAGTGATTTCTCACTTTCTATCCTTCTCTGGCGAGCACACTCACCCTATAGCAAAAATCTCTCTCCAAAAAAAGACGAGTCATATACCTTGAAATCTCATAAAACACTGTCACCAACTGATGTGACATCAGATTGAGAGAAATCACATATAGACTTGAATCATATAAAAAGTATAAAAAATTGTGTACAAGTGATTAAGTCTAAGATGCATGTATTTACTGGAGAGTTATAAGCAAGGTATTGTGTTAGGTGTAATAAGAGCTGAAAAATAAGGAGACTAAACCATGATCCCATCCCTGTCTTCAAAAATTATACAGGTCATTGGCAGAGACAAACACATATTCAAATCATTGTATTATGATATGTATTCATAGTTGTTTAGTTTAGATAAAAACTAAATTATATGGACATACAGAGGTAAGAAAGATTGAATTCTACTAGGGGCATCTTAGAAGGATTCATGGCCCATTTGTACTGGGTCCAGAGCAAATGGGTTAAACATCAATAGGTAAAAATGGAATAGGAGAATAGGGATGTAAGTGTGGTAAGGGAGATATTTCAGACAGAGGGAACATGAAGGTAGAAAAATACAGTATGTACAAGCAGTCCAGTGTGAATGGAGTAAGAAATAAAATCATGGAAGATCAATACATGACTAGGGAGCTTGGATATCATTCTCTACGTAATGGAGAACCATTAAAGGTTATTAAGCAGTAGACTTTCAAAATCACACCTGATATTTGAATGTGTATTAAGCAATTATATGAAGGATAGTTTGGAAGGGATAGAAACCACACAGATGTTATAATAAGGCTCAAATTTATTTATTTAAGTAGGTATGCTTTCTTAATTTTAACAGTTTAGTAGGTATGACAACCATCTTTCAGATGGTTCCTAATGATTTCTGCTTCCTGATTTTCATGCTCTTTGAGTGTGGACTGAACCTAATGCCTGGCTTCTAACAATACCGAAAAACTAATAGGATGTCACTTCTGTGATTAGTTTAATGAAGACCAGGGATTTGGCTGAGCCATGGTGATATACTCTCTGAAGACACTGTGCTCCTTAGGCTGGAACCACATTGAAAGCTTGGGTTGGATTCCCAACCCAACCTAAAGGTTAGCACAGTGGCATGCACCTATAATTCTAGCAACTGGAGGAAGCTGAGGCAGGAGGATCATGAGCTCAAAGTCAGCTTGGGCAACACAGTGAGACCTTGTCTTAACAAAAAAAAAAAAAAAAGAAAAAGAAAAAGAAAGGAAGGAAGGAAGAAAGAGAGAGCCAAGATTAGTGGTGCACACCTTTGTCCCAGCAGGGAGATGATGGCAAGTAGATTGTGACATGTTGAGACACTGTCAATAAAAAAAGAGGGTGCCTATGATGTCCTTCCATTTTGTGTGCTCTTCCTCTCATGGATCACCAGATGCTGTCTTGTGAGGAAGCCTAATCAGTTTATGGAGAAGCCCACATACATATCAAGTAGCACATGGCTGCTAGCAACCATGTGTATGAACTTGGAAGGAGGGCCAACCTTAGTTGATTCTTGAGATGAAACTGAAGCCTTGGCCAGTGGCTTTACTACAACCTCGTATTGGGTCATTGGAAAAGTCATGATGTATTTTTATGTTTTTCTGTGTAAAGATTTGTCATGTCTTTTCTGATGACCCAATAATAGACCTTGTGCCAGAGGCACTGCCTAAGCTAAGTCCAAATTATTTGTGTGATAATAAATACCATTTTTAACCACTAAGATTTGAGGTAATTTTCAGGCAGGAATAACTAATTAATACAAAGGCCAAATCCAGTATTTAGCCTAGCCTGTCTTTGTACTAAATTCTGTCATTATATTCATTCTATCACTATAGTATTACATTGTATTATAAAAGCTTTATGATCCTTTACATTTACAGCTTTTAGAGAAACAAAAGATACAGGATTTATATGTAAGAGAGGCCTTAGGAACTTTTTCTAAAATGACACATTTTTTCATAATTTCTATTCATTCTTTCTAGAGAAAAAATTTGTCTTAAAGTTTTTGGAGTATCACAGTTAAAGAACACTAACTTTAAAGATTTGCTGCAGCTTTGATAGAAAAAATAAAACAACTACTGGAAAATAATTAAAGAAGTTGCTAATCAGTTCATTAATCAAGTGTATCTGCTGCACATTATCCTGAAACAAATTGAAAAGGATGCTGTGCTAGCCAGAAACTCCCTCTCAAATAAAGTCAAAAGTGAAGATAAACTAAATTGACTTTTCCTTTGTGGTTGATTTCTATCTAAGTAGATCCATCTCCAAAACACTGAATAAAGAAAGTTGCCCCATGCATAGATTCAAGTCTCTACTAGGATTCTGCACCTTGTTACTACTGAGATTAATTTGAACTGTATTCAATCAGTCTGTCTTTAGTTATTGTTTTTAAAATTTGTTTACATTTATAACCCACAAACCACTTTCATTTTAAATTGCTAAATAAACTTAGAGAAAAACCAAGTAACGCCTTGTTTGCTACATTACATACAGGTTTTGTAATCCAATCAAAAGGAGTAAATGGTTTTATATATAGGTTATAAAACAAAAAATATTTTTCTGGGGACAAAAAATATTTGTCAGCAGTTACAATGATTCTAGTCCTTCCCACTCTCTGTGGTGCTTTTGCTATAATAGTGGCAGTGAGGCATTGCAGCCTGGAAAAAAATGTAGTCAGATTTTCAATTATGATTAGAGTAGATCTCCCAGAGAGGTCTCTGCAGAAGGTCCAAGGTTCTATAAAGGGTAAAAGAAATGACTAAATTCTGACTTAAAACAATATAGTCCTTTTTCTTATTTTTTGATAATGACCTTCAAATGTATTGAGGTTTTTAAAAACCAAATCCTAGAAGAATTTGCAAGTTCAAAATTCAACTCACTTGAGTTTCATTTGATTTTAGCCAGGTACCTGCCTATATCATTTTCTGAAAGCATAGTAATTCATATTAAAACCAATAACATGGGGCTAGCATGTGATGTTATGGTTAAGGTGCTGGACTCCCACATGGCTAACCATGGTTCGAGTCCCAGACCTGGTGGCTTGCTTTCTCACTCCCTCTCTCTCTTTCTCTGTTCAAACTGAATAATAAATAAAATAATAATAATAAATAAAAGTAAATAAATAATTCTTTTTAAAGAGCCAGTAACACAAGAAGAACAAACAAGTGCCCTGTTTTCATAGACATATGAATTACATTAGACTCCCTTGCTATGGACAGACATATACAGTAACTTCTTTTGACTAGATATTTTTTGTATTAATTCATTTAATTTTGGCATTCAATTTTAAAAGAGACTAAAAATATTGACTATTTTTTAAAATCTTAGACTTTTGAAATTATCTAATTGGTACAAATTTGAAATCCACAAACTGAAGCACATAAGAATATGATTTTTTATCATAACCAAATTTAGTTGTATCTTGAGGCCCTATCTTATTTGATAGTATAATACCATGGAGGATAAGAAAACAAACTAGGGGAAAAGAATACACAATTGTATACTTCCTATATCATCTCCAACACATAAGGATACAGTACCCATTCATTAACATATGGATTGCATGTTTACTCCATTATAGATTATTTAGGATTATGCTAAATATATAGATGAAGAAAATGAGTAAAGAAATGCCATTGGATAAAAAGTATTTTGCTTTCCAAAAGCATTAATTTAAGTGACTGGCCTATGATTATCCATCTGCTCTAGCAGTGAAAGATCCCTAAAGACAATGCTTGTCTTATCATACTCAATATATTGTTGGCATTAACAAATATTTGCCCCAAATCGCGCAATTCAGCATCCAGAATAGAAATATATGAACTGCGGTGCCTCACTGACAGGATCTGAGTGAAAAAGTTTTTTTCATTTTTTTGTCTTAGATGAATGAGCACAGTTTCCTATTGTTTATCTTTACCGTGTTTCCCATTCCCACCCTGGAAGCATACATGCATGTGTGCATGTGTTTAATTAAACAAAGAAGAATCCTAGAAAGTTGAAAATGTCAACTGGGAATGGACACCTTTTCAGTAATTGAGATAAAATGTTATATCATTTACCCTGGTGCTCAAATACAAACCAGATTTAAATGGTTTTTAAGTAATTTGCAAAATTTGCAATAGAATTTTCTTGTAACTAATAACTTGATGAGATAAAGTAATAGTTGACTTCAGGATAGTTTAATGGACTTATTTTAAATCATAATTGTTTAGCATATTTTAAAAAATAAGATTATAAATTAAAAATACAAAGAAATCTTAAATAACACCAACTTACCGAGAATTACTCACTCTTATACAACCACTTAGAAGATACAAATAAACAAATAAATTATTTATAAAATGGTAGATCCTGCGGAATGTTAACATTGTGCAGGCATGTCCATGACAAATAATAATTTGCTGTAAAAACAGACTAGGAGCAAAACAGTGGTTTACCAGCCTTGTTGAAACTTTATCTAGAAGTGAAGAGGCAGGATTGTGAGTTATAGATACTTCAGTACCATTGCTAACCATTGGTTATAGAAACTTAAAATGTTGTCTTTACAATTAATTGTGTATCATTTTAGTAATTGTTCATACAACTACATTGATCTTCCTGCTGTGGATATGTCTATATATCTCTCTTGAGCTTTCAGGAGAGAGAGGAAGAGAGAGCAAACATCCATAAGTGCAAGACACAGCATGAGCAGCAAGATAAGAAAAATAAACTACCTTCGACTTACAAGCATAGTAAAAATCTCTCATTCCTCATGGGTAATAGAACTCCCCAATGGATCATGACATTTCCTCCCAAATATTAAGTGCCAAACTAGAATTCTGTTTCTGAAGCAAAGAAAGAAAATAGAATCAAGAAGAAAAGAGAGCTAATTACATTTAGCAAGGGTCTCAATCCACTTAGACACTTAACTAGGTACTCAGCATTTTCTCACTGCAGCATTTGCATTTAGTAAATTTTTTTTTTTTTGGGGGGAGAGGTTTTTGCTATAGGGCGTGAGTGCTCGCCGGAAAGATGGAGAGAGACAGAGAGACAGAAAGCAAGAAATCGCCCCCCAGGAGGATGGCCACGTCACAGTCCCTCTCCTCCATTCTTCTCTTGGGATCTTGGGCATGCACACACACCTGGCGTGAATTTAAGCCACCAGGTCCGGGACTTGAACCGGCGGCTCGACTACATGGGAGTCCAACGACATAGCCATTACGCCTGCATTTAACATTTTTAAAATCAGAGTGAAATGAATTTTATAAATACTAGAGGAATCATTATGAGGTCACAAAGAAATACTATAACTGAAGCTGAGAGAAGGGAAAACAAATTCACATCATGAGGAAAGCAAACATTCCTCCTCTGAAGTCATCTTTCCAGACAACTTTGCCTGCTTTTCACATGTAGTGTGAAAAGGAAGACAGATTAATGAAGTACTCAGCAGGAAGATGTACTGATACAAAATACTTCTTTTGTGGCTCTATCTCCTCCATATCTTGAGATAATACAAATATTTCTACATTACTATACCATGATATACTTGAACTTGGAAAGGGAAGACAAATCCAGAGTGATGGTTCTCATCTGTTGTGTTCATATGGTGTGTACATGTGTATGTATGTATGTATGTATGTGTATGTGTGCACATTTGCATACCCAAGGCAATCTGGCTTCACTGATTATTTTCTGGAATATTCTTTGCTTTATATGCCCTGGATAAGATTATACACAGAGAACATATTAACAAAGCAAACATAAATATGGTTCTGTAATTCCAAATAGGATATGTTTTTCTATTTCCTCTTAGGAAAAATAAAAATGTATCATGTTTAAACTACCAATTAGGATCATGTTGGAGTATAAAACATTTTTCTACTCTGTAATAATTATGGAAACAAAAAGTGTTTCAAAGGGAAATACTGAACTCTCCTTCCACAATGTGTTGAAAAGATAGTTGGTGATCAGTTTTTCTGGTATTTTTTTGTGCATAGGCCTATTCGGAAGCACAATATAGGCCTAAATTACTTCACTGAATCAGCAGAAAGCTGATTTGAAAGATGCTCTTTTATCTGACCTGCATGAGAGTAAGCAGATTGCTAAGTATCTTGAAGCTACTGCCATGATGTGATTAATTTGTAGCATAGTCATGTGCTAAACGGTTACGCCAACCTTCCAGTCAGAAGGCCCTCAGGTGAGTTTAGGGCTGCAAGTAGAGAGATGGATGAGGATAGAACAAGACTAGTGAGATTCATGAGAATAAATTCTGAGTTCTAGAGGTCCAGAATTTTAGGCTAATGTGTTTGTTTGGAGAACTCAAATATAGACTATAGACATTCTGTTGGTATTATGTGTCAGTAAATATAAAATGGATTTGATCATTTAGTCCCATATTCTGATTTGGCTCTAAGCAAAGGCAATTTGTCCTGGGCATCATCTTAGAAAAGATAATTCACTATTATTTGGTGAGTGCAAAGAAACAGGACTTCTCAGCATATTTTTTTTTTTTTTGAGAGGTTTTTGCTATAGGGTGCGTGCACTCGCCAGAAAGACAGAGAGAGACAGAGAGATAGAAAGCGAGAAACCACCCCCCAGAGGGGATGGACACGCCACAATCCCTTCTCCTCCATTCTCCTCTTGGGATCTTGGGCACGCACGCACATGTGCCTGGCCTGAGTTTAAGCCACTGAGTCCGGGACTCGAACCGCGGTCGACTATGTGGGAGTCCAGCAACATAGCCATTATGCTAACTGCTGGTCTCAGCATATCCTTCTTGATGATATTTTCGATTCAAAGCTGACCATTTAACTTGTCACCCTTTCACACCTTCTTGCATATCTGTAATACCATGGCCAAAGGAGACATAATCCACTTCCTGGACAGAGTTTTGTGTGATGGTTGCATTGTTCTGTATCCTTAAATAGGAGAATCTGCATATATTCATAATAAACATATATGCTAAACTTAGTAGCAAAAACATAACCAAGATATGGCAGAGAAAATGATAAGGAGGAAATATTTTTAAAAGCCAACAAATACTGAATATAAATAGACTAAGACCAAGATGAAAAGTGAAAAAAAAAAAACCCAGCAAGATAGAGTAGAAAGAATGAAGGGTTCAAGTAATGGTATTATTATTAAAAGGTATATCCTTATCTATTGCTGGGTAGGAGACCACCTCATATTTAATGGTTTACAATGATTACTTACAATTCCGCAATTTGGACTAGTCCTAGCTCGGTAGTTCCTCTGCTAATCTCACTTGAAGTCATTCATACAGTAACTGTAGTTATCTTGAGGCTCTGCTAGGGCCCAGTGGTCCACAGTGGTTTCACTCACATGTCTGGTGGTTAGTTGAGACTGTCAGCCCAGTACTTCATGGCCTTTCCTGGAGGAAGTTCAAGCGTCTTACATGGCAAATGCTGTGTTCTATGAGGTCAAGAACGGAAGCTACACAGTCTCTTTGAGTCCCAGGTCAGAGACTGTGTAATGTCACTTGTACTGCATTTTGTGGGTCAAAGCAGGTCATAAAACAAACTCAGATTAAAGGAGTGGTGAAATAGATTCCAACTCTAGATGGGAGAAGCTGCACATAGTTTGTATCCAAATTTAATCTGTCATAGAATTTAAAGGAATGGGGGGAGGAAATCATGACAAATATAGTATATTGTTGGGTGGAATCATTTTTAATGTCCACCAATTTATAGTTCTCCTGGTAGATCCTCTGTTTAACATGTTTTAAAATGTCACTATATATTTTATTCTTGAGTATCTTAAAAGCTAATACATGAGAAATATTTATATTTAATTCATTCAGTAAATATTGAGTACCTGTTGGTGTCAGGCAGTATGATTTATCTATCACTCTCAAATCTATCGGTAACTTAGATGTAAATTGATTCTTTGCTGCTTTATTATAATAATTGTTGAGCTTCCTTTGTAACTGTGTTATTGACCCTTACCAGAAAAAAAAATTACTTAGCATTATATTTATTCATCTTAAACACAAGAAGTGCTGTTCCCTCTCAAAATCCTTCAATTGTCACCCCTCCACCGCTCCAGTGATACAAATCGTACCACATGAAAATGTGCTGGAGAGAAAGGGGAGAACTGGAACTGGTAACTGTTTATTTAAATTACATTCCAAGCAGATAAAACATATCCTCTTCCCTAGAAATGAAAGCTAGTAGAATATTAAATCAATAATATACATACTTAAATGCATATTATTTTTATGTGATATGTTAACCATTGTATAGAGTGTCTCAAATCAAAGTGATTCAATTGTCATTACTGTCAACAAAATGAGATTTATAAATGGACTGTTACCAGCTTCTATTTAGTTTGTGTAGAATGTTCTTTTAAACAGAAAAGAGGCCAGAAACCAAATCAATGCACAAGACACAATGTTGATACGTCTCCATTTTTCCACACCAATTTTAGTTTTGATGTTATTTCCCTATAGAGACTATCTGAAAGCCAAAACCCTATATAAAAATCACTTAGGCCATGTCATTTTCACTGACTAGAAGTCAGTTTTCCTATGAAATGCACCACAAGCTATTACTTTAACAGTTTTGGTTCAAGGGGCATCAGACTATACAGACTACCTAAGCTTTTGCAATGGGATTCTTTCAGGTAGGACTCTAAAAGTTGTCTGAATCACCAGGTTCACATTCTATTCATGTGTTCATCTTAGAAAGGCAATTTAAAGTCTATTTTTAAAGGAAGTTTGAAAAGGAAGCTTAAGAAAATGTAAAAAAGAATTTTTAAATCTTTTGAAAAGTAATTTTACAATCTATTCAATTCCCTGAAATTTTATTGCAGACCTACTGCATACCTAAGCACAGCATATCTGGCTGCTATGGGAATAACAAAGACATATAAGGGAACTTCAAAAAGTGTGTGGAAAAATGGAATTAAAGTATAAGATTATTTGGTGCAAAAAATTTTTTTTAAAAAATCTATTCATGTATTTCTCATAATATGCATTTTCCATGAACTTCTGGATGATCATCTGTACGTAAACAGTCTTTACATCTGACGTACAATCTAGTTGGTAAGATAAACATGAGACACTTAGACATAAGTGACTCATTAGCCCAGCATTTAAGACCTTCTATGGTATGACTCTTAGCAGATCTTTTCTGTCTATATTTTCCACTACTCCTCTTACTTACCTTATCTTCTAGCCCAAATGAATGATACTCTTGACTTTCCGACAGCTGTGGCCTTATTCGTCATTTTTACTCTATCCACTCTTCAAGGTTCAATTTCAAACACAAATTCTTTCACGAAGACTTTTTTTCCTGAATACACAAACCACTACCACACTTTTCACTCCCTAATCTGCTGCGGTTTCTCCTTATTCTTCTTCCATTGCACTTTAATTATTTTTTTGGGTTAGAGTTGTCTCTATATTTTATCTCCATCATCCACCAAATTTTAAGTACTAACTCAAAATAGAAACATCATTTTGTTCTCTCTCCTACAGTACCTTGCACTTAGTAAGAGGCAAAGTAACTGTTTAGTTAAACTAAAACCGAATGCAAAATAAGTAGCCATCTGCCAGAAAGTATAGTAAAGTTAACAATGTTGAAAAAGAAGTGGCTTTTTCTCTCTTTAAATTTTGATAGGTAAATATACATATATATTTTTCTATAAAATTAATCACTTGCCCAAAATTTAACAGCTTAACTAACATCTACTGTATGTTTGCTACTGTGCATAATGTGTATTTCATATATGTAAAAGCGTATTATTTAGTCCAAACTATCGTATTAAATTTTCCTTGCAATTCCTAAGGGCTGTCAGCTACTCATTAAATCTTGATTTTCTGTCAGGAGGAATTAATAATCTTGCCTTTGAGTGAGTTTAGAAGCAATGAGGAATTGTGCAGAAATATTTGAATACCCGCTCGGTGGTAAATTGGATATCCAATTTTCAACTTAGCCTTAATGGGAAAAAAGAATAAATTAAATTCAGAAGCTGTTCTTTACTTTTTAATATTTCCTCCCCCTTTTAACTGAATTAAAATGGAAGAGCATTTTTTTTTTCTTTCTGATGGGGGGGAAATCTATTTTCATTCACTTAGAAAGGTTTCTTAAATTCAAACGAGACTTAGTATATGGACAATCCATATGTCTAAGTCTATCAGGTGATCCTCTAAAAATCAAAGGAAAATTCAGTACAATAACACAGAAATCAATTTGAATCAGGTTCAAATAGTGTCTTTTTTCTAAAGGCAAACAATCTCTCTCCTCCTTCTCCTCAAATGGATTTTATTGTCAAATACTGGTACTAACAATTATTGATATCACAACTCTGTCTATAAAGGCACAGCATCCTATTATTACCGTAGAAATGCTAACATGCATAAACTAATAAAATATAGATCTGAATTTTTAGTATCAGCTGCACATGTCTGTACTGTGACCTTAGATTTTAAGTCCATTAAAATTACAAAAGAATGAGGGATGTTAATAAACAGGATTGTGTTTTTTTTTTCTTCCACTCTTTTGTTCTAAACCAGGTTACATCATGTGCCATCCCTCAGTACATTTAGCCATCATAAGGCTGCTAATAGAAGATGGCCATCTACTAGGCACTCAAGAATTATAATCATGTTGTCAATGAGGCAATAAGGTGGGGAATGTATTTCTCAATATGACTGTGCTACCTCAAATATGTCAGTCATTTGCCCTTTTTTTAATTACCAAAGAGCAGTTTACTTGAAGTTAATCGTCTATTTTTCCATGCAAATTAAAAGGAAATAGCACACACAACTTCAAATTATTTCTATTTGCAATTTCATTCAATACTAAATATTTATGGATGCAGCTCACCTACATGACAGTCATTTTTATACTTGACATAAAGGAATGAAGACCAACTGTGAGGACCTCAATCAGAAAGAACTGAAGGCCCATGGATGGTTTATCCTTTCTCCCTGCTTCCCTCACTCTTATTAGGGAACCAATGGTATCACTGCTCAGACTGATGGTAAAACTTCACAAGAAGTTGTCTTCTATTTAATTCAGATACATTACTTGTCTTGTTCTAAGTCTATTTTGAGTATTTTTTTGTTTTAACTGGTTAGATTGAATAGACCTTCTCTTCTGGAATTTGCTCTCCTTGTGTAAGAGAAGTATAAATGTAAACAAGTAGAATAATATGAGTATAACAAGAAGTAGAGAAGAAAACAGGGTGTTAAAGGCTAAAATCTAGAAACTCACTTATGGATAATTGAAGGTTGTCAGCAAACTATGAAGTTTTTGCTTTGAGATATGTTGAATCATGACCAGTATGCCTCTTACTTTGCATGGGTGCTGTTCAGATTTCTACCCAAGCCTGGGTTCAAAATTAGCCTTCAAGGGACCAGCACATGGTGTAATGGTTTTGTTGCTGAACTTCCATATAGTTGACCACAGTTCAAGTCCCAGACCTGGTGACTTAAAACTCATGCCAGGCGAATGTGTGAGTGTGTGCCCAAGATCCTGAGAGGAGAATAGCAGAGAAAGGATTGTGGCATGGCCATCCCCCTGGGGGGGGGGGTGATTTCTTTCGTTCTGTCTCTCTGGAAAGCACATGCACCCTATAGCAAAAATCTCTCTCTCTCAAAAAAATTAGCCTTCACGTTGGATGTTAAAAACTTGAATCAACTGAATAATTTTTCAATCAGATGTATTCAACTGATGAATTTGTCCCTGGATGTTACTACTAAAACCCAAAGTCAAAACATTGTATTGGTTAACAGAAAATTGTATTGTATATAAAAGAAACATCATATTTTTAACAAGAAATTGTTCTAATATATGCAGTAGAAGGGAATTTAATTTATTTTCAAATCAATCATACTACATAAATTCGGCCAAATGTGAATATAACATATTGTGATAGTCTCCTCTCACTTTACATTTGTTCTTATAGGACTGGATTTTTTTTGTGATATGCACGCTAGGAGATGACATGAAATGGAAGTTGGGGTCATTATGGTTAACCTGAGAATGTTGGAAACCAAGGAAAGGTTTTATGTTATTGTCCACAGCCCATGGACGGGAGTGGATGGAAGAACCAGACTGAACTACATGTTGCAAAATAGGCAGCAAAGTTTAGGCAGAATGGTTGCCGAAAATTTCTAAATCACCAGTAACTTGGTTGATGAGTGTTGTGGTTTAAGTGTGTTCCCCCAAATTCATGTGTTAAAATTATTAGGGTGGAAACTAATGCAACTCTCACTTTAAGAAATTGAGCTTTTAGGAAATGATTAGGATTAGATGAGGTCACAAGACGAAGCCCCCACAATTGAATCTTGGTGGTTTTTACAAGGTGAGGGAGTAAGACCAGAGCAGAGACAGAGACATGGACACAGGTGTAGGCTCTAGCTCTTTTGCCATGCCCTGTACCACCTCAGGACTCTGGAGGGAATCACCACAAGACTCTCATTGGACCAGCCCATGGCATGGTAGTTAAGGTGGCTGAATGCCACATGGCTGACTGTGTGGTTTGAACCCCAGACCTGGAAACTTGAAAAATATTCTGCGTGTGTGTACATGCATGCCCAAAATCCTGAAAGAGAGTAGACAGGATTGCAGCATGACCATACCTCACAGGGAGTGCTTTCTCTCTCTCTCTCTCTCAGAAGCAGAAAAATAAGTAAATAAACTTTATAAGAAATAATAACTTATAAATAAATAACTTAAAAGAAATAAGTAAATAAACTTTACAAAGGAAAAGAATAGATAATGAAACCACATTTTCAGGGGAATTCTGAATTTTATAAAATGAAAGGTTCCTTTCAAAGAGGACAGACTAGCTCCATATCTTCTTTGAAGGTGTTTAAATTCTGCTGTGCTTCATGTCAGTATTCAGAATTCCAATTGCTGCTCCCACTCAACAAATACTTTTTTGTATCAATAGGAGGCAAGGGCTGTCAGTTCATCTAATTCTCAAAGAACTTTTGCAGGATAAGTATCATTATCTCTATTTTATAGGTAAAAATATCAAAGTCTAGAGGAGCTAGGTTGCCTAAGGTCATACAGCTACCAAATGATAAAGTTAGGGATTGCTCCAGGATCTGCCTAATTCTGAATCATTTAGTCTTTATGTCAGTTTCCTATTTGCAAAACTTGTTTATATTTGCCCTTCACAAATTTCTAAACTATTAGAACTAAGTTACAGTGAGTTTAGTCTGTGAATCCGTCTGGGCTAAGAACTGCTGATAGAAATGCTCAAGTGGCCACAAGGAAAGGTCTAAGTTAAAACCCATACCTAATAACAGAAACCCAATACCTAACAACAGAAACCACAGTTTTTAAGAAAAAGAGCAGACCAGGGGATGTTAGGATGCTTTGTGCAATCTAGAGCCAAACTCCCTAATCATTTATTCATTCATCATTCAGTCATTCTTATTGTGTGTGTGCATGTGTGTGTCTTGTGCACATACATACACCCACAGTTAATTTTTGGTGGATGCACGATTTTAAGGTCATTTTTAATCTAGAGAAGTTGTTCCCCTTTTGCTTCCTGACTCTGTGGCCATACAGCCCATTCCAAACAGTGTGACTCACTCTCTGTGACTCTCCTGAGGCCCTTTGTGTGAGTTCTCATTTTGTGCTTCCTTTGAATATGCTCTAAAGAGCAGGAATGGCCTTTGGCAAGAAAGAATGGCATGTCAGGAGGGTTCTGTGAGCCATGTTGCTTTTCTTAATCATGAAAAGGCACCAGCACCCAGTGACATGGCCCAGTTTTCTAATCTAATTTAATTGAATGTACAATGACATGGGCATTGGGGATTAAATATAACCCCACTTCTATCCAGAGTTCACATTGCCTTTCAAGCAATGTATAATGTTTTGCTCATTTCTTATGAATGGTTTTAAGTATGAGTCATGTTTAATTTTGCTTGTATTCTTCATACAAAGTGATACCTTAAAAAGAAAAATTATCTGTAAAAAGACCAACAAAACTTGACCTTCTGGAATACTGCTGGATTTAATTAATTGACCAAGATTACTCTCAATCTCTATGTTGCTTTTGGAAGTTTTCTCTTAGTGTAACAACAATTGCAGTCATGTCCCAAAAGGGTACTTGACCACAACTGAAATAAACTTATTTCACATTTGCTACTTTTAAAAAAAGAATCTATTTTGAAATTTTGCCAAGTTATTTGTACACTAAAGCCCATATCAAGGACCTGCCCAATTACAAACTGATGGTAGAGATTTTCCCAATTTCTAACAAAATATTTGATCTAAATGTTAAGAGAAAAAGAAAAGAAACTAATTGTTAAACACTTTTAATTTATTAGAATTTGTGATTAACTTACTTTTTATTCAGCTTGTTTGTTTTTATTCACCTTCCTGTGATCCAATTTGTAGATAGGCTGGCTTGCTAAATGGCTTCAGTATTTAAGTTTAATTTACTGTAAAGTGGGTCTTAGAAATCAAAGTTTGAGGTGAAAACTTGCCTTTCAGATCTTCTTGCTTAAGCACATTGTAAATTTGGAAGTAAACTAACATGCATAAACACATTGAAAGTATTTTATAGCTTTTAAAAAATACTTTATTTTGAAGTAAATTTAGACTTACAGAAAGTTATACAAAATAGTTCAGATTTTCATATCCCCTTCTCCCAGGTTCCCCAAATATTAATATTTTATCACATTTTCTTTATCATTCTTTCTTTCTATACACACAGGTGTGAGGTGGTTTTGTTTTTTTTTTTTTTTTTTTTTTTTTTTTTTTTTTTTTTTTTTTCCCTGAATGTTTGGGACTACATCACAACATGATGCCCTTTACCCCTACATAGTTAAGTATATATTTCTCCAAAATAAGAATGTTTTTATATATGTTTTTATATAACAGTAAGGTGACCAGCATGAGTAAATTAACATTGATAAAATACTATCTAATCTACAGACTTTATTCAAATTTCATCAGTTTTCCTGATAACACCCTTGATAGCAGAATTATCCCTGATCACATAGTGTTTAACTGTCATGTCTCTTTAACCTCTTTTATTCTGAAACAGTTCCTTTGCCAAAAATGTATACCCTGAATCTAATCATGAGGAACTATCAAGCAGATCCACATTCTGCAAAGTAATTTACCTGTACTCTAAAAAAATACAGTATTTTTGAGCTATAGTACATCTCCAAGTGAGTATGTATGCATATTTCTTTTTTGATTTCCTCTATGAAATAGGTATAATTCAAAATAATGCTTAAGTATGATTTTAAATAAAAATTTCTTTTCAAAAGACTAAGAAAAATATTCTTGGCCTCAATTTTCCTTTGAACATAGAATGGCATTTTAAAAACCAATATTATACAAAATATGTGTTATATAATTAGGGATAATCTTTCTTTCATATATAGACTTTAGACAATTGATTGTTCCTTCTGAGTTGAGCGATATTTGTCCCATGGGCTCTTAAACTAAGAACATTTAACTGATTATCAAGTATTTTCGTTCCTGCCCCATGATGGTCTCCCACTGCCATGCGTATGACAGAGACATTTAACTCTGAGCCCAAAGGTTTAAAATATCTAAATATCATGCAAAGTTCTTTAGAACTTTTCTTCTGTGGCTTTGGCAAGGGATATTAGAAAATTCATCTGCCCAAAACAACCTCCTGAATATCCTCTATTCATCTGGGTTGGAATAAGTTAAATAAAATCTTTGTGTAAAATACAAATGAGAGTAACTAATACTGTCAGTATTTCACACCTGCATGTTAACTACTCCATTCTGGGTACTTTCTGGATTATGAGGAAATGGAACATTTTATTGAGGAGTCGGGTGAATGGGAGAAGTCATACTAGGCAAAGGGTCTTTGGTGAGAGGGCATATTGTGGCCACTATACTAATGAATTATGAGTTGCATAAGGACCCTGTACAGTCACCAAGAGGCAGGAAGGAAATACAAAAGAGATAGAAGTCCACCTACTTTGCAAATTTGTCTGGTAACACCAATGTAGGGAGCCCAAGCCTGGTTTTAGTTTTGTCACAGCTGCAAAAGATGATAAATAATATTAGTAACACTTCTTGGTTGTTATCTGAATGAATTTTGAAACTAAAATTTGCACTGTCAGGATTCAGTAGAAAGGCATATCATGACTGGCTCTTTTATTTTTTTTCTCTCCATAAATTTTTTCATGTAATGACTGTTTTTAGGCCTTTATTAGAAACCTCACTCTGATTATTTCCAAAGGATTAAATCTCCCAGACTGGCTATTCCACACTTCTTTTATAAGTCAATTTAAAAAAAAATCACTGCTTGTGGGGTCAACCAGTTTCATGATGACTAAGGCAGCTGGATCCCACATATCCAGGAGCACGGCACACTTTGAGTCCTGGACCCGGCACCTCGAAAAAGTTTTTGGTTATGTGTGTATGCATTCTCCTCTCCTGAGAGGAGAATGTAGGAGAAGGTATTGCAGCATGGTCATCCCCCCTCAGGAGTGCTTTCTCACTTTCCCTTCTCTCTCTCTGTCTCTATCTCTGGTGAATCCATGTGCCCTACAGCCAACTTAATAATAATAATAATAATAATAATAATAATAATAATAATAAATCCCTCTTTGCCTTTTCTCCATTACCCATACTTTCACTGTGAAGGTTAAAGAGAGCAAATTGTAGCATAAAATCTGAGAAATTAGTCGAATGTTCCATAGTTGTGAAGGAAATATTTCTTATCTTACAGATGTGTTAAAGTAGAACTGACTCATCTAGTGATCATGGGAAGAGCATAGATTTAGAGTCAGAAGAATGCTAGGCCATAACTGAGTGACCTTGATCTGTTCCCACAGCTCTCTAGGCCCTAGCTGTCTTCCCTTGCATGAAATGAGATTATTGAACTAGATGATCCTTACATTCTCTCTCAAGTTAGAAACTAGATGCTTTTGAATATAGGGTTTTCAATGCCATTTAATGACAAAAAAATTCATTTATTCATGAGATATTTACAGAACTCCTACTATGTTCTGTAGAAATGAAAAAGCTAGATATCTTAACCCTACCAAGTTGTTTGTACATATTTATGAAAAAGACATTTATCTGAAAAATCAGGATGTTAACACTGGAAATAAATAGATAAATTAAGCTGAATAAGCATTTAATATAGCCTCAATTAAATACTAGATTTCTGAATGGATAGAATCATACCACTCAGGGCTAAATTATGCTTGAGAATTTTACTCTGCGGAATAGAGTTTTAATGCTCTAGAATAATCACCTCAAAATTCAGCATTTAATCAATTTCACTCTTTACCCTTTACTTTTTTTCTTTTTTAATTTACATATAAATTTCCTATAAAATAAACCAAAAAAGAGGGCCAGCCCTGTAATATACTGGTTAAGGGAGCCAGGTCTCACATGACCAACCATGGTTCAAATCTCAGCCCCAGCAACTTGAAGAACATGCCAGGCACATGTACATGTTTACCCCAAATCCTGAGAGAATGGAGAAATGGAGGAGAAAGGAGTATGGCATTACCACACCCTATTAGGAGGGGTTTTTTTTTTTTTTTTGTTTGTTTGTTTTCTTTCCTTTCTCTCCCCTCCCTCTTGTGCATGTACCCTTTGGCCATTAAAAAATAATTTTAAAAAAAAGCATCAGCAGATGGTATGGTGGTTAAGGTGCTGGACTCCCACATGGCCAACCACAGTTGGAATCCCAGACCTGGCGGCTTGAAAATCAAGCCCGGCATTTGTGCATGTGTGCCCAAAATCCTAGGAGGAAAATGGAGGAGAAGGGATTGCTGCAGTGGCCGTCCCCACTGGGGGGTGATTTCTTACTTTCTGTCTCTCCATCTCTCTCTCTCTGGTGAGTATACACACCCTGTGGCTAAAACCTTAAAATATTTTAAATTTAAATTAAAAAGTTTTAAAAAGACAAACCAACAGGAAAAATCCCAAAATGGCTACAGTTTGCTTTACTGGTAGTACAGCTCTACACAGAAAAACAATTACATATGTTCCTAACCAAACAACCCCAAAAATAAAAGAACTTCTAAGTCATAGGATTTTGAAGATCTAGAAATAGCTTTTGGTTTCTTAATCATTACAATGTACTACTATGTGTATAGTTTGTTAGGGCTGTTGTAACAAATACTATAGACTAAGTGACTTAAGCAATACACATTTATTTCTTCACAATTCTGGAGGCCAGAAGGCCATGATCAAGATGTCAGCAAGTTTGGTTTCTTCCTAAGCCTCTGTTCAACCTTCTTGCTGTATCCTCATATGGCTATACCTCTGTCTATATGTTCTGTACCCTAATTTCCTCTTCATATAGGAACACCAGTAAGATTGGACTATGTCCCAGCATAATGACCCCATTTTAACTTAATTACCAGTTTAAAGGCCTAATCTTCAAATATATTTACATTCTGAGATACTAGGAGTTAGGGCTTCAACATATAAATTTGAGGAAGATACAATTCAGTCCATAACACTGTGTTTATCTTTATTATAAGGGACAAGGATTTATGTTATTCTACTGTTTTCTTCACTGAATGTATTTTTACCTTTGGTTGTACAATTTGCCTCACACATGCATCAGTTTATCACGATGTGCCAAGGCTATGAAATGCATTGCTTCAAAATTAAGATAATTAAATATTCACAACATTTTCATAGCACTTGATTTTTGTCTTGTTAAACAGAGAATTAGATGTCATTCACATAACACAGATCAGCCAATAAACAAGACATTTTACTATATTCTGTGTTGATACGGATTTTGTTTTATTTATTTTTTTGACATAGTAATGATAAATTTTATTGCCTTTAACTTCTAAGACTCCCTTAACTACAATGGACATTTTAGTAGAGATGTTACATATGCAGCAGTTGTTTAAACCAGAAATAGAAATGCTAAGAGGGAATGTATTCAAGTCCAGTGTGGCCCACTGCGGAAACACAAAATTGCAGCTTTTGACATTTTGCTAAATTCTTAGTTCTATTCTTTGGCTGACTTTAAAAGACTTTATGTAATGCGTAGGTCAAGAAAAACTGGTTGGGAAAATATAAAGTCAAAAACATAGAATTCATAATGGCCTAAATCACATTATATGCAGATTATATGGCTATAGTGCCAGACAACCTGAGTTTATATCTCGACTCTTCCCTCTACTAATTTACGTTACTTCTTAGTATCTCAGTTTTCTTCTTCATAAAATGTAATTAATAGCAGTAACTACTTTACGGTCTTGGTGTGATGATTAACAAAATAGTTTATATAAAAGTACTCAGCATAGCGGTGGAATCTAGTAAGCTCAGTAATTTCTAGTTATATATTAGTATTTGTGTATATGTGCCTTGTATATGTATATTTGTGCCTACAAACATGTATGTATGTATTTATGTATATAAAGTATAGTATACATATTGCCATTCATTTTCATATCCTCCAGCTTCTCATTAGTACACTATTATAAAGTGGGTAGTTCAACTGAAGGTAGTCCTGCTCTCATGGTGGATAAAATAGCAGATACCTAGTCAGCTGGAGAAACCAGTCTCAAATGGTATTTATTTCTGTAGGCAGACACATAGGATCCATAGCAGCATGTCTAGTGATTGCCTCAGAGACACTACTTCTAACCTACTCAGGAACTGTTGCACAGAAATCCAAATCCCTTCCTTCTTCTCCTCTCAGTACTTGAGTAATCTCTTGATACATATAAAGCTTTGTAAATATCCTTAAGGTTTTCCTTGGTCTACATATGGCCTTTATGCTTAACTCATTTTTAAGCTCTCAAGAGGACTACATACATTCCACCTACAACTGAAGACACTGAATAAACCATGAAGGCTGATGAGATCCTGTAAAAAAAAAAAAAAAAAAAAAAAAAAAAAAAACACATAATCTCAGAAACTAAGAAAGGCTAAAGACCTTTCCTGTTCTGGAACCACATTAGCTTAGAGACCGCAAGAAATTATTGAAATGCAGGATAGAATAGTGTGTAGTGGAATGCAGGATAGAAGTGTGTAGTATATGAACTATGGAGAGGGAATTGTCTGGATTTGAATTCTAGTTCTACTATTTAATAGCTGTGTAACTTGGGCAGGTTAATTGACCTCCCTGTGCCTCATTTTCATCATCTATAAGATGGAGATAATGAGGTTATCTATTTTCTAGAGTTATAAAGACTAAGCAAATTTGTGTTTGTAATGTACTTAGGTTAGTTTCTGGCACAAAGGAAGTGATAACACTTACTCTAAGTTTGTAGTATATAAATTAAATAAAATTATGTCTGATGCCTTAACAGTGACCCATAAACTAGTCTGTCCAATCTAGGACTTCCAGATGAAGAATCACTAGAAAGCTAATAGAGATCTTCCAACAAGAGAGCTATTGGTTTCTCAGTGCTAATGTTGGGGTTCATCAGCAGACAGAATATTATAAATTGGTTTCAGCCAGGCCCTTCCTAAAATAACAGACTGGTACAATATTTGGTATGTGTTTCTTTGGTACTTTACAATCTGTGTTTCTAGTCTGCGTCATTAATGCATGTCTCTTTCTGGGTATAAACTCTGTCATTACTCATCCGTGTCTGTTTTGACTTAAATCTGTCACTGGAAGTGAGGAAGAATATGATTCTCACTGAGTTTTTGTTTCTTTGTGGCAATAATTTCAGTGCCCACAGAGAAATAGATGCATGCCCATTGGCTGCAAAACAGATCTGCATTCTTCAGAACATAAGTTATATAGCAGCCTTTAAGGAATGTAATCTTTTGGGTCAGCCAGTGGTATACATAAGGCAGCTATATCCCATATGTCCAACTGGTGGTTCAAGTCCTGGCCTCATAACTTGAAAAACCTGCTAAGTGCTTGTGTGTGCATTCCATAAGGCCTGAAAGGTGAAATGGATGAATAGGGATTGTGGTGTGGCTATCCCCTATGGAGAGTGCTTTCTCGCTTTCACTTTCTCTCTCTCTCTGTCTCTCTCTCTGGTGAGTGCATACACCACAAAATATGAAGAAAAGAAAAAGGAATGCAGTCTTCCTTTTTAACTTTGATTTTGTGTCTTACATCACTCTATAGATTTTAAGTGAGGAAGATAAGAACAAGCTAGCTTCAATGGTGAGAGTTGAAATATTTTTTTTTCTTTTTTTGGAGAGGTTTTTGCTATAGGGCGCGTGCGCTCGCCAGACAGACAGAGAGAGACAGAGAGATAGAAAGCAGGAAATCACCCCCCAGGGGGGATGGCCACGCCGCAATCCCTTCTCCTCCATTCTCCTCTCGGGATCTTGGGCACGCACGCACACGCGCCCAGCGTGAGTTTAAGCCGCCGGGTCCGGGACTCGAACCGCGGTCAACTACGTGGGAGTCCAGCGACATAGCCATTACACTAACTGCTGGTCCCGAGAGTTGAAATATTTTTACAGATCCATTATTTTAATGAATATTATGGACTATAGTTGTAAGTAGGGTGAGTGAGATAAAACCTTATTAAGAAAGTTAGAGCCAGAGATGAAGAAACGGACTGCAGATAAAAAATGAGGAAATTAATATCAGCATTGCAAAACAGATAGTAAGATAGAAAAGAGATTTTTTAGGGCCAGCTGATGGTGTGGTGTTTAAGGTGGCTGGATCCCACATGGCCCACTGTGTGCTTTGAATCCCAGACCGCATAGCTTAAAAACATGCCAGGTGCATGTGCATGCCAGATATTGAAGTGTAATCATCTCCTATAGGGAGGGGTGCTTTATCACTTTCCCTTTCTCTCTCTCTCACTCTCTGTCTACTGTGAGTACACATGCCCTCTAGCAAATAAAAGGGGGAAGTTAAAGGAATAAATGAATAAAAGATGATTTTATATTGATTTTAAATAAGACTGTGTCGAAGCCTTTTGTAAACAGTAAGGTTTTATATGATGGTAGGAAATGGTTTTGTTGATTTAGCAAAGACTCGTACATGAAATGGCTGGAGAAGCAGCATCTTACCTGGTTTTAAATATGAATCCATTATATCCATTATTATAAAATTTGTTGTAACATACCTAAATAGTTCTAGTAAACAGCAGATTTAGTAGTCACAATCCCGGTTTGTCTACCATTCTAGCACAGACTGGGAAACATTCACACAAGGGCTCCAACATTATATGGCCCATTTTAGGGCATAACACTACAACCAAAACTTTAAGGGGAATATCCCACAATAGAGAAGCAATCTCAGTGGGTCATTCATGATCTTAAATCTTTCAGCTGTGGCTTTGAGATATCTGCTCTATTCCCAGTGAGAATTATGGTGGAAAGAAACAGCCAGTTGCCTGTAGGTTTTATGACTGTTCTTTTCCCTCCAGCCAGAATCATCCTGAAATTAAACATGTCTCAAAGTTATAAAGGGACTCTCCATGGTGCTGAGAAACTTAGTAGACATAGATAGGTTAGACATTTTAGCGAATTCATTGGATGTGGATCCTCTACTGAGTAAAATAATCTCCTTTGTTAACTCATTCATCATCTATTTATTCATTCAATAAAAATATATTGGGTACTATATTAGTTTCCTAGGGTTGTCAATATATTATCACATACTGGGTCACTTAAAATAACAGAAACAGGGACCATAAGTTAGCATAATGGCTATGTCGCTGGACTTCCATGTAGTCAACAGCGGTTCAAGTCCCAGACCTGGTGGCTTAAACTCACACCAGGCGCGTGTGAGTGCGTGCCCAAGATCCTAAGAGGAGAATGGAGGAGAAGGGATTGTGACATGGCCATCCCTTCTGGGGGGTGATTTCTTGCTTTCTGTCTCTCTCTCTTGTCTGTCTGGCGAGTGCACATGCCCTATAGCAAAAACCTCTCCAAAAAAAAGAAGAAAAAAAATAACAGAAATGTATACTCACAGTTCTGAAAGCTGGAAGTTTGAAATCAGGATGTCAGCAGGGTTGGTTCCTTCTGGGGGCGCTGAGGGAGAATCTGTTCTATGTCTCTTTCCAAGCCTATGTTAGTTCCCAGCAGTCCTTGGGATTCCTTGCCTTGCAGCTGCAGTGCTTTAACCTTTGCCTCTGTCATCACATGACTTTCTTCCTTCTTTGTGTCCTCTGTCTTTGTGTCCAAATCTCTCTCCCCTAATAAAGACACCAATCATTGGATTTAGGGCCCACTCAAATCCAGTATGACCTCTTCTTAACTTGATTACACCTACAAAAACCTTATTTCTAAATAAGTCTACGTTCACAGGTATTTGGGGTCAGGACTTCAACATATCTTTTTTGTGGGATTGGAAGGGGTGGGAATACAGCTCAAGCCTGAACAAGTGCCTGGTTTGTACCAGATACAATTCTAAATGCTGTTGATAGAAAGATGAAAAGCACACAGTCCCTGCACTCAAAGACCTCATTCAAGTGGAGAGAGACATAAATATATATAGTACTGTGTCATAAATACTCCAATATATGTCTTAACAAAATAGTACAGGAAAATAGAGAAAAGAATGAATAATGTTGTCTTAGGTGACCAGAACAACTTCATTGTAGAGCTGTCTTTTGAGTTATGTTATAAAGTATATTGGAGTTCACGAATGAATCCACAGTTGTGAGTATGTAAAGGGCATTCCAGAGAAAAGCCACAATATGTATAAAAATATGCCATCTTGAAAAGACCTTGTATTGGGACCAGCAGTTAGCATAATGGCTATGTCGCTGGACTCCCATGTAGTCGACCACGCACGCCAGGTGCGCTCTCTGGCGAGCGCACGTGCTCTATAGCAAAAACCTCTCCAACAAAAGAAAAAGAAAAAGAAAAGACTTTGTATCTCTCAAGAAAATTAAGGAGTTGGTATAACTAAATTCTAGAGTTACTTGTAGGAAATGCCAGAATACACAGGTGAGAATAAACATGAGGTGGTAAATGGTAGAGGACCTTCTATTTCATGTTATTTTCATGCTTTATAACATATAACAGAATGTGGATTTTTTTCTTTAGTTTTTTTTTGATGTTGTTGTACTTGTTCTTGTTGTTTTTCCTTGTTTGTTTTTAACTATAGAGAACATGTGCTCACCAGAGAGAGACAGAGAAAGAGAGTAATCAGCCCTTAGGGGAAATGGCCATGCCACAATCCCTTCTCCTCCATTTCTCCAGCCTGCTGGGATTTTGGACACACACATACAGGTGCCCAGCATAATTTTCAAGATTCCAACAGTGCAGTTGGCCCTTTGGGATCCAGCACCTTAACCTTCACACCACCTGCTGTTCTGGAATGTGAATATTTTTAATCCTTAAAAAAGTAACAATGAATATATTTAAATAATACCACAAAATGAAGTGAAATAATTAATAAAGCATCTTGCAATTTGGAAAGGCCCATTTTGATTTTGAGACAATTATTTGAATTATAGAATAACTTTAAGGAGTTTTTTTTAATCTATCTCTAGTATGTATAGGAGCTCAAACTAAGTTAACAAGATTCAGCCATTCAAACCATTGCCTAGTAGAGGTCCATAAGGACCCAGTCTTAATGAACTAATATGGCTAAATTATAATTAGCATATCAGTTGTTTGTATGTAAATTGATGCGTATAAAGTACTTGCAGGGATTTGAAAGTTTGTTCTCGTAGGCATTTTAAATATTCTCTGTATAATCTTATTTATACTATTAATTTTAGATTATCCATGGGAAAGGGGTTTCCTAAACAAAGATAAACATCAACACTAGTCCCTAGGCAACTGTGATGAATTTTAGCTTAGCCACTTTTTATTTATTAAACAAATATGTATTCCTTAACACCGGTGAGCCAGATTCTTTCCTAAGTAGAGGGATTCAAAGATTTGCCAAATATAACCCATAGCTTAGTTGGGGAGATCAAAGTGGAAACTGGAAAACACATTAAAGTTTCTTGAGTTAGGTGTTGATTATGTTTGCAGGGTGCCGGGAAATGCAAGAAAAGGAAAACTCAACTCTTTGGTAAGAGAAGAAGGCTGCAAGAGAAGGCTTCATATTTAGGATGATTTTTTTAAAAAAAATTATTTATTATTTTTATTTTTAAATTATTTATTTAATTTTATTTATCCATTTATTAATTTTAATTTGACAAGAGAGACAGGGAGAGAGAGAGAGAAAGTGAGAAACCAAGACACCAGGTCCAGAACTCGAACTATGGTTGGCCATGTAGGAGTGTCCAGTGCCTTAACCACCATGCCACTTTCTGGTCCCTTATTATTTTTAATTTGACCAGAGAGAGAAAGAAAGTAAGCTGCAAGTTCTGGGACCTGAACTATGGTCAGCCATGTGGGAGTCCAGTGCCTTAACCACCACATCACCTCTCGGCCCCATTTAGGATGACTTTGAAGGATAAAAAGTGGTTTTCCAAGGGGTACAAAGAAGCTGGAATGTATAGTGGGTAGCGTAAGTATTAGGGACAAGTTTCTAAAAGCCAGAGAAGTGAAGGCTGTGCAAAAGTTCCTGAACAGCAAAAAATTAAAAGTGCGTGGCATGAAGTTAGGACAAAAAGGAACAAGGTGAGAGATGAGACTGGGGAGTTGGACAGCAATCAAGAAGGGTTCTGATAGAGTTAGAACTTTTTTTTTTTTAATTTGCCATAGGGTATATAAGATCACAAGAGAAAGAGAGGGGAGACAGAAAGAAAATGAAAAATTATCCTCCAGGCGAGATAACCAGCTACAGCCCTTCACCTTCCTTCTTGGGATTTTGGACATGTATGCACACATACCAGGCATATTTTTCAAGCTTCTGGGTCTGGGATTCGAACCAGGCAATCAGCCATGGTGGCATCCAGCCATCCTAATCTCCATGCCATCTCCTGACCCTAAAGGAGTTTGAATTTTTTTTTTTTTTAGGAGTTTGAAATTTTATATGATCCGAGAGATCTTCAAAAAGTTTGCAGAAAGTACATGATTAAAAAAAACTATGCATGGATTTTTAAAACTTTTTGCACCAAAATAAACTTTATGTAATTCAGTTTTCCATGAACTTTTGAAGTCCTCTTGTATGGCATCCATTGATAATTTTTTTTCTTTAAATAATTATTTTATTTTAAAAATTATTATCATTATTATTATTATTATTATTATTACTACTATTTTTAATTTGCTACAGGGCACATGACATCGCCAGAGAGAAGGGGGGGAGAGAGAGAGAGAGAGAGAAAGAGAGAGAGAAAGCCACCAGGTCTAGAACTAGAACTGCTGTTGCCCATGTGAGAGCCCAGTGCCTTAACAAACATGTCACCTGCTGGCACCATTGAAAAGTTTTAAGCAGAAGAGAGCCGTAAACAAATTTTGCTTCTACAAAGAGACTTCTTGGAGCCATTTGGAGAAAGAGACTAGAACAGCAGTTTTCTAACATATATATATATTTTTTTTTTCCAAAGAAAATCTTACACCTAACAAAGATAGATAAAAGATAAGGGTAGTATTTCACTTGAATACATGTATATGTTCACATGTATAATACTTATTTACATTGAGGTCAATGAAAAAAGGCTGCTTCAAATTCAGAAATTCAGAAGAGTCAAATTTGGATCATAGATATAGGCATTCAAAACTTTTAAAATTCTAAAAGCAGCCATATTCTGGTATTATATCTCTCTTTTATGTTCTAAGTTTTTGTTTTTATGTACCTGGTAGACATAAATATATGTTGAATTAGATTGATCAAGGAACAAAGTAAAGATTTAACCAACGAAATATGTTTTTAACTGCTATGAAAACATGAAGATTTAAAGACAAAATAGCTCTATTCTATGGCAAGGCAAATGTTCACTAGCATTTCTCCTCTGGTCCAACTTCCATCCTTGATTTATATTATCCTAACCTACCAGAAAATTGGAAAAGATAACACTTCATGGGAAAAAAAAAGTCATGTTTTAAGTAAGAAGAAACACATAAATTTGTATGGGGTTAAAAGAGAGGTCTTTTTCTAGTTCTATTAGCAACTACTATTAAGGGTTGGGAACCAACCACTTCAAATCCTACTCACCTCTCAAGGTCTAGATCAAATTTTATCTGTACTATGTGACATAGTGATATCTCAGCACTTCCTTAGAGTCACCCATTCTGCAAGGAACAGAACTAGATGCTATAGATTCAAGCATTAAATTAGTCATTTTATTTAATACCATTTTCTCATCTAAATTCTCACATCTATTTTCTGTTTCTTGTTGTTGTTGTAGTTTTTAATTTATTTCTTTGTTTATTCATTTTTATTTATTTACATTTAATCGCATCTTTACAGTATAAGGCATTTGTTTTTCCAGCACAAATACCATGAATGTCCATCAAGGCAAAGATATTACTATATACATTATCATCAGCAAATAGCTTCTCTTTATTTATTTATTTTTTTGGAGAGGTTTTTGCTATTGGGCGCATGCGCTTGTCAGACAGACAGAGAGAAACAGAGAGACAGAAAGCGAGAAATCACCCCCTGGAGGGATGGCCACCCCGCAATCCCTTCTCCTCCGTCCTCCTCTCGGGATCTTGGGCACGCACGCACATGCGCCCGGTGTGAGTTTTAAGCCACCGGATCTGGGACGCGAACCACGGTCGACTACGTGGGAGTCCAGCGACATAGCCATTACGCTAACTGCTGGTCCCGATAGCTTCTCATTTTCTTTGTCAATTAAGCATACTTATTTTTCCTTTCCCTTTTCCCTACCTCCTTTATATACTAAACTTCCTCTTTTTTTTTCTTTTTTTTTGTTTTTTACATTTTATTGATTCACAAAATATCTTAAACTATAAATATGGACAAATCTAGAATCTAGTGAGAAGTGCACTGTAATTTTCTTCTGAAACATTTTTTTAAATCTCTCTCCATTACCCCTTTTACTAAAGAGAGGTGTAAACTAACTTATTTGTGAAAAAAAATTAGGTTAATCTCTATTTGGTCTGTTATTTGCACAAAGTCCCATAATAATTCAACTTCTGATGCCAGGCAAAGATATTATTGTATTATTGAACTTATGCAAATAACCATTCTACCACAAAATAAGAATGCTCAAAAATATTTTTCAATGGCAAAGGAGTCAGGAAGGGGTAAAAGTTTATGTTTTAATTTAAAAAAATTAACAAATTGCTGAATCTATCAACAAATCAAAAGAAAATCAAAATCCTTAAATCTGGAAGACAAAGGGTAGAAGAGAATCAGTAATGTTTTAGACAAAAGTCATAGAATTCTATTTCACCAGTTCAGTCTCATGTAATCTCTCTTTTGTTGAATTAGCAGTGTTACTGTGGTCCGATCTTTCTGCTTAAATCCTGGAAGTTAGCATTCAATATTATTATTGGTATTTCTGAATTTGTTCCTACCATTAAGTTGACCTCTTTCCTGGTCATTTTTTGTTCTCTTATTTCTGTCTGTTTGACTTTAGTTTTCCTGGTATAGCACTCCCTTCAGAACTTCTCAAAAAGCTGTTCTGGTGTTGGTAAATACTTTCAAGTTTTGTTTATCTGAGAATGTTTCAGGTTTTTCTTCCCATATAAAGGATAATCTTCTCAGATATAGTATTCTTGGTTCAAGTTGTTTTTCACTTAACACTTTGAATAAATTTTCCAATTCTTTCCTTGCTTGGATTATTTCCTACGAGAGGTCCGATGTTAGCCTGATGGGATATACTTTGAAAGTAACGATCTTTCTCTCTTGCCAATTTTAGTATTTTGTCTCTGTGGTTTTGGTCAATTTGGCTATGATGTGCCTTGGAGAAGATCTTCTTGGATTGATTCTATGTGGGTCCTTTGTATTTCTTGGGTCTGGATATTTGAATGCCTCTCTAGTTTGGAAAAAATTTCTTCCAGGATTTCATAGAAAATATTATCAATGCCCTTATTAGTTTCTTCACCTTCTGGGCTACCAATTATCCATATGTTTGAGCATCTAATGGTATCCAGTATTGCTCATATATTATTCTCATTTTGGGGGGTTATTTTCTCAGTCTTTTTGGTGAATTTTTCTAGGTCAGAGGTTCTGTCTTCTATATCTGAGATTCGATCTTCTGCATGATCTAATCTGCTTTTAATACTTTCAAGGGAAGTTTTCATTTCCTGTATTACAGCCTTCATCTCTAACAGTTCCATTTGATTCTTTTTTTATGGTATGTATTTCCTCTTTCAGATTGTGCAAGAATTTCCCCACCTCCTGGAACTCATTGTCTCTTTTCTCCTGCATCTTCTGGAGTTCGTTGTCTCTCTTCTTTTGCATCTCTGTTAGCTTTGTCACTATGAATATTCTAAATTCTTCTTTTTTTCTTTTGGAAAGGTTTTGCTATAGGGCACATGTGCTCTCCAGAAAGACAGAGAGAGACAGAGAGACAGAAAGCGAGAAATTACCCCCCAGGGGATGACCGTGTCGCAATCCGTTCTCCTCCATTCTCCTCTTGGGATCTTGGGCACGCATGCATACGCACCTGGTGTGAGTTTAAGCCACCAGGTCTGGGACTCAAACCACGGTCGGCTACATGGGAGTCCAGAGACAGCCATTACGCTAACTGCTGGTCCCAATATTCTAAATTCTTTATCAGACATTTCCACGAGTTCCATTGTACTGTCTGTGAATAATCAAGGGTTGTTCTTTCCCTCTGAAGGAGAGATATTTTCTTGATATCCCATATTTATTGTGCCTCTGCAGTGGTTTCTGGTCATCTGACAGATTATACATTACTTCTTACTTTGTGGGATTTAATTCTGTGTGTAAGAGTCATGTGGAAGGAGATGACCTGTGATATTTTTGAAGTTTCCTTTACCTGATCCTCACCAAGCAACCTGCACTTTTTCTTTTTTTTTCTTGGAGAGTTTTTTGCTATAGGGTGCATGCGCTCGCCAGACAGAGAGAGACAGAGAGATAGGAAGCGAGAAATCACCCCCAGGGGGGATGGCCATGCCGCAATCCCTTCTCCTCCATTCTCCTCTCGGGATCTTGGGCACGCACGCACACGCGCCCAGCGTGAGTTTAAGCCACTGGGTCCAGAACGCGAACTGCGGTCGACTATGTGGGAGTCCAGTGACATAGCCATTACGCTAGCTGCTGGTCCCACAACCTGCACTTTTGTCAATGGAACTGGATATTACAAAGGCCTCACAATTTCTAGAGAGTAGGTGCACCTGGGCTGAGCTGCAGGGTTTCAACTAAAAATTCAGAGATGTGTGGGAGGAGATGAGCTGTGCTTACTGCGGCTCTGTATTTCTCCCTGCTGTTCACTTTGCAGTCTCTCTTCTCTGATTTTTAGTTATTTGGTAGTATATTCATGTTTGGCTAATTTATTGGTGATTTCTTCTACTCTGAGCTTGTATGCATCACTTTAGTGTGAGGTACTTCTATGCCTATTTCTCCTCTACTACTGTGCTTTTTTTTTGTATTTACACTTTTTATTTTTATTTTTATTATCATCATAATCTTCTTTATATTACATTGAATTACATATAACTTTACAGTGTATTACAATGCTTTTTCAAAAGGGAATGCCATGCATGTCAGTCAATACAGAGACATTAATCTCCCCGCTTTATCATTCAATATCTTTTCTATGTTTTTCCCAATCATTATTATTATTATTCTAATTAATTTTTAAAACAGTCAATCACTATTTCTCATTTTGCTTGTAAAAAGACTTTACCCATCATGAAATACTTCTCAGACCAATCCAGTTGAGAATACGATACATGTCTTCATCAACAGGTAATAAGCCATATCTGTTTCTCACTAACGTCCTGCCTCTCTATTGTTCTCTTGCTATCTTTCTCTATCCTCTTCTCTTCCCCTCCCCCATTCCACATTGTCCTATTCTTGTTAAGTACCTTCATTGCTTTTATGTCCTCCAATTTTTCGCTCTCTACCATAGAGTGCAGATAGTCAGTATATATTGAGTGGATACATACAATATCTTTCTTTCATAGCCTGGCTTACTTCACTCAGCAATAGATTCTCCATATCTGACCACTTTCTATCAAATGCCAGGGTCTTGTTATTTTTTATGGCTGAGTAGTATTCCACAGAGTATATATACCACACTTTTCCAATCCATTCATCAGTTTGTGGACATTTAGGTTGGTTCCATGTCTTGGCAATTGTGAATAATGCTACAATAAACATTGATGTGCAAGCACTTTTCTGACTGAGCGTTCTCCTGGCTTTCGGGTAAATACCCAGAAGTGGGATTGCTGGATCAAATGGTAGTTCTATTTGTAGATCTTTGAGGAACCTCCATATTGTTCTCCACAGTGGTTGAACTAGTTTACATTCCCACCAACAGTGTAGGAGGGTTCCCTTTTCACCACATCCCCGCCAACACTTAACACTTTTTATATTCTTCATCTTTGCCATTCTGACAGGGGTTAGGTGGTATCTCATTGTGGTTTTTATCTGCATCTCCCTTATGATGAGGGATGTTGAGCATTTCCTCATATGCTTTTTGGCTGTTCGTATGTCTTCCTTAGAGAGATTTTTGTTCAGCTCATTTTCCCATCTTTTAATTGGGTTAATCATTTTTTTTTTGAGTTCCCTGTGTACTCTGGTTATCAGTCCCTTGTCTGAGGCATATTTAGCAAAAATATTTTCCCATTCTGAGGGTTGTTGGTTCCCACTTGTTACCGTATCCTTTGCTGAGCAGAAACTTCTTAGTCTAATATAGTCCCACTTGTCTATTTTAGGGATTATTGTCTGTGCTTTGGGAGTCTTATTTAAGAAGTCTTTGCCTACTCCAATGTCTCCCAGAGTTTCTCCACCACTTTCCACCAGTAGTTTTATTGTTTGAGGTCTTAGGTTCAGATCTGTGATCCATTTTGAGTTGATTGTTGTTAATGGTGAAAGATGGGGGTTCAGTTTCATCTTTCTGCAGGTGGATACCCAGTTTTTCCAGCACCATTTACTAAAGAGGTTTTCCTTTTCCCAATGGATTGACTGATATCCTTTGTCAAAGATCAGTTGACTGTAAGCTTTGGGAGTTATTTCTGGGGTCTCTGTTCTCTTCCATTGGTCCACATGTCTGTTTTTATGCCAATACCATGCTGTTTTGATGACCACAGCTTTATAGTATATCTTGGGATCAGGGAGTGATATGCCTCCTACTCCATTCTTCTTGCGCAGGATTACTTTTGCAATACGAGGTCTTTTATGATTCCAGACAAATTCTATGATTGTCTTTTCTAGATCTGTGAAGAATATTTCTGGTATTTTGATTGGAATTGCATTAAACATGTAGATTAATTTGGGTAGAATTGTCATTTTGATTATGTTGTTTTGCAATGTGGTATCCACAGAAAGAGATTTGAATTCAGATTTATGAAGACGAGTTTCTCCCTTTCTGTAGCGGTTCAGTGAGGGGGTTGAGGTTTTCTTTGATCCTGAAAGTATTCAGATGTTTTACTACTATGTACTTAGACCTATCTAGACACTCAATGTGTGGAAGTTAGCTTCACTAGGTATTGGGCCAGAAGGAGAGCTTGGGGGCAGAGACTTTTCTTTTAAAGGGGCAGAGCTGGGCCCACCTCAGATGCATATGGGTTCTCATTTCACTAGGTGTTGGGCTGGAAGGAGAGCTTGGGTACAGAGGGTTTTCGGTTAAAGAGGCATTGCTGGGCCTACCTCCCATGCATATGTGTTCTTGCTTTGCTAGGTGTAGGACTGGAAGGAGAGCTTGAGGACAGAGGCTTTTTGGTTGAAAGGGCAGGGCTGGGCCCACCTCAGGTGCACATGGGTTCTCACTTCGCTAGGTGTTGGGCCCGAAGGCCTCACATCTATTTTCACTTATTTGCTATTTGATCATCATTCCACCTATGCATGAGACTCTAAGGCCCATAAGAGCAAAGTTTCTTTAAATTTAATTCAGTATACTTTTATTGGCCACAAGCTTAGTGGCAAGCTTCCACATTATGTGTTAAGAGAAACAAAAATATAAAAAACAAGTCCTCAAGGAGCTTTCAGTCTAATGTGTGTACACCTCAAAGGGCTACTACCATATACTCTTGGAGAGCCAGCTAGCTATCCAGAGCTTCAATGCTCTGACCAGATTAAAAATGAAATTAAAATGTATATTCTCTTTTCCTAATGTTTAATTTTAGATTTCACATTCTTCTTGAGACCATGATGATGCCACATGAGAAACCCTTATGTCCAGCTCCAATTATACTTTGTATCCTAGAATGGGATCATAACGCTAACAAAAATTTTATTGTGCTAACCATTGCAAGTCCATAGTATACATGTAGCGAGCTAATTTTCATACATTATCATTTATCTCAGCATTCTTTATGGTTATTTGAAGCATCTTACTTGGAAAATCCTTTAATGTCCTATTCCTGGAAATATGTTGTTGTTATTGAGTTGTTCTTTTTAAAAATTCTTTCTTTTATTGTTTATCACTATGCATCTGCCATATTTGATAATTAATGTCATTTGATTTAGTGTCTTAGTGTCTTTGTTTATTTGTTTTGTAATTTTGCTATAGAGCACATGTGCTCACCAGCGAGACAAAGATGGTGAAACTGAAAAAGAAAATGAGAAAGCACCCCTAAGGGGAAACGGCCATGCCACACTTCCTTCTCCTCCATTTTTCTCTAAGGATTTCAGGCACACATACACATGCTCCCAGCATGTTTTTTAAACCACCAGGTCTGGGAATCAAGTCACACAGTCAGCCATGGGGGATCCGGCTACCTTAACCACGATGCCATTGGCTGACTCTGATCTAGTATCAGTCCCTCTTACAAGTTTCTGAATTGTCATAATGCATGTGTTTGTTTTGCTTTAAAAGAAAAAAAAATCAACAATTGAGTTGCCATTGATGATGCTCCAATAAGATTACTCTTAATAGATGTGTAGAGATAATTTCTCTACCATTTATGTTTGTGAATTATTCTTCCACTGTGGTATCTTTTTAAATGCAACTCAACAACTGTATTCTATCCAGGATGTGTTTTTAGTTGTCAGCTTTTCTAAGTAATTACTTGTCTGAAAAGGAGAATGGATGAAAATATCCATTTCGATACTCCTTCAAATGTATTGTTGACTATATCTCTCTTAAACCATCCTGCACCTGTTCAGTATTACTAATCACAACCATAAGTGATTTTTTACTTTACTCAGCATTAAACTTGTGCTGCTTGACCTTTGAGCATCAAGCAGGCCTTTCCCTAGCACCCTGCTATATCTTAGTACCAAATTCTTGAATCATTATCCATCTTGAGGATCTGCCTTGCCTCAGAGGTACCTTGACATTTGCTAAGACTTCCCAGTGGACCTTGCAGACATTTCAGATCATGACAGTGCCATTTGATATCTCCGTTTTAAACATCATCAGAGTGGCTTGTGCTGAAGAACCTGAACTAAAATGAAAATGATAAAATAAAAACAACAAGGCTGTTTCCTCCATGCTTATTGTTAAGATGGCATAAAAGTATTTTTATTATAAATATAACCATAAAACCATGAATTTTTCATGGGATTATAGTATATTATAGATAACCATCAGTTTTCTGCAGATACAAATTATTCCATTTGAATGAGGGTCTATCTTTAAATTAGGCCTTGAAGTTAGTAAAACTTCATAGTTACCTGGTAAGATATTGTTGATAAGCTACTTTAATTTTACAATATCTTGTTTGATCCTCACAAGAAACATGTGAACATAGTAAGATAAGATTGTTTTCCACATTTGCAAGTGAAGAAAACTGAGGATTACAAAGGCCAAGTGACTTACTCCTAGGTTTCCTGGCTTGAATAACGCTGAGCCAGACTTCAGCCTAAAGCTTCTTATATGATGATACAGCTCTTTCCACTATATCATGCTACTGTACTTATAACATGAGGTTCAAGCATATCATTCTGGATGGAACACAGGATTTTCCTGTGTTCAGGACAGAATTTAAAACTAAGGTAGATATTTAGACAGCTCTGCATTTGTTCAATTCATGTTTGTCTACACTGTAGATAAGGGAAACACTGAGGTTAATATTACCTACTCCAATACTACCACTTTATGGTGCAATTTTTTTTTTTTGGAGAGGTTTTTGCTATAGGGCACATGTGCTCACCAGAAAGACAGAGAGAGACAGAGAGACAGATAGCAAGAAATCACCCCCCAGGGGGGATGGCCACACCGCAATCCCTTCACCTCCATTCTCCTCTTGGGATCTTGGGCACGCACACACACACACACACAAACACACACACAGCATGAATTTAAGCCATGGGGTCCAGGACTCGAACCGCAGTTGACTACATGGGAGTCCAGCGACATAGCCATTACACCAACTGCTGGCCCCTGGTACAAATTTTTTAAAGACGTGCTCCCAAAATAAATATGGTAGCTATACCTTATCTGTGGGGGAAACTTTCCAAGACTACCAGTAGATGCCTGAAACTGTAGACAGTATAGATCTCTCTCTCTCTCTCTCTCTCTCTCTCTCTCTCTCTATATATATATATATATATATATATATGTGTGTGTGTGTGTGTGTGTGTGTGTATATAAATATATAAAATATTTTCTTATCTGATAACTAAGATGGCTAAGTGACTCATGGGCAGGTATTGTATACAATGTGGATATGCTGGACAAATGACTGAATCATGTTCCAGGTGGGTTGGAGCTGGATGGTGCAAGATTTCATGATACTCAGAAGAGTGTGCAATTTATAATTTATGATCATTTCTGAAATTTTCCATTTAATATTTTCTCTCTTTTTTTGGAGAGGTTTTTTGCTATAGGGTGCGTGCGCTCGCCAGACAGAGAGAGACAGTGTCGACGTCACTTCTGCAGAGACGACACGACACCCGGTTCTTCCTCATGCAGTCTTTATTCACAGGTTTCCTTTACTTTTTCCTTTCTTTCTTTTTTTTCTCCCTCCCTTTACTCCCGTATAAATAGGATCCTCCCGATGGCCCCGCCTGCAAGTTCCCAGGCAAGTACTGGAGACACGCCTCCCTATGCAGCCAGCGGCATTATCTTGGCTCGTCGGCCAAAGGCGGCGGCCAACAGTTCCCCCTTTTTGTTTTTGTCAGGAGAAGGTAGAGGTCACGGGCCCCAGATGTGGTGGACTTGCTTACTGACCTGTGGAAGAGCCCAGGGGCATTCCCCAGGTCAGCCTGTCCGATGCCTTTTTATGGGGATGGGTGTGTTGTCGGCATCAACCCATATGCACCCGGACTTGCCTTCCTCCAGGTCCCATCAAGGGCCTCTGGAGTGCAGTGCTTTGCCTCGCATCCTGAGCTGATAGGGGTTTACTGCATCTGGGCCAGCCAAGCCGCGGGGGAGTATCCTTCTTCAATAGCTGCAAATGCTTGTACGAGGAAGGCGTGGTCGCAATTGCATTGGGCCCTGAATCTGTACAGACAGAGAAGGCAACCCCCACATAGGAAGACAAGGAGGGGGCCAAGGGACCCCATCCCTGCCCACTCCTTAAGATGGAGCGCAGCTTGAGAGATCCACTGGCGAAGGTGGCATCAACTCGTGTTGAGTTAATGTGGATGATGCTCCACCGGAGCTCCTCAGAGAGGGTATCAAAGCTCTGATTCCAGGGACCTGTGAGCTACTGGGAAAGTCCATCGTTGTTCAGACTGAGCCCCCTGGGGGAGCGTCAGTGTCCCCAGGAGGAGAAGGCATTCCCAGGCCATCATCAGGGCTCGGTGTATCAGCAGGCAGGTTCTCCTGGGATGGAAGGCGTCGTACCAACCTCTCTGGGACCCACATCAGGTCTGGTTCGTCCTGTGGGAAAACACAAACAGATCCTCTCGACCAAACCAACACAGGGTCTGGTCCCCTCCAGCGCCCCGTGAGGACATCCTTCCATTTTACTTTTCCCTGCTTGCTCGGCCCCGGTGCATGGTGCCTGTCGGCAGCCGAGCGCCCTTGGGAATCGAGCTGAAAAATATTGAGTGTTAAGAGTGCTATTGCGATGCGGTCTTTCGGGGAGTGACCTTTGCTGACTCCCCCTTTTTGTTTTTGTAGGAGCTCCTTGAGGGTGCGATGAGCCCTCTTTACTACACCTTGACCTTGAGGGTTATATGGTAGGCCATGTGTGAGCATGATTCCCATGTGGTTGCAGAATTGTGAAAATGACCGGGCTGTATAACTGGGGCCATTATCCGTTTTAAGCTGTTGAGGCTGCCCCCAGGCTGCCCAGGCGTTGAGACAGTGACTTATGACATCTTTTACCTTTTCCCCTGTATGGGCAGTAGCGTGAATGACGCCTGAACAGGTATCCACCGAAACATGGACATACTTAAGTGTCCCAAATTCTGGGACATGTGTGACATCCATTTGACAAAGGTGGAGTGGTTTGAGACCCTTGTTTTTATAGGGGAGGATTGTATTGCGACATTCTTTTGTACACTGTTCAAATATAAGCTGTTTGACCAAAGGCATGGCTGCATCCGCATCACCAAACACCCTGCCCGCCGTGTCCATTATTCTGGCCACGAAAACAGAGAAGGGTTCTGTGGGGCCCTGAGTGATTTTTGTAAGGTTGGCCTGTGGTTCCCCTTTGTCGGGAGGCATTTTCCAGGCCTTGATGGCTATTGTATTGATGTGATCGTAAACTGCCTGAGGGTATCCTGTTTGTTGATTAGCGAACCTGCCCTGTCTCATATACATATCCACATCCCACGCTGCCTGCCCTGCAGCCCTGTTCCGAGCGGCTTGGGCTTGCCCCCCCTCAAGGTAAATGGCTTTCCAGTCAAGATACTGACCCGGGGACAGGCAAGTCCTCGCGAGCGGTCCCCAATCACTGGGTGTCATACAGTACCGCTGTAAAGTCTCAACGAGGCCGAGAGTAAAAGCTGCACCATTCCCGTATGTCTTTACGGCCTCTGCTAAAGCCTTGATGGTCTGATAATCTAGGGGCTCATGATATCTATTCCCAGCATTATCTGCAAAAATGGGAAATGCCTGAATAGGCCCAAGCTGTCTGGCCTCCCGCCAAGCCCCGGCGCAGAAAGAAGCTCCATCCTCTGGGCTCTCCTTTTGTGGGGTGGAGGGATTATAAGGGGGAGGAGCCTTGGGTAGAGGCCGGTCTTCCTCCTCCTCCTCCTCCTCCGCAACCTCCCAACCTTTAACTCCCTCAACTAATTGTCTTACTTCACGATCGTCATCTTCCCCGCAGGCTTCCGCCATCCTGGCAGCCCCATTCTCTCCCTGAGAGCGCTGCTCCCGGAGGGACTCCAATGCCTCCTGCCCCTCCCTCACCTTCCGTACCCATCTTTGATTCTCAAGGCATGCTCGGACAAACCTCCAGAGCGGCCTAACCCCTCCAGAAAGCCTATTGTCCTCCGCAGCCAGGTCTAGGTCCCTGCCTAGTTTATCCCAGTATGTGGGTGTGAGCTGCCCTGAATGGAGGAACCAGGGAGCGACATCATCCACCTGATCTATAAAGTGCTGAAGTGTTTTATCCCTTAATTTAAGCCCTTTCAACTTTAGGAGCTCTCTGAGCGCCTTGACGATCGGCTGGGATGGCCCAGCCCCCATCGTCCTTGTTCCCTTTATTCCTTACTTTTAGCCAATGGCTTCCGTCTGCCTCTTTACCGAGGTCTTTTTTTTTTTTTTTTTTTTTTTTTTTTATCCGCCTCTTTCCCGAGGTCTTGAATCCGCCTCTTTACCGAGGTCTTGAATCCGCCTCTTTCCCGAGGTCTTTTTTATTTTTATTTTTATTTATTTATTTTTTTATCCGCCTCTTTCCCGAGGTCTTGAATCTGCCTCTTTCCTGAGGTCTTGAATCCGCCTCTTTCCCGAGGTCTTGAATCCGCCTCTTTCCCGAGGTCTTGAATCCGCCTCTTTACCGAGGTCTTGAATCCACCTCTTTCCCGAGGTCTTTTTTATTTTTATTTTTATTTATTTATTTATTTTATCCGCCTCTTTCCCGAGGTCTCCCGCCTCTTTCCCGAGGTCTCCCGCCTCTTTCCCGAGGTCTCCCGCCTCTTTCCCGAGGTCTTGAATCCGGGACCCCCGCCCGGTACTTACCAGCTAGCTGCCCTGTAGACTTGGAGGTTCTGAACCTTTTCTGGTCCTTCCTCACGCAGTCTTTATCCACAGGTTTCCTTTATCCACCTCTTTGCCGAGGTCTTTCCGGGACCCCCGCCCGGTACCAGCTAGCTGCCCTGTAGACTGGGAGGTTCTGAACCTTTTCCTCTTTCCGCCTCTTTAACGAGGTCTTTTGCCTTTGTCCCAGTATGTCTTCCCCGTACGGGCCACCACTTGTCGGCGTCACTTCTGCAGAGACGACACGACACCCGGTTCTTCCTCACGCAGTCTTTATTCACAGGTTTCCTTTACTTTTTCCTTTCTTTCTTTTTTTTCTCCCTCCCTTTACTCCCGTATAAATAGGATCCTCCCGATGGCCCCGCCTGCAAGTTCCCAGGCAAGTACTGGAGACACGCCTCCCTATGCAGCCAGCAGCGTTATCTTGGCTCGTCGGCCAAAGGCGGCGGCCAACAAGACAGAGAGATAGAAAGTGAAAAATCACCCCCCAGAGGGGATGGCCACACCACAATCCCTTCTCCTCTCGGGATCTTGGGCACACACGCACACGCACCCGGTGTGAGTTTAAGCCACCAGGTCCGGGATGCGAACTGCAGTCGACTACGTGGGAGTCCAGCGACACAGCCATTATGCCAACTGCTGGCCCCCCATTTAATATTTTCTAATCATGGTTGACCATGAGTAACTGAAACCCTAGAAAGCAAAACAGCAGATAAGGGAGGACTACTATATAGCTGGATTGGGCAAATTAACTTTGTATCAGGGATAAAGACCCTGAGAATTATATTTCCTTCATATAGTAAAATAAATACAAAAGTAATTTAACAATATTGTCTTCATTATTTTCTGTTGAAATGTCCACAGGAAAATTAGAATTCTGTTCATTGATTTTTTTAAATTCATAATAAATCTTTGTATAATTGAGGTATATCTGAGAAGACTTTAAATCTATTTTATTTATCTTACAATCTGAAAAGGGAGTATTATAAAAATTAATAAGGCTTCCTAGAATAGGAAATAAAAATTTCTAAAACAAAGTAATGATAAACATTAAGCTCTTTAAATATGTACGAGACATGTAGAATTACAAAGCAAGCCAGGGGTGGGGGACCAATTGGAAGGATTGATAATAATAAAGGTAGATGCATTTTTAAAGGTATTTGGCAGATTAAGCCTTCAGTTTTGTGTCTTCAGAGATATGAAAGGCCAGTAGCATATCTATATCTAGGCCTATATTTTGATCTACCTTTCATCATCACTACAAGGAAAGGTGATGATTTTTTTAAAAAGAAAAAACTATGAAGCATGTTCTTTTTAAAAAAAGGAGGATAATTTTACACTTATTATTGCTTCTTCAGTTCTAAATTTTACACTTAATATTGCTTCTTAACACTTATCACTGTAATTACTTTGAGGAAGTAGTTTATTCATCAAAAAGTTAAGGAAATCAAAGTAGCTGCAGTTGACACTCAGCTGTTTTGAGTTTACTGAAAGCGAAATGCCAAATTCCCAGTTATCCACTGCTAGAAGCTCTCAGAAAGTTCCTGAGTGGGCTGAGAAGTGGCAGATGAGCTTCTGTGTGGATAAGGTAATGTATTTAGGGAAATAAAAAATGAAAGTATGAGAAACCAGGCTGGTTTCATAGGCTGATAGGCTCCAACTTCTCAGTTCCATTCTTGAAAAAGAATCTAGGAGTGACTCATTACTTTTCCACGAAAGAATTAGCTCAGGAAGTTGCTGTAGGCATAGTGGTCAACATCTTGCTGGAGCATAAGGAAAGACATTGGCACCCAAACAGAACACATTTTACTTCTTTAGTACAAGATTAGGGTCCTCCAGAGTAATTTCAATTACTTGAAATACTACAAGTAATTCTGGCTGCTGCTCCATTGAAGAGGTCGCTGCTATATCAGGCTAAAGAAGGCCATTTGTAATAAACTAGGAAGTAGTAAAGAATCTCTATTATTATGAAAGGCTACAACAATTAGGACTCTTCTGTTGGAAAATGTATTGGGTAAATGATATGGCCAGAGCTCATGAAATCTTAAAAGGTTTGGACAGGATATATGCAAACTTCCTTATCAAACTCTAGCATGTTGGACACTAACAGATATCTTAGTTTGTCCTGCTATAACAAAATACCTTAGATTGGGTCATTTATAAACAACACAAATCTACTGTTCACTCTTCTGGACGTTGGGAATTCCAAGATCAAGGCACTAGCAGATTCGATATCTGCTGAGGGCTTACTAAGTTCTTCCAAGATGGTGCCTCTTGGTATGTTCTCACATGGTGAAAGCTTTGAAAAATGTTCTTCTTGTGACTGAAGGAGCAAAAGGTCCAGGCAGCTTTCAAAGCCTCTTTAATAAGGGCACTAATCCCATTCACAAGGGTGGGTCCCGTATTACTTAATCACTTCTCCAAATGTCCCACCTTTTAATATCATCACAATGGGAATTAAGTTTCAACATAAATTTTGGGCACAAATATTCAAATCATAGCAAAGGATAGTTGTGGGAGGCTGCGCACTAGCGAGTCTGCCGAGGTTTCTCAGAGAGCAAAACAATTGCCGTGATTGGTTCCCTCAAAAAACCTGACCTTCGAAACCTTGCTCTGATTGGCCACTAGAATCCCTCAGATTTGCATATCCGGCACCTCATGATTGGTCCAAAAGCAACCAATCATAACCCACCGTTTACAACCAATCACGGCCCGCCGTTTACAACCAATCACGGTCCACCGTTTACAACCAATTATAACCCACCTTTTACGATCCTTCATTCAACCAATCACGGCCCACCAGCGTGTATATAACCACCGATGCCTGGCCCACAATAGCCAGACGACCAGGAAGACAACGAAGACGACACAGAAGACCAGGAAGACGACGACCCTGGAGAGCCTGAAGAGTTGAAACACCGCACAGTCTCCAGACAACCCTGAAGAGTTGCAACACTACATCGTCTCCAGACGACCCTGAAGAGTTGTGACACCGCGTCGTCGTCTCCGTGCTGCTCACAACAGACGACACAACCCTAAAGAGTTGTAACACTGCGTCGTCTCCGTGCTGTACCGTGTTGCCCATAATAAACAGATGACACTGAAGACACTGTGTCGTCTCCATGCGTCTCCGTGCTGTGACACTGCGCCACTTGTCCCGGCTCTCACTCCTTCCCTCAGGAAACCTGTTCGACTGTCCCCCCGGGTCGAGACAGATAGTCTTGAAACACTGCAGAGATAGAAAATGAAGAAGGGATAGTACTTTACATAACTTAGGGAATAAACCCAGAAGTCGTAAAAATCTAACATGTTTTTAAAAATAGTGATCCAGGTCAATTCATGCACTTAGATGCATGGTTGCTTCATAAGAGAGCAAAGGAAGGCAAACTCTTTCTTTCCACAGTGTATCCCTTGGTAACTTCCACCAGAAATAGAATCATGAGGTTAAATAGATCATGAGTATGATATTCTTCATGTTTTTAGTTTAAAAATGTATTAAAAATAAAAAATGTATTAAAAGGGCTAGAATTGAAGATGGTAATGCATTTATGGATTACAAAGCTTCTTGTTCTTGTCCTACTTTTGATTTCACCTTTGTTTACACAGAATACCATCTTGTCAAATTCACAGACCTAGAAATCCAGGCTCAATGTCTCTGGAGGCCATATGGTATGGGGGTTCAAGTTATGGACTTTGAAACTCCACAGATACCCACTACTTATTAACTGCATGATCTTAAGCAAACTTTTTAATTTCTTGGAGGTGTAATCTCCTCATTTATGAAATGGCTTCAAAATACCCATCCTACAGGAATATTGGAAGAATTGCTCAGTATAATAAATACAAGTCATTTAGCATAAAGCATGATGCCCAGTAAATGCTAAATAAATGACCGCTCTTACTATGTTATGATGTAAGTGAGCCATTTATACAATTCAAGATTCAAAACATTCTAATAAATATGATGGAATAGGTGAATCCCCATTTTCCTAATGAGATTTTTAAATGCTTTTTGGCCATTTTGAGTATAAATAAACTTTCAGAAATATGGTTGAAACAGTAAAATGTCTAATTATAGTATTTGTTTAGTTATACAAATATATTCAAATTGCATAGATGTAGAAACATCTTCATGTAGATATTTTAAATTTTCTCTCTACTCCCATTTTGTAAAACAGTTCTGTTCAAACTCTTTACAAGTATCTCTGATATCAGTGCTTCCAGATGCACTAGAGCCAATTTTTGAGTCATCTGGTGGTTTTTATGGAACACGTAACAGGTCCATCTAAGTTACACAGAGATATAGCACTTTAATCTGCATACGATAGCATCACTGTCATCTTTTCCCCAAGTCATAAATATCTGTTTGTATAACATTAGGTCAGTTGATTTTTCCAGTCATTCTACATGTGTATATTTCTGATCTTCTTTAGGTATTTATTGCATTGCAATTTTAAGTGATCTTTAATAGGCTTGTTTATACTGATATCCAACACTTAGTATTGTGAGGTCATACCTTGTAATCAGTTGTTAGATCTGTGCTAAATTTTTTTATGTCCACCCACCACCCCCATATTTTGTAAATTTACTTTCCTGAGCGTGTAAAGCTTATTCATTGAGATTGTCCCAGATGAATGTGTGTTCTCCAAAAAGTATCTTAGGGACCAGCAGTTAGCGTAATGGCTATGTTGCTGGACTCCCACGTAGTCAACTGCAGTTCGAGTCCCAAACCTGGTGGCTTAAACTCATGCTGGGCGCATGTGTGTGCATGCCCAAGATCCTGAGAGGAGAATGGAGAAGAAGGGATTGCAGCGTGGCCATTCCCCCTGGGGGGTGATTTCTCGCTTTCTGTCTCTCTGTCAATCTCTGTCTTTCTGGTAAGTGCATGCGCCCTATAGCAAAAACCTCTCCAAAAAAAAGCATCTTAATATTGAAAATAATTTAGAAAAAAGCCCCATATAATTACTTTATAAGGACTTAAATAGAAGACAGCTTCATTTTTTTTCCTGAACGAAAACTGATAGAGAGCAAGGATACACTTTATATTCAGGAAGCTATAGGAATCTAGAGTTTCTTGAATTATTTATCCAATTATATAACTTTAAAATCATTCAAGTGTCTTATTTTTATCCATTGCATATATGCATTAAATGCTGGCATGATCCAAACATGTAGAAGACAAAGTTCTTGCCACTATAAGAAATTTTAGTCATTGAAGAATGTTAGATTTAAGAAAAATACATTAAACACCTACTATGCACAAAACATTTGTACAAAGATGTGAGTTGCCACCCCTATTCTCAACAGCTTGCAACACATTTACCAACAAATTTAGTTATATTCTTATTGGATATAATGTGTTTTAGAGTCCTGCAGACACGTTTCCTAAGGCAGTTCATGTAGGAAAAAATGGTAAAATGAGAAAGCATACACGTCAAAAAGCTTACACAGTAAATCATCACATGGAAAAATATACTTTTCAACAGCAAGTGAAGAAATGCAAATTAAAGTCATAGTAAGGTAGTAATATGTATCTATGGTAATGTCTAAGCACAAGGTGAGGTATTGGAGAAGCTGTAGGGAAACAGTTTGATGGTGGTGCCGTTGTGTGACAATTCATGGAAATGTATACACAAAAAATGTTAAGTGAAAGAATTAGATCACAAGAGAGTATATAAACACTGATTATATCTATAATAATATGTGTATGTTGACATCTATTGGAAGAGGATTTGAAAGAATGTAAGTAGTTTAATGTTCATTTGCATTTTCTTTCTGGAACAGTTATTTAAATGCATACGAATTTGAAGAGAATAGAATGAAAAACGATTCCCCATCACACCCCAGAAACACATACACATATACACATCCTTGAAAATAGATTGCAGTAGAATATGATGTTCATTGTTTGTGATGTTGCCACATTATCTATAAATCAAGGACTTAATTGAAGTTGTAGTTTCCTTCTTTATCTACCATAAGTCTGATGAAGCAGTTTTTGATCACTGTTTATTATAGTAATGAGAAAAGAGGAAATCTTTTCCTCATAAATCCTGACAATCTACATTTTAAATCCTTCTCTAAAATGCATTCTTTGTCCCCACTAAATAGATACAGATAATGTAAGCTTGTTATTGCCTTATTCTCCCTCCTTTCCTCTCAGTACTTAGCTCTTTCTTGACCTTTACCTGTCAGTTGAGAGTTCATATATTGATATGTGTTTATTAAGCACAGGCAGCTAAATTTCAGATTAATTTGTTGCAAACACATCCAGTGAACTGAATACTTACTATAAGTCATAGTCATTGCATAGCATTCCATAGAGGAAATCTCACTTGACTTTGGTAGTAACCATCAGAGGTCTGAAATACTATCCCTATTCTGACATTACAAAACAGAGCATCAGTTTATAGGCAGTTCTCTTCAGAGCCCAGGACAGCAGACTTTCCTTCTGCCCTAGTGCCTTTTAGCTGGCTAGTTCCCTATAAAAAGAAACTTCTTGGGCCAGCAGGTGGTTTGGTGCTTAAGATGGCTGGATCTCACATGGCCAACTGTGTGGTTCATGTCCTGAGCCCAGCGGTTTGACAAAACATACCAGGTGTGTGTGTGCATACATGCTCAAAATCCTGGAAGGAGAGATAAGTGGAGGAGAAAGGATTGTGGTGCAACTATGCCCCATGGGGGTTGCTTTCTCACTCTCTCTCTCTCTCTCTAGTGAGTATATGCACTCATGACAAATACTGAATGGGGGGGGGGGTGGATAAACATCTCTTTGTGTTATGGGTTATAATATGGCTTAAAATATACAAAAAATGTTTAGAAAGCAGCCTTTTTTAAGCTTATTTATTTAGTTACTTCTTCCATGAGAGAGAGAGAGAGAGAGAGAGAGAATCACCTCGAACAGTCTCTTTATATCAGGATCCACCATCAGTTGCAGCCAGCAAGGATCACGGTCATGTGAATACATGCATCTACCATGTACAGGAAAAGCCTTGGGATACAAACCAAGGACCATTTCCATGGAAGTCCAGCATTATAGGTGTTCCATTATGGCTTTGTCACCAGCTGATCCCAGAAAGCAGCATATTTTTGAGATATTTTTATATATATATATATATATATATATATATATATATATATATATATACATATATATATATATATGTGTGTGTGTGTGTGTATGTGTGTGTGTGTACTTTTCCTCATTAAAAACATTTATATTATTGTAAAATTTCTTTATATGGTCATTTGGAAAATATAAAAACAATTAAAAATTATACAGGCAATTTAAGTAGAATCCAAACATGAAGCAAGATTCTCTACTTCTTCAATTATCTCAGTTAAATAAAACTTTTGAGGTGCTGAAACCTTTTGAAGTTTTATTTAAAGAGGATTATGATACTGGCATACTGACAAATAATAACAGGAAATTAATGTATTTTACATAATACCATGAACAAGAAAACATTTCAGAGAATCATAAATAATAAAATATAAGAACTGTAGGGGTCAGGCAGAGGCACAGCAGTAATGCATCTAGACCTATATGGGGAAAATCCTTGGTTCGTGGCCTCAGATCTCCCTGACTGTGCCAGGAGTGCATATGCCCATGATCTGGGTTAGCTGATACTGGGGATGAATCATGGTGCCAAGACCCTATTGGGGGTATGTGTACCTCTCTCTTTCTCTCTATGTCTTGGAAAAAAATAAATAAATTGAAATGCACACACACATATAGTGCTGTAAATGGAAGTATCCATATACAGTTATATAGTAAGTTACATTAACTAAGAAAATTTTCTAACGCATCACATAACATTATTGAAACTGCATATTTAGAATGACTGCAATGCTAACTTCTATATGTCTTTTGCAATATTATTAAGAGTTGAAATGTGTGCCAGATGATCACCAATATTTTAAAGTAGGGGCAGGAGGAGCTGAAGGTATGAATCATGTAGAAAGATTAATTGGAAAACTGTCTTGTTTAACAGAAGAAAAAAGGATATCTGGGAGGAAAGAAAATATTTTAGAAATAGGAAATGTGGCTATAATATAAAGGGATTCATTATATAAACCATGTATGCATAAACATCCATCTCCTTTAGCTCTAGTCACACTATGTGGCTGGCAGGAGTGAGAAAGCTAAATGAAGAGGTAATTGTTCAGAAAAAGAATTACTGAGTTGAAATCAGTGAAACAAACAGCATTTTATACCATTTTAAGACAGATCCCCAATAGTAAGTGGCATGAAGAATTCCTGCAAAAAAAAAAAAAAAAAAGACAGTACTTTTTACTCGAGTTCTAAATATTGATGATGTACAGCTTATTCAAATTCCAGGGAATAATTGGAAACAGAGACTTTATGAAACAGAGCTCTCATTTAACTTATTCACCTGACAATTGGCTTTGAATTATATTTTATTACCAATCAACCTAAATTAAAATGCCCAGCTCACAACAGACCCTACAATGTATCAAATACTAAAATACATAGTATATGCAAATAGCATTCAGGTAAGGACAAAGACTGGCAAAGCAATGACTGTGAACATTAACCTGATACCAGCAGCTTTGAGCACCTTCCATCAGCAATGTGGACCATGATGAAATTACCAGAAAGGGCATACAATTGGCTTTTCTAATTTGCATTTATTAAAAGAGCTTTTAGGCCAGCGTTGGTGGCACAGCAGTAATGCCATGTTCCATGATGCTGAAGCCATATAGAAAGGTCCTGGGTTCATGTCCTCAGGTCTCCCTGTGCATGCAGGCTGCACATGTGCGTATTATCCTAGCTGACTATGGCTGGGGATGGCATTATAGCATGAAGACCCTGCTGGAGGGGCCTCTTTCTCTCTTTGTGTCCCTCTCCTCTCATGGAAGAAATATATTAACTTAAAAAACAAATAAACAAGAAGAGCTGTTAACTTTTTAGTCTTATTGAAGATGTGGTGGTAACCCAGCTTGGTGGCACAATCAACAGCATACTGAACCGCAGTACTGGAAGCAACATGGCCAACCACAGGTTCAGATCCCTAATCAGCCTGAAGACCTGAAGAACATGCTAGGTGTGTGCACTGGTGCTCAAGCTCCTGATGAGCTAGAGGGACAGTGAAAGGGATTACGGCATGATGTGACCCTGACAGAATTTTTTTTCTCACTGTCTTACTCTTTTTCTCATGTGTGTGCACAGTTCTTCTATCATGAATAAAATCATCTTTAAAAAAGATGTGATGGTGCTAAACATCAAAATTATACCTATATGTACACATATGTGTGTGTGTGTGTGTGTGTGTGTAAGTCATCCCTCCATCCATCCAAAGTGCATCTTACCAAGGTGCTAGCCCACACAGTTGTGCACTGTTTTCCTCAGGTCTTTGTATAATGAGCACTTAAGGATGTTGTTACAGTGCGTGACAGTAATATGTTTTAGGCCCTTTAAAATGCAGATTACAGGATCTAGTGAACTTTTCCTTGCCAAAGAACAAAACTGCTGATGGTTATATTATTACAAAAGTACAAGCATTTCAAACTCAGCATTGCTCCCTAATTACTTCTCTAGAGTGGTTATTATATGGGATCATGAGATGATCGTGGTCTGTCATGTTATTGCTACCTTTCTTCATAAACGTATGTTTTATCAAAGCTTAATCATATAATTATCCAATAAATGAATGCTAGAACAATTATGGTTATATGGTTCATTACTTTAGGTCCTAGTCCCTGATTTAAGCCTCTGAGTTTCATATCTTTGTTGTGTAGAATATTTATGACATATCCATTGTCTTCTCTGGAAGTTAGTGTCTTCATCTATAAAATGAAAGGTTGGGCTTCTTTGAAATAATCCATAAATTCCTTTCCAGCTCTAAAATTCTATGTTCTGTTAATTATTCCCCAAACTATTATATCAGTTCATGGGGTCCTTTTTAAAAATACATATATTTTTATTTTAAAAAGCCACTTTAATGACATGCATAAATTGAGAACTGATATGATATCAAGACTCCTTTTTGTTTGACTCTAGGATAAGAAATGGATATGTTTGGAAATGTTTGGGTCAAGAAAAGAGAAGGTACGAGGATAATCATTCTTCAGACTGATAATGAAACAGTGACTAGCTTTCTGTCTCAGTAAAAGATAGACTAAGTGGGAATAAACTGTACCAAATCCCAGAATGCATAACATAATGGTGCATCAAAAAATATTATAGAACTGGCTGGCCCCATAGCCTACTGGTTAAAGGACATGGATCCCACATTGCTGACCATGGTTTGAATCCCAGCTCCCACAGCTTGAAAAACACTCTAGGAACCAGCAGTTAGCATAATGGCTATGTCGCTGGATTCCCATGTAGTCGACCTCGGTTCGAGTCCCAGACCCGGTGGCTTGAACTCACGCTGGGTGCGTGTGCGTGCGTGCCCAAGACCCCAAGAGGAGAATGGAAGAGGAGGGATTGTGGCATGGCCAACCCCCCTGGGGGGTGTTTTGTTGCTTTCGGTCTCTCTGTATCTTCTGCCTTTCTGGCGTGTGCATGCACCCTGTAGCTAAAACCTCTCCAAAAAAAAAAGAAAAAGAAAAGAAAGAAAAACACTCTAGTCATTTGTGTGTGTGCCCCAAATCCTGATATAATGGGGAAATGAAGGAGAAGGGATCATGGCATGAGTACACTCCATTCAGAGGTGATTTCTCCCTCTCTGTCTCTCTGTCTCTGGTAAGCACGTGCACCCGCTCTGGCAATTAAAAAAAAATGTTACAGAACCTAGAGATGTGTAGGGAAGGTAACCATTTGATGTCAAATATCAGCTAACCTCCTCTCTAGTGTGCTTCAAAGCCAGAGTCTAAACATAGGGGTTATAAAAGAAGAATGGATTTGTTTTTCGCAATTCAATGGGAAGGTACTTGTGTGTGTGTGTGTGTGTGTGTGTGTGTGTGTGTGTGTGTTTATAAAAAAACCTGGCCTATAGAAGATGTACTTAGTATTGACCTTTAAAAAATATATATTTTATTAAAAAAAATTTCTAGTGACCAGGTCTCCATATGATGTCCCTCCAGACACTCATGCATCACATAAGAGCATTTTGGTGAATGACATACCGCATGTATGATGATGGTCCCAGAAGATCATAATGCACTAACTATATCCTATGGCTTTGGTGTGCAGTAGGCTACACTATCTAGGGTTGTGTCACTACACTACGATGCTTGCATACCGATGAAAATCACCTGAAAATGGAGTTCTTAGAATGTATCCCTGTCGTTATGTGATGCACAATGGTAGTTAATTGCTGTGTATGAAGATACAAAGAATCTGCTCCCTCTCCGTACTCTGCACTAAACAATTTACAATCTGAATGTCCCAAAATCTTCTGAGTTCTGTTGTATCTGTAAATTCTTATAACCACGTACATTTTATAAAAGTAGGCAGACCTTGATTCTAAATAATCATTTAATACAAGTTTAAAATTGAGTCAGTCCCATTTAGTGGGCACAGAGACATAGCTAACAGGTAGTGGTGGGACCATCCAGTTAATGTTAGGTTTGAGTTTTTTCTATAATAGGTTATGACAAAGATAGTGGGTGGGTAATAAGGATGGCATTCCACTCAAATAAACGAGTCTTAAAGTTTGCTCTTTTTTGTTTTAAGTTTTCTCATAACATATCCAATTCCTTTTAAATATTTCAAAGAGCTGAATTGCGAATGTTAACCTAAATATGAATAAAAAATGTTGATATTTTATTTAAACTAAAAATAGTAATTATAGATAGGCTGCTTTTATGATTATGGTATTTAAAATATATCACTTTACACTGGAAATATGAGGAGGGTTGTCACTGTTATTTTATAATAAGAAAATTTGTTTTGAGTGCATTAAAAATACAGTAGATGATTATTGCAGTCTAAGGGGAAAAGTTGTTTGCTTTTGACAGTCTGTCAGGAGATGTAGCCTAGGAAGAAAAGTATGGTAGCCATTTTATATAAACAGTAGGAGTAGAACACAAGCACAGAGAAATTTTACCCACTTGCTGTTATTAAAGAAATTCTTTTATAGAAGGGAGGCTGCTTTTTATGTTTTTAAAATTCTTTCCATTTTTGCTTCCATCTCTGAATCCATCGCTTTCATGTGGCATGCAGAGCGTCTGCACATGGCAGTCTGCAACTTCTGTTATTTAAACTGCCAACTGTTAAAATGGATTGAGTTGAACTAGAGGAGGAGAATAGCCCCACTGAGGCAAATACATTTTTACACCCCTCTTTAATGAAATATCGTAAGGAATAGCTAGAAAGTTTCCCCTCACACTTTCATCTCAAATTGTTAGGTTGTAGCTGCGTAAAAGAATCATTATTGACTCCTGTCAGACAGTTTTAGAGAGGAGGTGAAGAGACTTGTCTCCTGACTTTCTGTGTGCTTTGTCAGATCAGGTACTTTGGGCAGAAGTACGAAGTGAAGGCTGATGTCAGGGAATGCCTTGAAGCAAGAACTTGTGCTAGTCTCCTGTGACTTCTTTATTTATTTATTTATTTATTTTTTTTTTTAAGGAATCAGATTGGATTGTAAAATGATGGGAATGTGACCAGACACAAACACGTTTATTGCAGGCTCAGCAGCCGTTACATATCATTAGTGAAAGGAGGCAAGGGGCAAGGGGGACCATTTTGATGTCAGTTTCACTCTTTTTAAGGACAAATGCATTCCACTGATGAGAAATAAACTGGCATTTGTAAAACTTTAGAGACCAGTCATACTTTAATGCTTTCTTATTTTTCTATAGGTAAACATACAACTTTTTAATATTCACTCTTATAAGCTGACAACCCGGGAAATGTTGGAGTTACTTTTAACAATGCCAGTTAGGAAGCAATTGTGACGTAATTAGAATCCATATATTTCTCCTTCGAAATAGTCGTTGTTACCTATGCACATATGATTGCTGATATACTTCAGCTGCAGTTAATACCAAATTCTAGTATTTCAAAGGTGATAATGCTTTATATCAGTAAATACAGACTTTAATTTCTTACCTATAAAAGACTTATTTCTTACACATCCACTTTGAAGTCTCATTTTCTGACTTTTTCTTTTTTCTCCTTGCCAAAGAATTTCTGTAACTGGCTTGCTCTGCATAGCGTTTTATTTGCCCTTCAGAACATTAGCTATTTCAAGGATCTGAATGTATTATGGCAGGGAACACAAGATTTCATTTCAACTCCCTCCGTGTCCCCGCCCCTCACCCTACCAAAGTAATGCTTTCTGTTTTGAGTGTTCCAGGGAAGAGGGGAATTGCAGAGATATAACTGGTACCAAGGAGTAATCTAAACAAAAGAGCCATTCCAGGAAAGTACAGTATCTGTGTGCCCAGCATGGATCTTGGCCCTGCCCTACTTCCAAGCTTCTAACATATCCTCATAGTCATTTCTTCTGTATTGTGATTTTTTTTTAAGTGAAGCAGTTTTAGATGTCCCGTATGGTTTAAAACAAATCAGAAATTCATGTCCTAAATGTTTCGTTAGTCAGAATAATTAAGTTGATCAGTTCGGGGAGCAGTGGAAGCACAATAATGGGGTCATTGAAGCAGTCAAGCTCTAATGGGAACCTGAGCTCATTCAGATAGCAAATCTAATAATTGTTCTACACCTGTATGCACAGTCCCATTGAGCAAATTCACATTAAAGGTTTAGTGGAACAGTTTCAATGCTGTGGTCCAAAGGGACTTGCTACTGTTTTCACAAGAAAGCACTGAATATTTTTTGGCAATATGTTTTTTGTGATGTGTTAACTAAACTCTGTGTGTGCATGTTGGTGCCCAATCTCTACCTAGGGAGGGAGAAAGGGGAGATATGTATACTCGGGAATGGTTTTCTTACCATTTAAAGATAATAAAGGTGCTCTCAAGCACTTGCCACCTGGAGGCAATAATACGAGATGACTGAACTCACTGGATCCTTATGAGGGGAAGGTGGGAAGAAGGGTTTGCTAACCTATGCAATCTACTACAAATGAGGGCCACTTAACCATTTCTCTTCCTAAAATAAAATAGTATCAACTATGCTCTTGGTTATTGAAGTAGAAAGCAGCAATCAGGCATTCTGTAGTAATGCAAGGTTTCATTTCTCCTATGTCACTATATGACTATAACAGCAAACTGCCTTTGATTCTCCTACAAGATATCCAAGGGGATTCAACAGACCTAAAAAAATATAATAAAATAAACATCTAAAGAGTGGAAAGATGAATTTAATTCTGCCCTACCATGACCATTGAACTTAGCAATTTCTAATAGAACTCTCTCATTGGAGATTTCAAAGCACACAGAAGTAAAAGATTTGAAGTTTATCTTGAACAACTCTGAAGGACAGCTCTCTGTACCAAAAGATGTATTCAAAGCAGAATTCACTTACCTAGAGAATAGTTTTAATACATACATACAAATTTATTCATGCAAATGAATATTGTACTGTAATATTTTTGCTTTCCTTGGAGCTAAACAAAGAGATCTGTTCATTTGTATATTCATATACAAGTCATTTACCAAGTACCTGCTATATTCCCGGCACTGAGAAAACCGATGAAAATGGCAGTTCCTGCTTAACAGATCTCACAGTAAAGTGGGGAGAGACAGATTGCACAGGGACAATCACAGTATGAAGTGCAAGCTGAATCTTAGCAGAGGAGTAGGAGTTTATTGGGTAGAAAAGGAAAAGGAAAAGAAGCATGGTCCCAGAATGGAAACAGCCTATATGGAGGCAATAGAACAGCACGATATATTCAGAAAACAGCAAACTGTTGAACATTGCCGGAGTATAGGTACGAGAGATTAGACAGATAAGTAGTCATGATAGACCTTATATAATAAGGAATCTTTTTGTTTGTTTCTGTTTTTTTTTTTTATTACATGGATGATGAGGAGCCATTTCAGGCTCTAATTTATAGTAGCATGGTCAAATATACATTATAGAATGTCCTCTCACAGTGTGCCAGGCTGATTAGGTGGAGGTGAGGCTCGAGGTAGGAGAGATTTTGTAGAGGTCGATTATAAACCTAGCTGGTAGAAGAAGGCCTAAAGTAGAGTAGCAGTAGTAAAGATGATAATGAAGATAGAGATTTCAGAGTTAGAACTAACTGAACTTATTGAGCAACAGGGTATTTGGTAAAGAAAGGGAAGAAATCTAGTATGATGGACTAATGACTTGATGTATAATGGCTGTATTCATTTGCTAGAGCTGCCACAAGTACCATAAACTCTGTGGCTTAATTAACAGAAGTGTATTGTCTCATAGTTCTAGAGGCTATAAGTCCATGATCAAGAAATAGACTGAGCCATGTTCCCTCTGAAGGTGTTAGGTAAGGATCTGGTCCAAGTGTTTCTTTCTTCTTCTTTTTTTTTTTTTGGGGGGGGGACAGGTTTTTGCTATAGGGCGCGTTTGCTCGCCAGAAAGACAGAGAGAGACAGAGAGACAGAAAGTGAGAAATCACCCCCCGGGGTGGATGGCCATGCCGCAATCCCTTCTCCTCCATTCTCCTCTCAGGATCTTGGGCACGCACTCACACATGCCTGGAGTGAGTTTAAGCCATTGGGTCCAGGACTACAACTGTGGTCGACTACATGGGAGTCCAGCAACATAGCCATTATGCCAACTGCTGGTCCCTGGTCCAAGTGTTTCTCCTAGCTCCTGGTGGCTTTCTGGCAATCTTTGGCATTTCTTGGCCAGAAGAAGCATCACCCTGATCTCCGCCTTCATCTTCACATAGTGTTTTCTCTTAGTGTATATTTGTCTCCAAATCTTTCCTTTTTATAAGGATACCACTTAGAGCCCACTCAATTCACTTAATAGTAACCTGTTTGCCTCTGTAAAGACGCTATTTTTAATAAGATCACCTCATTCTGAGATACATGGTCAGAAGGGTGGGGATGTCAGTTAAGGATTTCGACATATGAATTGGGGGGAAGGGCACAATTTAACCTATTACATAGCCAACCATCAAAATAAGAAAACCTGAAAAGGGTGAAATCAATTTCACTTGGCTATTGAATGTGAGGCAGCTTTGGGACAATCAGGAGAAATACTCAGAAAGTGATTAAAACTGTAGACTGGAGCCTAGGAAATGCAGAATTGAGACCCATTAGCCTACAGGAGGTAGAGCAGTTAGAGTAGTTGACAAGTTTTGTGAGCAAATGAGTATACCCTTTGAAAACAGCTCCTGGAAATTATATAGCATAATATGGGAGGGGGCAAAGAATAAAATCCCGAAAATTACTAACACATAAGGGACAAGGAAAAGAATAGAGGCTTAGAAACAGACAATGAGGAAAAGAAGTGGTTTGAAAATGAAAAGCACTAGTATACAAGCTACAAGAGGAGAAAGTTTTATGAAAGGAATACTTGCCATCAGTGTCATGTGCTGTAGAGAAATCAAGCAAAATGGAGACCAAAAGGAAAGTCCTTGTTTTGTTTAGAGATTTTTGCTATAGGGTGTGTGTGCTTACTGGAGAGATAGAAAGGTAGAAATCACCCCCCTCCCCCAGGGGAGATGGCCACGCTGCAATCCCTTCTCCTCCATTTCCATTTTCCTCTCAGGATTTTGGGAACTCGTGCACACATATCCAGCATGATTTTCAAGCAGCTGGGTCCAGGACTTGAACCATGACTGGCTATGTGGGAGTCCAGCACCTTAACCATTACACTGCCTGCTGGCCCCAGTCCTAATACCTAAGGCAAGAATGTGGAATTGATTTGGAATAATCCTATTCATAAATACAATCATCATGGCACATACCTGGTATTTTCAATACAATTTCACTCTTTTACTAGAGAAAAGAATGAATTTATATAGTATAGAATTTTATATGTATAGAAAGTATATTTTTCTATATCATCTGGTTTAATCTATAAGAAAGTATTTATTACTGGAGTATCTTTCAAATGGTAGTTAAATAATCCTGATATAGAATCTATTAAAAGCATTTTCTATAAACTCTGCCTTGATCTTGAAACTTTGATACTTATGGCTATTATATTTTGTGACTTGTGATCAGAATAAGATAAAATATACCATCCCAGAATAAGATTGTAATTTGGTTGGTCAGAAGAGAGTCTTCTAAGGAAGTATCCTTCGCTTCCAGTCATTGTCTGTTTTTATATGGTCAACCCTGGAGCTCTCAGAGATGTTAAATATCATTTTTATGTACCACTTCACCATATAACCATACTTATTATCCTTTTACCTCAACTCCCCTAAAAACACAATGCTATTTCTAGAACCAGTTTCAACAATTCAGAATTAGGCCCATAGTAAAAGACAGTAATGAAAAAACAGAAGTTTGTAAACTAATTATTACCCCCATATGAGTATTGTGTATAGGGGAACAAATGACACATATATATGTCTATAAATCCTTATAAAAGTTTTATTCAGAGAAAAAATCAACATGTATTTATTACATGGCTGTTTAGTATGGAGAAAGCTAATAGAGATAGAGAGTCAAAATCTCTTCCATCCTCGAACTATTCTCTTAGAAAGGCAGTATAGGAAATCATAGTGAACAGTGTAAAACTGGCTGTAATTAAAAGCTAGGTTTTGGGACCAGCAGTTGGCGTAATGGCTATGTCGCTGGACTCCCATGTAGTCGACCGTGGTTCGAGTCCGGGACCTGGTGACTTAAACTCACGCCAGGTGCGTGTGCGTGCATGCCCAAGATCCCGAGAGGGGAATGGAAGAGAAGGGATTGTAACATGGCCATCCCCCCTGGGGGGTGATTTCTCACTTTCTGTCTCTGTCTCTCTGTGTCTTTCTGGCTAACACACGTGCTCTAAAGCAGAAACCTCTCCAAAAAAACAAGCTGAGTTTTGTGGCACAAACTAAGTTTGCGCTTTGAAGTGCAGAAGAAAGAGTTCTGTGAAGGCTAGGGGAGTTGGTGAGGTAGTATCTGAGTTTGGTTTTGAAGGATGTTTGGTCTTTAATAGAAAGGAGGGAAAAGGCAGAGTGAGCAAATATGCAAAAATCTGGAATATGTATAGGTGTTTTCAGGGGATAGTTATGAAACCTAGCTAATTAGATTCAAGGGTGAGTCGTAGAGGAAAGGGGGAAAATCTGATTAGATAGGGTGGGATTTATGTAAACATAAACAGCAACAACATAAAACCCCAAGTATCTACTCCATAAATTTCTCTTTTACTTTATTAGCGGCCACAAACTTTAGAGCCAAGTTTATTATACATTTATTCTTGTCATTAAAAAAATCCTTTATTTAAAGTTGTTTTTTGTTTTTGTTTTTGTTTTTTTCCATAAGGCATGTGTGCTCATTAGAGAGACAGAGAGAGACTGTGAGAGGGAAAGTGAGAAATCATCCCCCTGGGGAAGAATGACCATACTGCAATCCATTCTCCCCCTGGGATTGCTCCCAGCATGATTTTCAAGCCACCAGGTCTAGGACTCAAACCATGGTCTGCCATGCAGGAGTCCAGTGCCTTGACCACCATGCCAGCTGCTGGCCCCAGAAAGCTTATTTATTTTTATTCGTGATAGAGAGTAGTTGTCAGCAAGAGTGAGAGAGAGAGAAAGAGAGAGAAAGAAGCATCCTTGACAGGGCTCAGCACATCACAGTGTCCTTTTTTCAGCTCTCCAGCTTCTCAGGATAACACATACACAGAGTTGATGTGTTTTTAGCCAGCCTGGGAATCGAGACTGTGGTTGGCAAAGTGGCTTCCAGCACTGTAATTCAGTTTGCTACCAACTGCACCATCAAGCTGGGCTATTTACATATATATTCTAATCTCTGAGAGCTACTTCCTTTAGAACGAATCTGTTCACTTTTATCCTCTTATGTCTTACTTTGCTGTGATTTAAATCTGAGTCCTATGAAGTAAATTTAGAAGTTAATTTGTTATGATTTTTATCATTATTTTGTCTTTTTTCACTACTTCAAATTAGGGTTGAATCAGGCTAATCTTATTTTAATTCCACTACAGTCTTTTGAGCTGCAGAGTAGGTCTCTTTGAGAAGACTGCTTGAAAAAGCAGGTTGGAGGATGACTTGAAGAAAGAAAAGCCTGGGATTAGCAGTTAGCATAATGGCTATGTCACCGAACTCCCATGTAGCCGACCACAGTTCGAGTCTCGGACCCAGTGGCTTAAACTCACACCGGGCTCATTTGCGTGCGTGCCCAAGATCCTGGGAGGAGAATGGAGGAAAATGGAGGAGAAGGGATTGTGGCATGGCCATCCCCCCCTGGGAGGGGGGTGATTTCTTGCTTTCTGTCTCTCTGTCTCTGTCTTTCTGGTGAGTGCACGTGCCCTATAGCAAAAACCTCTCTGGAAAAAGAAAAAGAAGAAGAAGACGAAGACGACGACGACGATGAAGAAGAAGACGAAGAAGACGAAGAAGAAAAAGAAAAAGAAAAAGAAAAAGAAAAAGAAAGAAAGAAAGAAAGAAAGGCCTGAATATAGTGATTAATTCAGCCAGGGTGCTGTTTCTCAAATTTTAGGAATAGTAAAAGGGATCGGTGCATTCATTTTAATAGTGATCTAACTTTTAGAGGGTTTCTAGTAATTGACTTAAACTTATTTTTAATATAGTTACTAAATACTGACAAATATAAAAATAAGAATAAACTTGTTTTGTTTTAAAAATTTTAGTAAAACTGATAAAAAATAAAATAAACATTCACTTAAGGTGCCTCCTGAAGCTAGAATTAATAATAAATTCAGCTTCAGATCCAGTTATATATTTTACTTCATTGATAGTAAATCAGAGAAACCCTATCATATAAGTAGGCTAGACAAAAGAGAACTCAGGATCATCAGACTACATACCAAATGAAAACTTGTAGTGAGCAACTCTCAAATTCCAGTTGTTTTCTTTTTAAAGAATTATTTATTTAATTTTTATTTATTAATTCAGTTATTTTAATTTGACCTGAGACACACACACACACACACACACAGAGAGAAAGTGAGAAAGCAAGCCACCAGGTCTGGGACTTGAACCATGGTCAGCCATGTAGGAGTATCCAGTGCTTTAGCCATCATGCCACCTGCTGATCCCTCAAATTCCAGTTTTTCATTTTGCTATAGAGTGCATGTGCTCTCCAGAGAGAGACAGATGGGGGGGGAGCAAGAGATCACCCCCTAATGTGGATGGCCATGCCATAATCCCTCCTGTTCCATTCTCCTCTCTAGATTTTGGGCACACATGCACATTTTACCAGCATGTTTTGCAAGTCACTAAGTTGGGACTCAAACCACATGGTTGACCATGTGGGATCTAGGCACTGTAATCACCACGCTACTGGCTGGCCCCAGTGAAGTTGATAATTTTTTTAATGGAATTGACCAGAACGTTGAGAATTACATCATATAATTAATGTCTTTGTTGAATCGGGCTCTTTTAGAACAGAAACTTACTCTCTATATCTTAAAAAAGCACAGTGTGTTTCACTTCTTCACTCTTTCCTATTTCAATTGACTTAATTACCCTATTGACTGGTGCCTTTGATCACAAGTCATGCCATGTACTAGTTACTAGCCAAGCTATGAATCGGCTGGCCCTGAGGAGACAGATATCCTGTCCATCGTGGTCCATCTAATGAATTCCCTAAGTAAAAAGAAAAGAAGTGTCTCTCTCTCTCACACACACACACACACACACACACACAATCCAACAGCTATAAGTAGGGCAATTTCAGCTAGCATTAGTGCTGAACATGTCAGGCACAATAACTGGAGGTAATTGTTTTCTCTTTAAGAACATATCACCTCTTCCAGGGTCATGAGAAATGCAAATGTTAGTTATATTCCTTACATCCACTTACTCCTCAACCTTCTGCAGTCTGGCTTCTGCTCCCCTTGTTTTCACTGAAATTGCTCTCATCAAGGAAATTAATTGATCTCCATATTTCTTTTTTTTTAAGAATTATTTATTTAATTCCATTTGTTATTATTGTTTTTGTAACTTGACCAGAGAAAGACGCAGAGAAGGAAAGGGAAAGTGAGAAAGCAAGCCACCAGTCTGGGACTCAAACTGTGGTCGACCATGTGGGACCCTAGCACCTTTAACCACCATGCCACCTGCTAGCCCCTGATTTCCATATTTCTAAATTTGGCAGTTTCTGTCTTTGTTTTACTACATCTTTCTGCAAGTATGATGTTATAGCTTATTCCATTTTTCAAAACGTGTGCTTTCTTGGATTCCATAATGTGTACTCTCATGGTTCTTTCTCTCCCTCTCTGAATACTTTGTCTGTTTTCTTCATGGACTCCTCTTCCTATGCTCATCTCTTAAGTCTCAGTGTTTCCAAGAATTTGATCATCAGCCCTCTGCTCTTCTCACTCTATGTGCTTTCCTGAGTGATGGCTTATTACCATCTATGTACTGAGTCTCCCAAATCTCTCTTTCCAGATCTCTCCCCTGAACCTCAGTTTTGTAATATTTAATGGCCCATTGACAGTTCCACTCCAATATTTTTAAAATCATCTCTAACTTGAGAAATTCTAAACAGAACTCATCATCTTCTCTTTGAATGCAGTTCCTCCTCCTATACTTCCTACCTTGTGGAAACCACTGTTCTCCCAAATATATAGGCCAGAAATTTTAGAGTGATCTTGGACTTCTTGTCTGATTCCCATGTCCAGTTAATCCAATTCTTGTCTTGGCCTCTAAGTACACCCACTATATGATTGCCAAATTGAATTATCTTATAATCTGACTTTCTATATGAAGTCCAAGAGCCTTAAGATGGCGGAACATCAATCTGTTGTTCCGGCCATTGTCAACTGCTTCTCATCAACACAAATATACTTATAGTCACATTCTTTTTTTTTTTTTTTCCCATTTCTCTCTTTCTCTCCCTTTCCTCATTATATCTCCTTTTCCTAGAACATACTTTTCCTCCAGGCTAATCCACCCTTATTCTTTAAAAATAAACTACAAGATTGCCCTCTATAGAAAGCATTCCCAGAGGTGCCTTGCCCTAGTCCTGGCTGGATGTTCCTGTTCTGTGTTCCTGAAGAATATAACCATAGCATTCACTAAAACTGTATTCTATCTTTATATGCTACACTCTTTTTTGAGTGAGAACATCTTGAGGCAAAAACTTGAGACTTTTTTTTTTTAATGCCAGAGGATGTATAAATGTGCATGTGACAGCACCTCCACCCCCCGTTACAGCCTGGTCACACTGCAGTTCTTTTTCCTCCAATTGTACATACCATCCGAACCTAGGCATATGCCTGGCATGTTTATCAAGCCATTGGGACAAACTAGTCAGTCACATGGAATCAACTTTCTCTGTGCATTGTTTAACCATTGTGCTACCGGCCTGACCCTATTTTTGTATCTAGGAATAAAATATAATGTAGATTCCCAAACTGACTCACTGAGAATTATATAGCAGGATACAGAGTAAGCCTTAACATATCTTCACCAGACTAATTTTTAAACAAAAAAGCCATAGTCCATACATAGTACTTGCCTTGAAAGAAGAGACTGGCTCACTTATCTCCACATGCCTCTAATGCTATGCCAGCCATGTAGTCAGTGTTCAAGAAAAGATAGTTTTGAAGTAAATTGCAGGCCAGTTTTTGGACAGGGGGAATGTTCCCAATGTGGGAACAGACTCTGCTTATGATGGTAAAGCTCCCCTTCTTTCTAGGGAATAGGTCTACTCAGGAAACCAAATTAAAGTTCAGTAGGTTTCTTGGTAAATCTGCTGTCCTACCGGAAAAAAAAAAAAAAGAAAAAAAGAAAAAAGAATGAGTGACCAGTTTTACTAGATGAATCATTCAGGTCAGGCTGGAATCTCAAGAAATAATCTCTTTCTACCCTAAGGGACAAATCTGTCCAGACAACTGGAATCCTAAAGCAGAGAAGTAATAGAAAGCAGTCTGGCAACATTTCTATACCCACTGGAGGACAATAAGAAAAATAAATAAATTGTTATAAAAGATTTTCATTGCTTCCCAAGGGTATAAAATATACCCTAGTCCATGACAACTTGTGAAATAAATAAAAAGTCAAATATTGATAAATTCTGATTTCTTGGCTGATTTTTATTAAGTCTTTGTTTTTATAACCTAACGGAAAAAGACTTTTTTATAAACATCTGTTTATATCTTAGCTCATTGCCCTTAAAGTGGCTAAAAAAAAGTCATAGTGCCATAAAATGAGCTTGTCTAGACTTAAAAATAAGATCTCGATGCTGAAATATTTAGAATTTGTCTCTTATAATTATCAAATATTTAAAAATGCTAAGCTTCTACTCTGTATCAGGTACCATTCTGGTTCTTTTCCATTATTGCCTCATTTAGTCCTTGTAACTATACTGTTAGGTTAGGTCTTTAATATTATTTTCATATTCACAAAAGGGGGATTAAATTTAGGAAGACAAGGCTATTAAGTAGTAGAACAAAGATACGAACCAATGACTGTATTCTGAGAACTTTGACTTGTCTATAACACTAAATCATGGATATCCACTGTAAGTAGAAACAGCTTTTTGCTTGAGGCTTGTTGACTGATTTGTGTGTATATGTGTGTTTGTGTGTGTACTTCACATCTATTAAAATATTAATATGAATCAGGTAGTAGATTATCTCATGTAGTCCTGTAAACACCCTACAGAGTAAATAGCATCATTGGCTCCATTTTGCAGATGAAGCAATTGATTGTTAGAAAGGTTCATTTTACAAATATATCAATGCGAGGAGGATCTAATTATTTAGGAAAAATGTGTTTAGTAGTATACATTAATAAATTCAATGACTACATTTATCACTTAGCTTTACTGTACTCATATATTGTGCTGATAAAAATGGTAGTAAGAAAGAATATAATGCTTAGTGCTGGGAGAACAAGAAAGATATTGATTAATGGAAACAAAATTACAGATAGACAAAGGGAACAATGTGTACTGTTATAATACAGTAGGGATAATGTGGTTAACAACTTACTGTATGTATCCGAGTAGATAAAAAAGAAGGTTGTAAATATTTACAACACAAAGTAATGACAAATCATTGAAATGAAGGGTATGCTAATTACCCTGATTTTGTCATTATGTATTGTGTTTATGTACTAAAAAACACATCATACTCCATAAATATGTACCTTTATTATATGTTAATAAAAAACATGCTTAGTGCCAAGGACTCCTCATTCCACTCCCATACACTGCTGCCTTCACTACAAAGGAAAAATAACTCAGAACGTGTGCGTTGTTGAAAATGGGTCAGTATCATTCACCATCAAAGGACAGACTTTTTTCTATTTTAATTTGTCATTTGTAGGTAACATGCTGAAAGCAATTTTGAAGTCTTAAGATTTTATCATTGAAGTAAAACTCTTTCCAGATAATGTAATGACATATCTCCTATCTTTCCAGATTTTTACCTGTCCTTTTGGAGAGAGTCGCTTTTTAAGGCCTGAACTTTTCAAATTTAGAATCATACTTATGTGAAATACCTTTATAAATGATAACTGTGTGAAGACAAATTTATTTATGCTCTGAAACTTGGAAGTCATTACTTTCCTATGAGAGTACATTCTATTGCCCTTAATTAAGCAGGGCTGCAAAATGGCACCTGTCTTCCGTCCTGTATGTCCTAACACAGTGTACTTAGTGATGGTGTAGTCAACAAAGAATTAATTCAGAGTATAGTGAATTCTAGACTATTTGTTCTTTAACTTCAAAGTAGTATGCCTTGTATCTGAAGATTGAGAGTTTAACATCCTCTTTAGTTTTTTTCTATAGTTCACAAAATTAATCATGCTGAATGCCCAAAATTCCAACATAGAACAATATTTTTAAAAAATCACACCATTCAGAGACGATCAATTTTTTTTGTTGTTTGGCTATTTGTTTTGTTTTATCTTTTGCTATAGGGTGCTTACACTCACCAGAGAGAAACAGAGAGATAAAGAAAATGAGAAATCCTGCAGGGGGATGGCCATGCCACAGTCCCTTCTCCTCCATTCTCCTCTTGGGATATTGGGCAATCAAGCCCATGTGCCCTGCATGTTTCTCAAACTATCAGGTCTGGGACTTAAACTGTGTAATAGGCCATGTGCAATCCAGCACCTTAATCACCATGCCACCTGCTGGCCCTGAAAAATCACTATTTTTATTGGCATATAACCTTCCAAACTGTAAAATATTATAGTATTATAAATTACATTTTTTTTCAAAAATAAGAATAGGATATACTCTTGTAATTAACCTTTTTCACTTTATAATATGGACCTCTTTCTAGCAAGTACATATGGATTTATATAATATTGGGTTGTTGGAAAAGTCATGATGCATTTTTGCATAGAAAGACATAGAAAATTATGTCATGACTTTTCCAACAGCCCAATAGTTTTGGTTGGCTGCTTACTATCCTAGTGTATGTAGTTCCATCTTATGTCTTATCTCATGATTGGACAAATAGGCTGTTTACAATTTTCTCTTATAGTAAGAATACTTCCAAGAACACTGATGTAGAGCCATCCATACTTACACACTTGTCTGATAAGATGAGGAATGACTTTATTCACATAGACTTCAAAATCAAGACTGATTCTTTGAGACTCTTTGAAGGAGAAGCAAGGAGAAGGAGAAGGAGAAGCTACTACTAATGCTAGTTAGAAGCCATTTTTATTCACCTCTAGATTCCGCCCAGCACTTGGGTTGCACATGGATTGCATTAGATACTAAAATTAAAGAGAGGAACTTGTGTTAGTTATGAATATGAAATTGAGAAGCTGTGTTTTCACTCTGTCCTAATTGCTCATATTTAAAACAACTGCTGACTGGCTTCTACCTTAAGGGACAGTTTATAATTTAAAACAATGGCGCTGGCAGCTGCTAAAGTACTTGTGATATTAACCATACAGGTTGCCTTTGTCCTTACAACTGGTTAAGTAATTAAGCATGGGCTAGCATGGGGAACACTGCTGATGGGGAGCACCTGTTTATATGCACTTGCATTGTAATCTGTACATTAAGTATCTTCTCTCTTCATGGGCAGTGGTGTATTTCTGTGACCTGGTCCTTTGAGAAATGAAGGGATCGTGCAAGATGAAGGACTGCCATTTCTACCTTACTACTGAAGCCAGTGAGCTTACATACTCACAGAGTACCTGGGGCTACTTAGCCTACAAAAGTTGGAGGACTACACTAAAACTTTCACCATCAGCAGGAAATAGGTAGCCCAGACCCAAGACATAGGTTACACCTGTTAAAGACAAAAAAAAAAAAAAAAAAAAGTAGATGTATAGTGTTAGAGTGATTCAGAAACAAAAGAAGATGACAGGGAAGTATATTCTAGGTCAGCATATCAGCAGCAAAGCTCAAGCAGATCACAAACAACTGCCACAGAAAATGACAGAGGATTGTCCATCATATGATCAAAGTTAGAGAAATGGCTGATGCCTAGTATTCTTAGTCACAGGGATCTATGCCAAACACAGAGTAGAAAGACACAGAGATGACAGGTGGTAGTAATGAATTGACCCTGTAGCCACAGTGCCATTTATTCTGCACCAACCCAAATGGCTGCTGAAGCGCTCAACCTGCCAAGCACCCTTGGCCCAGGTCATTGCAATCTATACTTTGATCAGCTCTTCTACTGTCAATCTTGATAGCACTCTCTAGACTTAACAGCAGAACCTTACCAGATGTCAGGGACCCCTGTTTCTGCTGTTTTTTATTTATTTATTTTTTTGGATAGACAATTGCTGTCTTATATGCAAATGTTTCAAGATTGCTTTTTTAAAAATAGAATTAAAATTGAGATCATATGTTTATGGAGACAGCTATCACTGTATCTTAATTCTTACAACTACAAATGTAGCCAGTGCATTTCACTTCATTATTTTCTTCTTTTTCTTAGAAATGAAATGGTTAAATCTATATAGGCATTTTGATTCTCCCTTTATATATTCGTTGCTTTTCCTGCCCACCCCCAGTGTGAACAATTTGGCAGTTATATGATAAGCAATATAGGAATCTAGAACTCATTTTTTCCACTAATCAAGAATTAATAACTATCTTTCTATTTCCTCTTGTTGAAATCCCACCCATCTTTTGAGGCCTAACTGGGATGAAGTCTTCTCTGACTCCAACTCCAACTCTCAAGGGATATGATATTTTTCTCTACTCTGAACCTCCATTGTATTTAGAATGTAATAGATGCTCTAAGAGACACATAGTTTTATGTTACAGTGGTTGGTACATGTATCCTCTCAACCCTAATAACATATAAGGACATCTTTTATAGTACCCTACATATACTGGGTCGTGGGAAAAGTCATGACATGTTTTTCTATGCAAAAATGCATCATGACTTTTCCCACGACCTGATAGTTTATGCAGTAAAAATTTGTGGATGAATAGATGAACAGAAGGAAGATTTTTTCTTTCCTTATATTAATGGCAAAATATATTTCCTCTGTGTGAGCAGCATAGCTGAAGGTGAATTCAAGGATCAGTTCTTGATTCATTGCTAATGATTGGATGATTACTTAATCAACAGACAGTTCTTGAGAAACTGCTGTGTAAAAGCCACTATGATAGACATCTTAAGCAGCTGTTAAGGTTTGTGTGGTGTTGGTGTGCTCTTCAACAGAAGTTTTACATATATAATTTTATTGGGAGCTTTTCCAACTGTTTTCTAACATTCTTCATAATTTTATTTGTCCATTTTTATTTTTCCATATTTTCCAGATGTGCAGGCATCCTTATCAGATTTTCAATTGCATAGAGAGAAAATTTGTCTTAGTGCCCAATTGTATTCTGTGGTAAAGTAGCAAACATAATGCATGGCTAATGCACAAAACGAAGGACATCAAAAAAAAAATCTATTCACCAGCTTTGACATTGAGTCCAAAGATAATCAATGGCAAGGTCTGTGGCAGTTGAAATACTGAACAATATACTGGTTTCATTTTTTTCTGAACCATACTTTTCTAAAGTCCTTTGAAATACTGAAGTTGTCAATTATGTAAATGCTAGTCATTCAAAATTCCAAGAGGTTGGTTGTACATGTTTTGAAAGTATCATGTTTATGATAGTTAAAAGTAAGTGTTGCATATTTTCTACATTTGTAGCTTAATATGGATTAAGTTTTTAATGCCTTGAAGTAATAATATTGTACTGTGTGATTTTACTTTTATCATGTATTTCAATCTTCCTAAAGTTACTATAATTGAGTTTGTTTGATAATGTACCTTTATATTACTACGAGACTTGATAGTTTGCAAAATATGAGGTTCATAATAGAGATAGAGAGTAGAGTTACTACCTGGCAGGGAGGATAAGAAGAAAGTGAAATATAGAAAAGTGATTTAATCTCACTACTGCAGTTTTGTAAAATATAATTTGTTTTTCCCCTAGCACAGCAGAGTTTCATGCTGATAACAAGCTACTGAATTAATAAATCCATTGCAGCTATTGAGACTTTTCCTTTAATAACATAACGAATGCTGAGCATTAAGAAAAAGAAAGGCATTCTCTGTACAGATGTTACCTTTAGCAGATCTACATCCCTAAGCATAGGAAAAATACCATCATACCCTGAGTAATATCAATGTGAAAATAATTTGTGCATCTCAATTAGAATAGCGTATATTCCACACAAAAGCACGCTGTTTCCTGGAACACATTTGCTTATTTTCCAATTGGAAAGACATTTAGGGGTCTATTTTGTTATCATTACATGTGCTTAACTCCAATTACAGTTAATGGGAGTTGTGTGTCTATAGTCACAGTAGCCTCTGAACTATTTTAACATTATTGCTTTCCATTACCATCCTCGTTAAAATAACTTTCATCTCTTCTGCCAACCTGAACTACATCTGGGTTTCTGTTTTCTTTGCATGGATTTATTTTCATGTAATGAAGGGTATAGATTACACAACATGGGCTATTTCTAGTTTTTAAAACAGCACAATGTCATTGAGATAAGAATTGGGCTAGAAGTATTTCATCCATAAAGAGAGAGAATTGATTGGCTTCTAGCCATGCATTTTTGCCCAATGCCCTGTGTTTTGAATTATGTTTGAATAAGACAATTTGATATAGTTTAATACCTATGAAAGCTAGTGGACATCAAAATTTTAAAACATGAGAAAATAAAGTTTACCTAGACTAGAAACTCTATGAACATCCAAGAAAACTACCCATTTAATTCCAAATATTCTAATTTTTGACAACGCAAAATGATTAAAGTAAATGTATTATAATATTTCCAACTGTAATTGGTGGTGTACTTTTGGTTAATGCTGGACTCTACTGAATTCCCAGAAAAAAAAAAAAAAAGTAGCTAGCCATCACAAAAACTGATCAGAAGACAGGGAAAGAGGCCTTGTTCAGTCTTGATGAAAATGAAGAACCCAAGAACTCTTAAAAAACATGACTAGGGACCTGAGCATCACTTGACTCATTGGTACTCAACAAACAGACATGTGCTTCTTTACTAAGATCAGCTTAGTACTCATTTGGTTTATTTTCCAAGCTATGTTATTTTCAAATAATTTTGTTACTATAGCATGATTTAGAGTTCCAAAATGTGTTCTAAAAATACATGCTTTAGGGACCAGCAGATGGCATAATGGTTACATCGCTAGACTCCCACATAGTCGACCACGGTTCAAGCCCTAGACCTGGTGGCTTAAAACTCACGCTGGACATGTGTGCATACATGCCTGGAATCACAAGAGGAGAATGGAAGAGAAGGGATTGTGGCATGGCCATCCCCCTGGGGTCTGATTTCTCACTTTCTGTCTCTCTGTCTCTGAATCTCTGGTGAGCACACGCACCCAGCAAAAAAGTCTCTCTAAAAAAAAAAAAAAAAAAAACAGGTTTTAAATGAAAATATAAATGTACTGATTTAACTCTACCAACTATTAAAAGATATTTTGAAGCTAAAATCATGAGTGATGAAAATGAAAACATGTTTCTAAAAACCCACAAAACAAAATAAATATGCAATCAACAAACTGATGACAATATTTATAATAAATATTTCAATTGGTTACTCTCTTTAATAAAGGAATTCAAAATAAAAACAAAATGAAAAACGTAAGTCACAATAGATAAATGGACAAAAGACATGGTCAGCGTATAAAAGAATAAATGGATAATAATATGAAAATTTCCACTTCACTATTGTGTGTTTATATATGTGTGTGTGTGTGTATACATCCATATATTTTTTTATACATTCAATCACTGTATATATCATTACAACATGCAAAATTAATTTTCCCAGCATGAATGCACTGTATGTTATTGCCAACAGATAATTATCTCACTAATATTTGAAGATATGCAAAAAGAATGAGTCAGATGCCATTTTTCATTTTTTATATTAGCATATTTTTTGAAAGATTAATAGCCAGCAATAAGATAGGACAAATTCATATACTGTCAATTGGATTTAAATTATTACAACTATTCTGGAATTCAATTTGGACTTCATTTTGCATACCCTGACAAAGCCACTTCTGCATATGGCATATATAAATATGTAACTATAAGGATATTTATTGCTATACTATTTATAATAGCAAAATATTGGGAGCAACTTAGATGTCCTGCAGCCAATAAATGGTTAACTAAATTGTGGTATATTTGTATAATATAAAAAGAATGTGTGGCCATTAAAAATAATGTTTTCAATATCATGTTCTAGAAGTTTAATGATGTGGAAAATTTCTACAATAAAATGTTAAATGAAAAAATAGAACATAAAATTGCATATATAGTTTGAGCTCAACATTTTTTTTCCCTTTTTAAAAAAGACACTATTCTGGCAAAAGTGAGGAAAATATCTGGTCAACTAATAGAGCAATTGGCTTTCTGCCACCAATTGCAATCTTCCAGTCATTTCTAGTGAGTGAAAAACTGTATACAATTCAGGATCCCTGAAATCACAAAGAAAAGCATTAATCAAGCATTTTTGGATACAAGGAAGGGGGAAATGTAAGTTCATATGAGATGTTTTCAGTATAACTGTATAAAATAAATGATCTTTCTCTTATCAGTGTTTAGGATACAAACGGCTACTCAAAGAACATTTCTGAAAGCAGCGTAAAAGTTTTCTTGGTATCTTTAACCTGAAGTGCATAGACCCATACCTCCATTTGCTCTGTTTATAGAAACAATGCTTATCCATTGATTGCAAATCTTCCACACCATCACTTTTGAAGAGCTTTGGAGAAAACAAACCTACTGTAAATGTAAATTGCAAAGGTCTTCTTTTACTTTGTTTTCTAGGCAACTAATTTGCATTAAAATAAGATATTTCTGTAACACAATATGCAGTATATATGAGATATAGACTTTGTTTATGTTATCCTGATGTCAGCGACTGGAGTATTGCATTAGGTCAACATTGATACACCCACATCCCTGTGCAACACCTTGAAAGAAACACTCCTTCCATAGACAACAGACAGCTGCCTACCTAACTTTTGGGAGGAAGGAGTAATCTATGTGTCCTTTCTATCACAGTTTTTCAGGCCAACTTGATCTCCTCATGCAGTGTGTAAGATACTGCCTTGTCCCTTTGGCATATACTCACTTTGTTAGAGGACCCGTTGCACACTTCCAGGTTGCATGATGCAGGCTTTAGTCTTCTAGACTGTCATGTCATGTTGCGTTGAAGCTTCATCTGTGCTGTGCTTATTCTTGTTATTTCACTTGACAGAGTTTTCAGTAAGAAGGAAATTAATGAGGTAGATTTAGATATGGATCTGAAACTTTGTGACATTCAGGTATTTATGGAGGATGTGCTTTGTATGTAGTTGCTGAATAAATGATTGCAAGAATGAATTCTAGAGCAATACAATAATGGGTTTAATCCCTTCACTGCAGAACTCAGGAAGGTTTTAAGATGAATGCCAAATCAATTTATGCTTAGAAAAGGCATAAAACTTATTGTCCTTATGAAAGTAGTGAAGGCTTTGACATTGCTTTGAGCTGGTTAACCTCATATTGAGAAGGTACAGAATCATGTTTCAGCTGAACCATGTGTTAATATTCTCGTTTGGTGAAAGATTTGAATATTGTTTCATTTTGGTCACCCTTCTTCCCTAGGATGCACATTGTCATATAACCATGGTCCTCTCTTCAACTTCATGCTTTGATCAGGTCACTCTCCATAGTATCAGAACCTGTTCAGCTTTGTGTGGGGCATATTTCAAAGACAAGGCTTTGATGACAAAAGAGAATCTATTAGGATATACATACACGACTGTAGTGGATTTGAAAGATACTTGTTGAGACTCACATCTCAGGCTTCTTCCTGCATTAATCCTCATGTTTATAAGCAATGAAATCTCAATGAATTTTTAGACCATGGGGATATATTAGACCCTCTAGATTTTCTTGTTTACTATAATGTATTACGCTATAAATTAAGGAAAAGACAACAGAGGAAGACCATCACAAATCATTTTCCCCATTCTCCAATGAACTGTGCTTTCCTATATCTCATGTACAGTGCCCCCCAAAAGTATATACACATACACAACCCCTCTCCCCCTTCTTCCTCTCTTTGATTTATAAAAAGATAATAGAAAGTTTGGAGAGGGATATCACTACTTGTTGACAAAGCCCTTCATATCTCAGGTAAATACATGTGTCTTAAACTATTGATGTTTTAGAGGAAAGGCTTCTATTTTTGTTGTCTAAACTACACTATTTTTAGTAGTGCTGGGAGAAGAAGATTAGTTATAAAAGGAAATTTGGTGGCCAGCCAGTGGCATGGTGGTCGAGGTGGATGGATTCCACATGTCCGACTGCGTTGTTTGAGTCCCAGAGCTGGTGGTTTGAAAAACAGGCTGGGCATGTGTGTGTGTGTGTGTGTGTGTGTGTGTGTGTGTGTGTGTGTACATCTGTGTGCCTGAAATCCTGAGAGGAGAAATAGAGAAGGGATTGTGGCATGGTCATCCCCCCCGGGGGATGCTTTCTCATTTTCTCTCCCTTTCTTCCTCTTCCCTTCCTCTTTCTCTCTCTCCAGCAAGCATACATACCCTCTGGATAATTTAAAGAGAAAAAGAAAAGAAAAAGCAAATTGTTTCAGTCTGGTTTCCATGGAGCTCTCAAATTATATCTTTGGGCACCCACTTCAGCTATGTTTCCAAACAGCAAATGTAGTCATTCTGGCAATCACCCAAATTACTTCATCATCTATGACAGTAAGAATATCTAACATTGTTTTTTTCTCTCATAAATGTGATGCCAACTGTGAATCTGCCCCTTTTGAGGTCCAGGCTACTGATTTTTATCTTTAACATTTAGTACTATAATAATACAAATAGTATTTTCAAACATTTCAATGATTTTCAGTCTCTGCTTCAAAGAGGACTCCAAATATAAAAAGTTGGCATCATCATATTACTAGCCAGTAGAATGTGAAGACAGATGGAAAATATACCCTGACCCCACCCTGCCACACACACAAGGAGGCTTCAGAAAGTTAGTGGAAAATGCATATTATGAAAAAAAAAACCTATGCATGTGTTTTAATTTTTTCACCAAAATAAACTAGTACTTTAATTCCATTTTCCCCACAAACTTTTGAAAATCTCATGGTGTATGCTTTACAATATCCTCTAAATTTTACTTCTTCCTTGATCTATAAAAGTCTAGAGTGTAAATATATATTTATGAGTAAATTCATTTTAATCTTAATTCAGACAATTGGAAATAAATCAAAATATCCAGATCAGCCATTGCTGCCATTATTTCTAATATCTTTTTTTCTAAAATAATATTGTGGGAACCAGCAGTCAGCATAATGGCTATGTCGCTGGACTCCCACGTAGTTGACCGCGGTTTGTGTCCCAGACCCGGTGGCTTAAAACTCACACCGGGCACGTGTGCGTGCGTGCCCAAGATCCTGAGAGGAGAATGGAGGAGAAGGGATTGTGGCGTGACCATCCCCCCTGGGGCGTGATTTCTCGCTTTCTGTCTCTCTGTCTCTCTCTGTCTGTCTGGCGAGCGCACCCGCCCTATAGTGAAAACCTCTCCAAAAATAAATAAATAAAATAAAATAATATTGTAAGTTGGCATTTCAAAACTATAAGTGGTAACCCTTACAGAATTGCTTCCTCTTTTCATTATTTCATTAACTTATGAACCTCTTAGGCATCACTCCCCCAAAAAATTAAAAAGTGGGAGCAGCAGGGTGAGGAAGGAAGGAAGGAAGGAAGGAAGGAAGGAAGGAAGGAAGGAAGGAAGGAAGAGAGATCGATCAAAGAGAGTGAGAAAATCTAGAATAATTCTCATTTGTATATGCCAAAAATTGGATTTGTGTTCTGAATCAGTTAATTCATGCCTTCCAAAAGCTTTAATGTCCTTTCCTCAGTTTGTTTTGATCTGAAAGTTTTTAGTTTTTTCACACTAAATGCCACCAGTAAATTGCAAGTTGATGTGAATTCTCATATTCCATCATTTAACACCGTGAGGCTGGGTTTGGGGATGTTATATTTGTCCTGGAAACAGTGAGTACTAGTGTTGGGTGCCAGTGGTCCTGGAGTGAAATGTAGATGCCTGTTGACCTTAATAGGTAGGACCACCATGGCACATGCCTTTGGTTGAGCTGGCATAATCTGGGAATACTACCATCATTCATATCTGAGAGCTTCAACACTGAATGTTTACATTCTAGCAATGAGGTAGGAGCCATTATATTGTATTCTTATTCTTAAATGTTTTCTAAGAAGTCCAAACCAATCTGTATGCAGACCAGTGACATCTAAGTAATAAGCCCTTTATTTAGGAATATTATGTTCACATTTTGAGCTAAATTATGATCCATATCAGAAACTAAATAATGGACTTTTAAAATGGTATCTTCAAAAGGATACCCAATTAATCCATCACTCAGATACTTTCCTGAGTAGGAAAAAATGCCTCTTTCTCACCTCTCGGTGATTTTATTGCGTTATGAAGTGCTTGGTAGGCTTTAAGCTTATGACTGGTTGGCTCAGTGCACTTACATTTTGGTGTTAATGAGGCCAAGGTCATGGGAGCCACTTAGCTTTGCTCTATGTACTGACCACAGACTACCGGGAATCAGTAAAGAGATGGGAGCACAGAGAAGAAAGGCAGCATGGCAAAACCTCAGCACTTCTTTGCCCATCCTCCCCATGTAACAAGCAGGATGTGTTAGTTGGGCTTCATCATCTGAGAGAGGAAATGAGTAGCAGCTTGGGAGGCCCCAACATCTACCTCTGTACAAAGCAGGCCTGACATTTAGGCATTAACTTTGCATTATAATCCCCCATCATACCATTGATTTGCTGTGTAACCTTCATCACTAAAGCAGAGATAATAGGATAGAATGAAATGGGCTTACCTCCCGGGGATGTTGTGTGAATTAGCAAATTAACGAGTGTAAAGTGTTAGCATTTATGTAAGTGCTGGTGGTTGTCATTATTTCTAGGGACCTAGTCTCATTCTCAATAGAGAATCTAAGTATATTATGCTTTTGTCAGAAAGGGATTTTCACCCACATCAATTGCATTTAAGCTGAGCATAAAACAGAGGTGATAATAACATAGTAGTGATCATCACAATGCAGAACTGTAAACCTTTTTCCTATTAAAGCTAAAACTATTTTCAGCAACTTCCAATGCTTTTTAAACTTTGCTTTCCAAGCTTTGTGCCAACTCTTATCTCTACAGTGATTATTCTTCCTGTATGGGGCAATGGGATCTTGAATAGGTCCCATTCATTACTCATTCCCGTAACGACTATATAATGTATTGAATTTGTTTACATCACATAATCAGGCAAACTTGGGAGTTGGTTTAAATGTCACATATTGCAATCATTGTAAAAAATAAAAACTATTTTCTGCTCTGCCCACGCTGGTGTCCTCTAGAGGTAGCCAACATACAGATTGAAAACTCATGGGGAATTGAAGTGCTTTCCAACAAAAGGCACTGTACATAGATCCTTTCAATTTAACATCTTTACCAAGGAATTTTGTTGTTGCCTGCTATTTCCAAGGGGACTGTGCTTGAGAGAAATCTTCCATTTCTTTTATCACTCTGACTTCACTTACCAAGAAAAGTCATTTATTGCTGATTGCAGAACTCTTGAACTCAGCCTGGCAGCTGCAGAGTGAACGCCTCAGATCTGGGCTCCTTGTTACTTATTTACATATTCATTTGAAGTGATTTTCAGGACTATTTGAAAACCTCTCTCGACCTGACATCTTGTAATAACCAACATGAAAAGCTCACCATGTTTTTGGTTCTTTTTCTCTTTGTCTTACAGATAACAGACGAGTACCTTTGGAAAGGTCACGCTCTCGCCACAATGGAGCTATCTCATCCAAGTGATTCCTGATGCCAAAGAATATGAAAATATTTAAGTAAACAAAATCATACCTTTTGAGAAGAACAAAACCTGCACTCAAGGGATGGAACAGAAATAAGTGCATTTCTGCAACGATCAAGCTAATCCTAATGAAGTAGTGTTCATTTGTATATCTATTGCAAGATACCTCCCACAATTATCCTAATCTGAACACAGTTATCAGGCTTATAAAACATGTGTTCCATTTTAGTGTAAAGATATGTATTCTTTGTTATTGTATGTGACCTGACTATGATGATGAAAGTGTGAGAAATCAAAGTGTTCTAAAGCTTTCAAAAATACTCAGTCCATCAAAAATTTTAAATCTTAAATTATTACATCATTCCCCCACCAAAAAAAGGAATTGAAGAAAAAGAATAGAAAGATAGATTTATTTAACATCTGCTTTTGCTTCCAATTCCTGTTATAGTAGAAAAATAAAAGGCCAAACCCAATGTGCATGTTAATGATGTGAGAAAGCACTAATATTGCATACGCTGTAAAAGAAGCCATTTTGGACATCTAAAAAAGTCCTGCTAGTCAAGTTATTTAGAACCTTATTTCAACTGAAAGCTGATGGATTCATCTGGTCTGGCTGAAATTAAACTTATCACTAGTCTAGTGTTTCAGCGTGATATTGCAGGCACTTATCATTGCTAAAAATAAACCAAAGTTGAATAGAATCAGTTAGAGAAAGTGATTTAAACTTTATTTAAAGAGGTATTTTCTAATGATGCACAGGTATCTACTTTATACAAATACTTTATATGGCTATTTTTGAGAAAAACCTTGCATTTTAATGTCTAGGCTAGGGACACACCTGAAAATTCCACTACCTTTGTTTAGATTTTAAAGGCACACGTTGCTTCTTATGCTTTTTGGTTTATTTCTTCTCCCTATTGCTTCTTTCTCCCTTGACCCCCTTTGAAGGTAGGGAATAGAGTTCTAGAAGGCCTGAGAAGAAAAAAATTTTGTTCTGCGGGAGGCAGCAGAAAACTGTCTGAAAGGTCAATTGTTTTATCTCCCTTTCTACTCCCCCTTTCCAATTCTACTTTGAGAGTCTGAAGAAGAAAAAGAAGTTCTTTGTATGTATGTATATATATGTGTATATATTTATATCTCTTGCTACAGTAATTTCCATATTCCAGTAACTAAGTGAACTTCTCAATCATCATCATACTTATCTTATATTAACAAATTAATATGATGCTGCCAAAACAACTCTAGGTAGAAAAACAGGCTCTACATTTTTTAAATAGATGAGGGAGTAGAAGTTATACTTGTCTATTATTTTAAAATATGCACTAAAATAATGGGGTATAACTTCTCTAGAGTGCGATTTTAAGACTAATTCATGCAGATGATTGTGATTATTATAAAAGATTTCTTATATGTATATTTCTCAGTAGAAAATCCTTTTCTACTTTTCCAAAGCACATGATAGACATTCAGAGAAAAGAACAAATGACTGGTTTGGCAAGTCACCATCCGAGATAATGTAAACGATGACCAATAGCTAACAGATTCCTTTATATACATGTATTGATATAATGATTCAAACTGCTGCCTTTTCCTCCAGTGCATTCTTACTTGGGTATTACACATCAAGAAGCTCCGAAGCTGCTATAATACAGAAATCAAAAAGAGTAATAGTATCTAAGATTTTACAGTTTTATCTTATCTGAACACACACACTTACACACGTGTGTATAAGGGACATAGCAATTTCACACACTATTTTTTAACAACAAAAGTTTAGGTTCTAATTAATGTAAATACCTAATGTGTGTATTTTTGAATTTACAAAGTCTTTTCTGAAGTCCTCATGGCATGGCTTCTTTGAGTCTTTTGATAGCTTTGCAGGCTATAGGAAAATGATTTAGAACTATTAATGCTGACTAATATTTGGGGGCATTTGCCATACCATATTATCAAGCTGGTCAAGGTGGAAATACTGATGTGTATCACCTTTTCCAGATGTGAACTTGCCTTATTTTCTAGTTTGTGAACAAGAATGAAGTATTATTATTGATAAATTATATGTTTTTATTTAGAACAATCCCACTTGCTTTTCATAAACATCGAAAAATCTTTCAGGGTCTTTCATGTAATTCCAATAATTAGGTTAAAGAGTTTACTTCCCAGAGTTACAATGGTCCTGTTCTAGACATTTGCAGTTTTGTTTAGACTGAAAGTATCACACAAAAAAAGTACATAGTGGTATATTTAGTGAAGATCCAAATTATACTGAAATCTTTTCTTGGGTTTATTATTGCCACATATGAGAAGCACCATTTATGAAGATTTTCTTTAGAATGTTATAAAAACATGTAAAACCTTCAAAATGTTACCTAATTGTATTAGCTTCATTTGGTTGCTGTAATAAATTACTACAAACATGGTGGCCTAACACAACATAAATTATTTCTCTCATAGTTCTGGAGGCCAGAAATTAGAACTCAAAGTATCAGCAGGGTCATGTTTCCTCCAGACTCTTCTCTTCAAAGAAGATAATTCTTCCTTGCCTCTTTCAGTCTCTGGTAGCTTTGGCATACCTTGGTTTATGGCCACATGTCTCTGTCTCTCTCTTCTCTTCTTTTCTTTCTTTTTTTTTTTTAATTTGCCAGAGGGCGCATGCACTCACCGGAGGGAGACAGAGATAGAGAGAGGGAAAGCAAAGAAGTACCTCCATGGTCATGCTGCAATGCCTTCTCCTCTGTCTCTTCCTCCTTTCAGAATTTTTGAGTATACACACACACATGTGCCTGGCGTGTTTTCTCAAGCCACTGGGTCTAGGACTCTAACCATACTGTCAGCTATGTGGGATGTAGCTGCCTTAACCACCAGGCTATGGACTGGCCCTGAGCACATCTCTCTCCACAGTCTTCCTATCACCTTCTCCTCTTTCACTCTCAGCCTACCACAGTCTTTACCCCCCCCCCCCAATAATTTGTCTTTCTTATGTGTAAAATACATTCACCCCATCCATCCTATCATTTCTAAAAGTCTCAACCTCCTACAGCATCAACTCTAAGTCCAAAATCTAAATTTCATCAGTTCATAAAAAGCTGACTTGCTTTGACTTTATATTGTGTAGTGCTTTGTACTTTTGAAAGGACTTTCACTTTTCACATCCATTATTCCATCATCTCATTTGCTCTTACTCTTATGTTTCCATCATCTTGTCAATCTTCCACTGCATCTCTCTTACAAGGATGATTATGATGGCATTTAGGAACCACTCAAATTAATTCAGTATAATCTCCCATTTAGAAGATCCTTAATTTAAGTACATCTACAAGACCCCCCCCTCCTTTTTTTTAATACGTTAACATTCATGGAGTCTAGGGATTAGAATATAGATATAAATATTTGGAAGCCATTCTCAGCCCACCACAGTCTTTACCCCCCCAAATTAATCTATTTTATGTGTAAAATACATTCACCCTATCCCATCATTTCCCAAAGTCTCAAGCTATTACAGCATCAACCTTAAGTCCAAAATCTAAATTTTATCAGTTCATAAGTCCCAAATCTCATCATATAGATCATCTACATCTAGATCATTGCATATGGTTTATCCTGGTACAAAATTCTTTTCTTTCTGTGAGCCAGTAAAACAAGTTATCTGCTTCTAAAATACAACAGTGGGACAGGCATAGAGTAGCAATTACAGGCATTCATATTCCAAAAAGGACAAAATAAAAAGTGAAAAGGAGCCACTTGTCCCAATCATTTTCAAAATCTTGACAAATTCCCCTTAGGTTTTAAGGCCTTGCAATAATCTTGTGTCTTAAGACTCTACCCTTTGGGCCAGATGGTCTTTCCTCTTGGACCATGGATTGGGCCTCTGACTCTGTGTTCTGCCTTTATCCATGTTTGGACCTCTGCCTCTGAACCACAGCTCTGCCCTTTGGGTGGTCCTTCACCTTAAAAGGTAGTTCATGTTTGTTGCTAAGTAGTGTGCTTTTGTGTTCCTGTTTTTATCATAGGGCATGTGCACTCACCAGAGAGGGAGAGGGAAACTGAGAAATCACCCCCGACCCCCAGCAGGTGGAGGAGATAGCCATACCACAATCCCTCCATTCTTTGGGGTTTTGGGCACGCATGCACACATACCAGGCATGTTTTTCAAGCTACGAGGTCAGGGACTCGAACCATAAGGTCAGCCATGTAAAATCCAGCTGCCTTAACCATTATACCACCAGCTGACCCAACAGCTTAGTTTTATCACCCTGTTTCCTTCCTTTAGAATGTTGGTAATCTGACAAGTTATTCTCATTTTGTCCTATCTTAGTACCTTTCAGGCCAAGACAGAAGTATTTCTGTTGATATAACATTCTCAAAACACTTGTGGGACCCTCATCTATGTCATATTGATTCAAACCTTTACAAAAGAGGATCCTCAAATATTTCCTGGATAACTCATCTCTGTTACTGGCTTCTGCTGAGATGATTGAGTGAATCCATGAGCCAATGCCTAATCTCTTTAGCACCAGCCAAAGGTTATGTAGTCACACCATTGGCCTTATCTCTAGCGCACACTTTTCTAACAGTGAATCTCCTAATTTTAAGCAACTTTTACAATCTAAATAGGCGTAGAATTTTCAAAGTCATCAAGTGCTAGTTCATTGTTCTTCCCTTAGTTTATCTCTTTCCTCTCTTATTTTAGTATAAGCATCACAAAGAAAGTAGGCCATACATATAACACTTCGCTAAAATCTCCTCTGCCAAATATCCAAGTTCATCCTTACAAATTCTACTTTCCACAACACTGGAGACAATCTAAATAAGCTTTTTGCTACTGTCTAATAAGGATTGCCTTTCTTTCAGTTCCTAATAAAATGTTTCTCATTTCCTTTTAAGCTGTCACCAGAAATGCCTTTAACATTCATATTCCTACCAGGAGTCTGTTTAAGGCAATCCATACTTTTTAATCATACACATCAAAATTCTTCCAGCCTTTACCCATTGTCCAATTTCAAAACCACTTTCATGGTTTTAGGTATGTGTTACAGCAGTATCCCATTTCCCCTTACCAAAATATGTATTAGATTCCTGTGGGTGCTGTAACAAATTACTCCAAACATGGTGGCTTAAAAAAATAGAAATTTATTCTCTTGGAGGCCAGAAGTCCGAAATCAAAGTGCTGACAGGTCTGCACTCCTTCTGGAGGCTCTAGGAGAAATCTGTTCCTTGTGTCTTCCAGTTTCTTGTGGCTGTTATGATTCCTTGGCTTGTGGCTGCATCTATTTCTGCTCTGTCTTCACATCACCTTCTTCTCTGTGTATATAATCTACTACCTCTGCCTCTCTCTTATAAAGACACTTGTCATGGCATTTAGGATTCATCTAGATTATTCTTGATAACCTTCTTATTCAATATTCTTAGCTTAATCATATCAGCAAAGACCCTTTTTTTCCAACTAAGATAATATCATAGATTCTGGGGATTAGGACATTTTCATATCTTTTGGGGTGAAGGGCCACCATTCAGGCCACTACACTTTAGTCATTGCACATAAATGTACTTTTTTGCTTTATAAAATGCATCCTTGGTGCTCAAGCCAAATTTAAGATTGTCTTTAAAAGCTATTGTTTGCACAGGCTGTTGCATGCTTTGTTGTTAAATGGATGAACAGTTATTCTCAATTTTGGTTGATACTTTTGTCACTGTGGCCAATAAGCTTGAAAAGAAAAATAATTGATACTAACTCTGTGCTTTGCTGTATCTCTTCTGCCCCTTTTATACAGTCTTTAACCAAATGTCTTCTATGATTCATAATGCAGGCACAAAACTACCTCTGATACAGAAGGATTCTTTACAAGCTTATTTTAGATATTGTGAATCCCTCAGCTGAAGGGAGAGGTGGAAGCAAAGGCTGCTTTGAATGGGTATTGAGGGAGATTGTGTCCATATCAAGCCACCCTGAAGAAGTATTTCAGTAGCAGTAGATCTGTGGATTTGTGTTCTCATTTCACCTTGAAATAAACACCTGTCTATAAGCAGAACCAAGAATAACTTGCAATCTATCTTGTAATGCCTACTTACTTACTCAATAAAGTTTAGATATACACTAAATGTTGTACTGCCTGTAATAATTAATATTAAGCACAAGCATAAAGAAATGAACTGTGAAGTATCAAGACAGAGTGTGAGGACATTCTGGGAGAGGTTTCAATTGAACAGAAGTGCAAGAGTGTTTTCTTAAAAGAACCTAGTCTAGTGGAGATCCTAGAATATATTTTAAAACACACATACTTGTGGAAATCATAAGGTTTTCTTTATGTATTCTTTAGCACTACATGCCAGAGTAGTGGAAAGATGTTTGTACAGCCAAAAAGTCCAAACCAGTCAAAAGGGTGATTTACATGCTCCAGAGAAATGTTTCTATAGAAAAGATACCCTACCCCCACCGCAGAAAAGGTTTTATAGAACTAAAATGCTTCAAAAGCTCAAAGGGATAAAATCTGGAATAAGTAATAAAGGGTTATAGATCATTATTCTCAGAAGGGCTTTCAAAAGAATGTCTCATCATAGGTGGGCTGACTTGAAGATGAAGGGTTGGACAATGTAATAATCAGGCCTATAAATGATATTATCCAAAACCTGGCAAAATCACTATTTCCCTTGGAACAGTTTGCTCCAGAAATAAAATACATTGACTTTTTCTCCCCTAGAGTCCCAAACAGGAAAATTCCTTAGTAGGGAGTCTAGAAACTTTAGTATCCATAACTAGGGGAATTTTAGCTTACTGCTAAGAGGTCAAAGGAGCTCTCGTGGACATCTGTAAATTGATACATATGTAATGCATGTAACATGCTATATGTAGTTTTGATTTATAATGGAAAGAAAGCTATGGCCAATGATCCCACTTATGGACCAAATTTATTTAGATGTCTAGGGTTACAATAGCCACAAATAAAATATTATTACAGTTAGTGTCCACTGCAGGGAAAACAACTTGCAAATACATGAATTATGTAAATTATAACTTTGTTCCTAGTTCTGGGAGATTAGCCGGAGTTCAATCTTTAGCTATAATGACCTCTTATCTTGGCTAATAGAGGTTCAGCTTATATTTTCACCTATATTTTGGCTAATTGAAGTCCAGCCAATATTTTCACCCTTTGATGTTTATGAGCAAAGTGTGAGAAGTATTATATTAGACATAATCATAATAAAAATAATATCAAATTCTCAACTTCTCCACTTGGCTAAAGCCCTCCCTACCCTCACATATGGTCACTGAGTACTCATTCCATGGGAAGTGCTTTTTCAGGACACAATTATGAATTATAGTTCCTGCCTTTAAGATCTCACAGTATTGTGGGAGATAGGACATGTACAAACAGAATTGTAATCCAAGATGGAAAAAATCTGATCAATATAATAGGAGTAGTATAGATAAGGCCTATGAGAATTCAGGGGAAAAAAATCAATTTTTGTTTTAGAAAGGTAGAGTGGGTATTGGGGTAGAAATGGAAGGGATGCCACTTAAATTTAAAAGGTAAGTAGATTTACATATGTGCTGCTTTTATTCACCCAGTCAATATTTTCTGTGCCACTCACAATGCTAGGCTCTAAGAATGCAAAAGCAAACCAAATATGTGTGGTCCCTATTCTTGTGGAAGCTTTTTTCTTATTGCCAGAGGGTGTGTTTGCTTGCCAGAGAGAACAAAAACACCCCTTCCTGTCCTTGTAATGTAGGACATAATCACACTGCAATTTTTTTTCTTTCCTTCCCATCAGAATATTGGGCACATACACATGTGCATATGTGCCTGGCATGATTTTCAAGCCACCAAGGCGAGGATTCAAATTGTAGTCAACCACGTGGGATCTGGCTCCCAATGCACAATGCTTAACCACTGAACTGCAGGTCTAGCCTGGAAATGACATATCTTTAAGGAGGCAGAAAGGAAAGGCGTGAGCAGAGATACGAACCTGGAACCTCTTGGTGCACATGCAGGGAACAGTGAGCAATTTGATAGAGTGCAAAGTAAATGAAAGGCAGCAGTAGTTGTGTGCTTTGGGTTTGATCTTGTAAACAATGGGAATATTGAGGGTGTTGAACAAAGAAATGATACAGAACACTTAAGGAAGGATAATTCTAGAAGCTCTGTGTAGGATAAAGGGGGAAGGGGCCACAGAAGGTCAAGTTTGTTGGAGGCTATTGAAATAATACCTTTGAGAAATGAGGACCCAATCTGGGACAGACTCTTTGGGACAGATGTAGATGGCATCGAAAGAACTGGCAACCAATTGGGCGTTGAGAGTACGAGGAAAGGAGGGAGCCAGATTTGACACGAAGGTTTCAGATCTGAGTGACTGTGATGGTCTATCTTCAGCAGAATTGAACACAAGAAGAGGAGCTCATCTTTCCATGCATAGGAAGAGCTGTAGCTCTGATATTCAATATGGCCCTGTGATTTGTACTGTCGAATGGCTCGTATAAGGAGCATCAAAGCATAAAACATAGAACAGACAGGAGAGCATGATTTCTGCACAAGTACTGATATTATAGTGGCTTTGGTAATAAGGGCAAAGGAAGTTCTTGAGATTGCTTTCTTTTCTTTTCCTTCTTTTTCCTTTCCCTTCTCTTTTTTTCTTTCCTTTTCCTTTTCCTTTTCTTTTTAATAACACTGAAAGCCAAAACATTGAATAGCTGTTCGAAGAAAGAAAAAAACTGACAAAGACTGAGTAGACATTAAAATGTACTGATTCAGTTTTGGTCTCATACTGACAAGAAAGAAAGACATTTAGATGATGTATAATTTATGGGAAAAGCTTTAATTAGTTCATAGCTAGGGATTCTTAAGTGTCTGGTTAATATTTTAAGCCATACATTTAAGATGTTCTTGAACAATTATTACTCTGTAGAAGAACAGCAAATTCTCCTATTTTACTATTTTTCCAGGAATCTCTCAGACTTCCAAACTGTGCCCAAGTCTGTCCTTTTTAGACTAAGTGCCCTTATACTCAAAAAAATCGCCGGACTTCACTCCCTGATATATTCACCTGCTGGTTCATGTGCTACTGACTGGCTTTATTTGAGCTACTATTCTTTTGTTTTGGAATGGGGCCTGGTTTGTGAACCTGTTCAACCTCCCTCACCCCTCAATACTTTGTGTAACTGTCCTTGCAATCCCACTGTAACAATAAGAATTAGATTGAAAATATCTAAATACTATAAATTTTCTCTTCGAACAGTTTTTGGAAACCTATAGAACATAATAGCACAGCAGTCTTTTGTCACATTTTGACAAAAATCAAGTAATGAAGTGCTTTACCTGACTGAGCAACTGGTAGCACTTATGGCGGTGCTTGGGGTAAGGAAGAAGAGGAAATGAAAGGGGTCGTGTACTAAGTCCCCAGCAGAATTCAGTATAATGATAAAAATGAAAGTGTCTTTCAGATGTCAATGACTTTTTGAGTCTGAGTATCTGTGATAAAAAGCTGACTTGCTTTGACCTTATATTGTGTAGTGCTTTGTACTTTTGAAAGGACTTTCGCTTTTCACATCCATTATTCCATCATCTCATTTGCTCTCACTCTTATGTTTCCACCATCTTGTCAAACAGCCTTCCTGTGAATCTCTCTCCTTCAAGGCTACCAGTGACCACCTGCCAAATCCTATGAATGCCTCTGAATCCTCATCCCACATACTTTTTCCCATGTCTTCCACCAAGCACACTTCACACTGTTTTCCCCTATCTCTCCGAAAACTCCTCAGTTCCCTTTATTAGTCAGTGATTGTCTTCACATTACCCTAAATATAATGTTATCCCCAATAGTCTTCATTTTTTTTGGGGGGGGGAGTCATAGTTTTATTTAGAAGTAAATAAGACGTGCATGCAAGCTGCCTACTCACTTTCTTCATTGGGCATCCTGGTGTTGGGTTGGTGAATCTGAGGGTCAGCTGAGCAGCTCTTTCCACGATGGCCTTGAGGTTCTTAGAGGAAAGGTTGTGAGCAATTTCAGCAAAGTAACACTTATTGCACGTCAGTAGCATTTCCAACTCCTTGACATTGTGGACCATAAACTTTTGGAAGCCACTGGGCAGAATGTGTTTTGTTTTCTTGTTGCTCCCATAACCAATGTCGGGCATCAAGATCTGGCCCTTGAATCTCCTCCACACCCTGTTGTCAATACCTCTGGGTTTCTACCCACGCTTAATTTTAACATATCAGTCTGGTGCCAGATGAACTTCTTGTTCCTCTTTCTGATGATGTTGGCGTCTGAGAGCAGCCATGATGCCAGGTAGGAGATGCCTGCCTCCTCCACAGGCAGTGCTGAGGAAGAGAGCAAATGTCTTTATTTTTGATCTCCCCATCCCCATGGTGATCTTAGCCATATCCATGGTTTAAACCAATGACTATGAGATCTCTCTTGAATCCTAGAACTACCTTCCCACTGAAAAGGATCACTCACATATTGAACTCAGAATATTTCCAACCAAATATGTCCTCTAGCAAACTTATTTTTCCAACCAGATTGTCTCATTATTGGTAGTACCATTTTTCTAATAGGTAAGGCTCAAAATTCCAGAAGTATCTTCTGTTTTTTCCCCCCTCCCTAATATCCAGCCTGGCACTGAAATTGGTTTCCCTATTTTACCTCTTCAATGCATCTTTTGTGCTGCTAGAGATAACTTCCTCAATGCCTTTCTTGCCCCACTTTAAAAATATTTTATTGTATCCCTTAATGAACAAAACCAGTGCAGCCTTTTAAAGTCCCAGGAGCAAACTAAAACATAACTTTCAAGCCTCCATCCCTCCATCCCTCCAACCATGCCGCCTTGGCTTTATCTTGGAGCTTGCTAACGACAAGCTAACTTGAGGTTGCATCTTCAACCATGCATATACATCCAAACACACACATGAAGCTCACTCTGACTGGTGTGGTCTCAGCACTCAACCTCACCCGTTTTCTCTTATTAATCCTTCAAGGACCAATGCCACCTTTCTGAAGCCTTTCTTAATTTTCCTTTCCCCATTAAAATAAATTGTGTTATCTATGCTCCCACAGCAATTTGTTCCTACCTCTATTATGGCCTTTATTTCTTTCTGCCTTCTACTGTAGTTAGTTGTGTCCTTGACTAAAGTGTAAGTTCCTTGATGGCAATGACTGTCTCATTCATCTCTGGGCCTTTACAAAAGCGATTGCTCAATGAATTAATGTGTACTGTCAACTCTTGGGGAATTAAACAAATGAAAAGGAATGTTTGGTACAAGTAATAGAAAATCATAGCTAATATCCTCATCCAGGTGAGAACATAGCCTTCATCACTGTCCTGGGAACTGAGGACCTGCCTAAGGTCACCATTGAGGACAAGCTCCCCAAACTGTATTCAGCTAAAAGTTGACTTTAGAGGAGTACTTTCAGAGCCGATGACTGATTGAAGACAAGTAGAAAGTTTTTTTTTCCTCCAAGGTCAAGTTTTTAACAAGTGTCTGCAATGTACACTGAGGGATTTGGCTGTACTCCAATTATGCTAATATGTTTTATATATGGGCCTCCAGCATCCAGGAACCACCTCCCTAAACAATTTAATAAGTGTAAATATCAAGGCAGAGTTGTAAATGTGGAACTTATTTGTAATGTACCAACCTTGTTATTATCAAATGTCATGGGGTATAAGTCATGGCAATTATGCTGCCTGCTTTTTATTACATTTATTTTACTTTTTAAAAGTGCAATATATTCCCATAAGCTTCCCTTATTCTGTCCTGCCTAAGGAGCCTAGCCTGTCTGTATGTTCTGAAGTCACTGAAGACAAAAACTTTAGGGATTAACAGACATTTCTAGTAAGAAAGGAACCTCATGGGTCATTGACTTTACCGGCTGGCACTATACCTCCACATTAGGCTCACTGTCTGTTTCAAAAACAAGTTGTTGGGCCAGCCCTGTAGCATAGCAGTTAGGTGCCACACAGAAGAAGTAGGATCCCACGTGGCTAATTAGAGGTCAAACCCCAGCATCTTGTAAAACACACTGGGCATGCATGTGCTCAGAATCCTGACAGGATGAAGAATTGGAGGAAAAATTATCGTGGCATGACCAGGCCTTGTTGCAGGGACAGGAAGGGGATGGGGAATGCTTTATCTCTTTCCCTCTCTGGTGCATGGGCACATTCCCTCTGGCATAAAAAAGAAAAGACAGAGAAAAAAAAAAAAGAGAACCCAAACTGTGAGACCTTGTGGGTTTCTCCATGCAAGAAATTTTTAAATCTAAAACACAGAATTGTCCCTTCCTTCTCTCTCCCACCTCCAGAGCATGTGGATGTGTATATAACCCTGTTGTGGAAAAGGTGGCCACTTTGGACAAACTCTTCAAACTCTTGATTACCAGTTTGGTGTGATACAATCTAGAGTCACCTCTCAAGTGGTTTATTGGCAGGTGAAAATGAGGGGAAATAGGCCATTTTCTAGTTTGGAAAGGAATCTATTACATCCAGTCTATAATTGCTATTTCCCAGCAGTCCTTTTGTCCTCCCCAATTCTCACTAAATTGTGTCAACCACTCAGAAGGGGAAGGACAAGTAAATCTCTTACACCATGTATTGAAGCATTCAAGGTAATAGTCCACTTTGTTTCAAAGGAATCCTTCTATTCTACCTGTAGACTTCAGCAGGCTGCCCTGGTATTAGGCAGGAAACCTACCAGGCCACAGAAGTCTGTTGGCAAGTAGATATGTTTTAAGGTTTTCAACAGTGCCATCACTTTCAAAGTTTCCTTGAAAGAGAAGGATCAAAAAGAAAAAAATAGTTCACCCTTTAAGACTCTTATTTCCCAGGACCAGCAGATGGTGTAGCAATTACATCACTGGACTTCCACATGGCTGACCATGGTTCGAGTCCCAGACCTGGTGGCTTGATACTCATGCTAGGTATGTGTGTGCACATATCCAAGATCCCAGGAAGAGAATGGAGAAGAAGAGATTGTGGCCAAGACAAATCCTATGACTAAGGCCACATCGATTCATCAGGGCAAGTGGCAGAAGGCAAAGACATACTATGAAAACTACGACAGAATCTACCACAGCCCTATTTGAGTTCCACCTATACTGCTTACTAATAGACGTTACTTTTCCAATTGCCAGAGGACACATGAGCTTGCCAGAGAGAAAGAGAGAGAGAGAGGAAGTGGGGTGTGGTCATGCCATAATCCTTTCTCGATCTCTATCCTGTCATAATGCGTGCACATAAGTCTGGTGTGTTTTTCAAGCCACCGAGGCCAGGACTCAAACTGTGATCAACCATGTGAGATCTGATTCCTTTAACTATGGGGCTGTTCCATAGACATTTTTAACATTTTATTTAACTTACCAGGGCTTTAGTTTCCTCAACTCTAAAATTATGATTAAGACAACCAAAGAGAACTTAAGGTGGCTTTTCCATGGTTGGGGCCAGCCATCAATATAGGAAGCAGTTTCGAGGAACTGAAAATATATAATCTGGAGTTTAAGGTTTCCCCACATTTTCCCTGGTCAATTTGTTTGTTTTGTTTTTGTTTTTGTTTTTGTATTTGTATATTTCCCCAATTATAGTAACTTGGCATGCTACCTTAGCTACTAACTAGCTGTATGACCTGGGGAAAGTTATTCAAAATCTCTGATCTTGAGAATATTGTAAATATTGTAATGTGTAAATTGTAATATGTAAAATAACCTATAGGCTGAGAGCACTAAGTATATTTCTAATACAATACAAATACTAATTATTATTATAGTTATTTTAATGTCATAATCACTTTTACTTTAATCCAAAAATCTCTTACATACCTTCTGTCCCATATTTTAGCCAGCTACCTCAAGCTCACCATGTCAAAAATTAAACTTAGTGGGCCAGTGCCGTGGCCTAGTGGTTAATGGATCCGGATTCCATATGGTTTACCTTGTAGATCAAATACTAGATCTGGGGACCTGAAAAATATGCCAGGCTCATATGCATGTGTGCCCCAAATTTCAATAGAATAGAGAGAGAAAAAAAGGGATTGCTGCATGATTATGCCCTGTTGGATGATTTCTCCCTATCTCTGCTTCCCTGTTTATCTCCCTCTGGTGAGTGTATGTGATTTCTGACAAAATACAATGATAATAAAAGTTTTAAATTAAAATTATCCTCTCTCAGAGGCAATCCTCAGCCAGCTCTTTCCAGACTTCATACTTATTTCTGCCACTAACAAGCTTCAATCATCAGGATCAGAAAACTTCAAGTCATCCCTGACATCCATACCCCCCCCTTATTTTTTTCAATTCTCCACTTGTAGTATAGTTTACACTTATCTCTTTCTGATCAGATTTCAAAACCACCACCCATGCCCAGAACCTAGCACCTCTCTCCTTGATTACTGTAATAACTCCCCTTTCTGCTTATATTTTCACCGTTGTTCAAAGCAACCTTTTGATCATCCGATTTACACACTCAAAGCCCTGTGGTGACTCACCAGTGCATACAATATTAAAGTACGAACTCTTTAGCTGAGTGGCCAATGCCCTCCACAGTCTGGCCCGGCCCATCTTTCCCAATCTTTCTGTCTTACTCATACACCCCTGCTGTAGCCTTACAATCTAGCTCACCATTCTCTGAAAATCTCTATGACCTAGATCAGCACTGACAGGACCACAGATGTGATTTTAGGTTATATACTAGCTACATTTAAAAATATATAATTCATTTAATTTAAAGTGAAATTCATTTTAATATATTTTATTTTACTTATTTTATTTTTTGGAGAGGTTTTTGCTATAGGACACGTGCGCTCGCCAGACAGACAGAGAGAGACAGAGAGACAGAAAGCGAGAAATCACCCCCCCAGGGGGGATGGCCATGCTGCAATCCCTTCACCTCCATTCTCCTCTCGGGATCTTGGGCACGCACGCACACATGCCCGGCGTGAGTTTTAAGCAACCGGGTCTGGGACATGAACCACGGTCGACTACGTGGGAGTCCAGTGACATAGCCATTATGCTAACTGCTGGTCCCCATTTTAATATATTTTATTTAATCTAATATATCCAAAACATACTTTCAACCTGGAATCAGTATAAAAATTATTAATAGAAACTTTGCATTCTTTTCTCACACTGTCTTTAAAAATCTCTATTTTGCATTTAGTACATCTTACACTAGCCAAATTTCAAGTGTTCCCCAGACACACTAGGCTAGTGGCTCTTGTATTGGATGGCAGAAACCTAGCTCCTCCCCAGAGAGGGCTGGACTCCAGGCAAGCTCTGTCCTCTGACATGTGTCTCAGTGAAACCATCACCTGCTGCCTTTCAGACTCAGCTTCATAGCCTACATATCTAAGAAGTCTTCTCCTCATATCTCAACTGAAATTTCTCTTACCCTTCTTCCACACTACCATACACATTATTGTATTATATAATTTTAAATGTGTTGAGTGGACTTAATGTATTAATTTCTTTCAAACTTAGGGTACTAAAGGATATGCATATAGCATTCTTACCACCTCCTTCCTCCTCTTCCACCACCCTAATTCCCTTCCCTGGTGTTCACTAATGTTATTGGACTTTTGGGTATCCTACCAGATAAGTGTTATACATATACAGATAGGTAAACATACATTTCTTCTCCCGATCTTTTTTACACAAAATGCTGTATTATTAAAGTACTGTTTGTACCTTACATTGTTGCACTTAATAGTCTACCTTAAAGGTCATTCCATATGGGACTTATATAAAGCATTCCATTGAACTTTCTACTGTATGTCAAAGATCATTATATTTGTGTCTATCTCCCTGACAAGGCTTTTAATTCTTAGAGGGTATAGATTTTTGTCTTCTTTTCTGTATCCTTGTAAAGCTCTGCACCTTGGACTCTGGTGCTATATGTAATATTCGGTAGATGTTTGTTAATTTAAATTGCTCTGTTACCAGATTAATGTTCCTAAAATGCTTTTACATATGGCACCACACCCCCAAGAAAATATCATTCACTTTCATTGCCCACAGCATAAGGTTCACATTCAAGGACCTCCACAGCCAGGCCCAACTTTTCTTTCTAGAATAATCCTTATGCTGCAGAAATGACACACCTTTTGTTCTAATCAACAGGTCTCCTCATTGCAGCTTTGCAGGTTGGTATGTATGATTACCTGTCTGTGTGTGTGTGTGTGTGTGTGTGTGTGTGTGTGCACGTGTATTTTATTCTATTGTCTCCCCAACTAAATAGATCCTAAGCCCCTGAAACAGAAGTGATGTCTCACACCTACAACACTGCCACACTCACTGCATACTTGATGGTCTTGTAACTATCTTTCTCTGGGACTTCTTTTCCTCCTCTCCCTTCCCTTGGGCCTAGCCTGCCCCAGGCTGAATGGTAATTGCCCAGATTCTATATTTCCTTTTGGCAGAGACAGGAGACAGTTTTTCTAATCCATTTTTATTTTTAAATCATTCTTTCTTCATTCAAGTGATTCTCATGCCAGAGAAATTGCAGGCAGAGGCAGTGACAAAGGTCAAAGCACAAAACAAGCATAGTTCCTGTGAGGGAGTTTTTCTTCTCACGTTAATGCTTTTGTCTAGAATTCCATTTACTTAAATTCAAAGTCACCAACTTTTTGTATGTCTCCAACAATGGAAGCTGCTTTGAGATTCACAACAAAAGCCAGTATGGTACTGCCACGGCTGGCTAACACTTCAATAAAGCCCAGGAGTACTTAGTATCAGCTCAAAGATGGGAAGCATTATATTAGCTACCACTTATTGAGCACTATGTTGCAGGTGCTATTTGAATGCTTTCTACTCTTTATTTCATTTGAGCCTAACGACCATCCTGAGATAGATTCTATTTTACAGATGAATCAACTGAGGCTCAGGGAAGGAAGGGTTTATGATCAAGATCTATTAGTAAGTGATAGAGATGGAACTTGAACCCAGGCAATATGGCTACAGAGCACATGCTTTAACCAATAGACATACAACAGGGGATATTCTAAAAGTTAATGGAAATGTGTATTATGAAAAAAGTATGCATGCATTTCAAAATTATTTTGCACCAAAACAAACTTACATTGGGCCAGCCTCTGTGACCTGGTGGTTAAAAGAGTCGGATCCTGCGGGACCAGCAGTTGGCGTAATGGCTATGTCGCTGGACTCCCACGTAGTCGACCGCGGTTCGAGTCCTGGACCCGGCGGCTTAAACTCATGCCGGGCGCGTGTGCGTGCGTGCCCAAGATCCCGAGAGGAGAATGGAGGAGAAGGGATTGTGGCGTGGCCATCCCCCCTGGGGGTGATTTCCTGCTTTCTATCTCTCTGTCTCTCTCTGTCTGTCTGGCGAGCGCACGCGCCCTATAGCAAAAACCTCTCCAAAAAAAAAAAGAAAAAAAAAAAAAAAAAAAAAAAAAGAGTCGGATCCTGCATAACCAACTACTGCTCAAGTCCTGTTCCTGACAGCTTTTAGAAATATGCTGGGTAAATGTGCATGTATGCCCCAAATCCCAACATGATAGAGATGTGGAGGAGAAGGGATAGAAGTTTGATCATGTCCTGTTAAAGAGGGTGCTTTCTCGGGACCAGCAGTTAGCGTAATGGCTATGTCGCTGAATTCCCACGTAGTCGACCGCGGTTCGAGTCCCGGACCCAGTGGCTTAAACTCACGCCGGGCGAGTGTGCGTGCGTGCCCAAGATCCCTAGAGGAGAATGGAGGAGAAGGGATTGCGGCGTGGCTATCCCCCCTGGGGGGTGATTTCTTGCTTTCTGTCTCTCTGTCTCTCTCTGTCTGTCTGGCGAATGCATGTGCCCTATAGCAAAAACCTCTCCAAAAAAAAAAAAAAAAAAAGAGGGTGCTTTCTCCATTTCCTTCTTTCTGTCTCTGGTAAGTACATACACCCTCTGACAATTAAAAAAGAAACGTATTTTAATTCATTTTTCTCATGAAGTTTTTGAAGTTTTCTTGAACTTTTTCCCTTAAATTGAGACACCGCCTTTTCAGTGTTTATTGCTTGAAATCTATTATATTGGAACCCTCAAGAGGAAAGATGCCATCAGCTTCATCTCTGCAACCTGTTTATTTCCTTTGCCCTTCACTTACATTTTTAAAAAATGAACGTATAATAATTGTACATATGTGTAGGAGTACAAAGTGATTCCTCAGTACATGTACGCAATGCACAATGACCAGAACGCGGCAGCTAGCATATTCATCATATCAACCACTTGTCATTGCTTTGTGCTGGGAACATTCAAATCCTCCCCAAGAGCTCTGATATATACAGTAAGTCATTGTTGACCACAGCATCCCTGCTATATTCTGTAAAACAGACATTCTTTCTCCTATCTGTAACTGTTCGTCGACATTCATCTATTGCCTCCCCTCACATCCTTCCCAGCCTTTAGCAGTGACCCATCATCTCTCTACCTCTTTAAGGTCATTTTTCTGTTTTTAAATTATATACAAGAGAGAACATGAGGTATTTCTCTTTCTTTTTTTTTTTTTTTTTGGAGAGGTTTTCGCTATAGGGTGCGTGCACTCGCCAGACAGACAGAAAGAGACATAAAGACAGAAAGTGAGAAATCACCCCTCAGGGGGGATGGTCACACCGCAATCCCTTCTCCTCCATTCTCCTCTCGGGATCTTGGGCACACACGCACACGCGCCCGGCGTGAGTTTAAGCCACCGGGTCCGGGACTCAAACCGCGGTTGACTACGTGGGAGTCCAGCGACATAGCCATTACACTAACTGCTGGTCCCAGGTATTTCTCTTTCTATCCTTGGCTTATTTTGCTTACCATCGTCTTCTCTGGGCTCACCTATTTAACCTCAAATGACAGGATTTCATCCTGTTCAGTGTCTTTTGTCTTCCACTTGGCCCAGAAAAAAAAAAATGTTACTTTTCCATTGACCTCTTCCTACTTTCACTGCCACCAGCCAAGGAAGGTTTCCTTACAGTCAGTATCTAGAGCATTCCTTGCTACTGAAAATATACTCCATAGACTAGCAGCATCAGCATCACCTGGGAACTTGTTAGAAATGAAGCATCTCAGGCACCACTGTGGACTACTGAATCAGAATCTGCATTTTAACAGAGTCTCAGATGATCCGTGGGCACATTAAAACCAGAGAAGCACTGCTCTCCATCTTCCAGAGCACTCCCTCAGTGATTCCTTGCTGTAGTGTTCCAGACACAGAAGTCTGAAATCTATGGCTTGAAAGAGAGAGAATCATTTAAGCTGCTCCCTGTTCTCTGGCCTTGAGGCACTCCAGAGCCAGTCAGAGGCCATGCTAAGAATAGATCTTGCTGTCTTTAGAATAAAAAATATGTAGGCAAAATAAAAAGGCAGCTGCATGTTAGCCAGCAGTTCCTTTCCATTTCATTCATGCTCTCCTGATCTCTCACACTGCCACAACACAGACTCTTTCTTTTGTATAACAGGGACACTGTCAATGAAAAGCATTGGAACCTTTGAGAATATATAATCCTTTAAAAATTAAGTGTATCTGTATTTGCAAGCCTCCATTTATTTGGTGGCAATGATGGGAAAAAATTAAAACCTTCCTCTGAAGGCATATAGAGGAATGATCAAGCTAATTTACAATAATTGCTTTAATCTTGATATATTGAGTCGTAACGTCGGATGCTTTGAGTTCTCTTGGTCTAAGGTAACGGAAAAATATATCACCCTGTTTTATATTGTACCTCTGAATCACAGTGGAAATCCTGCCCTTAGTGCCAGCCTGTCACCCATGTTGCCCATGTGATAGACGGGGAGAGATCTGGAAGTGGCTTCTCACTCCACCCCCAACGTCTAATTGCCACTGGACTCACTCCTTTGCTTTAAGATAGAAAGCTCATGTTCAGAAGCAGAGTCATTAGTAGCGATTAATTTCATACCTCTAATAAATTGTCCTTCCCTTAATTGGGGAAGTCATTCAGGAATAGGACACGGGACAAAGAATAGGGTGGACAGAGGCAGAGAATGGGTTGAAATCTCAGCAGCCCCAGGGGCGCTCAGGATGAGGAGAGGGGAGAGGGGATTTGAGATACATACATACACAGAGGTCAACTTTGCTTACTTCCTGGTCATGTTTTGTTTGTTTGTTTGTTGTTTTTGTTTCTTTATTTTTAATAGTCCTACTGGCTGCCACTTCTGAACATGTCTATGGTTTCATTCCTATACCTCTTCAGGATGTATCTGGGGAAGAAGAGCCATGGTATTTAAAATGATATGAATTATTTCTTCTTCTTCTTTTTTTTTTTTTTTTGGAGAGGTTTTAGCTATAGAGTGTGTGCGCTCGCCAGAAAGACAGAGAGAGACAGAGAGATAGAAAGTAAGAAATCACCCTCCGGGGGGATGGCCATGCCACAATCTCTTCTCCTCCATTCTCCTCTCGGGATCTTGGGCATGCACACACACGCGCCCGGCATGAGTTTAAGCCACCGGGTCCAGGACTCAAACCGCGGTGGACTACATGGGAGTCCAGCAACATAGCTATTATGCTAACTGCTGGTCCAGAATTATTTCTTCTTGATTTTAACACTCTCGTCCACCCCACCTGCCTTCATATTGCCCCTTCTCTCTTTGATGTAAGGGACTGGGTCAGGCCTGATTTAGCTTTTTGAGAGACTTTGATCAAAAGTAGGGACCCTTAGGCAATGACATAATGGTAGCACAACTGGACCCATGTGAGAAGAGTCCTGGATTTGTGTCCTGGGACCTCCCTGAGCACATCAGTCACATACTAAGGGTGAATTTTGGCATGAAGACACTAGTGGGGATCCTTGTATCTCTCTCACTCTCTCTCTCTCTGTTTGTCTCACTCTTTCTCATAGAAAAAAAAATAAATGAATAAAGTTTTAATAAAGGAAGAGTAGTGACCCCTAGTCACAGGTGCAGCCCTTTCAAGTCAGAAGCATGGAATTGCATTGAAAGGGACTGTGAATTCTCCATGACGTCTGACTAACACTTTACCATTATTTTCCTTTTAGAAACACTGCACCCTTCATCTCTGGTCCTCTATGAGCTCTGCTCCACCAGTGATATCAATCTCAAAGTCTCCTGAAGGGCTCTGGCCAGATGTGACCAATAGCTCATCCTGATCTGGTATCTGGTGGATATCCTCAAACACTAGGAATAAGATGATCATCCTATGTATGCAACATTTATAAGGCTCTATCTCCAGATATCTGCAAGGACTGTTGAAGAAAACAAAAACAAAACAAAAACAAAAACATCATTTTTGAATTGGAAACAAAATATTTAGCTTCTAAAAACATGGCAATGCAGCCCACTTTCAACAGTAGAGGGCATTGTGTGTTGACCTGTCTTGGTGTCAAGCCTTCAAAGAAAAGCATTATCAGCAAGAAGCAGATGTGGATCATTATTATTAATATAGCCATACACTAACTTTCTTCTGAGAGGCTTAGTGCATTCAGCATCGATTATTTCACTTATCCTTGAGGGCTTTTGATTATCTTGGGGGAGGGGTTGGGAAGGGGATGAGTTGACACACAAGCACATGCCCTTTAAGAATTCACAAATGCTTTTACAGCTAGCATCTTCTTTGAGCCTCACAACAAGTCTGTGAGGTCTACAGAGGTTATCATGACTTGCTTCTGAAAGAGCAACGTTTGAAAGCCAGGGCTTCAAGCTCCAATGGCCTCCCTGTTTGCACTACATCCCAAATGCCTCAAGGGCAGCGGCTTTCAGCGCACTGTTGCTGAAGGTGGCATTTGTTATTCTTTAACTTTCAAGGATGAAGGGATAGCAATGTGCCTCAAAGAGGGGGCGGGGGGCACCAGGGCCTTCTTCCCCCACCTCATTTGTTTTCTATTTCTTACACTCTGACTCCTTACTGAGGCTCACAATCCTACATGCTTTGTTTCTGTATCTGTCTCCTTTCCTCCAACCCCAGGTAGTATGATAATCAGCGTAGGTTTTTCTTTTTAACTAGACTCAAAAATGTTTCTTGAATTTTTAAATCTATGTCCCTTTCTGATAAACACTTTGCATGTCCTGCCATTCCTTCTCCTTCCCTGCCTCTTGAAAAGATGCTGGTATGCACATACATACTCAACTGAGAGTCCAGACTTCTGGGTTGAATAGCCATCATCTTATTTCTCCCAGCAGCCAACTTTTACTAATCTTCATTTCCTATCTCAAGAAATTAATATGCTTATTTTTTCTCTATTACATAAGGTACCATGCTATTAATAGGATCTTACTATTTCTCTCCCATCCTGGTTCTGAAATATATAGCTCCTTGATAAAAACGGCTGTTACTATTTATCAAGTTTTATTGTATTATAACTGTTACCATGTCCGTCCATTTAAAAATAGTTACCTCCTTGCGGACAGAGATGTAACCTAGTTAATCTTTATATCTGCAGGTTCCAAGTATTTAATTTGTTGAAAGAATGAGGGAATAAACAGTGCTGGAGAAAATAATCAATGCTGCTGTATCATTTTCCCTGTATCATGCTCTGTTTTTAGCAAAAGTACAAATTTGAAATGTTTAAGATTCTTTTACACCCAACTGTGAATAGTGTCAATGAATGCAACAAGAGTTCCCTTCTCTATCCGCTCCCCATTCTATTATCCCATCAAATCTTTATTGCTCAGGTTCTATATGCCTCTGCTTGATTAATTATACACTTCCTTCTTTTATTTGAATGTTTAAACTGACAGTAATTGCCCAGAATTGAACGCATGGCCTCTAAGAATCTAAGACTACTAAAAAAAGGGCTGGTTTCACCCTCTAATCTGCTGTCATAATAATCCTCAAGAGGGTTGATGCAGTAACTTAGATGAAGCCGCCATGTCAAAATAAAGGTTCAGATCAGCTCCACTGGTCAGTCTACCACTCACACCTAAACTTGAAAAGACCTTTGTACTGTTAGTTGTTTATGTTTCTATTATACCTGTTAGACTTATGTGTCACAAACCATCTGGAATGAAAAACCAAGTTTTTGTTTTGTTTGCTTCTTCAATTTTCAGTCTATCAAAACTTTTATAAGATACAATAAAAATAATTACTAAAAAATATAATGAGAAAAGCCAAATAAAAAAGTCTCCTTTTAAAATTTTATTAGAGTCAACAGACATAATAGTACTCTCTAAAACCAGTGTAAGGTTTCTGAGTGTTAATTCTCAATAACTACACTTACCTCATTGTGAACCATTATCAATCTATAAAGCCAGATGTGAGGAGCATCACTTCTGTTGTGGGCTTATCCAAGCCTGAGCCAAATCTTACCAAGGCCTGAACTGTCTTCGGATCCCAGAGCTAGCCTCCATCATCATAATTATCATGTCCAAGTGAAGGCATGTGTTCTTCTTTAAAGAACTATCAACCTTGTGGGTATGAGATCAAATTGTGAGTGACTTCAGCATTGTAATTAAATATGTCATCTCTAGAAACAGACATAGGTTAAAATTCTGGCTTAGTCACTTACCAGCTATATGACCTAAAGCAAGTTATTTAACCTCTCTGTGCCTAGGTTTCTTCTTCTATAAAATGGGGATAATTATGGTATCTATTTCATAGTGATAGAATCAAATGATGTTCTGCATTTAAAATACTTGCAAAGTGTCTGGCACACAGTACAAACTCAACAAGGTCACTATTCTTAACTATGTGACTGTCACAGAATGGGCTTCTCTAACAAAATACCATAAACTGGTGTCTTATAAATGACATAAATTTGTTTCTTACACTTCTGGAGGCTAGGAAATGGTGCTGGCAGACTTGGTGTCTGGTGAGGGTCCACTTCTTGGTTCATAGATTATACCTTCTTGCTTCTTGATGTGTCCTCACATGGTGGAAGGGATCAAACCACTCTCTGGGATCACTCTCTTTTTTTAAAAAAAAGAATTATTAATTTAATTTAATTTATTATTATTATTTTGTTGATATACTATAGGGCATGTGAGCTCACCAGAGAAAGAGAAAGAAAAAGTAAGAAAGCAAGCCACCAGGTTTGGGACTCGAACCATGGTCAGCATGTCAAAGTCCAACACCTTAACCACCACACCACCTGTTGGCTCTGGGATCTCTTCTTTTTTTTTTTTGGAGAGGTTTTTGCTCTAGGGCGCGTGCGCTCACCAGACAGACAGAGACAGAGAGACAGAAAGCAGGAAATCACCCCCCAGGGGGGATGGCCACGCCGCAATCCCTTCTCCTCCATTCTCCTCTCGGGATCTTGGGCACACACGCACACGCGCCCAGCGTGAGTTTAAGCCACCGGGTCTGGGACTCGAACCGCGGTTGACTACATGGGAGTCCAGCGACATAGCCATTACGCTAACTGCTGGTCCCTGGGATCTCTTTTATAAGAGCATTCATCTCACTCATGAAAAATCTTCCTATACAATCTAATCATCTCTCAATGTCCCCACCTTGGAATACCAGCACTTTGGGGATTAGGATTTCAACACATGAACTTTAGGGCAACACAAATATTCGGACCATAGCAGTGACTAATGAATGATGTTAATGTCTCCTTTATTTCATGGGAGAGATAAATTCTAAGTTTGCAGTTCTGTAGACGCCTCATCCTATGCCTCTGGAATTACAGAATTTGCTTCATCCAACATATCTCAGGCTTGGCAGGACTGCTCTCTAAGGCATGCTGTCCCTTCTCTTGTGCCTTCTCTTATTCCAGGTGATTTCTCACCACTTTCAACGAGACTCCTGCTTCATAGCAAACAAGGCTTCTCACTACTCTTCCTTACAGTCAACTGACTAGTTCCTCTTGCCATTTTCTCAGGACCACTCTAAACCTGGAATGCCTTCTCCTTTCTTCTCCATCACAGTTATTTCCTTATTCAAAATCACCCTCAAAATTAGCCTCCCTGGGCAGTGGTTCTCAAACTTTAATGTTCATCAGTATCACCTGGGGAGACTGTTAAGCATGCCCTTTCCTGAGCTCCACTCCAAATTCTGATTTAGTGGATTTGGAGTAAGGCCCAGGAATTTGATTCTTTATAAGACCTCCCCCTCCCCACCCCTCTAACTGCCAGGGGACTCAGCAGCATTAATTTTTTAGATCACAGATTGAGAAATATTGTTCTGTAAGAAAACACTAGTTTAACATCACTTGAATCAATTCTTTCTCTAGATTTCCTTAAATGCTAATACTTTGAATAAAGTAACACCTTATTAACTCAGCTCCATTAAATTGGAATTCTTGATAATTGGAAAGAAGCTGGCCTGCCAAGAAGAAAGGTGGGAGGCTGAAGATGAATCTCCTTTCAAGATGATGAGTAGAGCTAGCCATGCATATTTAGATAGGTGCCAAGTAATTCCTTGCTGATTTATTCACTGACTCAAAGTTCCTTGATTAGTCCTCTCAAGACTACCATTTTCTCTTCCTTGGATTATTGCCCTTGCCTTTTACCTGATCTCCCTACTTCCACTCTGTCCAATAGTGGATTTTTCTCATAGATATCTGCATGATCTTTAAAAGTTAAAAATAGGGAATCCACAGGTAGTGCGGCGGTTAAGATGTTGGATCCCAAAAGGCCGACTTCATGGTCCGAGTTCCAGACCCAGTGGCTTGAACATGCAAAGCACAAAAATCCTGCCCCAAATCCTGAGAGGAGAATGGAGGAGAAAGGATTGCAGTATGGCCATCCCCCCTGGGGGGTGATTTCTCACTTTCCCTCTCTCTCTGTCTTCAGTGAGCACACATACCCTATGGCTAAAATCGAATAAATAAATAAAATTCTGGTGTATTACCTGCCTGAATAGCACCTTTCAATGGTTTTCTGTTAACCTTAGGGTAATAACCAAGTGATGGGGCTAGATAGTGGCGCAGTGGTAAAATACAACACTCTGAGAGGCGATGCACATGGGAAGGTTCCAAGTTTGTATCTGGAAACCTCCCTGAGCATGTTAGGCATGTGTGTGCCCAGAGTCCAGGGCTAGCTGAAACTAGGGGTGGATCATGGCATCAGGATTCTGAGCCAGCCAGTGGCATGGTGGTTGAGATGGCTGGATCTCACATGGCCAACTGAGAGGTTCAAGTCTCAAACACAACAGCTCCACAGACTTGGTGGGTGTGTGAAAGAAAGAAACAATAAAGATTCTGTTGAGGTGCTATTTCTCTCCCTCTCTCTTTCTCTCTGTTTCTTTTGCTCATGGAAGAAATAAACCAACCAAACGTGGGGCTGGCAGGTGACATAATGGTTAGGGGTGCTGGACGCCCACATGGCTGACTATGGTTCAAGTCCCAGACCTGGTGGCTTGTTTTCTCTCTCTCTCTGCCTTGATCTGGTCAAAATGAAAATAACTATAATGATAAATAAAGGAAATACTTTTTTAAAAAAGAAATAAACCAACCAAATGAACAAATCCCAAATGCTTTATTAGACTCTACAAGGCTCTGCATAGTCTGTCCCTACCTGTTTTCCAGTCTCATCTTGCCTCACCCTCCACCTTTTTTTTTCTTTTGCATTTCCATGACTAGGACACAGGGACACAGTTCTTCCTACTACAAATCATGTGCATGTATTCCATCAATTTGGGATATTTTTCTTAGCATCCCCTTCACATGTAATAGACCCACTCAAATACACAGTTAATATTTTGGCTTAAATGGGTCTTTTATAGAGACAGCCCCCTGGATTCCTGCTCTAGGTCAGCTTGCTTTATTATATGCTTTCAGAGATTCATGGGTTTTTTTTTTCCCCTCAGAATACTAGTATCACTTTCTGATGATATAATCATGATTATTAGTGCAATTTTTTAAAACCCATCTCCTCTTCCACATGATAAGCTCCCTGAGAACCCAAATAATGTCTGATTTTACTCATCACTATATTTTCAGCATCTTACATAGTAACCAACATATTCTATGCACTTCAGTAATATTTAAGTGTGTAGACAGGAAGAATTCCTTCTTTTCCTTCCTAGAACAGACTACAATGATCCAAATGTCTACTTTCCTCCCAAAGCTCACACTATCCTGGTTGTGTATAGGAGTATGTGTGTGTTATATGAGATCAAATTTCTCTAAAGGGAAGACCTCAGTTAAGGTAATAGGATTAAAAATCTATCCACTTTATCTTTAAGCTTTAGGCCAGTTTTGGCAGCCATGGGAGGAGACAAGCAATGTCACTGATGACCTCTGCCCATTGTCTTCTGCACTGAATAGTTACCTTGTTCCTAGAAGGCCCCCAGGCATCACATGGTAATGATGGAATCCTTGTTGAAGTCATTAACTTTTCGTTCAGTGTAGTCAAATCTTGTTAGCTATCACTTTAACCAGCAAATGCCCTCTATACCAAAAATCCAATAATTTCCCTTTGATTAAGTGATCCATCCCACTCTTTTCTGATTTGCATGTAATTACAGTACTGGAAGTAGAATTAAGGACTGGTAACAAGAAATAGCTGGTAATGGTGATAGGATTGGGTGGCTAGTGTAGGGTGATATGTCATCTCCTAGCACCAGAGGCCATTCAGCATTGCATAAAAGTAAAGCCATCATTGTACAGAAAAGCCCCTTGACAACTAGGAAAACTTCAGCAAACATCATGTCTGAGCCTAGGAGTTGAAATACATTAGCTCCTTGGCTCTACGCTTGTGAATCACCCAGTAATATCATAAATACAAGAATACTCAAAACATTTTGGCTAGGGAATAATTGAAGACTTAAAGTTTCAAAAGTTTCTTTCTTATGAAAGAAAGAAAGAGATGGAGACAAGGGGGAGTGCCCTTTATACCACCATCCAGGCTCAATGTCAACCAGCCCAGATCACAGGCACATGTGCACTTAAAGTATACAGGGAGGCCTCAGGATACCAACCTAAGACCTTTTCATGTGGATTCAGCATCACAGAGCGTTTCATTACCATTGCACCATTGCCTGATTCCTAGAAATGGATTTTTAAACATCCAGAAGGCGTGGTTGGTTTCCTTTGCTCCCAGTATAGATAAACTCCACATAAATCCTATGACTCTGCATGGATAGAAGCATAACATGCTAATGCTTCTGTCACTGAAAACATTAACTACAGAGCAACTAGATAATTCAAATGATTTTCTAATTGGTCATAATTCTCTAAACATTCATTCAAGCATTCGCATGTTGTTCCTGTAGTCCATATGAGAAAAGAAATGCCACAGGAAGGCCATAAAAGTGAATAGCCTCACAATTATTCTATCTGCTCAAACTATTTTGATTTTTTAAAGTTGTAACTATTTTAATTGTCCTTCAAATGATACAGTGTTCTAGTTTGTCTTGAGGATAATAACAGAAAATTCCTGAAACTCAGCGTCATAACAGTAGAGATTTATTCAGCTCATGGTTTGGAAACCCAAGGTCTAGAAGCCCTCTTTGGTGGGCTTCTTTTGGCTACCTTGCAACATGGCAGAGGACAAGAGAGTATGATCTGTGTTCCATGTGAGTTTTCTGGTTTCTCTTTATTAATGCATCAGAATTCAATTATACAGTCCTCACCATAATTTTTTTTTCTCATAGGGCACGAGTACTTTCCTGAGAGAGACAAAGAGAAGAAAAGTGAGAAATCACCCTATATGGTGGATGGCCATACTGGAATCCCTTCTCTTCCATACTTCTCGTGGGATTTGGGGCACACACGCACACATACAAGGACTGATTTTCAAGATGGTAGGTCAGGGACTCAAACTATAGTTGTCCTTGTGGGAGTCCAACACCCAACCACCACATCACCTGTTGGCCCCCATAATTTGTTAATCACTCCCAAAGGTCCCACCTTTTTATATCATTTTCTCTCCTCAAAATCCCTCCTGTAATGTAGCATCCACCTCCCTCCCATGACCTAAATCCTAATCTCTTCCTCCAAACCACACTTTTCAACACCATAATTTTATCAAATTTTCAACCTCTTCAATCCTTTATAATGACTCAACATGTGAATTTGGGGGAAGAGGAAAGTTAGGAGATGGGACAACCAGTCAAAACATAGCATGCAATAAGCCACAGTTCTCAACATCAGAGATACTGTTAGTAAAACCTATGGATCTGAGTAATTTTGGTAGCTTTCTGGAGGGTTTGCAAAGTTGTTTTAATATAGTGATTTTTCAAATGAGTGTGCATGCACATGTAAAATTTTTCTTTTTTTGACTTTTGCTCACTGGAGAAAGAGAGAGAGAAAAGGAAAGTGAGAAGTCATCCCCAAGGGGAAATGGTCACAATGCAACCACTTCTCCTCCAGTCTCCTCTCAGGATTTTGGCCAGGCAGGCACCCATGCCCATGAACTTCAAGCGACTGGGGTCAGGACTCAAAACTGTGGTTGGTTTTGTGGGATTCCACTGTATTAACCACAACACCTAGCATCTGACTTTACTTTTATAGTTCTACTTGCCAATGGAATACAAGTCAAACAAAAGTAGGGTTAATCTGAAAATATAAAAAGAAAATATCATGTCAAAATTGATTTTTTGACAAACAGCAGCATTTACTTATTAGAAATATTTCCAGAGTCTTTCATAATAAGATATAGCCCATTGACTTATTCAGGTATTTATACAGTCCAGCTAGTTAGAGGAGAAGAAAGGGAAAGGCAGACACAATTAAAGACATGGATACATTAGGGGAAATGCATTATATATTTTTTTTTTTTTGATTAAAGAAAAAACTGTTTAATCAACATTCCACTCATAAGTTTAAGTGGGATAGAAAAGAACTTGTTTTAAATATGGCATGTGTGTATATATATATATGTGTATATATATATATATATATATTTATATATATATATATATATAATATGTATAGTTTATTTGGGTAATACTACAGTCCATTAGCAGAATACATAAAAATTAAAACAACTATCAGTAAAGAAGAAGTATTAACCATAAGAAGCTCCTAAAAATTGCTTCAGGAGGGCACTGGCACTGGCAGTAGCTTGCTGGCTGTCAGTAGAAGCAGACTGTGTGCAGGGAAGTCTTGCCCCTCTTTTCCTTCAGCTCCTGCAGCAGCACTTCAATCTTGTTCTCCATGTCCTTGGAGCGCTGAAGACACTGGCAGAGCTCACAAATGATGAACGCCCCCAGGGTAGCCTGCTCGAGGCTGTTCTGGTTATCCACGTTGACCACATGCACTGCCTGGCAGGTCTCCTGTTCTCTGGAATTCAGATGTTCCACCACCTGGTTATAGACTCTCTCTTCACAAGTGATAATCAAATCAAACATATCTGTGCAGTTCTGGAATCTTTCAGGCCAGGGCTTGATTATTCTATTTCTCTCCAACATATTTAAAATGCCACACTGCGTATAGAAGTTTTTGTCTTTCTTCATGAGATCATTGTATATCTAGTCATAGGTGGTTCTAAAATCATAGACATTGGGTTTGTCTGGTGCTGGTCCTGAAAGCCTCACATGAGTCCCTGTTCAAAAGGACTGGACACTGAATCCTTGCTTGCTGAGCATATTGTGTGCCTCCATGCTCTGGTTCTGGTTACTCAAGCACATCACAGCCACCCGCAGCGATGGTGAAGACATGGCAGTGGCAGCACTGGCCATGATAATCTTCTCAGGAAACGTACCAGCTGTGGTCCTTCCCAGCAGGCAAAATGGCAGCGTGGCGGTTGGAAGTTGGTGACGGCCTTCGGAAGTCAGCGATGCCGGAAGTCAGCAACCCCGGAAGTCAATGAAATCAGAACTCAGCGATGGCGACACCATAAAACGTCTGTGCAATGGCCTGGGATGGTGTCTCTTGCAATGTGGAGCTCTGGGCCACTGGCTGAGAAGAGGCCTAGCTAGTGGTCCCTCAATCGTATGGGGAGTTGTCTGCCAACGCCATGCCTGCAGTATTTTCTGATCATCTTTTTTTTTGGCGGGGGAGAGGTTTTTGCTATAGGGCTGTGCGCTCGCCAGAGAGAGACAGAGACAGAAAGCGAGAAATCACCCCCCAGGGGGATGGCCACGCCGCAATCCCTTCTCCTCCATTCTCCTCTCGAGATTTTGGGCACGCATGCACACGCACCTGGCGTGAGTTTAAGCCACCGGGTCTGGGACTCGAACCGTGGTTGACTACATGGGAGTCCAGCGACATAGCCATTACGCTAACTGCTGGTCCCTATTTATTTATTTTTTTTAGAGGCTTTTGCTATAGGGCACATGCGCTTGCCAGAAAGACAGAGGCAGAGAGACAGAAAGTGAGAAATCTCCCTCTGGGGGGATGGCCACACCACAATCCCTTCTCCTCCATTCTCTTCTCGGGATCCTGGGCATGCACGCACATGTGCCTGGCATGAGTTTAAGCCACCAAGTCCAGGACTTGAACCATGGTCGACTACATGGGAGTCCAGCAACATAGCCATTATGCTAACTGCTGGTCCCCTTTTCTGAACATCTTAACCCATCCCCTGTTGTGCATATTTCCATTGGTCTCCATGAGTAAGGAACCTGTTGTAGAATTTCTTTGCTTGGTGCTACTTAACTTTTGTTCAATATATAAATTTAAAATTTCTCAATTTACAAGATAATTTCCTTGTCAGGCCAGCAGATGGTGTGGTGGTAAGAGCTGCGCTCCCACAAAGCCAACCCATGCTAGACCCAGGTGTGTGCATGGGTTCCCAAGATGCTGAGAGGAGGAGAAGGGATTGCAGCATGGCCATCCCTCCTGGGGGGGGGGGGTAATTTCTCACTTTCCTTCTGCTTTTCTCTCTCTGGGGAGTATGGTCTATGGCAAAAATCTTAAAAAAAGATTTTAAAAATCATGTCTTTGGTTATTATTTGGAAAATATTTGAAAAATGTCCACCAGATATAATTATTTCTTGCCTACTCTCTTTTCCCAATCTCTCTTGAAAATATGCTTAAAGTTTTTTTAAGCTAATTTCTTCCATCAAAAAGGGAAGAGGAAGAGAAAATATCCCCAACAAGGTCCCCACACCATGACCTATCCTTAGTCTCAGTCAGCTTGGATCATGGGCATAGGTGTGTACTTAATGTGCAGAAAGAGGTCCTAATACATGAGCCAAGAAACTTCCTATATGGATCCAGTTAATTTGCCATCTGCACTACTACGTGGCCTCATTTTTTTTTAATGAGGCAATTGGTAAGATTTTATGGTAAATTACTACATGACCCAGCTACTTTACCATGGATAACTGGATTATGGATCAACACAAACCTAAAGGCAGTATATATGGGCTGCCCAGTGGCCTATGAGTTGGACTGGCATAAAAATGGTAACTAATTAGATCTTTGCTCATAAGGAGTTTCCTCTTGACACTCAAAAATCCCATTTGTCAATGGGAAAAATAGATGCAAAAAGAATAGCTGAGCTAACCTTATTACAGAATAATATAGGATTGAATAGCAAGATACTCTTTGTGAAAAGACTGCTTACTATTGTATGATGAACAATAGTCAAGTTCTTTAGGAGGTTTATGTAATTTATTTATAATAAACTTTCACCAACAGACATGCTGAGTGTGTTACTATTCTTTTTAACTTAACTAACACGTGAATCAACTTAATTTTTTTTTCTGAAGTTCCATCATCAATGTAGACCAAATAGAGGTTAAACTAAGAACTGTGCCTCCTCATTTCAAGTCCAATGATATTTGTAAGATTAACTTTGTTTCTTACTGGAAGAACTTTAGCCTTCAATTAATTGAAAAGTTAATTCGTAGTTGAGATATTGTTATTTCTTCAGTCTTGTTAATATCAATTGTATTTACACTATGGTACTAGCTTACATGAGGAAAGGCTGGTGACAATTCTGTGAGATGACAGGTAAATTTGTAGGTGATAATACGTAAAATATTTGATTGACAAAATGGTAGTCCTAGGAATTAGTTGAAGAAAATATGTGGCCATTCAAAGCCCTGGTGAGGGATGTCTGTGCCTGACTACACTTATTCAGCTCTTCAACTGGGAAACATTTTTGTTCAATGTTTCAGAAGCATTTGAATATGCTTCATATGTTTGGATCTTATTAAATGTGACTCTTTCGAATGAATCTGACTCCCTGACACATCTGTCCAAAGTTCTGGGACAGTGCCCCCACATTTCTTACTTCTTGGCAAGACTCCACTTTCTAGCCAAAAATATTAACTTATCTCCCCAAATACAGTCCCATACAAGGAAACTTCACCTAAATTAACCAAAGAAATCTTATACCAAGTGCTGATTTTTCAAATTCTAAACCTTTCATCCCTGTGAAATTTTTGTGTAAATGAAGTATCAGGAATGGTAAAACCTATTGTAAAACTTTCCAAATGCTGATACATTCAGTTAATGTACTGAATCAAAGCAGCTTAAAAGAAACTTTTACTCAAAATCTTTAAACTGCTGTAACCACACCCGTAAAAAGAGAATGGTAAACTTACTATGCCAACTTAATCCCCTGAGTCCTAGAACACGAGAGTTAGAAACAACTCCCCGAAATCAGTCTCCCTCTTGTACCTTGTGGTTAAGGTATGAGCCTTACACAGGATAATGCAGATACATTTAGAAGAATACTATCAGATATTAACATTATCACTCATTGTTTTTATTTGAGTGATGTTATTATTAACTGTTCCAAAGGAGTCTCTTGATTGTTCACTTATTGGTTATCTTAACTGGAAAGGTTTCTATTTATCATCTCCCCCAACCCTAACCCCTTCTGTTCTAAGCTTTAGCTCTATGCAGAATCATAGACAATGTTTTTTTCACTCATTTTCTTCTACTTTTGATGGTTACATTTCAATTTATATCCCCAAAAAACAAACACATATCCCTAAGTAAGACAGCATTTCCTAATTTGTCATATTCAAGTCTCATTCTCCTCATTGAAAAACAGTATGTCTTATCTGGAAAAGTTTTAAGAGAGGATCTCATCTAAAGACTTCCTAGTGCCAGGGTGCAGCAGGTGGTGTGGTGGTTGAGGCACTGGACTCCTACATGGCCGACCATGGTTCAAGTCCTGGACCTGGTGGCTTGCGTTCTCACTTTCTCATTCTCTCGGGTGAGTGCACATGCCCTATAACACACTGAAAAAAATTAACAACAATAAATAAAACTAAATAAATAATTCTTTAAAAAATTAAAAGACTCCCTAGTGCCAGTCTAAAAACCAGCTGCATCTGAATTCCCTGGAGAATTTTGGATAAATATAGGCTTTTTTTGTATGTATGTATGTATTTATTTCAGGTTTTTGCCATAGGGCCCTATTCCAAGCCCACTAAACCAGAATACCAGGAACTTTTATTTGAAAATATAAAAAATAGAAAACATACCTTTTCTTTTTCTTAGTTTGCTTTAGGGTAGCCAGGAAGAGAGAGAGAGAGAGAGAGAGAGAGAGAGAGAGAGAGAGAGAGAGAGAGAAAGAAAGTGAGAAATCAAATCCTAAGGGGACCGCCACACTGCAATCCCTTCTCCTCCATTCTCTTCTTGGGACTTTGGGCATGCGCACATGTCGGCGCCTCTCTGCAGAGACGACACGACACCCGGTTCTTCCTCACGCAGTCTTTATTCACAGGTTTCCTTTTTCTTCTTCTCCTTTTTCTTCTTCTCTCTCCCCCGTATATATAGGATCCTCCCGGCGGCCCCACCCGCAAGTTCCTTCACCTGTACGAGGCAAGTCCTGATTGACTGTCTCTAAAACATGTCCATAGAAGGAGTTGTTTGTAGTACTGGAGACACGCCTCTCTATGCAGCCAGCGGCGCCATCTTGGCTCGGCGGCCAACAGCAGCGGCCAACAGTTCCCCCCCTTTTGTTTTTGTCAGGAGAAGGTAGAGGTCACGGGCCCCAGATGTGGTGGACTTGCTTACTGACCTGTGGAAGGGCCCAGGGGCATCCCCCAGGTCAGCCTGTCCGATGCCTTTTTGCCGAGGTCTTTTATCCACCTCTTTGCCGAGATCTTCTTTCCGGGACCCCCGCCTGGTACCAGATAGCTGCCCTGTAGACTCGGAGGTTCTGAACCTTCTCCGGTTCTTCCTTACGCAGTCTTTATTCACAGATTTCCTTTTTATCCTTCTTCTTCTCTTTCTTCCTCATTTATTTTTGTCCCCGTACGGGCCACCACTTGTCAGCGTCACTTCTGCAGAGACGACACGACACCCGGTTCTTCCTCACGCAGTCTTTATTCATAGGTTTCCTTTTTCTTCTTCTCCTTTTTCTTCTTCTCTCTCCCCCGTATATATAGGATCCTCCCGGCGGCCCCACCCGCAAGTTCCTTCGCCTGTACGAGGCAAGTCCTGATTGGCTGTCTCTAAAACATGTCCATAGAAGGAGTTGTTTGTAGTACTGGAGACATGCCTCCCTATGCAGCCAGCAGCGCCATCTTGGCTCGGCGGATGGCGGCGGCCAACACGCACACTTATGCTTGGTGTGATTTTTAAGCCACAGGGCCAGGAGTTGAACCATATAGATGGACAGGTGGGATCTAGCTGACTTAAACTCCATGTCACCTGCTGGCATAAGAACATACTTTTTTTTTAATCTTGAAATATTTATTAATGAAAATTGCTTCAAAATAATCCTGGGAGAGGGATAGTTAGATGAGATAAAAACTAAACAAGATTGATCATGGATGGTTAATTGTGGGAGTTGCATGATGAGTGTCTTGGAATGCATTGTGATAGTCTCTCATTCCTTTTATATATTTGAATTTTTTTGTAAGAAAAAGTTGAACAAAACTAAATACAAGGGAACAGCCAGCAAGTGTAGTGGTTAAGGTTCTGGACTCCCACATGGTTGACTGTGGTTTGAGTCCTGGACCCTGTAGCTTGAAAATGACAGCAGGCACATGTGTGTACATGCGCAAAGTCCCAAGAGGAGAATAGAGGAGATGAGATTCCTGTGTAGTCATTCCTCCTGGGATGCGATTTCTCACTTTCCCTTACACACCTTAAAGCAAACTAAAAAGAAAATGAAAAAAGGTATATTTTCTATTTCTTTTTTTTAATAAAAATTCTTGGAATTCTGGTTCTGTGGGTTTGGAACCGGGCCCAGGATTCTACTTGTAATAGATGAAACTAACATGCAACTTCATGAACTGCTGCATTCTATTCTCCTTTTCATATATAGAGAAACAGAAGACCCAGGTAGTACCTGAAGTTTACTCCATTGCTTTGTTGCAGAGATAAGCTACTGATCTGAATACAGGGATATCCTAAAACTCACCCTAAAGACACTATTTGCAGGACCAGCCGTTAGCGTAATGGCTATGTTGCTGGACTCCTACATAGTTGACCACAGTTTGCGTCCCAAACCCAGTGGCTTAAAACTGATGCCAGGTGTGTGTGCGTGTGTGCCCAAGATCCCGAGAGGAGAATGGAGGAGAAGGGATTGCGGCATGGCCTTCCCCCGGGGGGTGATTTCTCACTTTCTGTCTCTCTGTCTGTCTGGCAAGCACACACGTCCTATAGCAAAAACCTCTCCCCCCCCAAAAAAAAAAGACACTATTTGACTGGTAAAGTGCTTTGAAAATAATGTGCAAGATACCAGGAGGCAAGAGAGCAACTTTCTGAGATGTTAACTAAGCAATGAAGCCTTCCCAGTCCACACTGATATCTCATGCCTTTGAGCTTAGCCTTCATTGACTAGACTACTCGGAAAGTTAGTCACAGACAGCTTTGTGACAGCTCATGTATTATGGAATTGATTTCACTCTCAAATTTCCTTAACTCTTTGACTAAATTGTAAGCTTATGAAGGGTAGGAACTTTGCCTGATCTGGATTTGTACCACTCCATCTCACCTCCTCACAGAACCCTGCACAGTTAAAAGAAGAAAAGTGAGAGTACCTCACAATGTCCCAAAATACAAGGATATCCATGTGTTGTGTTGTGCTTCAAAGGTCCTGTTAAAATGGCCTGGACCAAAACAATCCTTTTTTTTCTGTGGCTTGTCACATTGCCTTGAATTGGTACTCCTAGTCATCTCTTTGAGTGACTGAATTTGAACCTGAAGATTCAAACAGAAATGTTAATCTAGGAGCTCCTTAGCATAAATTAGTTGGCAGGAATGAGTGCCTTCATGATGCAGATGCCTTAGATGTCATAATGGGATCACAGGCATTGCTTCGGGTCCTTAGATCAAATTGGATTCTCTAGTGGAGGTCAAGGGCCTATTGAATATTCCACGGATGAGAATGAGTTTACTGAAAATGCACATAATATAGCATAATGGCTAAGAATGCAGGTTTTGAGTGAGATGGATCTAAATCTTAGTCCTGAATCTGCCATTTACTAGTCATGTGATATTGGAAGTAGTCACTTCTCTGAGCCTCATTTACTTCATCTCTACAACAGAAGGTCAAGAATAGACTTAATTTTGTTTACTAATTCAACAATTTTAGGGGCCTTCTATATGCCAGGCACTATGTTAGGCCCTGGGAATATCACAGATAACAAGCTAGATAAGGTCTCTACACTTCTCAACTTAAATTCTATGTTTTAGGATTGTACAGAGGCTTAAATCACATAATGTACATGAGGAATGTGACATGGTGGCTGCATGTGGGAAACATGACAAACATTACTTATTTTTCTGGCTATTATTATCCAGGAAGGAAATATTGTCCTGTTGGATGCCACAACAACAGGGCAATATTTCACAATTTGCCCAAGACTCATACTTTATGTGTAGTGGTAAGGGAAAACTGTGGCTTGGATCCCTCCAAGCCTATGGGAAGGCTAGAAGCAACTCACAAAAGGACATTTGAGCAACAGAGACAAATCCCTCAGTCAAGAAGATATTCTGATTTCTGATTAAAATGATTGCATACCAAAAGAAACCCTGTTACCACAGCAGCAAATGTAATGGCAGCATATACTCAAGCCGGAATATTAACATCACATAGATTTGTATAACTAGAGCAACAGAAGTATGGTAAGTGAGCTTTCTGTAGTTGAGGTAAAGAGCCTATATACTTTATGGACTAACATTTGTGCAATTGCAGGCAGAGGGGATAAGAACTCTACTGAGCATCAACAGGCCTGATACTGGAACGTGAGCATCTGGTGAGAATTAACATGCAATTCAATACACAGAAAATGAGAAATAGCTACAAGATGATGAAGAAATAAATGATATGAAACAAGAAGGTACAGGGCTTACCTCTGAAGACAAGACTTGAAAATCCAATGCAAAATATTCAGGGAGGCATGCTGAACTTGGACTTGGCTCAGGTAGGAATTCATAGTGGAGAAGTCTAATTTGAATGGTGGGGTGCAGAAACAGCACCACAATGCCCAAGGGTCATGCCCAGCATACAAGATAATGGAGCTGGGATAATAACAATAACTTCAGTCCCCATCTATTAGTATGGATGAAACATCTAATTTTTTCTCTCTGGCCAAGACTGGCTTAATAAGTTGGCAGGGCTGAGCTTGTAGCCACCTTGTATTAGTAACTCCAGCTGAGTATGCCTGACATCAGATGTCTTTGTTTTATTTGTACTGTAATAGATGAGGAGAGATATAGCTCACAAACTACAGGGTCAAGCTTAGCAGGTGTGTGTAGAAACATCTGAACACACTCCACAGGATTCTCACTCATAGATCCAGACACAGATATACAGATTCATATTCAGATCCACAGTCAAGAGTCAATATCCAATGATTTTTCAAGTGACTGCTTATTTCTACCTTCCCTTAATTTATTTAGAAAGTTAATACTTATGCATAACATATATTCATGGCTTAAAATAAAGGGTCATTGAATAAATATAAGGATGAGTTTTGAATAGGTCTTTTGCCTATGTTCTCTTTCTCTTCCCGCAACTGACTAATGCTAGATTCCAAAGGTCACTTGTCTTTAGCAATTACTCTGAAGCACTACATCCTACCTGCAGCCTTTTAAACATTCTAGCCTAAAGAGGATTCATTCTATTTTCTTGGAAATAAATGTGAACTGTCAATCGAATACCACCAATAAACGTTTCTAATTGATGTTTGAGGAGAGGGAATTTTTCCCTTAGGCATGCTGCCTTTTATCTTGGTCAGTGGCCTTGTTGTTTATAAAAAAATTATTTGTGCATTCATAAAGCATAGGATGAGAGTTAAAGGACAATACTTCACTTTTACTTTTATCAAACTGGATAAAGACACCATTAGTACTGAAGGGTTTTTCTTTTCTCATGATTCAAGGCTGGTATATTTTAGTAGCCAAATCAAACAGATTCAGATGTCAGTTTCACTTTAATGAGATGAAAATATCTACCCCAATCAAATGCTTGAGGTAAAATCCTTTGGTGCGAAGTCTGAATTTTACTTCTTCTATTTCCTACTTCAGTACCATATCATTCTTAACAATTGAAAAATGGGGATTACAGCATCTACCTCACAGAGGTATTATGAAAATTAAATAACATAATCATCATGATTGCTGAGGGAGGAAACAATTAATGGCTGATTTCAAAGCCATCTGAGAAATAAGATACAGGCTTAAAACAAAAGGAGATGAATATATTAGCTTTACTATCAATAATGCTGAACTCAAAGGTATACCTTTGATATGCAACCCAATAGGTTTAGTAGGTCTTTCCTCTCTGCCCCTAGTCTTTGTTATGGCTCATCTGAAAGAGTTTGTATCCACAGAACAAACTCACCCACAATGTCCTCTTGGTTCTAACCTATTGCAAAACATGGACCAATAGTTAAACATGACAAATTATTCAGATAATTCATTCCTCTTCCCACAGATAAGATTGCCAAATTTAAGGTATAAAAATACAGAACACACAGTCAAGTTTAAATTTCACATAAACAATGAATAATCTTTAGGGTAAGTATGCCCCATGTAGTATTAAGGATACACCTATGGTACCAACATAATCTGATGTTTATCTGAAATTTAAATTTAATGGGCATCGAGTATTTTATCTGGCATCCTTAACTATGAGATGAAAGGAAGTAAAGGTGGGAAAAGAGCTCAGGACTGCTACTATAGCAGAAGGAATGTTACTCATAAGGCTATGGTAATGGAGGTATTGCCTTACCACCATACAGTATGGAAACACAATGTCTAGCACATAATGTGTGCTAAACACATGCTTATTGCTCATGGTAAATTCACTTATACCAAGGCATTAGTTTGTTACTATGATGTTCTTCTGGAAGTATTTTTACTTTAAATGAGGTCCAGGAGGAGATCAATGCTTAACCACAGAAATTCTTCTCTAATGATTGATTTTCAACCTTGGCTGAGCATCATAATACCCTGGGGAGCTTATTAGAAATACAAATACCCAGCATCCCCTTCCCCAAGTTTGATTCTGGGGTAGAATCTAGGCATTTGTATTTTTAACAAGTTTCCCCAGGGATTCCTCTGCACAGCAAAGTTTAAGGCACATCATTCTAACACATAAGTGCAGTGTCAGAGAGCAGGGGATTGGTGAATCCGGGGAAAGGTTATGGCTCTATTCAACAAGTTACCTGAGAAATTGTTACACTAATGCATGGACTGTTGATTTAGAACCATTGTTAAAGACTATGGACAAAGAGAAGCATGCCTTCCTTTCAATCATAGCAATAGGCCTAATTTGTAACAGTAAAATTATGAGTATTGAAGTGTCTGAGTAGAGGTCATTTTAATCAGGAATTTCTTCCCATAGTCTTCAACTACATTACACATTATGTGTGACTCTGGCTCTGAGAGCAGGCCTGGTCAGCCATGCTGTTCCTTCTCACTGCAGTCCCATGTAAAAGGCTACAAGAAAGGCAGCTGAAAAGAGTAGAGGATCAGGAAGGACTAAGGAAGCAAGGAAAGCTTTACAGAGAAGATAAATTACACTTCAGTCATTGAGGGATGAGTAGAAATTCACCAAGGAGAAAGACAGAAAAGATAGATGCATAGAAGCTAGCAGACAAGAGACCACTAGAGCCAGAAAAAGCCTGAGACAAACAGTTATATATTCTTTTTTTAAAAAGAATTATTTTATTTAATTTTATTCATTGTCATTACTTAATTTAATTTTTTTGAAGTTGACCAGAGAGAGACAGAGAGAGAGAGATAATGAAAGCGAGAAAGCAAGTTCCCAGGTCTGAGACTTGAACCACGGTCAGCCATGTGGGTGTCCAGCCACCTTAACCACCATACCACCTGCAGGCCCCCAAGCAGATATTCTAAAACTCAGAAAATTAGCTCATGGGTGTGGGGAATCTGAATGCATAGGAAATGAACACCACATTTGCTCATTATTATTGACATTTGCTACTTACAAGTGACTGTTTCCAGGAGAAATATTGATTATAGTTCTAAAAGTAGGCAGATACATCATTAATATATTTAATAATTAAGGGTAGAATTATAATACAGTATTGAGAAGACAGCACTTTCCCTGAATTTTACTTGATCTAAAAGTAGAATCTCAAATAGCTGCCTTTGGAATGCTCCAGAACTGCAATGTGCAACCGCTTTGTTATTATTTGAATTCATTTTCTTGTTGTTATAAAACTTTTGGAAAGCCTTTTGCAGCTGATGAACCTAACCATTAAGTGTAGGTGATTTGGCTTCTGCTTTAGGCAATGTTGTCGAGCATGCTAGCTTCCTGGAAGAAACACAGTAGAGGGATATCAATTTTGTTTCATGGTGCTTAATATCACCTCAAGGTCTTTTCCCTTCTGTTTCTTTTTCCTCTTCCTTTTGAGTCATACATTCAAATAACCGCATGTGTGAACATTCAAAGGAACACAGCTCAGCATGTCTTTGTAAAGGTACAGAAGACAATATGGCATTACACATGCTCAATATGCTATTTTGAATTCTCTAGAAGTGTGTTGCTCCAAAATCAAATATCTTCAGATAAAGGGAAAGTATGTTGCTCAGTCAGAGATGAGTAGGTGCCAAGTTTAATTTCTCTCCTGTATCTTTACCATTTTCTGCATCTATTTTGCAACCAGAAGGATTTTTCTTTTTCTTTTTTCTTTTGTAGTTTAGAAAGTAAGCAGCAGGTGAGGAATCACTATTTGAGGAAGGGTTCAGGGTATTATCTCTTTGAAAAGCTTGTCTTAGCTATAGATATAGACCTAGAATGGGAATGGAGTGAGTGATAGCTGGCATACACAAGGGGACTTCAAAAACTTTGTGAAAAAAATGGAACTAAAGTATAAGTATTTTAGTGGAAAAAAATTCAAAATCTTTGCATAGTCTATTCATAAAATGTATTTTCTATAAACTGTTTGACAAAGGAAAACAGGCAAGTGAGGAGGACATTTCACCTTCCTCTCCTCTTGAATAAGGAAGGGGTCACTCTATTTATGTATGGGGGGATATATTTAAGAATGCCTTAAGTAGGCCCAGCTGTAGTGCTGTGAGCTGCTAAGATACTGTTCCATAGACTGGGACTGCATGGGAGGCACAGGTCTATTACCAGTCTAACCTAAAGTCTGGGCATGGTGATGCATGCCTATAATTCCAGTGACTAAGAAGGCTGAGGCATGAGGATTGTGAACTTGAGGTTGAAATGGCCTATATAGAGAGATCCTGCCACGTGCCTGTGGTACCAGCTGGGAGACTAAGGCAGAAAGATCATGACACAGTGAGACAATAAAAATAAAGAAAGCAAAAAACAGTGTCTTTCTATCACTTGGTGATGGTATAGTCAAATATCCTTAATGGCTTGAATTATCAACTATTTCAATTTTTTGTATACTTATTCTGAAATAGACTCATTTTTCCAGTGTGCTAATTTTCTTTTTCTTTAAATTTGTTTTATACATTCAATCACTGTATATCTCTTGCTTGTAAAGTGAATTTACCCACCATAAATACACTTCACACCAGTCCAGCTGAGGATACTATACACGTTATCATCAACAGACAGCAATCCATTTTTGTATCCCATAAATGTCTTGCCTCTATATTTCTCCTTAATTTCTTTTATCACACTCTCCACCTTCTAATTTTCTTTTTTTAAAATATAATTATTTTATTTAAGTTTCTTTATTTAAATTTGACCAGAGAGGGACAGAGTGAGAGAGCAAGCGAGCGAGAGAGCGACAAAGGAAGCCACCAGGTCCAGGACCCGAACCATGGTCAGCCATGTGGAAGCCCAGTGCCCTTAACCACCATGTCACCTGCCGGTCCCTCCACCTTCTAATTTTCTAAGTATTAGAACCATTTCCTCCAGAGAGTACCATGAAGTATTTGAGTAACTTTAGACATTTCTCATTGACTGTTAACCTCTCTTCCAAGATAAAGAATATTTAAGTAGTTTTCTTCTACCCCCTTTCCCAAAATACTTCTTTTATTAATAATCATTCACCAAATGTTTATTGAGCATTTGTGCTAAATATGAAGGATAAAGCAGTGAATGAGACATACACAATTTCTAACCTCCCAGAGGTTACAGTTTAGCAGAAGAATAGCCAAGTAATTACATAAAATATAATGTGCTAAGCAAGAGAAAGCAGATTTGTAGTTGAACTCAACAGCCTCTCTGAAGAAGTGACACTGAAGATGAAACACGAAAACATTTTCTAGAAGGAAAAGAAGTTGGGCAGAAGTAGAAATTGTTCCCAGAAGGTGGCAAATATGAAAGTCCAGGGGAAAAAGAACCTGGCAATTTTGCAGAACTGAGAAATACCTCAACATAGGGGAATATAGAAAGAGTACACAGGAAAGTTTGGTGAGAAAGCTACTGGATAGATATAAACTATCTAGATGATAGAGAACCTTGTAATTCAGTCTAAAAATTTCCAACTTTCTCATGAGGTAACTGGAAGCCATATGGAAGACATAAACAAGGGAGGGACTTGAACAGGTTGCATTTGGGAAAGTTACTCTGATGGTAGTGTAGTGGAAACAATCAGAAAAGGACAGGTAGACTGAGGGAAAAACAGTTAAAAGACTTGTTGTAATAGGCCAGGCTACTAATAGTGGTGGCTTGAGCTAGGATAAGCATAAAGATAGAGCAAACTGGGCAGATACTAGAAGCAGAATGGATTTGACTTAGATGTGGGAGGACGGAGAAAAGAAAAAAAGCTAGGATGCACCCAGGGACTAGACAGTGGTGCAGCATTAGAATGTAATGCTCTACAAGGCTAACCTATAAAAGAAGGTTCCAGATTCATGTCCAGAAACCTCTCTGAGTATGTTTGGGCAAATGTATGCCCCAAATCTGGAGTTACCTTAGGTTGGCAGTAGATCATTGTATAGAAACTCTGCTGAGGGCACTGTATTTCTCTCTCTTTTTCTATCTTGGAAAAATTTTTTAATAATGTAAAGATGCCCCCAGTTTCCAGTTTGGGTAACATACTTGGGGTACAGTAGTGATGTCGTTTACTATGTAGGAAATAGAAGACAAGCAGATTTGGGGAAGAAGATAATTTCAAATATGAGTTTGGAAACTGAGGTGTCATTAAGACATCTGATCGGAGATGCCAATTAGATAGATATAGAATATCGAAGCACAAAAGAGGAGTCAGGGATGTGCTATATTTTGTGGTTATGTGAGTACAAGAGTTAGCTCAAGAGGAGCATGTAGGGTTTAAAAGCATAAGTTCTAAGTATGGCTGTAGCAACAGTTGCCTTTAAGAATTGGGTAGAGGCTAAGAAGCTTGCAAAAAGTCTGGGAAAGAATGCCCAGATAACTAGAAGTAAAACTAGTAGAGAGCAGTGTAACAGAAACAAGCAGAAGAGAGAATTCAAAAAGGTGCTGATAGTAGGACAAGCAAAAAAGAATAAGACTAAAAAGAGTGCTTCAGAATTTATTATATGGAGGTTGCCAGCTAACGTATTTAGGCCATCCTCAATGTATAGAACTGGGGGTCCTAAACAGTGAGTTGAGGAAGTGACAGGTAGACAGGCAAATGGAGACAGTGAATTTAGGCAAAACCACTCTTTTTGAGAAATTTGGTTGAGAAGAGAGGAGACAAATAGATATCAACAGTGGTAAATAGACTACAGAAAAGTAGTTTTGTTGCTGCTGCTAAGTGACTCTGTAGTAGAAGTGAATATTTTCATTTCTACTCATTGACTATGGCTGCAAATTCCTTCTCTTGAGGGAATAAATTCTAGGATAACATAGGAAGAAAAGAGACTTGAGGAAAATTTAAAATACAAGACTCTTATAAGTAAAAGCAAGAGGGCCCAACAGGTGGCATGGTGGTTAAGGGCGCTGGATTCCCACATGGCTGACTATGGTTTGAGTCCCAGACCTCCTGACAGCTTGTTTTCTTACTTTCTCTCTCTCTCTCTCTCTCTCTCTCTCTCTCTCTCTCTCTGTCTCTCTCTTCTCCCTTGCTCTGTCCCTCTCCAGTCAAATTAAAATAAATAAATAAAGTTAAATAAAATGGTTCTTTAAAAAAATAAATAAAAGCAAGAGACTTTGTTTGTCATCTCCCCAAAGCAGATCAGTCTTGAAAGGCTTTTTTCATCTTTCCTGTGGGACCATAGGACCCACATGGACTCAAAATTTTTGGTAATATTCCTTGCCAACTCAGAGTCCCTGTGGTGAGCACATGGGTGAGATGCTCCCTTTTCTCCCAAATAGAACACTTGCTGCCTTATTCTTTATTTTATTTTAAAGTCTTATTTATTTTTCTATGAGTGATAGAAGGAGAGAGATATAGAAAAAAAGAGAGACTATCACCCCCAACCTCATGCCATGATCCACCCCCAGCCTCAGCTGGGACATACATGCTTGCACTCTGTGTGTACAGGGTGGCCCTGGAATGTGAACCTGGGACCTTCTAATATGGGTCCAGTTGTGCTATCACTGCACCAATGTCTGATCCCTGCTATTCTTAGAAATATACTCTTTCCTTCTGGGAATATAAAATTAAAAATCATCCCATTGCTGATCATTCAAGTTTTTCATGAAGACAAAAACACATGTTTACTTTCATTCTTGTACGACCTTAGGTATCATGCCTCTGAGAAGGAATTCTCAGTCAACATATGTTCCAGGACACTGTCAAAGATTAGAAATCAAAGTACCTATTTCCATTCCAGAGCCCTTCAGAGGTTGACTTTCCCTGTCAAAACCCCAATTAGGAAACTATTTTTGAGTTAGGAAAATGCAAACGTGTTTCTCATCAGCATATTATCTCTCCTCTGATCTCTCTGTCAAATTTTAAGACATTTTTCTTCATCTATTTCCTAACTAGGCATAGCAATTAGCCCTCAATAAAGACTTGAAATGTGCTAAAATTCAGGCTTGCAGAGGTTTAGAGTTGAATTCTGATAATCAATTGGAAAAAAATCTACCTTCTTAGTGTTAACCTTTTCTACATACTTAAATTGCTGACCCACTTTGTCTTAGAAACTCAAATATTTTAAAAAAGAAACAAAAATCATATTCTATTTCACTACAAGCACGGACAATTTTACCTTCTGAATAATTCCTTACTAGCTTGCTTCTCCCTATTTCTTAAAACATGGAATAAAAATGTTTCTTCCCTCGCTTTTTAAATGACTGTAAGTTGCTCAAGATAGAGAGAGGAGAAAGCAGAGGGATGGAGAGATGGATGGCACTCAAAGACAATTGTTTTCTTTGGATGTCTCAAATTTTCCTCATCTACTCAGTGTTTCCTATTCACCAAGTTTACCATGCATAGTCCAACTCTACTCTCCCCAAACACAGGGGGCTGAACTGAAGCATAAGAAGCAGTGGTTATGGAGGCCACTTACTGAATAAGCCTTGTTTCTGCCTCCCTTCTGCACTGGAGACACTTGACAGGCCCTGTAGGCTTGTGCCTGGGCTCTGGCCCTCTTTGTTGAAACAACCTTTCCTCTCCAAAAGAAGTCCCTTTTGATCCACCTTGCCATCATGTGATTAACATGATGCCTCCATACGATATATGGCAGATGTTGACATGCTCACATCCAAGTATGAATTGAGTGTCATGCAGCATAGAATGCAGAACTGTGATGAAGGGACCGCCATCTGCAGCTCACAAGGCATGGTTGATGCTGGCTCTGGTAGCAAAAACCACTTTCCTGTATGGGTAGTAAATTGCCACCACAGGAGATGATAATGTTTGTGAGCCTTACTAACAAGCTTGAATCATAACATAAGGCAGTTCATTGTTATGCTACAGAATGTGAAATCTTAATGCTTTTGCTATTCCGATACATCTTATTTCATGACATGATTTACTGCAGCTCTAAGGAGCCAACAGAAGCAGAGGTGGGGGTATAAGGGAGGTGGGAGGGAAAAATAGTTGTGAGTAGAAACACAAATGAGCCCATCTTTGTGAGCAAATTTCATTGCCACTGATAATGTAATATTTTACTTTGATTACAATTTATCTTGTTGAATGTGTGCAGTATCCTAATAACTGTTTCTTCAGTCCAGTCGCTGATTTTTTTTTTTTTTTGATTGCACTTTCAAAATAAGCATTGTGCCGCCTGCAAACCTGGGGAGAAAAGGAGGACGAAACCACAACATGAGAAGTATTCTTCTGTCCAAAGACATTCTGAACATATTTGCCTTGCCAGATTCATTTTCTCCTGTCAGAATTGTCCAAACAGATGGTGAAGAAATTGGTGTTTGACCAGACAGTTGGGCAATCAAAAATAGAGACTAATTGTCATAGAATTCTGCTAATGGCATCTATGCTGATTCTGCCTGATAAAACATATGGTTTTGGTAGTAGTATCCGTTATTCTCTTCAGGAAGAATAAGTTAAAAGAGCTAATTAAGCAAATGCTTCTAGGAAATACTGACTCACTTCAGAAAGACACAATTTTAAAGATAGTTCAATGCGAGTACAGGTAGTCCACTTTGTACCAGGACTGGCATGACCGTTGATTGCTTAGCCAATTATTCTGCAGTCACTACACTGAGATCATTTCTACCCCTAAAATCCTGGGGTTCTGAAATGACTTTGAAATAAAAAATGAAAAGCCCAAGGTGTCAAAATGGGAAATTTCCTTGTTAAATAATATGCTGAGAACAGGAATGATCAGTTTTGGATTTAGTCTGCAGTCAAGTTTAGTGGGTTGATCCCTCCACATAAATTCAAAGTACCTATTTTTTTTTTTGTGTGTGTGTGGGTATACAATTCAGCTCTGCAAAAAGAAAAAAGAAAACACAACAACAACAAGAAAAGCATTTTATTGTTGGGTAGTTAACCTTTCTAGGAGATTTCATGGGATGGTCATGAGATGAATCTTGATTAACTTGGAAGACAAAGAGAAAAACATTGAGCAATTGTTTTTTGTTTGTTTGTTTTAGATTTGGACAAAATAAAAGGCAAGGTTGCTAGGTGTTGCCCTTATAGAACTTTTTTTTTTAATTAAAAGCTTGACTTAGTTTGTAAAATTATGTCCCTGTATACACTGAGAGGCAGGAATAAGGTGTTCAGAAACCTGCATTTCTTGAGAGGGGCAAATACATATAAAATCATCTTTCCCAGCTGCCTCCCTGTGAATAGAAGAAACTGAATGTATCAGCCTCTGCACCTGGACTCTCCTGAAAGATTAAGTAGAAAATTGCCCTTCCCACTTCTATGTCTCTAGATGTGACAAAGAAAAATCACTTAGGCCTTATTTGTCACTTCAGACAGTTGACAGACACTTTGCCAATGTCAAATGATTTCAGTATCTCTCTAGTTGTACAAACTGGATCTTGGAGGCATTTTAGAAGGTGGCAAAAGAGAGGCCTATTCTTTGCATTGGGACCATTCTATGGCTGAATGGTCCATCTGACTACATAACCTACATTGTCTATATGTGTTGTAGTTTTACCCCTCACATTAAGATGTGATTTTTCAGGAAGCATGGAATAATACTCTGATTTTCATAGGTAAACAGAAATGGGTAAATCCTTTGTACTGACTGGTGAGTGTTCATTATGTGCTTTGTCAGGGTTGTAGTTCAGATCCACATAATTTAAAATGAAATATATTGTATAGACAACGAGAAGGGAATTACAAAAACAGATCTTACTTTAAGAATTTGGGGTTCTGCAGATGTCCTTGTGTCTATGACAGCTAGATCCCACATGGCTATTGCGGAAGCCATGCAGCCAACACAGGCAGAACATGGGGAGCTGCCTCTCATGTCTAAGCAAGGCTTGGCTAAGAAGAGCTGCAGCAAGGCTGCAGCAATGAGCTCAAGGTTTCAATTGTTTGTTGTACTGGTTTGTGCTTTCAATCTCTCTGCCATGGGCTTTACTGTCCTTACGGTATCCCGGTACCCTGTAAGGGTAAAATAACACCCCCAGCCTTGCTGTAACTTTTACAATTAAACCAACTAGTTATACTAAAAGAATGCAGACCCCAAAGGTGGCGGCAAATGGGAATTATTTCTGTGAGACTCAACCCACGTGCCTGGAAAATATCAAGAAAGAATGCTGCATTCACTTCTCCTACTGGGGATTACATAGATAGCATTAGAAAGGTTTGGGTTAATGGAAAGCTACTAAACTGGTGAAACGACCTCAGTAGCTGGGAGAGGCTCAGGGGCTCATCCATGAGATACTGATACCCAAAACAAAGACCATGAGTCACCTTTGAGCTCAGGACAAGGAAAGATTGCCACTCCCCTGAGCCACAGTCATTGTATAGAAAAGCACATAGAGGGTCCCAAGTACACAATAACTTTTAGGTCAGTTATTAAGCTGCTTACAAGACCATATTCCTTTCCCATATGGGCAATAGGTTCACCCCCTTAGTTGTAATATAGATATTCCACTTTAGTATATATTAACCTTGTCTTTACTTAACCAGATAAGATTTCTATCTAGGCCTTTGTAACCGGCAATCCGCTGCCAGCCTAGCCTGAGGTTGAAGTTCTCAAGTTGGTCTGGGGCTGAAGTTATCAAACTGGCCTGGGACTGAGGTTATCAAGCTTCTTGAAAGCCCCCTCACCCAAAAGACCTTTCCCAGTAATCTAGATCTAAGAAGAGAAAACACCAGACAAATGGACTCCCTCGCCCTGAGGATTGTGACTATTTATACCTAAACAAAACAGACATCATGTTTTATGATTATTGTTTCTATGCTTTGAATACTTTACTTTTTAGAGTAAAATTTTTTACTTACCCTCACCCCTCCTACTGCTGTAAAACTCCCTCAGTAATAAATACGTATGTCTCCTAGCCATTGGAGCTGCAGTCTTGAGCTTGCCCTGACTGTAGTCTGCTGAGAACATGCTAAACAGCATAGAGGTCTCTGCCTGAATTTCTTCTCGCCTGCATTGCTTTCTGTCAAGTCTCAACCTACCCCGGCTGGAGCAGGTCTCCGGCATGGCTGTCTGCATGGTTCAAGTCCTAAACCTGCAGGCTTGAGAAACAGGCAGGATACATGTATTTCCATAGTCAGAATCCTGATAGGAAGGAGAAATGGAGGAGAAGGGATTGCAGCAAGGCTATTCTCCATATGGAGTGCTTTCTCCTTGTTTTTTTTTTTTTTTTTTTCCTTCTCTCTCTCTGTCTCTGTCCAGCAAGTGCATATACCCTATCACAAAATTTTAAAAAATAAAGGAGCCAGCAGGTTGCATGGTGGTTATGGCACTGGACTCTTACATGGCCAAATGTGGTTCCAGTCCTAGACTTGGCAGCATGAAAATCACTCTGGGCTAATGTGCGTGTATACCCAAAATCCCAAGAGGAGAATGGAAGAGAAGGGATTGCAATGTGGCCATCCCCCTGGGGAGGGTGATTTCTCACTTTCCCCCTCTTTGTCTCTCTTTCTCTGGTGAGTGCACACATTATGGCAAAAAAAAAAAAAAAAAAAAAAAAAAAAAAAAAAAGAAAAGCAAAACAAACAAAAATAAAAGAATTTGGTGCAAATATTATATACAGATTATTTCTAGAATGCAGCTTTTCATCTAAAAATTACATTAGCAAGTATGTCATTACAATAGTGGGAAATCATAAACTCATTAATCGTGTACCGCATTCCAATAGGATTTTTATAACAGGCAGTCTTTGTACTGTGTCACCTTATAGCTTCCTTTTGAATAGTAAGATGAAAGCTAGTGTGTTATTTGTCCCTGGTGACTATAGAAGAAATAGAACCTGTGATAAAAATGTTAATAGCTCAACAGGAATCCCATGTGTTACAAAATCCCTTTGTTTCTTATTCACTTCTTAGAACTCTGTCACAGACCCATCAACTTCTCCTGAGTAGCAGACCACTTTGCTGTGATTACAGTAGTTTAACAGCCATGAAGTAGAGGGTACCTTTTTGTGTTTATTCCACTCCTCCTGGGCCTGAACAAAAGCGTCTGGCTGTGCTAGTGAACAGAATGCTGCTTTCGGAGTGGGAGGAGACTGCAGGGAGTTAGAGTGGTCAGGAAGACAATGGCATTAAGGGACCTCTGTTACTGCCCACAGATTCACCTGCAGTATTGGTGATGGCAGGTCTGCTGTGGGTTTCACAGTGAGTAACAGCATCATGGAAAAATAAGGAAATGGCTGAGACTTCAGCTGGACTCGAAGGGCTGAAATAACCTGAAAACAGTCAGGATGTACAAAAAGCGACTTTGTCTCCAGTTTGTTATCATGACTATTTTCATGAGACTCACCAATAAAATTCAAGTCTTTCTTTTTAGGCAGTTCTTATAGGTTTTATCAGCCCTAATTCCCCTAGGAATTCCAGCAGGGATGCCTGACCAACACTATGGAGCACCTTGTAGCGTGCTCCAAAGATTCCAGCAGAAAGAGGAAAGCCTTTACTTGGCTCTCAGTTGTGCTACCTGTTTATTATGAGATGCTGGCAATGTGGCTAAGAGCATGAAATTTGCTACCAGCCAGACCTCAGTTAAATCCTAACTTGTACTCTTTTTCTTGAACAAACTGCTTAACCTCCCTGAGTGTCACTTTTCTCATTTGAATAATGTAAATTGATGTACATCCTCATGGCATTGTTAAGATTAAAGGTAAAAATAGTGAAAAACACTTCACATAGTGACTAACACATACTAAGCACTCAATAAATGATAGCTGTTTTTATGAGCAGAAAATTATGTATCCCGTATGTCAGTTTGGGCTAGTAATATTACTCTACTCAAATATTGTGCTCTAGGAAAAAGTAAAATCTTTCTCTATAGACGAGCATATTGGGCCACACACTGACATGTTTTCCTCTGCTGAGAATCTGAAACCTCTAAGTGGAATACAAAGCCAAATAACTTGCAGGTATTCCCAAATACTAGTTCATGTTTCCAAAACACCTGGGAAGTTTTCTAAAAGTTCTTATTCCTGGAACCTACCCCGAGAGAGTCTAACACAAAATCAGACCAAGGAATCACCATTGTAAGAAAATTTCATTCAGTGATTGTACTTGTGCAAATAAATGCTCACTCCAAATTAGTGGCATATTTCTTGAAATGCAATATTTTGTTTGTGATAGTGAAGGATTTGCTTTAATTCTAAATAAAAACTTATATTTTACTTTTTTATTGGTGGCTTAAGATGATTCAGATATCCTTGTATTTGAGGAGGAATTTCTTATTTGAGGTCTTTAGAAAGAGTCTCTTGAGAAGATAGGACTTAATCTACCATCTATTGCTCTCAGAAATCCTTTAAAATCGGCTTCATCTCAAAACAACAACAAAACAAGTTGAGAGCCTCTGACTGAGAGTGTTTTTTTCTAGATTTCCAATGATTCAATAAGAAGGACAATAGGCCATGGTAAACAAAAACAAATAAACAAACTTGATTCAAACCCAGCAATGGGCAGTGGTAAAAATGGCAGATAGTGAATGGAAGTTTGGCAAGATTCAGTAAAGGATAGATGGAAGACAGACAGTTAGGTAGTGATCTGTGAGGTAAGCAAGAAGTCTGTTAGCAGGCTCTTTCTGTGTTCCTGGCCTTCTTGAGAGCTGGCAGAGCAAGATGGGCCTGATAAGTCAGCAGGCTACTGTAAACTAAGATGCATGAAATATACTGTGTACATACCTCCTCCAGAACTTAAAGGCCCTTACAGGATGGCATTTTTTTTCAGTGTTTATAAATAAAGTTTTATTGGAACACAGTCACTAATTTTTTATTCTCTTCTTTAGCCAGCCCAGTCTTAAAGCCCATTTTGGTTTTTAAAGTGTATTTTATTTCTTTATTCCATGAGCCAGAGAGAGACAGAGACAGAGAGGCAAATAGGCATTCCCAGCAGAGTCTTTATGCCATGACTGATTCCCAACTTCAACCAGCCTTGAATCATGGGCATGCATTTACCTGGCATGTTCAGGGAGGTCTCTGTATGTGAGCCTGAAACCTTCCCAGAACATCATGTTGCTGCCACACCACCATCTAGGCCCCTGCCCCTTTATTAATAGTGGTTTTATATAGGTCCTAAAAAAAGAAAAAAACACCACTGCAAAAGATGATTATAAGAGAAATCAAGACTCGCGGATTTTCTTGGTTTAGGACAATCTAGTGATTACTAACACCGAAAACAATAGACTTTTTCTGCTTTGTCATCCCAATAAGTTAGAAATTTCCCTCTCAAGCTTGGATTTCTTCGCATACTCACACTGTGGATTGCCCCTTGCAATTTTGCAGAGCCAAGTGCTAGATTCAGTATCTGTTCAATATTTGGAGTTTATTCATTGAGTGGGTCATACATACTGAGGTGGTACTTATTCATTGTACACTAGAGGCTATTTTAGGATACTTGTGTTTTCCACGCAGTGCACAGTCAATAACTGTGATGATTTACTTAGACTAAGAATATATAGGCCCACCTGACCAACTATTTGTACAGAATTAATCAGTGGTTATTATCTTGTATACATAACATGAGTATTAGCCTATACTCAAAGCCTAAGCTTGCCACTTACTATGTGGCTGTTAGCATGTACCACAGTTTTAATCCTAATTTGAACTAGCTAAACTACTAGAAAACTTAATTTTATTTAACAATTGTCAACATTTGAAGGTACATGTGCAGAGGGCATGAACTTCCCATTGCAATGAATTGCATCACAATTTCTTAGCACACTAAGGGACTTCACGCCACTTCTCTGTATCTTCATTACCACCATCCTAACATAAACCATAATCTCTCACCTGTGGAGCCCCTTAACTGATCACTTCACATACACTTGCATTCCTGCTCCAACTTTGGTATTTGCATCCCAGGCAAAGTCATTTTTTCTAAATGCAGATTGATCATGTCAACTTATTGTCCCTCCTTTCAGAACCTGTGCTAAAAACTTTAGAATCTTCCCATCATTTTCAAAGATAAAACTCTTTATTACGAATTTTGATATCCAGTAGTCTGTCCTATACCTGCCTTGTAGGTGTCATCCTCACTGAGCATCAGTCACATTCAAAATTTTAGTTCCTGCTCAGTGTGGTCATGATTTATGGTACAGATACCATAATTGCTCATTCTCAGCATTGGGCATTTGGACATGCTACTACTTGTGTATTTGATTTTTAGCATATTTTGTTGACATATAACTATTTCTATGGCAAGATGCATGATATCTCTGCTTCCCACTAGCATATGTTTCACAAAAACAGAGACTTATTTTGTATCTCTAGGTACCAACACAGTGTTTACCACACGACAGACAGTCAACAATACTCACTGAATGAATAAATGAAGACTGTATACAGTCAATACCCATTTCCTTATTAAGCTTCCTTTAACTACCTACAACTTCAATACATATCTAAACATGTAGTACTCTCAGAAAGGTAAGTCATACTCATGCATGGCATTTCTTTTGTGGGCATCATTCCATGTTCTAGACTTTCCTGCTTCTACATGAGAATGTACCTCTTTGGTGCCCTATTTCTTTAACACTTTGATCTTGAAGCATAAAAATAACTCAAGAGTAATGTCTAACTTGTATCCAAGCTTCCAGAGATCATGTATTAAATAATTCTCTTTTTATAGAAGCAAGAGTTCTTTTGGGATGAAAGCGGGGCATGGAATGAGTCCACGACATAAAATCTATCAGAAGCTATGAATCAATTATTTTATGTATCTACAAATACACACACACATAACCAATTTTATATTCACTTTTAGGATATGCATAGAAAAAAGCCTTTCCATGAAGAATTGCACTATCTGAAGAATTTAGGTGTGGTCTATGTTGTTGTTAAACCAGAAACTGACTTTTGATATTGAGGATTGTCAAAGTGGATTATGAGTGAAAAGGGGCTTAATACATTATTATTGCTCTCTGCTGTTGTAGATTTTTTTTTCTGAATTTACCATCTAGTGATTTTTCTTTTTTAAATTTAATTTTATTTATTATTGTCATAATCTTTTTTATATTACATTGGATAACATATATATATATATTTATAGTGTAACACATTTCTTTTTCCAGCAGGAATACCATGCATATCAGTCAAGACAAAGACATTACTATCTACATCATTGTCATCAAATAGCTTTTCATCATATTTTTTCAAATTATTATTATTCTCATTTTTTAAACATTCAATCACTATATATCATTTGGCTTCTAAAAAGAATTTACCCAAGGTGCAACACTTCTCAGACCAGTCCAGTTGAGAAAACTATGCATGTTATCATCAACAGGTAATAAATTATTTATGTGTCCTGCTACCTCTCTATTTGTTCTCTTGCTATCCTTCTGTATACTCTTCCCTTCTCCCACTCCATCCTGATCTCTGTCTTTATCTCTGTCTCTCTCATGTCATAAGTAAATAAATACGCTTGAAAAAGATTTCATAAAATACACTGACAAAATATATACCTACCACTTTTAGATCATATAATGAAGACTTTCTTAAAGAAAGCAAAATGATGTTACCTGCTGAGCAAATTGCATGTTTGTCACAGGAATCACCCAACTCTGTATAGAGACTAGGAAGCAACACACTGACCAGAACTCCTCCCTTGTCCTTTGGACAGAATTCCACACTCTGAGAGGCTTCTGAAATTAATTCTTAGCAGCCAGTGGAGCAGAGGTATCCTGACTGGTATTTCTACCTTAAAAGAAAATATCTACGAAATAGCAGCACTTTCATAAAGAACATAAATCCTTTGTAAATCTAGCATGGTTAAACATGCACAGATAAATATTATCTAAATTTTTACAAAACACACAATATTTTTAAAATTTTGTTTCTTACAGGGGAAGATAGTGAATTTTGCAAGGAAACAAGCTTCACAAAGAAATTTATACATATAGCAAATTTTGCTTTTTCACTCATTGGGGGAAAAGATCTTTGCAAGGAGGCAGTATTTGTTTCTAAAATAAATGACCCATTTCTTTTTTGAATCCAAGATTGAAGTAGTTTTTGTTTGTTTCTTCACTGACAAAATGATGAAAAATACTTTTCTTAATACTAGTTTACTGATTTTGGTTTTATATTTAGAAGTTAAATAAAATCACTGACTTAAAAGAGACAGGAAGTATACCATATCATTTACTTTTATTTACTTATTTTTCTAGCTTTATTGTGGTATAATTGATGAATAAAGATGGTATATATTTAGGGTGAATAACATGATGTTTTGACATTGTGAAATGATTACCACAATCAAGCTAATTTACATATTTATCACTTCACCCAGTTACTTGTTTATTTTTGCTTTTGTTGCCTGTGCTTTTGGTGTCATATCCAAAAAATTATTGCTAACACCAATGTCATGGAGGTTTTCCCTTATGCTTCCCTTTAGGGTTTTTATAATTCCAGGTCTTAGATTTAAGTCTTTAATCCACCTTTAGTTGATTTTTGTGCACGATGTAAGATAGGGAACCAATTTAAATTGTTTTTCAAGTGGATAAACAGTTTTCCTGACAATTTATTGAAGAACTTATCATTTCTCTATTGTATATTCTTGGTACTTTGGTGAAGATTAGTTGACTGCATATGCATGAGTGGATTTCTTGTTTTTTTATCCCATTGTATTGGTTTATGTGTCTTTTTTTAATGACAACACCATACTGTTTGATTACTATAGCTTTGTACTATAATTTGAAATTTGGAAGTGTAATACCTTCAGCTTTCTTCTTGTTGTTCAAGATAGCTTTAGCTAGTCAAGGTCATTTGGAATAGTATTAACATTTTGACAATATTGTCAAATATTGCCCTCTGTTCTAGGAACACAGGATATCTTTTCATTTATTTGTGTCATCTTTGATTTCTCTCAATTTTCTGTAGTTTTCAGTATACAGATCTTTCACTATCATGGTTAAATTTATTTGTAAGTATTTTATGCTTTTAAATGCTTTTGTAAATAGGATTCTTTTTAAAATTTCTTTCTGAGATAGTTTGTTATTAATATGTAGAATAGCAACTGAGTTTTGTTTTCTTGTTTGTTGATTTGTTTGTTTGTTTTAGTTTTTGCCATAGGGCATGTGCACTTGCTGGACAGAGACAAACAGTGAGAGAGAAAGTGAGAAATCACTCCCCAGGGGGTATGGCCATTCCACAGTCCCTTCTCCTCCATCCTCCTCTTGGGATTTTGGGCATATACACACAAGTACCTGGTATGATTTTCAAGCCACCAAGTCAGGGACTTGAACCGTGGTCAGTCATAACAGCTACACCATCTGCTGGCCCCCAGTGACTGATTTTTTTAAATGTAGATTTTGTATCCTGCAACTTAACTGAATTCATTAGTTCTAATAGTTTTTCAATGGAGTTTGAGAGTTTTCTATGTAAAAGATCATGTCATCTGTAAACAGAGACCATTTTACTTCTCCCTTTCTGCTTGGATGTCTTTTCTTTCTTTTTCGTTCTTAATTTCCTTGCTTAACATCTCCAGTACTATACTGGATGGAAGTGGTGAGAGGAGACATCCTTATCTTGTTTCATACCTTATGCTATTTTGTGCTTGCCATTGATTACCTTTATGTTACTGAGATGCATTCCTTCTATATCTAATTAGTAGAGAGTCTTTTTCAGGAAAGGATGTTGAATTTTGTTAATTAGGTTTTTTTTCTGCCTCTATTTAGTTAGTTAGTTAGTTTATTTATTTATTTATTTTTAGAGAGGTTTTTGCTATAGAGCATGTGTGCTTGCCAGAAAGACGGAGAGAGACAGGGAGACAGAAAGTGAAAGTGAGAAATCAGCTCCCCAGGGGTGATGGCCACACAGCAATCCCTTCTCCATTCTCCTCTCGGGATCTTGGGCATGCATGCGCATGCGCCCGGCATGAGTTTAAGCCACTGGGTCCGGAACTCAAACCACAGTTGATTACATGGGAGTCCAGAGACATAGCCATTAAGCCAACTGATGGTCCCAGTTTCTGTTTTTTTAATGACATACTTGTTGTTATTATTATTATTTTGTATTTTTAATTTGCCACAAGGCACATGTGTTTCCTGGAAAGAGATAAAGAGAAAGAGAAAGTGAGAATGCATCCCCTTATGGGGCATAGTCAGGCTACAATACTCCTTCCATTTTACTTTGTTTTGGGATTTGGGGCATGTATGCACACATGCCTGGAGTGTTTTTCAAGTCATTAGCTCTAGGACTCAAACTTCATGGCTGGTCAGGTGAGATCCAGCTGTCCTAAACATCAGGTCACAGGCTGGCTGGATACTTATTATTTATTTATTTATTTTTAAGAGAGGATTTTGCTATAGGGAGCATGTGCTTGCCAGAGAGACAGAGAGAGAGAAAGTGAGAAATCACCCCATCCCCTATGGGGATGGCCATGCTACAATCCCTTCTTCATTCTCCTCTTAAGATTTTGAGCATGCATGCACATGCACCTGGCATGAGTTTCAAGTTGCTGTGTCTGGGACTTGAATGGCGGCCGGCCATGTGGCAGTTCAGTGTTTTAACCACTGCACCACCTGTTGGCCTCATTACTTGTTATTTTTAATTGGGGAAAAATTGGTAGAAAATGAAATGCACAGCTCTTAAATGTACAATTTAATAAGTTTTGATAAATTTATACAACCTGTAATCACCATATCAAAACAGAAAATTTCCATTATTTTAGAAAGTATTCTAGTATTCCCTTCTAGTCAGCTCTCTAACTCACATAGGCAATAGCCATTTTCATTTCTATCACTATAGATTAGTGTTGCCAGTCCTCACACTTCATATAAAGTGAATCATATAGGATATACTTTTTTGTGTTTGGCTTCTTTTGCTCAGCACAGTGTTTGCCCATCTCATTCAAGTGGTTACATATATTAGTTGTACTACATTATGTGCATAGGCCATGAATTGTTTATTCATTCTTCAGTTGATAGACATCTGGGTTGTTTCTACCTCTGGCTATTATGAATAAAGTTGCTATGAATATTCTTATACAAGTATTTTTATGGACATATGTTTTTCTATGTTATATGTAAAAGCCTAAGAATAAAACTTCTTGGTCATAAGGTATTTCTATACTTAGTATTATGTATGTGTGTATATATATTGAGTCTTCAGAGAGGTCCTGATATATTTTTCTATGCAAAAATGCTTTGTAACTTTTCTGACAACCCAATAATTTTATATATATATATATACATATATATATATATATATATGTATATATATATATACACACTTTGTTGTATATGTGTATACATATATATGCTAAACAAAATGGCTATAGGCTATAACATTTTACATTTTCACCAGCAACACACAACAGTTACAGGGCCAGCCTGTGGTGTGGTAGTTAAGATGACTGGGTCCCCCACATGGCTGACTCTGCAGTTCAAGTCCTGGACCCAGCTGATCGAAAAACATGCTGAGTATGTGTGCATGCATGCCCAAAATCCTGAGAGGAGAATGGAAGAGAAGGGACTGTGGCATGGATGTCCCCCCTGGAGCATGCTTTCTCACGTTCTCTCTTTCTCTCTCTCTCTTCCCTCTCTCCAGTGAGCACACATGCACTATAGCAAAATTTAAAATAAATAAAATTTATCAACTCATAAAAAAAAAAAGAATTCCCACTGGTGTGATCATTCTTGTAATGATAGTCATTTAGTAAATATAAAAATGGTATCCTTTTGAGATTTTAATTTGTATTTAAATAACAATACAAGAGACAGTGTTCAAAAGAATCATCAGTTTAGGGACCAGCAGTTAGTATCATGGCTATGTTGCTGGACTCCCATGCAGTCGACTGTGGTTCGAGTCCCAGACCTGGTGGCTTAAACTCACGCCGGGTGCATATGCGTGTGTGCCCAGGATCCCAAGAGGAGAATGGAGGAGAAGGGATTGCGGTGTGGCCATCCCCCCTGGGGGGTGATTTCTCGCTTTCTGTCTCTCTGTCTCTCTCTTCTATCTTTCTGGTGAGCGCACACACCCTATAGCAAAATCTTCTCCAAAAAAAGAAAAGAAAATCATCAGCTTATGGTCTATTTACATATTCACATTCGTGGAAGTGTCTGAGAAAAATTTTGCCCCCTTTTAATTGAGTTGTTTTTCTTTTCTATTGATTGCAGAAGATCTAAATATAAGAGTGAGGTTTTTTTTTTCAGATTTATGTATTACACATAGTTTCTTCCGATCTGGGCTTAAATTTTCATTTTATCAGTAGTATATTTTGATTAAAATAAGTTTTTTTTCCTTGTAAAGTCTATTTTATCCTTATTTATTTCTTTTATACTAGTGTATTCTGTGTCCTAAACAAGACATCTTTGCCTTTCCCAGGGTTATAATGATATTCTCTATGTTTTCTTCTAAAAGTTTACAGTTTGGGTCATTATATTCAGATATGTAACCCATCATGAACTAATTTCTGTGTAAGTTTGAGGTAGGCGTCAAAGTCCATTTTTTTTATGCTGTTATACACTTGTTCCAGCACCATTTCTTGAGAAAATTCTCCTTTCCGCATTGAATGGCTTTGGCACTTTTGTCAAAAAGCAATAGAATATATATATGAGAATTTCTTTTTGTATTCCATATTATGCTCTATTCATTTATTTATCTATTCTTACATCAAACTCATATTGTTTACTGTAGCTTTATACTAAGTCTTAAAATCAGGAAATGGAATTTCTCTGAATTTGATATTTGTCAAGATTCTTTAGTCAGTCCAGGTCCTTTGTGTTCCATATAAATTTTAGAATCAACTTGCTAATTTATATTAAAGCAAATATTGGAATTTAGATTTGAATTATCCCTGAATGAAAGATTAGTTTGAGAGAGTAACAATTTAACAGTATTCTATCTTCCAATTCATTTGTATGATTTGTCTCACAAATTACTTTGGTCTTCTTTAATGCATCTTAACAATATTTTGTAATTTTAGTGTAAAGTTATTAAGGGACCATCAGATGGCATAATGGTTATGTTACTGGACTCCCATGTAGTTGACCAGGGTTCAAGTCCCAAACCCTGTGAATAAATCTCATATGGGGAGCATGTTTGTGCGTGTCCAAAACCCAAGAGGAGAATCGAAGAGAAGGGACTGTGGCATGACTGTCTCCCCCTGGGGGTGATTTCTCGCTTTCTGTCTCTCTGTTTCTCTCTGTCTCTCTGGCAAGTGTATGTACTCTATATTAAAAAAAACTCTTAAAAATAAAAAGATATTGCATACATGTTTTTGAATTAATTTTCATGAATTTTAGTTTCTTTTAAAAAATAAAAATAAAATTCTCATAACAAAATGCATCACCTTATCATTTTAAACTGTACAATTTAACAATTTTAGTATATTCATAATGTTGTGCAACCATCACCACTACCTAGTTCCTGAAAATTTTCATCACCCTAGAAAGAAACTCTAGAATCATTAGTAGTCACTCCTCATTCTTTTTTCCCCCAAGATCCTGGAATCCACTAATTTACATTGACTTTCTATGGATTAGTAAATTATGGATGCTTTATATGAATGGAATCATGCAATATGTTGCCTTTTGTGTCTGACCTCTTTCATTTAAAATAATGTTTTCAAGGTTTATCCATGTCGTTGTACATATTAATAATTCAATTATTTGTATTTCTACTCACATAATGGTAGAAATTATTTACAAATGATGTAAAATGGGAAAATCTAGTACCAAGAATATATGAAGAATTCTTACAACTGGGGGCCGGCAGGCAGCATGGTGGTTGAGGTGCTGGACTCTCACATGGCCAACCACAGTTCAAGTCACAGACCTGGTGATGGCTTTCTCACTTTCTCTTTCTTTCTCCCTCTTGCTTATCAAATTAGAAAATAATAATAATAAATAAAATTGAATAAATAATTATTTTAAAAAGAATTCTTACAACTGAACAACACCAACAATAATTAATTATATGGACAAAGTAGATGAATAATTATATGCAAATGTCTAACAAGCATATGCTAAAAACAAAATTACCATATGATTCAGCAATTCTCTATCATTTTGTTTATCACTTTGTATTATATTGGTACCATTTGATGTTTTGTTTTTCTGTTCTTCCTTTCTGGTTTTCTTTTGGATTAATTTATTTTAAAATATGTTTCATTTAAATTCCTCTTATAGCTTTCTAACTTTGCTTCTTTGTATTATTTTCTAGAGTTTGCTCTAGGAATTACTATATTCTTTCTTTCTTTCTTTCTTTCTTTCTTTCTTTCTTTCTTTCTTTTTTCATTTCATTTTCTTCCATACCTTTAATCACATTATTATTTTTCTTACAAAATGGATATTTCAACAGGTGAACATTTCTCCCTAGTACTGTTGATAAAACTACGAAATATCTTCAACAGATAATACCACACCTCTTTGTGCCATTAATGCTTTTCCTCCCTGTCCCTCCCCCAAATGTCCTTCCTCAGACCCTCCTCTTTCACACACACTATATCTGGTATTTACATCTATATACTGCGTTTCTATATCCTTTAGACAATTAGTTTTGGTCGTAGAGTGCAGACACTCGGTATATATTAAGTGGGGACATACAATGCCTCTCCTTCATAGCATGGCTTGCTTCACTCAGCAGTAAGTCTTCCATATTCATCCACTTCCTTTCAAAAGCCAGGGTTTTGTTGTTTTTTATGGATGAATAGTATTCCATTGAATATATGTGCCACAGTTTTTCTAACCATTCATCAGTTCGTGGGCATTTGGGTTGCTTCCATGACTTAGAAATCATGAAAAGTGTCGCAATAAACATCGATGTGCAAGCACTTTTCCGATAAAGTATTCTTCTGTCCTTAGGGTAGATACCAAGGAGTGGGATTGCTGGATCATATGGTAGTTCTATTTGTAGATTTTTGAAGAATCTCCAAATTGTTCTCCACAGTGGTTGGACCAATTTACATTCCCACCAGCAGTGTAAGAGAGTTCCCTTTTCACCACACCCTCACCAGCACTTATCATTTTTTGTTATTTTAATCTTAGACATTCTGACTGGGGTTAGGTGATATCTCATTGTTGTTTTGATCTGCATTTCTCTTACAATGAGGGATGTTGAGCATTTTTTCATATGCTGTTTAGTTATTCATATGTCATCTTTAGAGAGTGGCTTTTTCAACTCATTCTCCCATCTTTTAATAGGATTGATTGTCTTTTTCCGGAGCAGCTGCTTGAGTTCCTTGTGAATTTTGGTGATCAGTCCCTTATCTGATGCATAGTTTACAAAAATATTTTCCCATTCTGAGGGCTGTCTATTCACACTAATCACTGTGTCTTTTGCCATGCAGAAACTTCTTAGTCTGATGTAATCCCACTTGTCTATTTTGGGGATTATTGACTCTGCTTTGGGTGTCTTATTTAAGAAGTCTTTCCCTACCCCAATGTCCCCCAGAGTTTCCCCAGTGTTTTCCAGGAGCAGTTTTATAGTTTGAGGTCTTAGATTTAGATCTTTGATCCACCTTGACTTTATTTTTGTCAGAGGTTAAAGGTAGGGGTTCAGATTCATCTTTCTGCAAGTGGAGATCCAGATTTGCCAGCACCATTTGCTGAAGAGGTTTTCTTTTTCCCACTGGATTGACTGGTACCCCTTGTCAAAAATCAGTTGGTTGTAAGTTTGAGCATTCATTTCTGGGGACTCTATTCTGTTCCATTGGTCCACCAACCAGCAGTTAGCATAATGGCTATGTCGCTGGACTCCCACGTAGTCGACCGCGGTTCGCGTCCCGGACCCAGCAGCTTAAAACTCACCCCAGGGCGCGTGTGCGTGCGTGCCCATGATCCTGAGAATAGAACGGAGGAGAAGGGATTGCGGCATGGCCATCCCCCCTGGGGGGTGATTTCTTGCTTTCTACCAGCAGATGGCGTGGTGGTTAAGGTGCTGGACACTCCCACCTGACTATATTCATTCTTGACATTTCACAGTTTACTTAAAGTTAATATTGTCAGAAAAGTTATTTTTAAGACTCTAATTTTATTTTTCAGAAGATTAATTATGAGGTGCTTTTTTGTTTTGTTTTGCTTTATGTATTTATACTTCAGGAGGTTTGCTGAGATTCTTAGATCTGTACAATGATGCTCTTCACCAAATTTGGAAGTTTTGCAGTCTTATCTTCAAATGCTTTTCATACTCCGTTTTCTCTCCTCTCACCTTTTGGGAATCCAAATACATGTATGTTAGATGTGGTAGTTTTATTTGCTTGTGGTATTAGATCAAAGATAGACAAATTATTGCCTGCAGGCTAAATCTGGCCTGTTTTTGTAGAGCCCTCAAGCTAAGCATGAATTTTTTCATTTAAAAAAAGATCATAAAAAAAGAAAAACAAAAAGGAATGCAGAAAAGAATGTGTACAGCTGAGATTATGTGAGGTTTATGAAGCTTAAAATATTTATTAAATGGCTCTTTATCCAAAAACTTTGTTTTCTCCTGGTTAGAGTATGGAATTTAGGGCAGCTATAATGATAAGAACTTGAGGGGCAAATCCTGTAAAGGAAAGATGAGGAGAGCTTGTAAACTCCCCTCTATCTTCATGATGATTATATTAGGAATTGGTGTCAAGGGAAAATGTATGAAGATGATCCTCTGTCAGCATGATTTCCTTCTTTCTGGGGCTAAAAGGCCCTCCATTTTCTGAGAATATTTGTATTCTCTTCAGTTCCTTTAAATAGCACTTATATTTATATTTTCACCAGCGTCTATAATTGTTATTGATGGGAGTTTCTGTGAGATACAAACCACTATTCCTTCCCAGAACTTGCCAGACTCATTTCTAATTAAATATAATATGAATTAGTATAAAGGGGATGATAAAATGGGGGAAATCAATGGACACTCACATGCAGTTTGCTCACCCTGGTGTTTTAGTATAGAATTTTAGGCTATACTTTGTCACTTTATCTAAGGGAACATCTTTTAATTTGCACATGTATCTATGTAAGAAAGATATCAAAATCATCAAGATAAGACTAGGCCCCAAATATTCATACTTTAACATTCTACCTCCAAATCATAGAATCAGGAAGTTGGAATAGCCTTCAGAGGATATACCCAATATAGAAATCTGTTTTACAGCATCCCTGATAGGTGGGCATTTAGACTTATTAAATTCTAAAAATTGAAAGCTTCACAGTTTTTATATTTTCTATAATATATCAATACCTTTTGATTCCAAATGCTTCTCCCACATCATGAAGTGGTTGATGTAATTAGACTCAAGATTTAGGAACTGCTGAACTGTGGATTAAAGTCAGTTTTCTTTTACTTCTACTGGAATTGGGTGGGTTCTAGGCAGTTTGGGGCTCAAAACTGAGCCATCTCCTTTTTTAAAAAGTGATAATGGTATATAGGAATCTAGGCCATGTTTGGGGACTTTTCTAAGTTCTGAGCTAAATCACTCGAGGTAATATTTGGACTGAGAAAACAACTTACACTGGCTGCCCAGAGAAGGAAACATACATTTTTTAAAAAGGTGCACTCACCAGAGAGACAGAGAGAGGGAAAATTTGAAATCACACCCTAGGGGAACAGCCATGTTGCAATTCCTTCTCTTCCATTATTCTCCTGGAATTTTGGACACAAATGCACATGTGCCCATGGTGATTTTCATGCTGCCAAGTCCAGGACTAGAACTGAGGTTGGCCATGTGGGAATCCAGAGCCTTAACCACCACGTCACATGCTGGTCCCGCATATTTTTTAAGTGTATCATTATCCAGTTTAATGGTGGGCTGAAGCCCTTGTGACATGTGAGAAACCAGAGATATTCACTTACAAAAAAGTGTACACCAAACATAGTAATTTATGTACGGCAAATGCAGTTTTCAAAGATGTTACAAGATGGCTCTGATACTCCTTTTCAGTAAACTAAATTTTTAACACATTGAAAAGATACAAATTAAAATAAATATTTTCAGCATGAATTCATCCGTTCAATGGAAATCTTTGCATGAATTCATCCCTTCAATGGAAATCTTTGCATGAATTCATCCCTTCAATGGAAATCCTTTAACCACTTGAGAAGATGCAAGGACTATGAACTTTAGTTATCCACCTATTGCTACCCATGTACTTGAATGGAGAAAATGGCCATCAAGTAATAATTTGTGGCCCTAATTTCATGTGTAGGTTCACTCTGTTGCTCTAGTATTATAATTTTATAGATAAGTAAAGACTACATCTTAATATTTGTTCTCTAATTTCATTGCAAGATACAGGGAAGTCATTAGTCACATGAAGATTTACAACTTGAAAATATAGTTCCCAGCTAAGGCAATTTATCACCTGCAAGAATGCTAGAGAAGAATACAAATTATTTTCATCTGTGTTAATTACTGTGCTATCTAACTTTCATTTCCATTTATGTGCTTGAAAGATTTGCTTGCCCATAATCTTGTTCTATTTTCTGTATCTACAAATAAGCTATCTCAGGGATGCCCAGACCCTATATTCCTCAAGTGAGGAACTTAAGATAATAGAGTCTTTGGTTAAAAAGAAAACACCTAATCCATATTCTTGGGATGGGGGAGATAGAATTCCATCACAGATCTTAGATTTAGAATACTCTAAATTTACTATGTCTAGGTTATAAGCCAGAGAGACTTTTAACTTCTTAAATTTCTCTTCTTTCCAAAAAGTGTGTGTATGAGAGAGAGAGGAAGAGAGAGTGACAGACCAAGAGCAAGAGAGGTTTTGTGTCTTGCTGAGTACCATATTCAAAGTATAAATGCTAAAATCATAAAAGTCTCCTGAAAATTCTTTTTCTAAAATAGAATGTGGAAGGAAATCATGTTTATTTGAACCTATTGCCAGTAACAGAGAGAGTGTGTGTGTATGTGTGCGTCTCAGGACCAACTGAGCATTTGAAGCATTTCTCTCATCTGTGCTGTCTGTAAAATTCATGCAGTGCTCTAAAATGAAAGAGAAAAAAAAGATAAATGCTTTCAAACCATTCCCCTTAGTGTTACATTAACAAACTTTTGTCTGCATTTTGGTGGGTGAGAGGAGTGGCGGGGCTAGTGGTGAGGAAAGCAGGTCCCTGATTCCAGCAGCCACTACTGATAGAAATAAAAGTATTTTTAATGATAACCAAAATACAGAGACAGTATCTACCAAAAAAAATTATTTTCAATGTTCAATTTCACACTGACTTGGCTCTATTGTTAGAATTTTATAAGATTTATTCTAACCATTTGGCTTGTATATGAAGTTCAGGGGTCAAGGGTGGAGACAGCTTTCTTGGAGTTCAGTGGGATAGTTTCCCTAACTGTGATTTTTGTTGGAGATGCTCTACTAGTTGCACACACTGACCTCTCCTCCAATACACATCAGGAATTCAGGAATCAGAAAGAGAAGTTTTATGTGTGTTAGAATGATGTAGTTTAATGCCAAGCTCTTGTAACTTTATAGAAATAACTACTTCCAAAATAGCTCCTGTAAGATTGGAGGCCCAGAGATCAACCTGGAGGGTTAGTTATTGGTTGCCTACACTCTGACTCAAAAGTTCTGCTGATTCTTAACAGAATATTTACAGAGAATTGCCAAGAACTGTCAAAACTCCATTAAATACATTATTAATGGTAACTATACTGGAGATGCCCCACAGATATTAGTCACCCAGTAAGTCAGTAGTTATTGAACATTATCCAAATGCCCTGGTCTATGATCATCATTATTGGGCATGAGCTAAGTGCCCTAGTCTGCTTCAGGAAGTTATTTTTCCCCCCTTCCATGAGCATGTTTGAAACTCAGGACATACTTGCATTGCAAGGAGTAAGAAGGGCTAGACATCTATTTACTACTCAGTTGAAAAGAATAAATGGCTTATTTTTGCTTCAATTTCAAAATATTTAGCTATGATGAAGCCTTACTTAATAAAAAGAATGTTGATTTATGCCATTTTAATGATAGTCTTCAACTGAATAGCCTTCTGATCTGTAATATTCATACATTGGCTGGCATTTAAAATAAAGATGGACAATAAATAGGCCTTAATATTATTTCTTCAAGGGTGTGGATAAAACTAAATATCTTGGAGGCATTTATGCATATGCAATTTAGTGGTTCTTATTGCATTATTAACATATCATGCTCTTAGTGCCCGTTTTCTCTCTTAAATGTGCCCTGCATTTTACCACAGACATTGAAAAATCTGCTCCATTTTATAGACCAGGCAGCCACCGGAACTGTAGCAATAGATTTTTTTTTTTTCTGTTTGGATTGCATTTGTGTGTCACTCATCTGTACTAAGAATCTACCCATTAATATCTGTTTTCATTGACTGCAGATTTCTTTCTCTGTCTGCTCACTAAGGTAGTTAATCAGATTTTTTTTTTTTTACAGTGAAATAATGCTGGATTCAAAAGAAAGTATAACTTAGTGACTGGATATGAAAAGAAAATTCACTCTCCAGCCCCCCCTCCCCCATTTTAAAGAGAATGTTAGGACACCTGAGTAATTTATTTTATATAGCTTTCTCCCAGGTATCCCATGTCTAAGAATTCATCTCAAGGAAATAATCATGGTAATGTACAAGTACATCCACAAAGTGCTTATCTCACTGCTGTTTTTAACATCACAATACTGAAAACAACTTAAATGCACCCGAACAAGGCATGGGATTAAAGAAATAAGGGTGCAAACATACTACCAATGGAAACAGAGAGATACATTTTCTGACCTGGAAAGAAGCTTAAAATCAGAACATATACCTCCAACATATGAGTATGTATACACATGTTTACACAAATACAACTTAAATTTTCACCATTGGCTCCCTCTGAGTAGAAAGATTTTGAGTGATGAATGATTTCTGTTTTTTTTTTTTCTCTCAAACAATAACTATTTATATAGCAAAAAAAAAATATGTAGATTACCAATTTGGACTGTATTTAGCTGAGTTTGTGCTATAGATCTGAGTCAGATACAGCATATCTTTACTATGGCTCTTGCATGTGTCTGTAATTAGCTGCTGAGTTTGACTGGTGACTGGTTAGCTATCTGGGGACTGGTTAGTTCTTTGCTGAGGTATGATCTTGTATCTTTCACTCTTTTTTAAAGAATTATTTTATTTATTATTATTATTTAAAATTTTTAAATGCAGGGCACATGTGCTCACCAGATAGAAAGAAAAAGAGAGAGGGAAAGCGAGAAAGCAAGCTGCTAGGGCCAGGACTCGAACCATGGCCAGTCATGTGGGAGTCTAGCACTTTAACCACCATGCTACCTGCTGTCTCCTTTTCATCTTTCAGTAGCCTGACCTTGGCTCATCCATACACGGCAATATGTGTCACTTACGGCAGTCAGTAAGTCCAATGCACAGTGCTTTTTAAGCCACTGTGTCTTCTATTTTCCAACTTTTCATTGTGGTAAAAACACATAATATAAAAGTTATCATATTAACCATTATAAAATGTATAGTTCAGTAGAGTTGACTACATTCACGTTGTTGTGAAATGGTTGTCTAGAACTTTTTCGTCTTATAAAACTGAGACTCTATTCCCATTGAACAACAACTGCCCCTTTTCCCTAAACAATGGCAGTCACCATTCTATTACCTTTTTCTATAACTTTGACTACATAAATAACTCGTATAAGTGGAATCATATGGTATTTGTCTTTTTGTTATTGGCTTATTTCACTTAGTACAATGTCTTCAAAATTCATCTATATAGTAACATGTGACAGGATTTCTTTGTTTTTTAATTAAAAAATTTCAAATTAATTTAATTTATTTTATCAAGAGTTCTTTCTTTTTCATTTTTTCTTCTTTTTAGATTTTTGCTATAAGGTTCATGAGTTTGCTGGAGAGACAGAGAGAGACAGAGAGAGTCTCTCTCCATCTCTTGAACTTCCCTATTCCCTAGGACAAAAAAATTATATATATATATATATTTTTTTTTTTTTTTTGAGAGGTATTTGCTACAGGGCACATGTGTTCGCCAGAGAGAGAGAAAGACAGAGAAACAGAAAGTGAGAAAACAACTCCCAGGGGGGATGGCCATGCCACAATCCATTCTCCTCCATTCTTCTCTCGGGATCTTGGGCATGCACACACACACTCCCGGCGTGAGTTTAAGCCACCGGGTGCAGGACTCAAACCACGGTCGACTACATGGGAGTTCAGCAACATAGCCATTACGCTAACTGCTGGTCCTTGGACAAAAAAATATTGAAATGAGTTCAATTAATAACTCTGTGGTCCAGTTGTGGTGACATAGATGATGTGGCGCTGATGTGTAATTCTGGAGCCACATGGGAGGCTTGGGTTGACCTGAAAATGCCATGATCTTGGCTGGCTGGAGGTTTAGTGGGGGTGGGGAGGGAGGGATTGCAGCAAAGTGAGATTTAATCAAGGGTACCTGTACTTCTTCCTTTCTCCCTTTCCAAAGAAATCAATGTAAAAGAAGGGCCAGCAGGTGGTGTGGAGGTTAAGGCAGATGGATCCTACATGGCCAACTTTGCTGTTCCAGCCCTGGACCCGGTGATTTGAAAATCACTCAGGGTTCAATGTGCATGCATGTCCAAAATCCCAAGAAGAGAATGGAGGAGAATGAATTGTAGTGTGGCCATCTCCCCTGATTTTTCAAGCCCCCCCCCCCATCTTTCTCTAGTGAATATACACATCCTATAGAAAAATTAAAAAAAGGAAGAAGAAAGAAAGAAAAATAAATATAAAAGAAAATGCCTTATAATTGCCTCTAAATGTTCAAGTGAAAGGAAGAGTTGCATGTCTCACTTTAAATCAGGAGCTAGAAATGACTAAGCTTAGTCAGGGAGGCATGTTGAAAGCCAAAATAGGCCCAGAGCTAGGCCTTTTGTAACAAACAGCTAATTTGGTGAATAGAAGACAAAGTTCTTGGAAAAAATTAAAGGTGCTATTCTAATGAACACATGAATGATAAAAAAGAAAAACAGAGTAATTGCTAATATGCAAAAAGCTTTGGTGGTTTGAATAGAAAGCCAAATAAGCCACAACATTCCCTTAAAGTGAAACCCTAATACAAAGTAAGGCCTTAACTCTCTTCAAGTCTATGAAGGCTGAAAAGAGGTGAGGAAGCTGCAGAAAAAAGTTCAAAGCTAGTAGAGGTAGATTCATGAGGTAAAAGGAGAGAAGAAATCTCCATAACATAAAAGTTCAAGGTGAGGGAACAGCAGTTAGCCTAATGGCTAAGTCGCTGAACTCTCATGTAGTCGACCGCGGTTCGAGTTCCGCACCCGGTGGCTTAAACTCACACTGGGCGCGTGTGCATGTGTGTCCAAGATCCCGAGAGGAGAATGGAGGAGAAGGGATTGTGGCGTGGCCATCCCCCCCTGGGGGCTAATTTCTCGCTTTCTATCTCTCTGTCTCTCTCTGTCTTTCTGGCGAGTGCACGTGCCCTATAGCAAAAACCTCTAAAAAAAAAAAGTGCAAGGTGAAGTAGCAAGAGCTAATGTAGAAGCTCTAACAAGTTATCCAGAATATCTAGTTAAGATAATTAATGATGGTGGCTATATTAAACAACAGATTTTCAAGGTAGATGCAACAGCCTTCTATTAGAGAAAGGTACTGTCTAGGACTTTCACAGCTAGAGGGAGAAGTCAACACCTTGCTTCAAAGCTTCAAAGGACAGCTTGATTCTTTTGCTACGAGCTAATGCAACCAGTGACTTTAAGTTGAAGACAATGTTCATTTATCATTCCTCAAATCCTAGGTAACTTAGAATTTTTTAAATCTACTCTGCCTGTGTTCTATAAATAATCGGCAAATTTTGGATGACAGCACATCAGTTTACAAGATTTCTTTCTTTCTTATTAAATATTTTAAGGTCACCGTTACACCTATTGCACAGAAAGAACAAAAGTTTCTTTTCAAGATATGACTACCTTGGGCCAGCAGGTGGCATAGTGGTTAAGGTGCTAGGTTCCCACATGGATGACTCCACAGTTCAAGTCCCAGACCCAGTGACTTGAAACATACACCAGATGTGTGTGATGTGTGCCCAAGATTCTAGAAGGAGAATGGAGGAGAAAGGATTGTGATGAGGCCATCCCTCTGGGGGGTGATTCTTCACTTTCCCTCTCTGTATCTCTCTGGCAAGCGCATGCTCTCTGTAGTAAAAACAAACAAAGACTGCTTATTGACAATTCGCCTGGTCACACAAGAATTCTGATGGAGATGTACAAGGAGAACAGAAGATTAATATTGTTTTCAGGCCTGCTAACATAACATCCATTCTGCAGCCCATGGGTAAAGGAGTTATTTTTAACTTTGAAGTCTTATTATTTAAGAAATACATGGGGCCAGCTAGTAGTGTGGTGGTTGAGGCAGCTGGATTCCACATGGCAGACTCAAACCAGGTAGCTTAGAGTCCCAAACCAGGTAGCTTAGAAAACATGCCAAGTGCATGTGCATGCATGCCCCAAATCCCAAGAGGAGAATGGAGAAGGGATTGCAGTGTGGCCATTGCCACTAGTGAGCACAGTTTCATTTTCTCTTTCTCTGTCTTTTTTGGGTGAACACACATGCCTTATCGCAAATTTTAAAAAACAACAAACAAAAAAAGAAAGCAGTACATTTCATTAGGCTATAGTTGCCATAGACAGTAATTCCTATGATCTATTTGAGTATTTGAGCAAAGTAAATTGAAAACTGTCTGGAAAGGATTCACCATTCTTTTTTTTTTGAGAGGTGTCCCAACCTGGGGAGGACAGTTGAACAGGTTTCCTGAGGGAAGGAGTGAGAGCCAGGACAAGCGGCGCAGTGTCACAACACGGAGACGACATAGTGTCTTCAGTGTCGTCTGTTTATTGTGGGCAGCACGGTACCGCACGGAGACGATGCAATGTTACAACTCTTCAGGGTCGTGTCGTCTATTGTGAGCAGCATGGAGATGATGCGGTGTCACAACTCTTCAGGGTCGTCCAGAGATGATGTAGTGTTACAACTCTTCAGGGTCTTCAGGGTCGTCTGGAGACTATACAATGTTTCAGCTCTTCAGGCTCTCCAGGGTCGTTGTCTGGCTACTGTGGGCCAGGCATACACACTGGTGGGCCGTGATTGGTTTTAAATGGTGGGCCGTAATTGGTTGTAAAAGGTGGGTTATGATTGGTTGCTTTTGGACCAATCATGAGGTGCTGGATATGCAAATCTGAGGGATTCTAGTGGCCAATCAGAGCAAGGTTTCGAAGGTCAGGTTTTTTGAAGGGAACCAATCATGGCAATTGTTTTGCTCTCTGAGAAACCTTGGCAGACTTGCTGGTGCGCAGCCTCCCACAGAGAGGTTTTTGGTATAGGGCACTCATGCTGGCCAGAAAGACAGAGAGACAGAAAGCGAGAAATCACCCCCCCCCAGGGGGGATGGTCACACCTCAATCCCTTCTCCTTCATTCTCCTCTTGGGCTCTTGGGCATGCACCCACATGTGCCCGGCATGAGTTTAAGTTGCTGGGTCTGGGACTTGAACTGCAGTCGACTACATGGGAGTCCAGCGACATAGCCATTACACTAACTACTGGTCCCAAGGATTCACCATTCTTGATGCCACTAATAACATTTGTAATTCAAGGGAAGAGGTCAAAATATTAACATGAGCAGGAATTTGGAAGAATTTGATTCCAGCTATTCTGGATGACCTTGAGGGATTCAAGACTTTAGTGGCAGAAGTAACTGCAAATGTGGTGGAAATATCAATAGCAAGAGAGCTAGAAAGAAGTGAAGTCTAAAGATGTGCTTGAATTAGAGCAATCTCATGAGAAAACTTGAATGGGTGAGGATTTGCTTCTTATTTATTCATTTGTTCATTTATTTATTTATTATTTTACTGGGGAGTGGTGTGTACTTTTGCCAGAGAGAAACACAGAGAGAAGGAAAACAAGAAAGCAACCCTCATGGCCATGCCACAATCCTTTCCCCTCCATCTCTCTTTCTTCTCAGGATTTTGGGAATGCATGCACACATGTATTATGTGTTTCTCAAGCCACCAGGTCCAGGACCAAAACTCCATGACCAGTCATGTGGATCCAGCCTCCTTAACCACCAGACAGGCTGGCCTGAGACTTGATTCTTATGGACGAGCAAAGAAAGTGGTTTCTCCAGATGGAATCTACTCTTGGTGAAAATGCTGTGAGCATTGTTGAACCAACAACAAAGGATTTAACAAAGGATTACATAAATTTAATTGATAAAGAGATAGCAGGGTTTGAGAGGATTAACTCCAATTTCGAAAGAAATTCTCTTGTGAGTAAAATGCTATTGAACAGCATCACATGCTACAGATAAATCATTCGTGAAAGGAACAATTGATGCAGCAAATTTCATCATTCTACTATTTTAAGAAATTGCCACAGTCACACCAACTTTCGGCAACCACCACCTTAATCAGTTAGCAGCCATCAGCATGGAGGCAAGACCTTCCACCACTAAAAAGATTATGACTTGCTGAAGGTCCAAATGATCATTAGCAATTTCTAGCAATATAGTATTTTAAAATTAAGGTATGGACATTACTTTTTTTAGACATAATATTATTGCACACTTACTAGAATAAGGTATAGTGCTAACATAACTCTCATATGCACAAAGAAACTTAAAAAATTGTGTGACTCACTTTATTGTGATATTTGCTTTATTGTGAAGGTCTAGAACCCAGCCTGTAATATCTCTGGGGTATGCCTGTATATTTAGTTTTCTGTAAGGATACTTAGTACTTTTGTACTGCAAAAGTTGCTAAGAATATTAATGTAATGTCATGTTATATCCTGTCAGGATCTGGGGCATATAAACACAAGTGCTCAGTGTGTTTGTTAAGCTGCTGGGACTGCGACTTGAACTGTACTGTTATCCATATGGAATCCATTTCCCTTAACCACCAGGTCACGAGCCAGCCCTGGTAAATGGGTCAATCTTGGTGGCTAGTTGGGTTAGCTTGGTCAGGGCCACAGCCTCTATTTAGAATTAAACAATGCAAGGATACTTAAGGCAACACATACATACATTCAACCACATACATCACTTAGCTTAGCTTGTAAAGTCAAAATGAGTAAGATTAAAAAAATAAAAAATGATAAGTGCTGGTGGGGATATGGTGAAAGGGGAACTCTCCTACACTGCTGGTTGAATATAAACTGGTCCAACCACTGTGGAGAACAAAATGGAGATTCCTCAAAGATCTAAACCTAGAGGCAAATTCTTTCTAAACCAAAGTCCCTTTACCTTTTGTGGGTAAATCAGCTTGGGTGAGGTAAAGTCAGGTAGGCAGAGGAGTAAGTGAAGCTGAGCAGATCAATGCATCCATGAAGCAGTAACAGTCTGTGCCCTAAACCCAGGAGGGATACTTAGTGATCTTGTACATAAAATTTTGGTCTGGATACCGTAAATGATTGTTCTCTTAGGGATTTTGATATTTAGAAGGAAACTTTATTATGTAATTAAGGTTTATGGCTTTTATCTGTCCAATTCAGAAGAGGTAACTAACTAAATCACCAATAATTTGTAATCTTGTTTTCAAGAAATGCTCTCTAAGCATTTTAGATGGCAACTTTATGTAAAATAAAGATAAGCAAAGAAACACTCATAACAATGTTTTAACTTAAAACATTCTGTCAAATATTTAAAGCTCCAGAGTTAAATGGTTGACAATAGTGAAGTAGATTTCCCAGAGGTATGAACTGATGGCAGCTCTAGCAAACTTGCTGGATGGAATCACTGCCCTGATTGGAAATAATAGGAAATATTGGCATTCAAACTTCTTAACTGAGAACACAGCTCTGATTTGGATTTTCTAGGAGGATACTAGTAAGATAATGAAGTGATCTGAGCAGGTATACCCATTCATTCTGCAGAAGCAAATGCAAATTGGACATACAAGATAATTATGAGGAAGAGATACTGGGTTCAATGAGCAAGCCATGTGTAACAATAGTTCTGCTCTGGGCTGGCAGATGGCATGGAGATAAAATCAGCTGGATCCCACATGGCCAAAAACATGGTTCAAAGTCCTAGACCAGGCACCTTGAAAAACACTGGGCACATGTGTATGCATGCCCCAAATCCCAGGTAGAGGATAGAAAAGAAGGGATTGTGGCAGGGCCATCCTCCCCGGGGAGGATGTTTCTCACTTTCCCTCTGTCTCTGTTAGTCTCCTGCGAGCACATGCATCCTATAGAAAAAAAATCTAAAAAAGAAAAAAAAAAGTTTTGTTTCTGCTTTTGAATTCTTCATTGAAGTCCTAGAGAGCATCTATGTCAGAGTACTGTACCCGATCTTATTACGCTACAAATCTCTTTCTGTAATGTCCCACTCCTTGCTCTCAGTATCATCTCATTTTCTGTACCTCTTTTCTTTCTTTGTGTTATGGTTGTATTTCTCTCTTCCTTCATATTCTTATACCTGACTGAAACTGCAATGCTGGCCTGCATTATATTCTCTCACTGTCCACCTCCTCTGCATTTTACTGTCCACCCCCCCCCCGTTTTTTCCAAGTTGATAAGCAGCACTTTATGACTAGCTTATTATCTTACAGCTGTAAATCTTCCATCTCATTTTCAATCATTCCTTGCAGTTTTGACTGCATCATGTCTCAGCTCCTGTGTTTTGGTTCAGCAACATTGGTTTGGTATTATAGTGTCCATCTACCTACAATATTAATAATACCCACCTCCTCTTCCTCCTGACTTATTTCCTCAGGGACAAGTCCATCTAATTATCTAGTCTTCTCTCTTGCTTTCTGTACCATAATGCTCTCTGCCTCCTAAGATGAGTGTCCTATTTCCTTTCTTGAAAAATTTGCCTTTTTTCCCCCTAGCCACGGAGGCTCGCACTACATTATTATACGGTTCATCCTCATCTTCACTCAGCCTCCCACCTTTAGTCACTGGTTATGGATCACAGTATTCTATTAGCTTCTGATGATTTTTTAACCTTCTTCTCCTGCTCTGCAGCTTATATCAGGTGTTATACCCCTTAAGGATATTTTCTTTCTGCTGTTCCAAAGTAAGAATGAACAGACATGAAATAATCTATCACTCTATAACTGTTCTCCACCCTTTCCCCCAAATGTAGATCTCTTTTTTCTCTGGCGAGTTTGATTTGTCATATGTTTATTTAGTACATCTCCACATTCAAAACATTTAAGAAGCTAATTAAGCCTTGGAGTACCCTTCTGGGATGTACCCAGGCTATAGAGGCAGTTGACATTAAGGCTGGGAGCAAAGCCCAAGAATTTCTGTTTTCCAAATCACTGTTCAGACTAAAATTTTTTCACTCTGTTTCCCCACAATTGAAATAGATACTGTCATGAATAACTTACTTGGATTTGGTTTACAAGGAAGCTGCCAAAAAATGGGTGACCTTCCTGATATCCCAGATGTCTCTATCAGACCTATGCTACTCTGCTGTGAGCTGCTCCGGGGCAGCTAGGAGTCAAGCCACAGAACAAGATTAATGCATATCGTATGTTTTTCTTTCTCTTTTACTCAAAAAGACATAATTATGCACCTAAATCTGTCATTACAAGTCACTTCCAATAGTAAGAAGAACAAGAACATCATGTACGTTTGTGTGTACACAAATATGGAACAGAGGAGAAAGACAAGAAGAAAGGGATTAAGTCATCCTGTAGTTTTGTGTTGCTGTGGTAGATCTCATAATTACAAAGACATAATGACGTAAGCCAAAGAGCTCCCTTATTCTTAACCTCTTACCAAGATTCCTTTGTTGATAAGAAAAAATATATTCTTAGCCCAGGCTGGTGACGTAGTCGGTAGCAAACTGCACTGCAATGCTGGAATCCACGTGGTTGACTGCAATTTGGATTCCCAAGTAAGTTTGAAAACAGGCTAAGCACATACCTGCATGTGCTCAAGATCCTAAAGAGCCAGAGGGCTAGGGAAAGGGAATTACTGCGTAACAAGACCCTGTTGAGGGTATTTTTCTCTCTTTCGTACATGCACATGTGCTCTCTATCATGAAAAATATAAACTCATATATATGTACATACATATATATATACTCTTTTCAGCTCTATTGCCTATATGCTATATGAGGCCATTTGGGATTTGTAGTTTGAATCTTAAGGAGGGAAACGCGTTATTGAGTGCCAAATCACTGTTTTATCTGGCTGTTATTATCATGTTACTGAGCAGTAAGAAAGAGCTTTTGTATAATGAGGAAAAATTTCTTAGCAATTAATTGACTTTCTTTCTTTTTTAGTTCAGATGTAATAGGTAATTGTTTAACTATTGCATCCAAATTATGGAGGCCATTGGTGATCACTAATAATTAAAATTGCCAGTGTAATTGCACATTGAAGAAGCCAGTTCAGTCAACACTTTCCTGGTCAAGTAACAAATACAAAAAACAATCTTGAATGTTTAATTCTCATCCCCTTGTCCTGTTGCAGACATTGCTGTTCAACCTTAGGTAGAATATAGTCATGACTGGAAAAAAAAAAAAGCTAGATTACTTGAAATCTTTTTTGCTCACAAATAGTATTCATAGCAAACCATTTCCTTTTAAAAGGTGAAGGACTTACTATGGTTTTTATTGAAGATGCAGCAATTTGCCACAGCCATCTTGGTGCATTTGTTTTAAATTACCTCAGGCTAAATAGTCAGCCCCATAATTCAGAAATTAAAAGAACCAGATCCCTTGGGGTCAGCAGGTGGCATAGTGGTTAAAGTGTTAGACTTCCATATGGTCAACTGCAGTTCAAGTCCTGGACCCAGCTGCTTGAAACCCACACTGGGTGCAGGTGCATGTGTACCCAAGATCCCGAGAGCAGAGTGGAGAGAAGGGACTGTAGCATGGCCATCTCCCTGAGGGGTGATTTCTCACTTTCTCACTCTCTGTCTCTCTCTGTCTCTCCAGCAAGCACACACACCCCATAGCAAAAGTCTCTTTCTTAAAAAAAGAGAACCAGATCTCATATGACTGACTATAGTTCAAATCTCAGTGCTGGTAGCTTGAAAAATACCAGGCACATGTGCATACATACCCCAAATCTTTTAAGATGGAGAAATGGAGGAAAAGGGATTGCTATGTGACTATGACCCATTGACAGGTACTTTCTCTCTCTCTCTCTCTCTCTCTCTCTCTCTCTCTCTCTCTCTCTCTTCCTCCCTCTCTCTCTCTCTCATGAGTGCATGCATTCTCTGGCAGTTAAAAAAATAATCATTTTAATATGTAAAAATATTGATTTTTACCCCTGTTAACCATTAATTAAAACACTTAACAAATACTCCTAATCTTATGTGATCATTCCTAGGTTTCATTTCAAAATATTAGTAATTAATATACAAGAGGATTTTCACATTATTCATGGAAAAATATATATTATGTAAAACTTAAAGATGGATTTTTACAATATTTTGTGATTGGCAGCATGCCTGGAGGTCCCGTAGATCTGTCCCTTGCTTCAACAGCATTTGTTGAGAATTGACCCTGGGACTCTCCTCCCAGCCTTCAGCCACCCTTAAATCTCTTCTCTAGTTGCCATCTCTGAGACCATCTTCTTGGTCCTCTCCTGCTTTTGGGACCAGTCAACACTGTTTTTTGTGGTTAGTTCTTACTTGCAGACCAACCATGAGCTCCCAGATTTATCAAAATTATTCTACTGAGGTGGAGGTGAGGTGAACCATGTGGTCAATCTGCATCTGTGGGCCTCTTATACCCTCCTTTCACTGGGCTTCTATTTCAACCATGCTGATGTGGCTCTGAAGGCCGTGGGCCTCTTCTTCCAGGAGCTGGCTGAGGAGGAGCTGTAGGGGTAAGACTGTCTCTATTTTTTTTTCCAACAGATTTTAACTTTAGGGTGCATGCGCTTGCCTGATAGGCAGAGGGAGACAGAGAGGAGTGAGAAATCACCCCTTGGGGAGGATGACCACACCACAATCCCTCCTCTTCCATTTTCCTCTCAGGATCTTGGGCACACATGCACATGCACCCACGTGGGTTTAAAGCCACTGGGTCTGGGACTTGAACTGTGGGTGGGAGTTCAGCACCTTAATCACTACACACCTGCTGGCCCTGGAACGTCTCTTGAAGATGCAAAATGAGTACTGTAGCAACACTGTTTTCCAGGACACAGAAACCATGTAGAAGCCAACTCACAATGAGTCGAGTAAAACCCTAGATGTCATGGAAGTTGCCCTGGCCCTGGAGAAGAGTCTAAACCAGGCCCTTTTGGATCTTCATGTCCTGGATTCTGCCCACACTGACCCCTATCTCTGTGACTTCCTGGAGACCCACTTCCTAGATAAGGAGGTGGAACTCATCAACAATATGGGCAATCACCTGATTAACCTCCATAGGCTAGTCCCCCAGGTTGGACTGGGCGAGTATTTCTCCCAAAGGTTCACCCTGAAGCATGATTAGGGACCTTCAGTGCCCAGCAGCCTTGAGCCCTTGTACTTTCTGGTATCAGAGCTTCTGAGCCTCTCCCTCCAGCCACCTGGCAGCTTTTTAACCATCCTAGAGCCCTCTCTCATGCCTTGGAACAAATAAAAATAAAGCTTTGGTGGAAAAAAATTTAGCATCAAAATAAACTGAAATTCCCTTGTAAGAACAACCACAACTAACATTCATGTTTTTTGTTTTTGGTTTTAGTTCTTTTGCTATAGGACACGTGTGCTTGCCAGAGAGAGAGAGAAAGAAATGAATGAGAAATCACTCCCTGGGAGGATGGCCCCACTGAAATCCCCAATTCATCATTCTCCTCTCAGAATTCTGGGCACACATGCCTGGAATGTTTTGCAAGCCACTGGGTCCAGGACTTGAACTGTGCCATTGGCCATGTAGGATACACCCACCTTAATCTCTGTGCCACCTACTCACCCAAGATTTATGTTTTTTAATGTCAGGTACTAGGCTAAATTAAACATGACATTTGTAACTCCATTTATCTCCATTTGCAGATGAAGTAACTAAGGTGGAGGGATTATGTGACTTGACAAAAATTATGTGTCATGGAGATGGTAGAACCTTGCACTATGGGCTTCAGAGAACTTGCTCTTAACAACTATAGTATATTACCTCATCTTTTGCTCAAACATGGGAGAAGACTTAGAGTTGAGGGCTTTTTTTTTTTTATTTTAAGTTTTGTCAGAGGGGGCGTGCATGTCCTCAGAAGAGGGCTGGAAGGGTGGGGTGAGAAAGCACCTCCCACATGGGAGATGGTCACATTGCAATCCCTTCTCTTCCATCTCTCTCTTCTTTCAGGACTTTGGGCACACACATAGAGGAGCCCGATATGTTTTTCAAGCCACTATGTCTAGGACTCAAACCACGCAAACATATGGGATCCAGCTGCCTTAACCACCACGCCATGTGTTGGCCCTGAGTTGTGCTTTAAAATATTACTTGCTAATAAACTTCCTTCAAATTATGTAGTTGAGTGGTTTTCCTTTTAGGACACAGAAATATCCCTAAGTAAAATAAACACACAAAACAAAAATACAATACACAAAACCACCCTTTCAAATTGTCATAAATTCTCATCTATTCGACTCCTGTCCAAGACTCAAATATTCTCATCTTCTGGCAATGATGACCACAAAACTTGCATTTTAAGAAAATTTAAGAAACCATCATGCCAGCAGGTGGCATGATGGTTAAGGTGCTGGACTCCCACATGGCTAACCATGGTTTGAATCCCGGACCTGGCAACTTGAAATTTATACTGGATGTGAGTGTATGCATGCCCCAAATTCCAGGAGAATAATAGAGAAGAAAGAATTGAGGCATGGTGGCCATTCACCCTGGGGAGTGATTTCTTGTTTTCCTTCTCACTGTCTCTCTCTGTCTCTGTCCAGTGAGCACATGTGCCCTATGGCAAAAACATTTAAAAAAGAGAGAAAGAAATGTTAGTTTATTAAGATATTACCTGATTAGCAGAATGATAGTTGTAAACTCAAGATAGTAACAATTCACTGGTGATTCACAGTCATTCTAAATGGACTGAATGTGTTCTTCAGACCTCAACCACAGAAGTCTCACATTCTCTGATAATAATGATGCAAAAACCAAACCAAACCAAAACATACTGCAATGATTAAGGAAGTCATGACAGCTTCCACTGAATTCCACGCTCTCAGAGCACAGAGTTTCCATGGTTATTCTCTGCACCCGTTTTCATTTCCATAACACTAGCATTCATTAATTTCTGATTTTGTTCAACAATGCTATTGTGTGTGTTTGTGTGTGTGTGTGTTTACCTACTTAATGTGTAAATGAGTTGTCAAGAAAATAAAGAATATGCAGAGGATGTAAGAAACAAAATAAAAGCAGGAGCCCAAAGAAGTAAGTTCACTTTTGCCATTAGGGCATTTGTCAAACAGTGAATTTGAGCTTTCAGTGTTTTATGACACTGTGGATGTAGAGAACAGGAGATAAAGACTAAGGCCAACCAGGTGGGAAATCTACTATGAGATCCCGACTCTCATGTAAAACCAGGATCCTTAAATGCTATATCCCTAGTATAAAGGTGAACTGGAAATAGACATGCTCTTCTCTCACATATTAAGGAATTGTAAAGAAAATAGCCTACCTTGGAGGACAGCAGGTGGTGTGGTGATTAAGGTGCTGGACTCCCACATGGTTGACCATGGTTCAAGTCTCAGATCCGGCAGTTTGGTAGTGACATGTGTAAAATATATGGTTGGAAATATGGACAAGAATGTTTATAACACTGCTTCCCTAGGATCCTCAAATGGCAACAAACCAAAGGCTATGAACAGTGGAATGGTTTGACAAATTGTGTCATATCCTCACTATTACATAGCAATGAAAATTAATGAAGTATGGCTTCACACAATCAAATGGATGATCCTAAGACTATTGCATGAAAAAATCAAGTGAAAGACAAATAAGCATATTCTTTGAAAAAAAATTAAATTGTGGGCCAGCTTAATGGTGCAGTGTTAATGTTCTGTTCAAGTGATGCCAGATCCATAGGTAAGATCACAGGTTTAATTCCTTGTACATGCTAGGCATGTGCGCCTGTGATTCTGGTTGCCTGGTAAGGCTAGGGGGAATATCACACCATGAGATCCTGTTGAGTATACTTGTCTTTCTCTTTATCTCTGTGTCTCTTACTCTCATGAAAGAAACTTAAAAAACAATTGGGCCAGTCCTGTAGCCTAGTGGTTAAGGGAGACAGATCCCACATGGCTAACCGTAGTTCAAATCATGGGCCTGGCACCTTGAAAAACATGTTGGGCAAGTGTGCATGCATGCCTGAAATCCCAGGAGACTAAAGAAATGGAACATGACCATCCCCCATGAGGGGTGCTTTCTCCCTCTCCCTGTCTGTCTCTCTCTGATGAGTACACATGCCCTCTGACAATTATAAAAATAAAAATTACAATTAAGTTCAAAATTATACAAAAATAAATAAGATATTATATAGAGATATTAATATCGTGTGACAAAACTACAAAAAAAAAATGCAAGGGAAAAATAAACACATATTCAGGATACTGGTTGTCTCTGAGGGGTTAAATGGAAATAGGATCAGAAAAGGATCCTGAAGATATTTTAAAGTTGATGTAATATTTTGAATTTTAAATTGGGTGGTGGTAGAAATATATTTATTGTATAATTATTCGTTACAACTTACTAATATTTTTAGGTATTATTTTGCAACTTGATATTTAATGTATATTTCAAAGGTTTATTTATTTTATTCATGATAGAGAGTCTATGTGTGCACACAAGAGATAGAGTGACAAAGACAGAGAGAGAAGCACCCTCAATTGAGTCTTGTCATGCCTAGCATGTTTTTCGAGCTGCTGGGTCTGGGACTCAAATTGCAAGGTTGGACATTTAGGATCTGGCTGCCTAAGCCAGTAGGAAATAGAACCAGCCTCATAGGCTGTATTTCTTAACCTAATCCAGCCTAATCTTCTTTCTTAAATTTAGACTCACAATGTTTCATCAAGGTAACCTTTTATTTACCATTAGCTCTCAACAGATTGCTGGGGAACAGATACAAAATCAACAAGCAGAAGCTTTTCTCTACACCCAATGATAAATTGGGAAGGGAGGCATAAAAATATCCAAAGAATTATTTCTGAATTGCAAATTTACCAAGAAAGTTGAAAAAAATGACTGGCTTCCTCTGATATACTTGAATTACCAGGAATGATAAATGAAGCACAGACTCCATTATTCATTGTTTTAAGTGAAATTTGTTTATTACTACTACTTTGCACCCCCCTTAAAAAGCACCAATTTAATAGCTCTCAGAACTCATCAATAAAAAGGGAGGTCACTGTTATCTAATCTATCTCGTAGGTGGAGAAAGTTAGACTTTTATAGGTAAACTTCCTCATTGTCACATTGTGACAACATGATCTCAGAGGTTAGGTGGGGATGTCATTCTATAAGGAGACTTCAAAAAGTTCATGGAAAAAGGGAAGTAAAGTATACCTTTACTTTGGTGCAAAAACCCCATTTGCTAGCCATACATAGTTTTTTCTTCATAAAATGCATTTTCCATGAACTTTTCAAAAACTCCCTGTGTATGATTATGCTTGGGCTTCACCATTTACCTAAGATAAACATTTATATTTCTTTGTTCCAAAGTTTCCTTACCTCAGCATGATGTAAGTTTTTGGGCAAATGTGAATTATCTCCACATCTCTGTGGAGCTGAGCATTCCAAAAATTCAAAAAGGAATGAACAGCAAAAAATAAAGAATGGTATTTTTTATACCCTGATCAATAATCAATAAACACTCAGAATAAAGCTCATATGGAGTCTAGATCTGAAGAAGAAGGAGGTAGCAATGGGAGGGAAGGTAAGAATGCAGAATATAAGGTGATGTTCTTAGCAAGGTAAAGCCTAGGGTCAGTAGGTGCCTTGCATTGTACTCTAAATCATTTGTTAACAATTTTTTTTTCATTTGCAACATACTAAATAGAGGAAGTTGATGTCTACTCACATACCTTTGACTATGCTCCAGCGTATGTGCAATACTCAGCTTCCTGATGTAACTCTGTTCTTTTCTTAGCCACCCAAGAAAACATTAATGGAATGCAAGTAAATGAATTTGATGCCCTTAGAAGGATAACTTTGATTTCACTCTTCCTTTCTAAAAATTGAATTGACTCAGCCCCATAGTGCAGTGGTTAAGGGAGCCAAAAACTACATAGCTGACTGCGGTTCAAGTCCTGCCTGAGGTAGCTTGAAAAACACACTGGATGAGTGTTCCAAATCCCAAGAAGATGGAAAAATGGAAGAAAAAGGACGGCGGTATGACCAAGCCCTGTTGCGGGGGGGTGGGAGGGGGGTGGAGCTTTCTTTCTGTCTCTGGCAAGAGTATGTGCCCTCTGGCAATATAAAAAACAATTTAAGCCATACTCAAGTATCAGTAGTTTATTGTTTTCATCACATGCCTTCTGATAGCCTTAACAATTTACAGATAAACACACAAGTCACTGTGACTTCCAGTTCCATTGTTTCTCATCTGACAAATTCTACCTCTTAATTTGTATGGCTAGAATCTAAGTAAGGATTGATCTTATTCTTTTAATTCCTCACATACAGCTGGGCTGGTCAGGTAGGAAATGCAATGATAAATACTTCCAAAGAGAGAAAAGCTGGCCAATAGTGTGCACAGTGTTTTTGGATTAATATGTTGAAGCGGAATAAACGCTGCTTTTCAAAGGTTTGCTATTCCATAAGAGACCACAAAGAGTGTGCTTTGCTGATGGGCTCTTGGCAGATTTTCATCCATTTTGTTATTTTTGTTTTGTCCCATTGTCATTGCTATTATGTTTTTCTAACTTTTCTGTTGGGCAATTCTGATCTATGAGTATGTATTTTCAATCACTGAAATGTCTTGAGCCTAGGAGTTTCTTATGTGTGTACAATATGCCATGGCATATGGAAAGTCTAGGTGGCAGGCAATTTGGATAATGGCCACACTCACTAATCAGAAGACAGACTTCACATGTGCTTAGTTTGGAAGGTACTATTGATCCCACAGTGACCTTTTCAGTTACACTCACACGCAGTTCATAATGGGTTTTCCAGTAGTGTCAAAGCATAAAAAGGTTAACTCTGGTTTAAACACTGTGCAATGGCTGAAGGCCAAGTACTAGGGAGCCTATTGGCTAAGCTTGTTGAAATTCACAGCCAATGGGACTGTCTGTCCTTTTTAAAAGTTGTTTAACTTCGTTCCCTTGCTACAGAAATTTAGCAAATATTATCACTAATATTGATGACAGTTATAATTATGATTATATTTCTCAGGCACTTTGCTAAGTCCTTACTGTTGTGTAGCTTATTTAGAAAGTTTATTTCTTTCTTCATGAGCAGGACAGAGAGAGAGAGATAGAGAGAGATAAAGAGAGAGAGAGAGAAACAACTGCCTCCAATGGGGTCTTGATGCTACAATCAGCTCTTGCCAGCTCCAGATCATGGGTGCACTTGAACCCAGTAGGTTCAGGGAGATCTCTGGATATAAACCAGAAACCTTCCTATGTGGGTCAGCCCCACAGAGCATTGTGTTTCTGTAATGCCACCATCCATCCTCAAGTCCCTACTCTTTAAGATAGAGAATATAGTCTGTATTTTATAGGCGAGGAAACTGAACTATGGGATGCTTAAGGTAAAAGTAGAAAAACTGGGGTTGGGACCAACAGTTAGTGTAATGGCTATGTCGCTGGACTCCCACATAGTCGACCACGGTTCGCGTCCCGGACCTGGTGGCTTAAAACTCACACCGGACGCGTGTGCGTGCGTGCCCAAGATCCCGAGAGGAGAATGGAGGAGAAGGGATTGCAGCATGGCCATCTCCTCTGGGGGGTGATTTCTCGCTTTCTATCTCTCTGTCTCTCTCTTTGTCTTTCTGCCAAGCGCACGCGCCCTATGGCAAAAACCTCTAAAAAATTTTAAAAAAATATAAAAAGAAAAACTGGAGTTTAAAATATTTTGTCTCATGATCTTAACCAAAACAAAATACTTCTCTAGTGAGCCTATTTGGGCTAAACCAGGGACAAAGTAAAGGACTTAAATAATAATAATAAAGCAGTTAAATGGCTTATGTAATCCACTTTACCAAAAAACCATTGGTATTAAATGCATTGTTATTGCTATTTGGTCATTTTTAGTTGTTTTAAACATATCCAGTTTCTCCAATTTGGAGCTAGATTGATCATATCTATGAGAACAAATGCTTTCAGGATCATTTTAATACTTTTAAGATCATTAAATGTGATTTGATATAGTTAGACTAGAATCAAACACAGAATATCTGACCAGTGCCTTCACTGAATTCATTCAACTCTTGTAAGTATTTCAGGTAGTTTTAAAATATCTTGAACGCCTCTCTGCATGTAGGCAGGGCTAGTTAACCCATTTGTAGAAACAGGCACTACTTTATAAATGGGCTAGTTTCAGCATGTGCACAGCTGAGTGGATCTTCACACATACAGAGAAACCTGAATGATGCAGGCCAAATAGAAGCAAGTTTAATCTCAATTTGTGAAAGATTTAAGTTATATATTTTTTAAAAATAATTTTATTATTTGCAATAATGCGTAGTAACTAACCGGTAACAAAATGCTTCCAAACAAGTCCTACTAGAAGTGTTTAATGACTAGATAAGACTTATTTGTAATGAGCAACACTCATTTGCATGCAAATAATTAATGTGTCAAAGCCTTTAAAAAGAGATTGATCCCTCCTAGGTTAAACATGCCCCTTTGCAATCTTGTTTACACTATTACTTTGCTTAGCTAACCATTCATTCAGAGATAGTGTAATGGTAATTTGAACAAGAACTGGGCAGAAATTAATCACAAATTCTGAATTACCAGGGCCCAAAATAATGAAGCTTTACTGTATAGTCATTTCTTGATTATCCACATCAATGAATGTGACACTGATAATTTTAAAATCATTTCTGTTTTACCTTGTATATTATTTGGGGAGAAAGTTACCTTCTCAATTATATTTTGCTTGGATTCCTGTTAAACTTAAATTTGCATTCCCTCAATACATATAGATGTGCAGTCAGAGACAGTCAAGAAGCATAAAATAGAGAGCTGTATGAAGCCTGTCTGGGATGAACCATTAAATATAGCTGATCCACAGGTTGAGAACTATCCTTATTAGGGATTTCTCCATTTCTAAAAATGTGCTCAAGAAACCTCCCCAAACAAATGGGAAATCTCAGTTCCTAAAAAAGGACTCCTAAGGAGAAGAGTACTTTCAATCCCAGGAAAACCTGGTGGACCCATAACTGGGTCCTGGATTCTGGATACATGGATTAGCTACACACACACACACACACACACACACACGCACACACACACACACACATATACATACACACATATACATATATATGTATGTGTGTATATATATTTATATGTGTGTGTGTGTGTATATATATATATATATATATATATATATATATATATGGATTAGCTATATATATATATATGTGTGTGTGTGTATAAGTTTTTTACCATAGGGCGTGTGTGCTCAACTGAGAGAGAGAAAGTGAGAAATTATTCAAGGGGGTTGGCCACACATCAATCCTATCTCCTCCATTTTTCTCTCAGGATTTTGGGCACACATGCACATGTGCCCAGCATGATTTTCAAGCTCCTGAGTCCAGGACTTGAGCTTCAGTCAGCTTTTTGAAAGTCCAGCACTTTAACCATTGGTCCAGGTTAGTTGCATCTTAAGGCTTCAAGTTTTCATGAAATTCCTCATGGACAATCCGGGAGTATCTGGAATGGCAGATATAGGAAGGTAGGTAGGTGCCTTCTAGGGTATCCAAAATCACAGGTAAGTTATCTTTATTTTAAAACATTAGTGTTTTAACATCCTAGGGATGGCCCTGTAGTCTAGTGGTTAAGGGAGTCAGATCTTGTGTGGCCTACCACTGTTCAAATTCTGAACTCAGTAACTTGAAAAATATACTGGACACAAAATTCTAGCAGGATGGAGAAATGAGGAGAAGGGATTGCCATGTGATGATGTATTATGGCGGGGGGGGGGCTTTAACCCTGTGTCTGGTGAATACACATGTTCTTTGGTAATTAAAAAAACCTCATACTTAGTTTACTAAAGATAAGACAGAGCTAATGCTCATATTGTATCACAGAAAATGTGTAAATAAAAGAAATGCTTTGAAACCCTTTAGGGGATAAGTGCTGGTGTTACATATGCCCCCTTCTCCTCTGGGATCTTTCTGGGTGCTTTTCCATCATGTTTACGAAGCCGGAACATTTTAGATAGGTTGAAACAAGGGAAAACAGTTGTTGATACATGAAAGCAGGGGGAATAAATAAAAACTTGACGACGATATTTCCTCCCCATCTGCAACACACACAGCTCTTGGGACAGAGATAGCCAGTTGATCCCAAATGGTTATTCTAACCATTTGTAAAATAATTTTTAATTTTAGCGGAACACATGCTTAGTACTACATATCTTAGCTTCCCTTGTGCCTCATTCTGGTCACGTGACTAAGTTCTGCCATTGGCATATAAGAGAAAGTTTCACGTGTGATTTCTGCAGTATCTTTAAAGAAAAAACGGTGCATTCTCTTTTGCCTTCGTTTTACTACTGTCTGGAGAGGTGACATCAGAGCCAGAGTTTAAGCAATCATCTTAGGTCATAAGCCTGAAAGACATACTGTACAAATGATGTTATGTCCCTTGTAACTACACGGAACTGCTAAGCCATCCTGGGATTGTCAACCTCTAGGTTGCTCATGTGAGGGGTTTAAACTTTGTGTGTTTGAGTCACTGTTAATTTGGGGTTTCTGTCACAGTCATATCTAATCCAAACTGATACACATTTAATCAAGTTCTTTCCTTTAGAGGGAACCTATTGCTTGGGTAAGAAGCAGAGAAGGCCCTTAGGAAGGAGATTATTTGTTGGTGATTTTGTTACTATCAGGTCAAAGCAGACCTGTGTCCATGAAACATCTCCTAGGCCATAGAAATAAATGCAATGCTTAGCCTTGTTTTTCAGTAGCTTCACACGAACAAGATTTTGCCTTTGTGCCTTTCGCTGGTTTATGACAACAGAGGCTGAGATAAGAGATAGAACTCTAAGAAACAGGTAGTCAGGGTATAAGGTCCCAAAATGGAGGCACAACAGTCAAACTTTTACTAGGAACTGCTTGCTCACAAGAAACAGCTTGCAGCAGTGACTCAATGATTAGCCTAGGCAGCATGACCTAAAGCAAACATAGCAATTAGGGCTTTTTCCAGGTCCCACCACATTCTGAGATAAAGATAATGGTCTTTATGGCCCAGAGCTTTTAGACAAAGAATGTCTTATTACCTTTGTGCTCACTCTAAAATCAGGAGAAGAATAACTGGACCTATCTATATAGCCTGTGACCCCCACCATGAGGAAAATCCATACACGAGTTCCTCCTAGCTAAGATAAAAACTCCTGACAAGAGCCCTGAATTAGCCACCCATTTTCTGGGACCCCTCCCTGCTACCTGGGAGCTATTCTTACCTTTCAATAAACTCAGCTTTGCTATCTGCTTTATTTATCCATATTCTAATTATTTGTGAGCATGAGACAAAGAATCAGGTTCACTGCTGTTCCTGCATTGGGTGTTGGGCCCATGCACCCCGATATCCTGTGTAATATTTCACACTAACAACATTTTGCCTTTGTGTGTACGTTTTGCTGGTTTGCAACAGCAGACGCTTCTGTTAATCCTTCTCTATCTGTATACTGTCTGATAATGTAATAAAATCTGGTTATTCTGTATTGACTGCAGTCAAGATGGAATGAAGAGGAAAGAGTGGATTCTTGGCAAAGTTATCTATAACTATGGCAAAGACTCCATGATTGCCTGTTTTATTACTTTACTCTAGAAATAGCCTGTAAAAGAAGGGAAGAACCCACTTTGCTTCCAAATCACTACCTTCCGCTTCTCATGTCACCATTATGGAAATGTTGAATTACATCCAAATTCAGACTGTACACTATGGGTTAATGGGGTTGACAATTGACTGTGCTTAAATGGTATTAAGGTAATGCATTTAAACATCAAAAGTTTACAACCCAAAATTGATCACCTTGGCCAATTTACACAAGAAGGATCAATAGAATCAGCTCCCCCTCTTTAAATGTTAACAAATGCTTTAACACAACACGCCTGACCATGGGATGCAGATTAAAATTAGATACAGAATTAAGTTCCTTCTACACAGCAGAAGAGTCAATTTGAAAATCCTGATAATCAGCCAGAGCTGCCCACAAGGCTTGGCTTTACAGCATTTAACAAGAAAGGAAGCTTGCTTCCCACAAACCTAATGATTTTTGTTTAATTCAGCAATGGGAAAGACAGGAACAATAATAAGATTGGGGATTTTCCTGTCGTGGTCACCATTCCATACAGGAAGGAAAAGTTTTGACCTCTGTATAGCAGATTACTGCCCCCAGCCCCTGGGAAACACCAGGAGTATAAAGCGCTCTACCCGCTCCCCTCAGAAGGGTTTTTATTACTCTCAAGGGCAAGCTAGACCAACTCCACCTAGAAAGATCCCTTCTACCCACACAAAGCAAAGATCACAATCATCCTTAGTAGTGTGACTGCCTGTTAGGCATGATCCAAGTCCAAGTGCAACTACTGAAAGAGTGACACCACAAACGCAAGAGCTTCAATATGTGTCTGTCTCCTATTTGCCTGTTTATATTGTAAAGCGGTGCCCCCTTCTTCTGCTCTGGTATCTCTACCAAAGGCCATGGCCTGCCTGAACTCATCATTCTCTTCCTATTCTACTCATGCTTTCTGTGAGCTGTCATGTTAGATAGCTGGTAACAAATGAACTCATGCTCATTAAGTTCACATCTTAATGTATTCTCTTTTTCTAGAGGTATTTACATTTTTAAGCGGGCCAAAGCTTAAAACCAAAGAATCTTCATTGGTGGCCTTTTAAATCAGTGATTCTCAAGCTTAGCTATTTAACAATCACAGGGGAAGCTTCCTATAATTGCAAATTTCTGAGGCTCAACAACAATGCCTCTGAGTCAATAGATCAGGGGCACCCAGGAATCCACTTTTTAAACACACCTCTTCCAGGCCATTCCAATACCGCTGATCTATCTACCATTTTTGTCTGCATAGTTGCTTGTTCCCTTGGTCTATTCTGCAAATATTAATTCTGTATTTTAAAAAAATCCTTAAAATGGATACTATTTTTACACTTGGTCGAAATAAGTTTGCTTTGTTTAGAACCAGTCCTGGTCCATTGGATTGGTGTTCTTTTCTGTAAACAGTTAAGCGGCGGGCTATGATAAGGCTTGCACTGTTGGGCAAGTAGAAATCATCAAGGAGGTTGGGGGTCCAGCAGATGGTGTAATGGTTAAATCACTTGACTCCCACATACTCGACCACAGTTTGAGTCCCAGAACTAACAACTTAAAACTCATGCCAGGCGTGTGTGCGTGTGTGCCCAAGATGCAGAGAGAAGGGACTGCGGTGTGGCCAACCCCCTCTGAGGGGTGATTTCTCGATTTCCGACTCCGTCTCTCTAGTGAGTGCGAGCTCCCTATATTGAAAATCTCTGCTAAAAAAAAAAAAAAACCAAACAAACAAACAAAAAAAACACCAAGGAGGTATCTGGGGCCCATATAATGCAATGACTATCCACATTCGTAGAGAATGAGCAAGATTATTAAACATAACTCCTTGTCTTTCTGCTTGTTTAGGGAGAGGAGTTTTAGAAAAAGGGTAAAATCTTAGAAATGGGTCATAAGATAAGAAAGCAAGTAATTACTGGGGAGGCTGATAGTAATGAATGGCAATTTCTGAATTACAAAAGGCAAAGATAGACAAGATTCTATGCTTCTACAGTCCCTGCACCAATATTTCTCCATATTTGCCCCCTCTTTCATAAGCCATCCTCTGGCTAAGCTCTTCTTCTTTTTTCTTTTTCCCCAGCTTCTCTTTTCAACAACTACCACCACTATTTATAATATTGCACATATACTTAGTGCCAGGGATTCTGATGTGCTTAGCATACACATGTACATATTTCATTAATATGAATCTGAAGGAGATAGGTAGTATTTTATCTCCTTTTAACCAATGGCAATGATATAACAAAGAAAGGCAAAACAATTTGATAACATACATACTTTACTAAAATATGAACCCTTTGGAAATGATTTCTGTTGTAATTTCTTTTTTTTAAGTTTATAGAACAGTGTTTGGTGCATACTAGGTACATAAGTATTGTACCTACATGAAGTAGTATTGTTTTCCAGGTAAATTATCTATATATATAAAAAAATTAAACTAGGTTAGGCAAAAAGGGATTCAGGTTGGCCCAGTTGTTTTGGTTCGGCAGTAGTGCAATTCTCTGCAATGCTGGAGGGCATATGGAATATTGGGGTTGAGTTTCTGGATTTTTGTGTATGTGCTGGTCTTGCGTGCCTGTGATCCTGGCTGGCTAGAAGGCTTCTGTGGAAGGATCACGGCATGAGTCTCTGTTGAGGGTCTTTCTCTCTGCCTCTAATGAAATGAACAAACTTTAAAAAATTGGGGGTGGGGTGGGACCAGAATATGGTGTAATGGTTATATCACTGGGACTCCCACGTAGTCCACTGCAGTTTGAGTTCCAAACTCGGTGGCTTAAAACTCATGCTAGGCGCATGTGCGTGCATGACTGAGAAGAGAATGAAAGAGAAGAGATTGCCATGTGGCCATTCCCCGTGGGGGCTGATTCTTTGCTTTCTGTCTCTCTGTTTCTCCAGCAAGAATATACAGCAAAATTTCTCTCTAAAAAAAAAAAAATTGGGGGGAGAATGTCTGGGGGGATTTAAGGAATATAGGAAAACTCACAGGCTCTAAGTGGCAGGAAATATAATAAATAAAGCCAGACTACTTTGGTGCTATAAAGTTTTGAGACCGATAATTTCTTTCTATCCATCTCTTTGAGGCCATGAGGTCTCTTATAATGCTGCATGTCTGTTCCCAATTTCTTTTCAGCAGATAGAAGCCTTACTGTAAAGTTTACAACTCCTCTTTCCTCCTTACATAAGCTTATGCATTAATTTAGTTTGCTATAATATGAAAGGACTTCAAAAAGTTCCTGTAAAAATGGAATTAAAGTATGAGTTTATTTTGGTGCCCAAAAATGGAAATTCATGCATAGTCTTTTTTCATAATATGCACTTTTCACGAACTTTGAAAGATCCCTTGTAATAACTCTGGCTTCAACTTCACAGGTACCAAGTAAAACAGATTCTTTTGCTCATTTTCCATCGGCAATGGGGCCAACAGGTGGAGTCATATAAGTGACCACTTTAGCCAGTGGATGGGTCAGATTCCCTGAAGAGATTGTGTAGGCAAAGAGGATATGACTAATATCTTAAGCTAGGCCAGTAGCCAGAGACCCAGAAGGGTGTTAGAAGAGATATGTTATATGCCAGAGGCTTCTAGGGCAGAGGTTGGCACACTTTGCCTGTAAAGGGCCAGATGGTAAATATCACAGGTTGTGTGGGCCAGACAGCCTGTGACGGCAACTACTTAACTCTAGGATTGTAGTGGAAAAGCAGCCATAGACAATAAGTAAAAGGATGGGCATGGCAGCATTCCAATACAACATAAAATTATAAAAACAATATAAAACCAGGCAGAAGGCTGGATTTGGCCAGAGGGCTGTAGTTTGCAGACTCCTATTCTGGGACTAAGGACTCATCAGAAAATAGAACACTTATTCATATTCCCATCAACCTGGCTTCTGGTTCTCTGGGCCAATGATGCTGTCTTGTTTTCACTGATTTCTTCTCCTTTTTAATCATCAACGATTGCAATAGCCTAGTTGTTATGATGTGGAACATCCTGTTAAACAAAGTTGCAAGTACTTTGCTATGATACAAGGAGGGTACTTCAAAGATCAACTGATACTTACTTTGGCAGCTTAATGAGAGTGAACAATTACGCCACTGTTGAGGTTCAGAAAATCATACCCCAAAGACTGCCATTTTGATGTGATAAATTGGAGAAATAGCTTCAGAACAAAATCCTCTGGCCTTCTCCCACAACTCACCTCTTATCTCTTGATCATTGTTGATTCTCTTTCTCTCCCAATGCACAGGGAAAGACGTACTCTTACATTCCATTATTGGCATATAGACTGGACCTTCAAAGAAGAAAACAATTGCCTTTGACCTCCTCCCTGAAGTTTCATTAACTAAGCTAATATCGCAGAAAGGAAGACTGGGGAATGCCAGCACATCTAGATAGATGTTTGTCATGAGTCTATCTACCAGGTCCATCCAGCCCCTAAGGAGAGTTACTTACTCAACATTGAGTATTAAACCCAATCTTTCCCCTTCGTAATCATTTATTATATAAAATTGCCTATATCCCTATATTTCCTCTCTCCTATGAAGGGATATTTAAGCCATAACCATCAGGCCCCTCTTTAGATTTATATGTTCTATGAGTCCTGTATACACCATTTTTCTTATTATCTGCCTGGAATAAGTGATTTTCAGTGAATATCAGAGGGCAAATTCCTTTGGCCCTACACTATATGTTGCTAGGGTGTTATCGAAGCCCAAAGGCTGTTTTTATAGAAACAATTTGTGTGTACCCCCTGTCCTATGTCAACTCTCTACCAGTATCTTAAACTGGGACTAATTTCAGTGTGTGCTGTTTTCTGTCTCACTCACAGAGTACCTCTTTCCAAAGTCTCTTAATACAGTCTGAAAAAAAAATAAGGGTCCAAAAAAGGATTGGAACTGGAACCGATGTGTGTCACCATTGACTGCATGGATTGTTTGTCAAGTAGAAAGGCAGAGAGTTTTAAATGTAGTTTTATTTTAAAGAGTCAGTGTTTGTAGATGCAGCCCATGTGGCTGGGGCTAAGCTTGTAATAACTTTGCAAGTGCTGTGAAGAAGCCCCAATTTCTCTCTGAAAGTGGTTTTGTCATACTGTAATATAAAAGGATAAGGGAGTAATCTCACCGTGTGTTGCTGGGTGGATGCTGTTGCCTGCAGTTTATTATATTTAGGTAATGCTTAACTGCACACTTGATAGACATTACTTTTATGTTGTGGTTCCTGGACTGTTTTATGCTCCCTGGTCATTATGCTAAGAAATGAGGTTCTCTTACCTTTCAGTGTCAAAGTTCCCAGCTCTTACCCCATGTGCTAATAAAAGATTCTGACAGTGTAACTACAAAGTTAAGCTCTCACTTTCTCAACTGAAAAGAGAATAAGTCTACTCTGAACAGACGTGGGTCCCTTAAAGTAGATGGATCTGCCAGTAAACTAGCAAGTTACCAGTTGAGTCAATACATCAACTAAATGCTATTATATAGAGTTATCCTAAATGTGTGGAGCAAGTACCCATCCACTGGAAGGAAGAGAAGGCAATTAGCATAACTGTGGGAGGCACTAGCTCCTAATCTTGTCTCTCTTCAAAGTCAAGGTTGTCAGGTTGTTCGTCCACTTCCACATTGCTCCTTCCTTAGGCAACATTATGCTTTCTTGACTTCTCCCTTCACCCTCACCACCTTGGTAATGAGCTATATTATGTGTAACTTATCTCAAGAAAATAAAGATCAGTAGGATAAATGATATAACTGATGTTTTCAAGTTATAGCCCAAACAGTCATTGCAATCTGATTGCTTTTTTTAAAAAAAGAATCAGTTATTTATTTAATTCTCTTTGTTGTTATTATTTTTTAATTTGACCAGACAGAGACAGACAGAGAGAGAAAGGGAAAGCAAGAAACCAAGTCGCCAAGTCTGGGACTTGAACCGCAGTTGGGCATTTGGGAATCCAGTACTTTTAACCACCACACCACCTGCTGGCCCCCTGCAATCTAGTTCTTTGAGGTAAGTATTGCAGAGTGACATTTCACACACTTGAAGAGTTGTACTTGTGGTAAATTGGCTTTATATTTTTGCTATTTTTTGTTTGTTTTGAAAATTTGCCAGAGGATGTACACTGGACAGATACAGAAGAAAGAGGAGAGAGAGACACAGAGAGAGAGAGACAGAGAGAGACAGAGAGACAGAGAGAGAGAAAGTATCTCCCATGAGAAATGACCATGCCGCATTTCTTTCTCCCCCATTTCTCCCTCCTTTTTGGATTTTTGGATTTTGGATATGCATGCACACATACACATGCTCAGCATGTTTCTCTTGCTTCCAGGTCTTGGACTCAAACTGAGAATTCAGATATGAGATCTATTGGCCTTAACCACCAGGCCATGGGTTGGCCCACCCTTGTTTTTTAATAACTTCAAACTTCTAGAAAAGTAGTAATTACAAGTAATGTTTTCCCCATGAACCATTTAAGGACAAGTTGATGCCCTATCATTCTATAATATTAGTCTAGTGCATATTTTCTACAAATGAAAGTACTCTCTTACATAATCACAATATAGCCCACTCAAATCAGGTCATTCATGGCTACCATCTTATCTTAAAATCCCATTCAAGTTAGCTAATTGTCCCTATAATGTTTTCTATAGAAGAAGGATTCAGTTCAGAACCAGGTGTTGCACTTAGTTGTCGTAACCTTTTGTTGTCCTTTAGTTTGAGACATGTGAGTCTTATCATTTTCTTGACCTTGACACATGCAAAGATTATGGACCAATTATTTTGTAGCTTGTCACTCATTTGGAGTTCTCTTGTGTTGTTTTCCAATTATTTTCAGGTTGTGGACCTTTGCAGGAACATACTAAATGCGTGCTGCATTCATCTTGCTGTATCTTATCACGTGGCATGTAATACCTATTTTTTCCATTACTGTTGATGTTCTTTTTGATAACTTGATTAAGATAAAGTGTGCCAGACATCTCTGTTGTAAATTCAATCTTTTTCTCTTTATCACATTTTGCAATTTATTTGAAAATACTTTTAGACTTATAGCAATATATAATACAGTGAGTGACGCATAACTTATTACTCAGTCTCCCCTAATGTAAACATCTTCAATGACCATATTCATATTTTGAGGGACGATATATTGAAATCAGCTAGATATCTCCTCATGAAGCTTTCAATACACTGATTTAAAAAATTTATATCACTGTATACTCATGATTTCTTATTTTCCCCAATAAATAATTACCCATTACTATCAATAACTACATATTTTATGAGTGAAATTCATATAGTGTAAAATCGACCATCAGACTTTGAACGTTTTAGAAACATTTAGTGCACTCACAATATTACTCAACCACTACCTCCATCTATTATAGTTCCAAAACCTTTCTATGACACCCCCTCCTCCAAATAAAACCCTGTTTCCTTCTTCTCCAAGTCCCTGACAACCACGGATCTTTCTGCCTCTATGAATCAACCTATTTTGGATATTTCATATAAATGGAAGCACATAAAATGTGACCTATTGGGACCAGCAGTTAGAGTAATGGCTATGTTGCTGGACTCCCACGTAGTCGGCTGCGGTTTGAGTCCTGGACCCGGTGGCTTAAACTCACGCAGGGTGTGTACGTGTGCGTGCCCAAGAGCCCAGGAGGAGAATGGAGGAGAAGGGATTGCAGCATGGCCAACACCCCTGGGGGGTGATTTCTCGCTTTCTGTCTCTCTGTCTCTCTCTGTCTTTCTGGCAAGCGCACACGCCCTATAGCAGAAAACCTCTCCAAAAAGAAAAAGAATGTGACCTATTGTGTTTGACTTCTTTTGCTTCACATGAGGTTTTTGAGGTTCATCCATGTTGTAACATACATCAGTACTTTTCTACATATGACTGAATAATCCATTGTATGTGTATACCACAACTGACTTACCCATGTATCTGCTAACGAATAGGTATTTGGATTACTTCCATTTTTTTTTTTTTTTGAGAGGTTTTTGCTAAAGGGCGCGTGCGCTCGCCAGACAGAGAGAGACAGAGAGAAAGAAAGCAAGAAATCACCCCTCAGGGGGATGGCCACGCCGCAATCCCTTCTCTTCCATTCTCCTCTCGGGATCTTGGGCACGCACGCACATGCGCCCGGCGTGAGTTTAAGCCACCAGGTTCAGGACTCAAACCGTGGTTGACTACATGGGAGTCCAACAACATAGCCATTACGCTAACTCCTGGTCCCATTCTGGGGTGAGTTTTAAGCCACCGGGTCCAGGACGCAAACCGCGGTCAACTACATGGGAGTCCAGCGACATAGCCATTACGCTAACTGCTGGTCCCCCACTTTTTTGCTATTGAGAGCTGTGCTGCTATGCTCATTTGTATATGAATATTTAACACTCATTTTAAATTCGTTTGGATATGTACCTACGAGTGGAATTCTTGTGTCTTTTCGTAGTTTTACATTTAACCTTTTGAACAGCCACCAAACTTTTCCCTAGAGGCTGCACCATTTTACATTCTCACCAGCAAAGTTCTTGTACTTTGTCACGCAGCCAGTATGTATTGCAAAATTGGGATTCTAACTGATGCAAGCACTATGTCCTGAGACATAAAGCCCACTTCATGCTATGAGCCCATTCCAGTCTTGGATCATCTTGACTGTTAGAATGGGTTATCTTTTTATAGAATTTAAATTAAAAATCTATATTCTTGAAGTTTTTGCACCCATTGGTCTTGGTTCCACCCCTAAGAGTCATGACAATCCTTAGAATATTTGTGGAAAGCTATCATATCCCCTGAATTTTATGTTCTCTTGGCTAGATATTTTTTAGTTCCTACAACCATTCCTCTTACAATAGAAAAATACCTTTCCTCTGGCTTGTTACACTGCTCCCATTTTCTAAGGTAAGAATTTGGTTCATGTCCCAGACATATTCTATGGTATCCAAGCTAAAAAGAGAGTTTGACATTTTCTTTTGAACTGTAATGGTAAATACAGAATTTAACCTGCCTTCTACTACAAATGTTTATTAGCATATGAGACATAAATGATAAATTCTCTTTTACACATAGGCCTTTCTACATAAGGATGAGTTGTGTCTAGATTCCATTCTTTTGAGGCAAGTCCAGGAATTTTTATGGGTTATTACTACTATTTTTCATCACTAAGAATGTGTAATTTTACAACTACTTCAGTATATTTCAAAATTACTTGGAATTCTTATATCTGATAAGGATCTAGTAACCGGAATATATAAAGAACCCTTACAATTTAACAAAAAGACAACTCACACACTCAAACGCACAAATAGACAAAGGACTTGGATAGATATTTCTTCAAAGAGAATATGTTAGTAGCCAGAAAATATATAAAGAGATGTTCAATATCATTAGTCATTAGAGAAACACAAAATGAAACCACAATGAGATATCACTTCATATCCACAAGGATGGCTGGAATTTAAGAAAATCAGAAAATAACAATTGGTGAGAATATGAAGAAATTGTATTATATGTCATCATATGTTACTAGTGGGGATGTAAAATGGTGCTGTTAATGTGGAGAAGCAGTTTGAATACTGCTCAAAAAGTTAAATGCAGAACCAACATAAGACTATCTAAAAAAAATTGTATATCCCAAAAAAACTAAAAATAGGTGTTCAAACAAATATGTGTATACCAATGCTCATAGCAGCATTGTTCTCAATGGCCAAAAGGTGAAAACAACTCAAATTTTCATCAGCAGATGAATGGATGAACAATTTGTAGTATGTACATACAATGGAATATTATTCTATCATAAAACTTGAAGTATTTATATGTGCTATAATGAGAATAAGCCTTAGAAAACATGCTAAGTGAAAGAAACCAGACATGAAAGGCCATGTATTGTATTTTTCCACTTGTATGAAATATCCTAAATAGGTAAATTCAGAACGCAGATTAGTGGTTGCTATGGGCTAGAAGGAGGCAAGAATGGAGAGTAACTGCTTAATGGCTCTGGAGTCTCTTTTGTTGGTGATGAAAATATTTTAAAACCAGATAGAAGGGATGGTTGCATAACATTATGGCTGTACAACATAAAACAAAATTTTATACTTTAAAATGGCCAGTTTTGGGCCAGCCTCTGGCCTGGTGGTTAAGACAGCTAGATCCCATATGGCCAACACTGCGGTTTGAGTTCAAGACTGGCAGCTTGATAAACATACCTAGTGCATGTATGTTTAAAATCCTGAAAGGAGGGAGAGATGGAGGGGAAGGGATTGTGGTGTGGCCAGGCCTTCTGCCTCTTTCTCCCTCTGCCTTTTTCTCTACCTTTCTCTAGTAAGTACAGTAGAGCTCTGGCAATTTTTTTTTAAAGGTCAATTTTATGTTCTGTGAATTCCACCTCCTTAAAAACAATTAGTTGGAGCTCTCTGGCAGGTGGGAAGATGATGGGGAAGGCAAACACAGTGTTTTCTCCCATTTTTGTTATTCAAAACTGAGTTACTTTCTTTAGAAGATATTCTTAAAAAATAAATACAGCAAAGCTAAGAGGGAATTATGTTAGCTTAGGAATATGGTAACTATACATTATCTGAGCCAAGGCATGCGTTTTCTAGTCAGATTATTCTAAAAGCCATACTAATTAAGCAAAATAATGACAATTATATTGAAGTGACAGCCAACATTAGGTTTCAGGAATGAGTATATTTATCACTTAAATATATAGTTGTTAAATCAAGGCATTTTCTCCATTACGTACTATTTTGGATGGAACCAATCCTTATTTTCTGGAAGAAATTGATTTCAACTAGAACCATTGCATTTTAAATTTCCATGTAGTGCAGGACTAACTTAGTATTCATTAATATTTGCCATACATACTTTCATTTGCAAGGTGTTTTCTTCCTATATTCAGTAGTCTTATCAGAGAGCTGTGAAAAGGGATCATCAAAGGGACAACATCCCAACTGCCTCCAAAGCCGCCACATTTTATAATACTTCTGCTCTACCAGTCCTGGAGTGAGCTTCATCTTTTATTGTTAATGAGCCAGATTCTCCAAGGGCTTCTGTTCCTTTTTGAGAGAAAGTAAGGCACTTGGAGAAGCTGCATCAATATATAGACCATGAGGGCCCGTTTGGCAAATTGCAGCTGCCCCTATTCTGGGTCCCTACAAGAAACTGATATTACTTCCCAAGCTATCAAAGTTCTTTGTACAGGTAGTTAGGAATATTTATTAAAATATTGAGTAAAATTCACATGTACTATAAAACTTACATGTACTATTTAGACATGCTGAGTCAAACAGCTAAAACTAAATTACCATCCTGGAAATAAGTGAATGCAGTAATTTTATGAGTGCTGTGGTTATAGTAGGTAACTAGTTTTCATTTATCATGGAGAAACTTTTTTTTCCTGAAGTTGGAAGTTTGCATTGAAATTCTTTGTTGTTGTTATTTTTGTTTTTAATTTGCTATAGGGTGCATACACTCACTGGAGAGAGCCAGAGAGAAGAAAAGTGAGAAAGCAACCCCTCCCCACCCTATTCCAGGAGGGATGACTACACCACATTACCTTCTCTTCCATTCTCTTTTCAGGATTTTGGGCATGTATGCATATGGTCCTGGTATGGTTTTTAAGGCACCAAGTCCAGGATTCAAACTGTACCATCAGCCATGTGGGATCCAGCTGCCTTAACTACCACCCCATCTAGCTAGCCCCCAAAATTCTAAGTAGCACTTGACATCATCTACAGCAAAGCTGCCTTTTCATTCACAAATCCCATTGTGAATGTTTCTCTAGACCTTCACTTTCATCTGGTTATAAAGAGCACATTACACTGGTATCTTAGAAAAAGGGTTGGCAATTAACCGCATGGGCAATTTACTATCTAAGTCAATCATTTTATAAGGGGTATATGAGTAACAGAAGAACTTACAGTAACTATTAAGTCAGTCAGTAAATTAGCAGGATAAGCCATTATATCTAAATTGATTTTTTCTCCTCTTCCTTTTCCTTCCCCTCAATCGTCTACAAGCATATTCTTTGTGATTATACATCACTACAGACTGACAATAATTGAGTAACCAAAACAATTTCACCACCGAATCCATCATCTGGCTCATTATCACCCCGTTTCACATATGGGAGCAATGCATACAGAAAGTACTAAATGACATGGTGTTAATTTAAAGAAAAGTTATATTTTTTTCTTAAAAAAGAGGCTAGATTTATTTTGAAGAAAATACATACAGCAAAGAATAACGCATTTTCTCAACCTATTTGTTTTGAAGTTTTGATGCTCAAATATTTTAGTTTGTTTGCTTGCTTGTTCATCAGTAACCCTGATATTACTTGTGGAATGGCATCAAGAAAACTCTGCTTTGCAGATGTTGAGGTTATTCTAACTGTTCTAGTTACCATTGCAAAGGAAGAAAAACTATTCCAATACATAAAGCCTGAAAATAGTACCAATCATTTTTTCGTTTTTTATAGTTTCTGTAGTTAGGAAGTTAGTGAGGCTTCCTCTGAGTAGTTCTGACTTGGTGTCCCTCACAGTTGCAGTCACACAGTGACTGCAGCTGGGCAGTGATGGGCTGGTGCAGAAGGGGCTGGCCCTGTATCTTTGTCTTGCAGTTTTGGTATTCTCCAATCAGTCTCTTCACATAGGTTGGTTTGGGCCTCTGCAGACTGTGCCAGCCTCGGGCTATCTGAAAGCTTCAAGAATGATTATTCCAGCAAACAAGGCAAAAGCAGTCTCACTTTTTAAGACCTAGCCTTGGAAATCCTGCTGCAGTATTTATTTCTTTCTCACCACTGCTTGCAAAAGCAAAACACAAACCTAACAAGATTTAAGGGATTCAGAAGTAGAGGTGAGGAAAATTGACAGCACATTCAGCTGATGGTGTGGTGGTTAAGGTGATTGGGTCCCACATAGCTGACTGCACGGTTCAAGTCCCAGACCCAAGTTAGGTGTGTGTGTGTATGTGTGTGCGTGTGTGTGTGTGTGAGAGAGAGTGCTCAAAAACATCCTGAGGGTAGAGAGAAATGGAGGAGAAGGGGTTGTGGTTTGATCTTTCCTCATGAGAGGTGCTTTCTCATTCCCACCATCTGTTTCCAGGGGAATACATACACCTTCTGAAACATTTAAAAACATATTTTTAATTGCCAGAGAATGTATGGGCTTGCTTGATAGACAGAGAGAGGGAGTGAGAGAGGGAAAGCACCCCCCAGTAGGGCGTGGTCATGCCACAATCCTTTCACTTTCATTTCTTCAGGCTGTTGAGATTTTTTGGGCATGTATGCACACACGAGGAATATTTTTCAAGCTGCCAGGGCTGGGATTTGAGCCATGATTAGCCATATGAGTGAGATCTGGCTCCCATTACCACTAGGGCACAGGACCAGGTCAGAACTGTACATCTTGATGGGGAGAGTGGCAACTTTTTTTTTTTCTTTTTTTGGAGAGGTTTTTGCTATAGGGCGCGTGCGCTCGCCAGACAGACAGAGAGAGACAGAGAGACAGAGAGATAGAAAGCGAGAAATCACCCCCCAGAGGGGATGGCCACGCCGCAATCCCTCCTCCGTTCTCCTCTCGGGATCTTGGGCACGCACGCACACGCGCCCGGCATGAGTTTAAGCCACCAGGTCTGGGACTCGAACCGCGGTCGACTACGTGGGAGTCCAGCGACATAGCCATTACGCTAACTGCTGGTCCTGAGAGTGGCAACTTTTGAGAGAGCATATTGGGTGGGAGATATCATTGCAACCATTTTTGAAAAATAAAATCGGCCACACTTCTTTGATCACAGCTTTCCTGCTATCTTGCTCTTCTCTAAGTTTGTACTCTGTTGAGGTTTTTCCTTTTCATAATGAAATGCAATATCATGACAAAGTTTTTTATTAGGTCATGTATATGATGTTACACTAGACGCTTTAGACATGATGCAATATATAAGTATCATTGTCCCTTGCCTCTGAGAGATTATCTTTAAATGAAAATAATATGAACAGATAAGTAATACACATTTTATTCTCCATCTTTTGGTCAAATAAAAGAAAATGGGAAATAACAGTAAAATAAACTTATTGTATTCTTAAAATTATACCCCAAAAGACCCTTCCCTTTAAGAAAGAGACTATAAATGTGTTTTATGTTACTATATACTTCACTTAGGAATTCTTCTTTTGAAAGTAATGGGATACCAACTCAGTGTAGCTTAAGGACAAAAAAAGTGGGGAAAGGGATTACAATAAAGATAGAGGAGTGTCTCAGAGAGCCCAGGGGCAGAAATGTTACTGGGCCTCAAGAACAAACTGGAATGAAAACTCAGATATCATCTGAGATTTCTTCACTGTTCTCTGCAAACTATCTTTACCTACTATCTTTACTTTCTTTTATCTACATCATAAAAAATACGGCAACCTCAAGTGCTCAGGATTCCATGTTCTTGTGCAGTCAGCCAGAAAGAAACTGGTTTCTTTGTTATCTTTATATACAAATTGATTCAGCTCACCTGTGGTTCAACACAACACATGTGACTAGGGTCTGGAGTCACAAAGGGTAACTATAACAGCTTCAACTAAGATCTGTAATCAGGTGAGTCAAAGAAGAGTCAAGTTTTAGAAAAGGTGTGCTAAGGAATTAATCCAACGGGTATCTATTAGACCAAGATTGGGGAATGTCTAAAGGCTAAATTCCATACATAAGGAGAATAAGAAACTGACAATCTGATACTTTAAAAGCTAGTAAAAGGTCCTACCAGGTTCAAGTAATCTATCGGTATTTTCTTTGATTCCTTCTTGTGTTTCCATAATTATTCTGGGGGATAAAAGTAAGACAGCTCAACAGTTTTTTGTTTTATTTTTAGTTTTTTGCTATAGGGCACATATGCTCACTGGAGAGACAGAGAGAGACAGCAAGTGAGAAATCATCTCCTAGGGGGAATGGCCATGCCACAATCCCTTCTTTGCTATTCTCCTGTTGGGATTTTGGGCATGCATGCATATGCACCTGGTATGAGTTTTAAGCTGCCAGATCCAGGACTCAAACCATGGTCAGCTATGTGAGAGTCCACCATTATGCCATCTGCTTGTCCCTGCAACTCAATAATTTTTCTTTTTTGGGGAGGTTTTTGCTATAGGGCACATGTGCTCACCAGACAGACAGAGAGAGACAGAGAGACAGAAAGCGAGAAATCACCCCCCAGGGGGGATGGCCACGCTGCAATCCCTTCTCCTCCATTCTCCTCTCGGGATCTTGGGGGCACGCACGCACATGCGCCTGGCGTGAGTCTAAGCCGCCAGGTCCCAACTCAATAATTTTTTAAAGCAAATGTCTGATCCTGAAATAAACTGGTTGATATACACTATCAGACCATGACTAGACAGGTAGACTTAAGTATCTTGACATATTTGTGTGTCATAGTCAGTTGTGAGATAGCACAAGTAATGTGGTGTACTCAAATACTCTAAAGTTTAAAAGGTATGCTTCAAAAATAAAATTAGACCAAATTCAAAGATAGTCCTATAATAGCACCATTTATACTTTGCACTCAGATATGCTTTGTTGAGTAGATTATAATTACAGGCTATGTACAAGGAATTGCACCAATCCTGGTATGATATGAGAGTTGTGTCCTATATATAATTTCGTCAAACACGTGCATTGTAGTGAAAACAAGATTGCAAATCCCTGGATTAAGAAGGTCTGAGATGGTGCATGTGTGCAAGATCCTGATGAACCGGAGGGCTGGGAGAAGGGAATCATGATGTGAAAAGACCTTGTGGAGGATGTTTCTCTTTCTCTCTCATGTGCACACATATTCCCAATCATGAATAAAATAAATAGGTTTTTTAAAAAAGAGAGATTTAAGAATTCTGAAGATCTTGAAAGGAGCTATAGGACAAATCAACCTCAACTTGACTGTGGAATTGGCAGAAATGTGGCAAGAGAAGCCCTTGGCAGGTTCCAGTAGAAATGTAGGTAAGAAGCTATATCTCGGGGCCAGCATGTGGCTGGCCACAATTCAAGTCCCAGACCTGGCAGCTTGCTTTCTCACTTCTCTCTCTCTCTCTGGTGAGAGCGCACATGCTCTAGAGCAAATTAAATAATAAAAGTAACAATCAATAAAATGAAATAAATAATTCTGGTTTTTTTTTTTTTTAAAGGAAGCTATATCTCAAGCAGGGAACAGAGACCCACAACAGATCTCTGGAGAGAATACTTTTGAAGAAGATCTGAGAGAAGAGGGAAGAAGGATGGACATGAAAGAGAAGCTTCACATATCTCATAATTTTTCCTAGGACAAGCCCTGTTTGTGCAACCTCATTTTCATATACTTAAATTTTTTTCATCAGGACCAATTTTTATATAATGAGATTCCACCTGTCTCATTAACAATTTAATTAAAGCATTCATGGACCATACCTACAACCCATAAGCTCATCTCTAACACTTGGCAATCTGTATAGCATTTGGAAAAAAATGACTCAGTACACGTGCCAAGGCCAAATTATCTCAAATTAGCAACCAAAAAAATAAATGTAGGAGTAAATGGCAGAAAGGGATCACCATAGTCTGTTTCTATAGGGAGGTAGACTAGTAAATGCCTACAAATGAGTTCTAAATACCTCAATAGGAACTGTGATATTTTGTATCTTTCATATTTCTAGTTTCTCAGTTTTGACTTTCAAGGGAATATTCACAATGTTAAAAAGAAAAAGAAAAAAAAAATCTTGCAAATTCTAAATTAGGTATGCTGCCACCAGGTGGTGGTAATACGGCACAGCAAAGTACACACTATAAACATGTATCTTAGGGAAAAGCTAGATAATCACACCAGTCCCATCTTTTCTTTTTTTAAAAAAGGTATTACAACTAAAAAACTTTAGTTAAACCTATAAGGAGATAATTTGTGTATAACTTTTAAGATTTTGGCTTGTTTTGTTTTAGTTTTATCTTTTCAAAGAAATGTATGTGTATGTACAGATTGATAATCAGTTTTACTAATCTTTAATTTTGTAGTATAGCTTTGAATTATAGTTTGTAGTCAAAAAGTCATCCTACAGGTTTGGCCTTAACCTCCTGGTACTTATACTGGTGGTCAAAATGACCTGCGCACTTAACTCTCAGTGAGGGCCTATACTTTGGGTTTTTGTAGGTAGCCAAACCACCTTGTCTGGCTAGTCTGAGAAATTCCTTCTGAATCTCCAGCTTAAGGAAACCCCAATGTCTTAGTCAGCAGCCGTGTTGCTAATAGACACACCTGAGACTGAGTGATTTATAAAGACAGAGGTTTATTTGGAGGTGCAAGGTCTGAGGCCCTATCTGTCTCACAACATGGTGAAGGGCAGAGAACATGGTCTGCGTTCTATGTGCATTTCCTCTTCTCATTTCCTCTCCTTATAAACCCACCAGAACTCAACCACGGGAGCCCTATCCTAATCTTTTAATCACTCCCAAAGGCACCACCATTTTACACTGTGACTGTATTAAGAGTAAGCTTAATATCCTCACAACCAAATCTCAACACATCAGTTTTGGGGAGGCACACAAACCATAGCATCTTGTTTTCCCCCTTCTGAACCTAACTGAAGAATAAATTCAGAAAATGTATTTGTTTAGAGCAATAGCTTGTCTTCTCTTCAAGGTTATTTGCCATATTTCCTCAATAACATTTACTGGCTAATATTTATTTTTGGTGGGAAGAGAAGGGAGAAATATACCTATTCGTTGTATGATACATCTCAATTAGAAATGCATTAAGATCAGATATATATATATGTGTGTATATATATACGTATATATATATATATATACGTATATATATACACATATGTTAGAATTGATCAAATAAGATAGTACCTCTACCACTCTAATAGGTCATTTAACTGCTTTGTTTAAAACTACAGGTCCCCTGATGTACACAGAAAGTTCCCTGATTTGCTTAGCATTTTGCTTTTAGCTGTTTAGTTGAGAAAACGGCCAGAATAATGTTTCCCAAACTGAATTTTTAAAAGGCCAGTATCTCAGGCATAAAACAGAGCATTGTACATTAAAAAATAAATTGGTAGAAATTTTTATATTGATTACACCATAATATACTCAAGTCTTATAGTTAGATCATGTGAAACTAATATTGTCATCATTATCATCAACAATATCATCAACATTATGATCCACCATTCTCTCTGTGATTTATTTTGTTAAAGTTTATTTATTTATTCCATGAGCAAGAAAGCAAGAGACAAGCACTCTTAACAGGGTCCTCACACTGCAATCCACCCCGAGGCTTAGCCAGCCTTAATCATGGACATGTGTGCATGTACACATGTCCAGTGCTTGCCCACAAGTGGGTCCAGCATTGCAGAGTTCTTTGTTACTGCTGTGCCACTGACTGCTCCTCTTTCAGTAATTTCTTGAGCAATTACTACTCACCAGGCTCTGTGCTAGGTGCTGCCTACTGTCACTATAACAGAACTCAACCACAGAAATCCTGTCAGTTATTCACAGCGCCCTCTCAGACACAACCTTCTTCATGCAACAAAACATGTACAGTGTATTTTCACTACAGCTTTTCATGAAAAACACCAGATGCTATAAAGATTCCCAAAAGGGGAATCAGAAGAGTCGTGGTCTTCAACATAATGTATAGTAGCACATTTGGCCATGGAAAAATCCATTTAGGGAGACTCAAAAGGTTCTGCAGCCTTGGCTTACATGGACTCTTATCTTGCCACTTAATGTGTGTTATCTCATGCAAGCAATATATGTAAAATGACCTCCTGATATGGCATTTGTTACAAAGGTCATTTCTTACTAGGTCACAAGAGTGATTAGCATGATGGTGTGATGTACATCTGCTTTGGTATTGATCTGAACACCATGGATTTTCCACAGTTAGTTTATCCCAAAGCAATGGCTTTTGGCATACACACATTTATCTGTTCTTCAAGGGTAGTTCTGCAAGAGATGATACCTCAGAGATAAAGAAAGTATATCCATGACTTTCAGAGAGAGAGTCATTTAGCAAGATGACAGGTGTTATCTGGGTCTTGTCGGTGGAGTTCTCTGTCTTTTAGGTTCTGACAGTCAGACCAAAGGAAAACGTACCTTGGAAAAACCAATTGTTATGGAGTTTCCTGCCTATACCACAATTTTTCAGTCATCAACATTTAGAAATCTTAGTTCCTTGTTTTTGTTTTCAAAAAGTATCACAGTGTAGTGTGTTTTATTCCATTTTTAGATGCATTTGTTTAAAAAAAGCATCAATGAAAGAACATATTCCTATCTGTCCTGGTGTCATGAATTGCAATATCTGAAGGCAACTTAGGCTATTGCTGAAAAGAATATAATAGAATTCAAGACTCCAGTCTGAATTTGTCCAGGAAAATGCCCTTCCTCAATCTCCACCACTGCTACCAACCTCCAACATTGAACTCTTGCTATGACTACCTAGAGGTAGGCATAAAATTGGACATATGTTTAAACTCTTTAGTTCACTTATGGAAACTAATGCCTTCAGTAGGCTCATGACTCTCAAGTAAAACCTGTTGTTGATTCTGATATATCTACCTATAATATCAATGAATACCAAATACACAACGAGTTACACTGAAAATGTGAATTCTTTGAATCTTATATAGATTAACATCACCCTTAATATAAGCATAGTAATATTTCTCTATAGTTAGCATAGCATTCAGAATTTCTTTCAAACTAGACCACTATTATTTTACATGATTTTTACATTTCATGAAAAGTAGTTTAGTTCTACCTGAAGTTAAAGCTTTATCCCAATGACTGTATAACATGTTATACATCACTTGGTTAATTTCTATGACTTTTGTTCAGTACCAGACAGACACTTTTGCAGATAATATTTGACAACTCAAGTAATTTTAGACAATAGTGGTAACAGCACTAGTTCATAGTTTTCACTCTTCATTTTGGGGTGTATGTAAAACTATGGGGCTCAGGTTGGTGGATATTTATACTCTTTACTGGGATAATTGTCTAGTGTCCAAAATATCAAGGTACAGTGGCAAATAAAATACTTCATTCATTTTAATGTGCTATTTTCTATCTTGCAAATCTCACAAGTAGAGTTCATGGGTAAGGTATTATATAGATCACTTGAGAATAAAAAAAATTAAAATCCTAAAATTTTAGGAACAAAAAGATTTGGAAATATAGAATACAAAAGGGGAAAATGGAAAAAAAATATATTGGACTCTTAAAAGATTTATTCCCTTCTTGGGCTGGCCCAGTAGTCAAGTGGTTAAGGGAGCTGGATCCCACATGGCTGACCATGCAGTTCAAATATTGGCTGTGGCAGCTTGAAAAAGAAGTTGGGCACATGTGTGTACATGCCCCAAATCCTGACAAAATGGAGAAATGGAGGAGAAGTGATTGTGGAGTTACCATGCCCTTTTGGGGAGTACTTTCACTATGTCTGTGTCTGTTGAGTGAATGGACTCTCTAGGAAAAATAAAAAAGAAAGAAAGAAAGAGAAAAAAAGAAAGAAAGAGAGAAAAATGCAGTGCAAATGAGAACCACTTAATTCTCTATTGTATTATTTATGTACTCAAGGGGTTGGGCCACCTTATTTTTTATCACAGGAATTATTTCCTCACTTGTATCACTACAATAAGGACTGGATGGCAGATGTTATGATGTCAGCTTTATATGAACAGAAAATTTTCACAAAAGAGGAAAATGGTCTAGGGATTCAGGAAAGGAAGGCTTTCATAAACTATTTGCTCTGGAAAAAAAAAAGCAGTGATGTTTCCAAAAGACACAAAACAATTGATTAAAGAAAATATAATAAATATTTATATTTATTATATATAATAATAATGTTATATTTATTATACATAATAAATATAAATAAATAAAATAATAGATTAAAGAAAACTATTAGCCTCTTATTTCTCTGAAATTACTACATAAATTAAAATAAAGGGATGTTTTAAAAGGCAAAAACATACCAAAAAATAGTGAACATGAGAGGTGATCAGTAATAAAATTTGGGGAGCTGGAAAACTTACAAATAATGGCTAATTTAAAAATCCCCAGAAAGATTAATCCTAAACTGGCAATACAGACAAAGAAACAACTCAATTTATACTACAAATCTTAATTCTTTTCAAAATTTTGCCAGAGGGTGTGTGAGCTCACCAGAGTCAGGGAGAGAGAAGAGAAAGTGAGAAAGCACCGTCTTTGGGGCATGGCCACACAATCCCTGCTTCTCTACCTCTCCTCCTTTGGGGATTTTGGGCATGCACCCATGTGCCTGGTGTGTTTCTCAAGTCACTGGGTCCAGACTTGAGCTGTGGGGTCAGCCATGTGGTATTCAGACACCTTAACAACCAGCCACTGGCTGGCCAGCCAATTTTTGAATTAAGAAACAATTAGATGCAACAAATCATTTTTTTCTTTTCTCTTTTCAGTGCATTGAAGAATCAGCCTTCCCACAACTCAACAGAAGATGGAATTTCTTCTCTGCAGGGGGTAAAACAGAGATTCTGAGCAGGAGATACCAGTTACAGTTGAGGATTAGATACTGTAATGAAAACAGAAGAATTAGTTGAATATTAAGATCCTTAGCCCTCTCTCCTTAACTCATCTCTCAAAACACCATTACTGGGCAAGACATCTGAAGAATTTTCTTTGGTGAAGCTAACCAACATTTCAGAAAAGACTTAAGAATACTGCAATCAAGGGTTCTCTTAAAAACGACTCAACCAAATTACCTTATAATGAAACATGCAACCCTCGGATTTATAATTGGCTTTCAGTTTCTCATTCTTTAATATGAACAGATAGCCAAGGATGACCAGAGAATTGAAGAAAGTTTCAAATATGAATGGAGGAGAACAAAGAGGAAACTAACACATATACAAAGAAAAACAAAAGCAGTTAGAAAGAAATAGATTATGCGTTGAGGTATATGATATAAGAAAAGATACAAAAAAAGAAGAAAATTCCTTTACTTATAGGCAGAAGCATATCCCAGAAAGAGCCAGTTCTGAGGTTAATCAATGAGTGAGAATTTATTCATTGTAATTTCTTAATTCCCTGACTTTGTCCAAAATAGTCAATGTTTGAAAATAAATTCTTTTCTGGTGTGACATTTAGAAATCTAAAAGGAATTCATCATTTCAAAGCACTTAATGATCATGGATTTATCCCACAAACCTGGAAGTATATGGCTTTTAGAAGCTAGTGACATATTTCTCAAAGTCACCTGGTCAGGGGTGAAAGCCCTGTATAAAGCAGACTCCTCACAGATCAGGCGTATGCAAATTTCTACCTGGGAACTACATTGCTCTTCAACCTCCTGCTTCTCTTTTGGAGAGGGAAAAAAAAGAAAGAGAGAGAGTCTCTTTAATATTTAAAATAGTTCTTCAGGAAGGATGAAGGCAGCCAATTCTAATAATGATCAATTCAAGGAACTCTGAATAAGCAAGGTAGGATGTCAGAAGTTCTCATCAGAAGTCAACGTTCCATAATGTTGGTCTCGAAAGCAGAGTTGTCCAATGGTTTAGGCCACTTTGACTCTCTGCTCTCATAGGGCTGGTCCTCAACTTTTTCCTTCTTCTCCTTCACTGAGAATAGGAAGTAAAACTGGTACTGAACACACCCAGTCACTGTGAGATTACTGAGAGAAAGAAATCTGCTACAATCCAGACAGAGGCATTATAATACAGGAAAGATGGGGTTGTCCCTCAAAGATATCCTCTTCTTGGAAAAATCTATTCAGTATAAACTGTTCTTTGGGTAAACAAATGGTATTCTGCTCTGTTCATCTCCCATATTTAAAATAAAAAATAAAATTCAGTAGTTAATACCTGTCATAGGGCACAGCCTCCACGGTGCTGGAAACCACAGAGCAAACTGCAAGTTTGGATTCCTGGTCTGGTTGTCCTGAAACTCTCTGAGCATATGCATGTGTTCCCAAGATCCTGACAAGCTCAGGGAAGGGAAATTTGGTAGACCAGACTCTCTCATGCATGCTCACATCTCTCTAATGTGAGTAAAATTTTAAAAATAAAAATAAACTGTCATACTGTCATAGGTTTGCTTTTATTCCATATATAATGAAAACCTGTGCAGAGAAACCAGCTTATTAAAGGGCACTTTAGGAGGAGGCATCCTTCCTGCATTTGAGATAAAAGCATGTGACTCAGGAGCCAAACTACTTAGGTTCAAATGTCAGCTTGGCCATTTACTAGTGTGTTGCATTGTTCACAAAGATTGTTCACAAAGATAAAGTAATTTCCTGGTACCTCAATTTCCTCCCCCCCCCCAGAGGGCATGTGCACTTGCCAGAGAGAGACAGAGTCAGACAGACAGTGGGAAAATGTTAAAGCATCCCTGATGGGTGACGGTCATGCCACAATCCTTTCTCCTCCATTTCTCTCTCCTTGTAGGATTTTGGGTACACAGGCACACACACCCAGCATGTTTGCCAGGTTTCAGACTTGAACCAAGCAGTTGCCTATGTGAGATCCAGCTGCCTTAACCACCATACCACCGACTGGCTCAGTTTTCTCATTTATAAAGGAAAGATAATAAAACGTTAAGGACTGAATTGTTTATATGTTGAAATGCCGATCTCTAGTACTACTGAACATAAAATTTCTTGGAGATAAGGTCTTCAATGAGGTGATTAAGTTAAAATGGGATCATTAAGATGGGGACCTATCCAATATGATTGTAGTCCTTGGAAGAAGAAGAAGAAACACCAGGATGTGTGTGCACAGAGAAAGGCCATGTGAAGAAATTAAGAGGGTGGCTGTCTGCAAGTCATGGAGAGAGGGCTCAGAGGAAATCAACCCTGATCGTACCTCGAACTTGGATTTTCAGTCTCCAGAACCATGAGAAAATAATTTTGCATTTCAGCTACCCAGATTGTGGCATTTTTTTTGTTAGGGCAGCCCCTGACACTGATACACAGCATTTAGCCTTGTAAGATTGCTATGAAAATCAATGTAAAATACCCAAAATGAAGGCTGGCACATAGTTAACACTATGTTAGTTATTATTAAGTAGAGCAACAAAAATAGACTATTTTTTATTTATGTAGTGTAACTTTAGGCCAACTGCTCATTGGTCTCTGACCATACTTGGGACTGAGAGGCATGTCTCCTCCTGTTTTTTTTTTTTTTTTTTTTTTTTTTTTGCTAAAGACTGGGATAAAAATAGATCTCAGATTCTGCCCTGAAGGGGATTCTGAATTTTAGGCCACCTGATAGAAATGTGACTGGCTTTTTGGTGGGCACTGAAAGACATGCTCAGTCTTTCCCTCTGGAGAAGATTTTTCTCTAGGAAGTTTTCTTTTTTGCCCTAGGGTGTGAATTGTTCCTGTGAATGTTGGTTTAACTTTATTATGCACCATCACAACCTATCAGTTTGTAATAACACAAGTTTTATAGATTCTATATATCAGACACTGTTGAATATAAAAATGTAATGATTTTAGCACTTGTGAATTAATTTTTTCTAACTCTATTAGATTAAAAATGCCTGGGCTAAGCAAAAAATAGGTTAGGGTTTCACCAAAGAGTATTCATTTTAATGAATGAATGTTGCTTATTATTCAGGAACAAGTGATAATGCCATACTTTCAACTAACCTAATGAAGTTGCTTTATACCTACTGCATTTAGTATTACTGATCCCCTATAATTATGCTTTTTTTTAGAGACTATTAAAATGATTGCTTCATACCCTTGTGGAAGTCAGAATGGGATGGCAAGCCCTAATCTGATTCTAAGAGCAAAAAATAGTTGCTTGCCTGCCCCAAAAGTCCCTGGTCTTCAGTCTGCCAAAGTATCTCAAGTATAGCATGGCTAGTAAAACTCTCCATTCAGTTGCAAATAGATAAATTGGGTGGGTTATCATCACACTGAGTGGTCCACTATCACCTCATCTCTCTATCAATGTCCTTAGCTAAAAAATAGACATGATAATCCTCAGTGGGCACAATTTAATGGTCTGTTCACAAATATTAAGTAAAATAATGGATAACTGCACACTATTCTTTGTTGAGCATCAACTTTTATATGAAATAATGTGAATGAATAATTTCTCATGTATTACCTCATTTAATTCTCAAAATTGTACCATGAATTAAATACTGTTATTATACTATTACATATAGCTCACATTTTATAGAAGAATAAAGAAACACTTAACAAAGTTGACTAACTTGCCCAAGGTTCACACAACAGCAAGTAGCACAGAGCCAGGACTAGAATTTAATTCTTATCTCAAAGGCCATCTCGTCAGAGAAACTGTTCTCGATTCCCCTGTTTTAGTACATTGCTGTAACAAAATATCTGAGACTGGGCAATTTATAAATAACAGAAATTTATTTCCCACACTTATGGAGGCTAGGGAGTCCAAGATTAAGGTGTCAGCAGATTTGGTGTCTGGTAAGGGCTTGCTTTCTATTTCCAAGATGGTACCTTGTTGCCATAACCTCTGAAGAGAGGGCAAATACTGTGTCTTCACATGGCCCAAGGGATGAAAAGGCAAAAAAAAAAAAAAAAAAAAAAAAAGGGACAGACAACTCTCTGAAGCCTCTTTTATAATTTTATTCATGAGGGTGAGCCATCATGAGTTAATTAATTCCCAAAAGAGCCCATTTCTTAATACCACCACAATGGGGATTACGTTTCAACAAGGATTTTGGAGAGACACAAACATTCAAATAGTAACATCCCCCAATTTAAAGTTGTAAGTCATTCTCTGTCAAATCATCCATCATTTTGTTTTATTTCCTTTATACCTCTAATCATCAGCTAAAATTTATATTCATTTGTTTTCTTGCTTGTCTTCCTCCCTTAGTCGAATGTAAACTCCATGAGAGCAGAGAGCTAGCTTGTGTTATTTACCACTGTGTCTCCAATGTCTAGGACAGATAGTACTGCCTGGCACATAGTGGGATGCAGTATTTGTTGAATAAATTGACTCTTGTCTGGATATGAAGTTTCTTGGTGAACTGGTAAATTATAGTTGCCTGAGAAGCATTGCTATCATTGCCTAAACTTGGTTTGTTAATCATTGTAGCTAAGCCTGGAAAAATTCAGGGAAGGTTTTAACTGGTGAAAGGGATTAAATGCACTTCCCCAGGTGGTAATCCAAGTAGGATTTTGAAGTCAGGGGCAAGAGGGCTCCTAGGAGAAGTGTTGAAAATAAATATTTAACTATATAATTTAACTATATTTCAATTTTCCCTATGATATGTGTAAAACACCTTCAGAGAACCTTTTATTTTGATGAGAAACATGATTATGGGGCAAATCATAACCTCTCTGAATCTCAGAAATGGCTTAATTGAGGAAAACTATCTGCCCTGTAGAAATTCACACAATCAATATGAAGATCAAATGAGATAATGCACATGAAAGTGCTCTGCAAAATTTAAAGTCCTGTGATACAATTGTAAGGTGGTATTATTATGTTAATTTGATCTACTTAAGTTTCCATTTTGAATGGTGAACATACAATTTATTTCCAGGAGAGTCTTTCCATAATCATCTGATTATGGAAACTCTCCAAATGTCATTGGCTTATTGCATCAAACTTCAAGCTGGAAACATCAATCTTTGCGAAGGAGCAAGTGAGATATTTAACTGTGGTAGTCTCTGTGTAGGGAGCCTGGGAAAGTCAGTGAGTGGAAAATCTAGGGTAGAAGGCAGATTTATTTTTCTCTGCAGTTTTCTGTACTGTTAATGATTTTAAAAAATTGACCATTTACATAATATCTTAATAAAACAAACAGTAAGATTACATATGAGTGGGAGCATGATCACAGTTAATTAAGTCAAGAAGCTTTCAAACAAAAGGAGTACCAACTCTTGCTCTCTGTTCTAGTCTAATTGGCCTGCTTGATATCCTCTGCATGCTCCCTGCTCATTTTTGATGTTGGGCTTATAGTAGATCATCTGTAGTGTAGCTGCCCCTCTCAAAATTTCCCCTTATCTAAGTCCATTCCACAGCCTCATGGTTAAAGGGAGTTGGATCCCACATGACTGACTGTGATTTGAATCCCAACCCCAGGGACTTAGAAAATATGCTGGGTGCATGTGCCTGTGTGCCCAAAATTCTTACAGGATGGAGAAATGGAGAAAGGATTAAGGTATGCCTATACCCTATTGGGGAGTACTTTCTCCCTTTCCCTCTCTCTCTTACTGGTGAGTGCAGATGCCTCCTGGCAATTAAACAAACATATGAACAAACAGAGCAAACAGAGTTTTCCTTTCCAGAAAATGACCCTAGATATAACATAGTCATTCCATCTTTTGTCCATAGCTGATTGGTTTAGGCATAGATGTTAAAATTGAGAAGTACCACTGTAGAAAAATAGTTCTTTAAATGCCCCCTGAGATCTCTCAGAAGCCACCTTGGGTCATGTTCTCCTTGAGTTGGTTCTCCAATAATTCCAGGAAACATTCTAATGACATTTCAATGAGTACATCCCTGTACTACCCACAATTTAAGCCAGCTCTAGGTGAGAGGGAATCAAGACTAGTACTTTTTTAAAGTTCCCTAGGTGGTCCAAAAGTGCATCTAAAACTGAGAATATTTACCCTACACCAATGTTACACAGACTGTAATATTCATATGACTCACCCAAAGGTCTTGCTAAAATGCAGATTCTGATTCACTAAGTCTGCAATGGGGCCCAAGATATTTCATTTATAATTTCCCAGATAACGTTGATCCCACTGGTCTAGCGATCACATCTGAAGAGCAAAGCTCTGCGTGATTTCTTGAAAACAAAAGAACCTTAATTAATACAATACCTTTTCTCAAAATGCCACCCCGACCTTGTTTGTTTGCCATCTATTCAGATGTTACTGATCATTCAAGAGCCAATTATAACTCTTAGTCCTTTAAGAAGTCATTCTTAAATAATTATAACCCCTTATCTCTTGTTGAGTGTGTTATTTTTCATAATATGTCATTTAATTGTATTGAATATAGTGCACTAAAAAATATTAGTTTATGTACAATTATATTTTGTGTAACAGTCATTTCTCTCCAAGGTATGTGTGCTTATATTCCTTGAGATTATATACAAAGGACCTTCAAAAAATTCATGGAAAATGGAACTAAATATGAGTTTATTTTGGTGCAAAACAGGTTTAATTCATGTATTTTTTAATAATACATGTTTCCCGTTAACTTTTTGAAAAACCATATATATATCTTTAACCCATCACAACCTCCAGTCTAGTAAAGGGAACATGCAGTTACTTAATACTCTTTGAATTGAAGAGTATAAAAGAAGAAGTATAACTTCCACTACTGAATAGGATGTGCAAAGTTACCAAAAAAAAATCATAAAACACATTGGAAGAATGACCTAATGTGACTTACAGTCATGGGCCCTGGAGGATAAATATATTTGCATAGAATTTTGGCGAAGATAAGTGGTTCATTGCCTAGGAATAAAAGTTAAAATGGAACATGCACGTGCTCAGATCTTGTATGTAGAGCCCTATATAGCTTTTTGGAAGAGGCGCTAACCAGACATTTCCCCAGGCTCAGTAGTTTGCTTCAAATCAAAGAAAGAGAAGAGAAATAACACAGAACCCTAGAGCTGAAAGCTACTGCAGAGATTATCTTTTATCCGTCCTTCTCATTTTAAGGATGAGGAAGCTGAGGCTCAGGAGTCACCAGGTTAGAGACGAACAAATTGTGGCCTAGAACTCAGGTCTCCAATTAGCAGGACAGTGCTGTTCCATGGCAGTAATTGATCTTGTGAGAATTCTTCATCTATATAGGATTTCGCAGTCTCACAGATTTCTTTGTTTCCTTTGTCCGGGCTGGAGAATTCCAGCATCTTAGCAAAAGAGCCATGAAATGGCAGAAGTAGTCAAGCTCTACATTGTGGGGGGGGAGGGGCAGAGAGTGCAGTAGGAATGAATGTGGACTATTGCATACTGCCCTTCCTTCCCCTGACTCTAGTTTTCTCTTTGGTTTCAGTGGAGCCTCATTATCTTTAACGGATTCAATTCAACATAACTTTTTCGCCATGATCCATTTTGGTATGAGTAGATTACACATTTTCTCAAGGATGAAAGATTTGAATGACTGAAAAAAAAAAATGAACAAATTCCTCATGAATGGTGAGTCCCTCCTTCCAGAGAGCACTAACCTTTACCATACTCTTTCTAGAGTTGTTGAATGTATTGGCCAACTAAAACGGGGTACTAAGGTTTCAACGTTACTTATAATTTTAAGTGCTCTTAGAACAGCTAGATCTACTTCCTAGTGAAGCAGTGATACAAAGCCCTTTCAGAAAGTCTGACTGTTGTGAAGAGAAAACAGAAAAAAACATTATTATTAGTAGCTATGAACTAACTTCTGCAGGTGGGGTAGAAATAATACTAGAAGGGCCAGCCTCGTAGTGGCATGGTTTAGTGCTGTGCATAGGGAGCTGGATCCTACATGGTCGACTACAATTGGAATCACAGCCCTGAAGGTTTGAAAAACACACTTGTGCAGGCATGCACCAAATCATGATGGGGTGGAGAGATGGACAAGGAAAAAAGATTGTGGCATGGCCATGTCCCATTAGGAGTTTCTCTCTCTTTCTGGTGAGTGCATATACCTTTTGGAAAAAGGAAAAAAAAAAAAAACCTGAACATTGAAATTGAAGCTGTACAACTATACTCTTTTTTTTTTTTTTGGCTTTAGCAGATGAAAATGAAAGGAAGAGAAATTGAGCATAGGACTCAGGGAGAAAAAATTTTGAATTTTCAAATATATGAGAGTCAAATGATGAAAGACCAACTTGCATTTTAATTTGTCTTACTCTCATCCTAACACACGTATTGCTTTTTTTCTAGCTTAATGCTACAATAAATAGCACCAATGCTTATCAACAAATCATTGATTTTTGTGGATAGAGCAAGAGTCATTGGGTATTGGGTGAGCTGGCTTGATCAGGGTGGTGGCTGACTCATTTCCCTAAACATCTGACTCAGTCCCTTTCCTTAAAAAAAAAATAAGATAGGGCAAGATTCTGAGTGAGTTAGTATGAGCGATATTTGCTATAAAAAGATGGCAACTCAAGGTTTAAAACTCAGATAAATCTTATACTCTGTCTTTATAAAACAAAACCAAATAAAAACAAACAAAAATACTTTCTGTCCTCCAGAATGGTTATTTATGTAGCAAACACACCTTTGCCACGGTAAGGCACATTAGAGAATAATTAAACTCACTGGGTCATCTCCATTATGAAACCACCTTTATTTAATGCTGCGCAGGGAATTAATTACATGAATTTGAAACCATAGTCTTAGGGGAGAAAAATAGAGCAGAATGTATTCCAAGAAGGGATTGCAGGTAGCCTCAGCTACCACTTTTATACAGAAAAGAGTCTAAAAATAAAAGCGAAGAAGGAGTAGCAGAGTACTTTGTACTCAGTTGCTTATAGCCTGACTTTTCAGTATCTTGTGTCTCTGCTTGCAAATTCTGGGAATTCTTCACCCCCAGAATTTCAGAAAGTGCTTTGTAAAGAACTTAATTCTAAGTTTTCACAGCTGAGCAACATTGTACACCTGACTTTAAAGGAGTATAGACTTTAATTTTTTTTTTTATTAACTTCCCCTCTAGTGTCCCCTGTGCCCACACTCCTAACTCAAGCTGCCAGTGTGTAAATGGAAGGAGAAAGTAACTCCCCCTGGGAAGTTCACATTCACAAATAAGCAAAGCCCCAAACATGTGGCCATAGTAATAGGACAGTAGTTAAGGAATCAGGTCCTTCAGTCAAAGACCTGCTATGTGCCACTTGGGTCCAGCTCCTAATTTAGTTACCCTGTATTCATCTGTTATATTGTTAATAACAGAAGTTCCCGAGTCTGGGTAGTTCATAAGGGATAGAGGTTTATATAGCTCATGGTTTTGGAGGGCCAAGGCTGGAGGGCCACATCTGATGATGAGTGTTGGTAGAGTCCGGATGGTAGAGTCCTGAGGGGCACAGGTCATCACATGGCAAGGGCAAGAGCAGAGCAAGGGAATACATGTCTCTGTCCATGTTTCTCTGTGTCTTCTTTTAAACCTATGGATGTCAAATCATGGGGATCCCACCCTGATCATAGTCTCTCCCAAAGATTTCACCTCTCAACACCACGGTCAGGTTGTTTTTACCCTCTCAAACCTATTACAGTCAAATCACAACACATGAGCTTTTGAAGGACCCATTCAAACCATAGCATCGCTATTTAGCTCATGTCTAAGCCCCATGGAGAGAAGGTGGTATAAATAAGAACTAGAAGGTCCTTTTTGCTAAAACCTCTAACATGCACAGAGTGTGAAGCTCCTACCTCAGCAAGTGGGATGAAGAAACAGAGATATGGGTCATTGCTATAAAGTGGACTCATTTATACCAAACTTAGGAAATTTCAAAATGGGAACATTTAAAAAAAATTTTTTTTAGATTTTTGCCATAGGGCATATGTAGTTGCCTGAGAGAGACAGTGAGAGGGAAACTGAGAAATCATCCTCCTGGGAGTCGGGGATGGTCATGCCGCAATTCCCTCTCCTCCATTTTTCTCCTGGGATTTTGAGCATGCACACACATGTACCCAGCATGTATTTCAAGCCACCAGGTCCAGGACTTGAACCTCAGTCGGCCATGTGGGAGTCCAGTGCTTCAACTATCACATCACCTGCTAGCCCTATGGGAACCATTTTTGAAATGGCTGTCTTTCGTCTTGTTGGCAGGGACTGTGTCTAATTGTCTCTTAGAGCTTTGGCAGTGCCATACTACAGTGCTTGTTGTTCAACAAGACAATGAATGAAGCACAGTACATAAGCCAGATAGTGCGATCTTCCGAGAGAGAATTGGTTTATATTCCCTGCGTTATCCTGGACATAAGAACTAAAAGAAATAAGGAGTGTCAGGCAGAGTGATGCTGCAAAATACTATAGTGGGTCAAAACTGGTTAGATCTTTAGTTAAAAATGCAGTTGCACGATGCCACTGCCTACTAGTGTGTGTGCTCATGACTAAAGTAAGCTGCATTTGAGCTCATGGGATGAAGCTCAATGTGTTATATGGGACATGAGAAAAAGACATAGGCATTCTTGGGGAGCCATTATCACCTTGGATTCTCTGGAGCATTCTTTTCCCATTTGACCCACTCTTCCCTCCTGGAACATTTTCTTTAAGCATGTGGAAGGCAATTCTATTTGTACTGCTTCCTCGGTCGTGGGGAGAATAGCTCGGTGACCTGTGGATCTCTCCCTGACCCAGAGTCCCTGGACTCCTCTGAGAAGGATAATTATGCTTCAAAGGGCAGGCGCTGAAGCAGTCTTGGCATACTAGGAGAGAATCAGCAAGAACAGCTATCAAGGATGGGACTGTGCAGGAAAGAACAGGATTTTTTTTTATTTGTATTTTTTTATGGCTTTGTGCACCTGCTCATTGGTGTGTTGGCTGAATTTTTTTTTTTTAAATGAGACTTTCTCTAGGTGCATTTGGCAAACGGTGTGTAGAAGCTATTTATTCTTACCTCCCATGGACCCTCAGGCTCCCCTCAAATCATCGAGGCCTTTGCTGCTTCCTTCCTTATTTCTTGCCACCTGGTGTCCTGTCAGGCCAATTTTTGACTGCTATGGTTTTAATCTGCTGAGTTGTGCTTGGCAGAATTACCTCTCCCAGAACAGCTATACTCTCTAGATAACAACATAGCCATTTGGGCAATGAACTGTAGGGCCTCTGCCCTGGGCATGAGAGAGATACTCAGGCAGTTAGTGCACACAGCTCACGTGCTGCAGAGCATGCCAGGATGATCTTCAGTCCTTGAAGTCTGCAAAGCAGCCCCCACATCTCCCACACTGACAGTGCAGTGTAAGGCTTAGTAATGTGGGCTCTGGTGTCTGACTGTTGGGATCCAAATTCTAGTTCTGCCCCTTAAATACCTCTGTGACCTTGAACAAGTCAAGCCCTCAGCCCAAGTTTCCTTGTTGATAACCTGGGAGGAAATGGCATCTACTTTCAGGACTGTTGTGGGGATTACATTAGATAATCCATGTAAAGCACTTGGCACAGTGCCTGGCAAATAAAAAGGGCTCTACAAATGTTAACTCTTATTTTAAAATTCATGGAAGCGTTTTTAGACTTTTGGGATTTCATTTCTGCTTCGAGTTTTTGCTTCCTCATTTGGTTTCCTTGGCATAGGTCTCTGGAGGATGGGCCATTTCAGGCAGAGATTTGGGAGAAGGAAGGCAAAGCTATTGAAACCTACTTTGAAGCCTGAAATACAACCCCCTCCCCCCAAGCTGGAGGCATAACATTGGGGGATTAGGCTGCTTACAAGTCAGGAAATGATGGTCTCTGGGCTCTCTCAGCATCTCCTGTAGGCTGAGTATTCTGTTCTGCCTAAGGCCTCCCCTGGCTGTTAAAGCATCTGCTTAGACTGTATTTGTTTGTCTAACTGCCAGATCCTGGGGCACTCCAATGCTTATGTTCATCTTGAAGCTGTTTTAGTATTTACAAGCTTAAAAAAAATCCTTGGAATTTAAATATGAAAACCAACAGTAAAACAAGGGTAAAGATTCAAAATCAGGCATACAAAATCAGGAGGCATCAAACTTACAACTATGCACCAAAACAAACATTTCAAAGTTAAGGTAACGATAGAAAATGCTCTGGATGGACCAATTAATGCTGTTAGGGCAGTGAATTGTGATTTTTGACATGTCTCTATTATAGCTTTATCAGCATTATTAATACTCAACTTTTATTTAAAAAAATTTTTCCCTTTCCTTGAAGTTTATGTATTTCTTGAGAGAGGAGAGAGAGGGAGAGACCACTCAACAGGGTTTTGCCACGCCTTGATCTCCACCAGGATCCCAGCCATGCAAGATCATGAGTGAAATCAGGTGTGCCTGTTGTACCCAGGTTGACCCAGGTTCTGAACCTAGGCCTCTTATATAGCCCCAGCATCACACAGCAACACCCTGTTGCCCCCAACACCGTAACTGAACCAATATTTTGCTTTTATTTTTTTTTTGAGAGGTTTTTGGTATAGGAACAGAGACAGAGACAGAGAGACAGAAAGCAAGAAATCACCCCCCAGGAGGATGGCCAGTCCAAATTTTTTTCTTCTCCAGTCTCTTCTCAGGATTTTGGGAATGCACACACACGCACCCCGTGTGATTTTTAAGCCACTGGGTCCAGGACTCTAATGGTGGTCGACTACATGGCAGTCTAGCAGCATAACCATTATGCCATCTGCTGGTCCCTATTGTGCTTTCTTGTTTGTTTTTGCCATAGGGCACATGCACTCACTAGAGAGAAGACAGAGAGAAAGAAAGTGAGAAATCACCTACAGGGGGATGACCATACTGCAATCCTTTCTTTTTCAGTCTCCTTTCAGAATTTTGGGCATGCACACACACACACCTGGTGTGATTCTCAAACTGCTAGGCCTGGGGCTTGAACCCTATTTGGCCATGTGGAAGTCTGGCACCTTAACCACCATGCCACCTGTTGGCACCATTGTGCTTTTAAACCGTTGAGTTTTTCATGGACTGTAGGTTAATACAGGGTTGTTGAAAAAGTCATGATGTATTTTTACATAAAAATAGTTGTGACTTTTCTGACTACCCAATATAGCACTACTTCCATTCCTAGGATAAATTAGAAGTTCTCTCTTACTTTGGCCATTATTTCTGAAATACTGTTAAGAATGGATGTTAGGCTAGACAATGGAGCAGTGGTAGAAAGTTATATGAGGCTGACCCACATGGGAGGGTTCCAGTTTGCATTTGGAGAGCTCCCTGAGTATACCACATACACATCTGTGCCTGTGATCTTCAGCTGGCCGAAGTTGGGGATGAATCATGGCATTGAGATCCTGTTGGGGGTGCTGTGTATGTGTGTCTCTCTCTCTTTCTAGCTCATGGCAGTAATAAATAAACTTTAAAAATTAGATGTTACATGTAAGACAAATATAGAGTAATGATTTAGCATATAAAGCTTCATTTTAAATACTTACATCTAAAAGTTTTCTAGACCCAAAGATATTTTTCAGATCTCTTTTAGATCTGTAAGAGGTCCTAAAGAATGGATTGCAGTTCAACAAAGAATATGAAAAAAAAAAAAAAAGAGCTCATCATTCTGGCACCTGCTTCAATGGCATAGTTGATACTGTTGAATCCCCAAAGTGTACAGGCCTTTGAGAAGGAGGTAGAAGGGCCTGAACATTGAGGAGAGAGTTGGTACGCCAAACCTAGAGACACCTTAGGAAGTCTTACATAGCTCCAGATGACTATCAGGGAGTACTGTTATTTTCAGAACCTCTGGCTACACAATACCTTTCACTGAAAAGAGATGTGCAAGGATGTTAGATATCTAGAGATGATCATTATTTTTTGATATTAGTTTATAAATTAAATAATGTGAGCCTAGATGGTTCTTAGAGAGAGCTAATCTACTAGGTTCTGGGCCCAGTGTTTATTCAACATGTCTTCAAGAAGTAGGCTAAGCTGGAGGAATATTGACTTCTACCATCAGTCTGATAATGTCTCTGCTAATTTCCAGTGGTTTCTGCATAACCTTTAGCAAGACCTATTTAGAAGCATGTTACCATAGTTCCATTTTTGAGAAGGTGATCTCAGTTTTCACTATCACTTTAACTCTAAATCTTGATCTGCAGAGAAGCCTTGTATTTTAATTACCACCTAATATAACCCTCTTTATTTTATAGATGGGGAAAAGTATCAAGGATAAGGATAATTATTTGCTCAAGGTCACAAAGCTAGAAAACAGAAGGGCCTGGACTAACTGGCCCTTCAATATTTCCTGAAGTGCCCCCAATACTGAGGGTTTGTAGCCTCACCAGCTCAAATTCTTGCTTAGACCATATGCAAACAAAGCATATTTTAATGGTTTTGAGGAGCTGTAGAGAGTACTGAACACACTACAGTGTGGAAATGAAGTTTAGAGTATTTCGATAAAGTTACAACTTTTGTTTTTCCACTAAGGATTTGCCTCTGGAACTCTCTCAAGAAGTTAAAATTCTCTCCAGTTGTCAGTAATTGTGTGTATGCATAAATAGGCAGTGCAATTCAATAGAGGAGTTAAATATGTGATTAAGAGATATCTTGCAATCAATGGGAAATTGTCTTAGCTTAGCATAAAGAAGGGTGTCTTTTTGTTGTTGTTGAGAGAGGCTTGTTTTCCTTTAGTCTTTGATGTTTTATTAATTGTGATAAGGATGGTTAAAAATGATATTTTCCTCGAAGGAATAGCACAGTCTTAGAAAATTTCAGCTTGCTTACCACTAAAGAAATTTAAGAATATTACATCTAATATTGAGATCCATATTTTCTTCTCATCATAACCTTGACATGAACTCTGAGTCCAGAAATCTCTATTTCACTGCAATGTGACTAGAAGATGACCCCAGAAAAAGCTCAAAAACAATATGACTTCTGAAAAAAAAAAAAAAAAGAAAGCTAATAAAGCTTAGGCCCTTAGGAAATAAGGCATTTATTAAGTCAGGCATAGTAAAGTAGTGATTCTCAGAATCCAGGGCTTGTTAAAACACAGATTTCTGGGCTCCTACCCTGGAGTTTCAGATCTATCAGGTTCCCAGGTGACCCTGATGCTGCTGATCAAAAGACCACACTTTGAGGCCACTAATGTAGATGATTTTTAAAAACACTTCAAAAGTACTGACTTTTTACAGAGTACTTGGAGAATTGCGTTGTGCTGAGAGAACTGAGGGTGGTACATGGTCCAGGGTCCAAGGAACTCGGTCCCAATGTGCAGTGAACTCAAGCTCATGCATAACCTAAGACCATAGACTCAAGCAGTGAGTTACAAACAGGGACTACACTTTGAGAACCACTGATATTGATAGTATAGAGGATATTACAGAACTCCAAGCATAGCATAGGGCATAGGCATGGGACCAGATAATTACAACAAAGTATAATTTTAAAGTGATACATTGCGTATAGACTATATTATATAGATAGAATAAAAATATACCAGCTAACATTTGGAACTTTTTGGGGAAGGAGAGATTTTTGCAATAGGGTATATGTATTCACCGAAGAGACAGAGAGACAGAAAGCAAGAAATCACCCCCCAAGGGGATGGCCATGCTGCAATCCCTTCTCTGTTCTTCTCCTGGAATCTTCAGCATGTATGCACACATAACTGGTGTGATTTTGAAGCCACTGGGTCTAGAACTCAAACTACAGTTGGTCATGTGGGAGTCCAGCAATGTAAACACTATGCCATCTGCTGGTCCCATTTTTTTTAGAGAGATTTTCGCTATAGGGTGCATATGCTTTCCAGAGAGACAGAGAGAGCTGGAGAGACAGAAAGCAAGAAATCACCTCCCAGAGGGGATAGCCATGCCACAATCCCTTCTCCTCCATTCTCCTCTTGGGATTTTGGGCATGCACTCACTTGTGCCTGGTGTGTTTCAAGCCACCAGGTCTGGGACTTGAACTATGATTGGCCATGTGGGATCCAGTGATGTAACCACTATGTCATCTACTGGTTCCAATGTTTTGATTTTTTTTTTTTTTTATAACCAGAGGGTGCATGCATTTACCAGGTTGGAGGAGTGGAGAGGGTGGGGGGAAAGTACCCTCATCCCCGATGGGACATTGTCACACTGTCACACTGCAATACTTTTCCTCCATTTCTCCAGCTCGTCAGGATTTTGGATATGCGTGCACACACACACACACACACACACACACACACATGTTTTTCAAGCTGCCTGGTCTAGGATTTGAATCATGGTCATATGGGAACTGGTTCCCAATGCACTGTGTTTAACTACTGTGCTATGAGCCTGCCTTTGATTGCTTTCTTTATATTTCAGTATATATCCTCTATACTATGTTAAGTATTTTACATGAATAAGGTCATTTAATTCTCACAACAATCCTGAGGTAGGCATTATTATTATCGCCATTTTATAGATGAAGAGACTGAGGTCCAGAGAGGTTAAATAATTTGTCCAGAATAATATAGCCCAAAAGTAACAGAGGATTCCAATTCAGTCCTGTGCCCCTAGCCACTATGCTATATCCTTAGAAGAGTGTGATGAACTTTCTACGGTGGAAAGAAAGTAAAAGAGAGAGATGAGCAGGGAAGGGTCTCTAGAGATGACATCAGAGCTAGGTAGGTATTAATGAAAAAATGGACAACAGGAAACATTTGTATTAGAGTGGAAAGAGGGGCATTCTAGATTTAGGTGGTGTCACTCTTATTTTTTGAGAGGTTTTTGCTACAGGGCACATGCACTCTCTAGAAAGACAGAGAGAGACAGAGAGACAGAAAGTGAGAAATCATCGCCCGGGGGGATGGCCATGCCACAATCCCTTCTCCTCCATTCTCCTCTTGGGATCCTGGGCACACACACACGTGCCTGGCGTGAATTTAAGCCACCGGGTCTGGGACTTGAACCACAGTCGACTACATGGGAGTCCAGTGACATAGCCATTACGCTAACTGCTGGTCCTAGGTGGTGTTACTCTTGACACATGCTTGCTGAGTGGCATTATCAGATGGGGAAGATAAGGCTGGAGATAATGGAGGAGGAAAAAAACCTAATAAATATGTAAACATTCTAGTACAGGCTGACAAGGAAAGTAGTTCCCGGATGCCAACGAGAACAGTACAAAGGTACCTGGGGCAGGGTCAAAGGCACTACTGAGATGGAAGGTAGTAGCAGCTTTGAACAGTAAACTGCATAATCTTGGGAATCCAATTGAGTTAGTTTGTATCTCTGCCACTTATGAGATATGGGGCCTTGTCTAATTTCTCCAACCCATTTGGGTGTTAATTTCTTCATATGTGATCAGGTACTGGTCACAGTACTGTCTTCAAGAGTTGTTGTGATGGTTATGTAAGGTAATACACAGAAAGTCTGTGGTATATAGCACATGCTTGTTTACAGTTGGTATAATTTTACGAAATAGTAATTACTAACTTACTATATACTAAGCATCATTCTAACCTACTAGCTTGCGAAGTGTGGCCCCCAGATCAGCAACATCAACTTCATCTTGGACCTTGTTAGAAATGTACATTTTGGGGGCCAGCAGGTAGTATAGTGGTTACATCACTGGGCTCCCACATGGCTGACCAGAGTTCGAGTCCTGGATCCAGTGTCTTGAAATATGCCAGGCATGTGTGCATGTGTGCCCAAGATTCTGGGAGGAGAAAAAGGGATTGTGGTGTGCCCATTGCCCCAGGGAATGATTTCTCACTTTCCCTCTCATTGTCTCTGTCTCTGTCTTTGTCTCTCTCTCTCTCTGGCGAGTGCATGTGTTATAAGGCAAAAACATCTATTAAAAAAAAAAGAAATGCACATTCTGGGGCCAGCAGATGTCATGATCGTTAAGGTGCTGGACTCCCACATGGCCGACCATGATTCAAGTTCTGGACCTAGCAGCTTGCTTTCTTACTTTCCCTCTCTCTGTCTCTCTGGCGAGCACACCTGCCCTATAGCAAATTAAATAATAATAAATAGAATTAAATAAATAATTACTTGTTAAAAAAGAAAAGAAATGCACATTAAGGGAGGCCCCATAGTGTATTGTCCTCTGTCTAGCAATAAAAATAAATAAATAAATAAATAAATAAATAAATAAATAATAAAAATTGACTCTCCCAGGGTCAATCTTAGAAAGAAGAGACTTACCCTAGACGTAGAAAATCATGAACGCAGAGGGTGGCCCTAGCACCTTGTTTTTAGCAAGCCCCTCCAGGTGATTCTGATGCATGAGGAAGTTTGAGGAGCACTGCTCTAAGCCTTTTACATGAATTAACTTCATCTATTCTTAACAACTCTGTGAGGTAGGTACTATTATTAACTCTATTTTATAGATGAAGTAATTGAGGCACAGAAAATTTCAAGTCCAAGGTCACACAGCTAGTAAGTAATGGAAATAGGATTTCCATCCCATTTTTGAATTTTCTAAATTTTAAAATTTCAAAAAATCTCTTACCAATAGACTTTCTTAGTTTTTCCCCTTCCTTCCCTTTTTCCTCACTTTAAAAACAATTGCTTATTTTATGAGAGAGAGAGAGAGAGAGAAAGAGAGAGAGAGAGAGAAGTATTCTCAGCAGGGTCTGATGCTGTGATCCTCCTCCCAGCATCTCAGCCAGCAAGAATCACTGGCTTGCACATTCACCTGTGCCCAGTTTGCACAGGTCCACCTGAGAAGTGAACCTCAATCTTCCATATGACTTCTGGCATTTCAGAGAATCACACTACTGCTACGCCACCATGGCTGGGTCTTTCCTTTCTCTGATCTGATCATGGCCTGTATCCATCTATCCTGGTGCCTTTAGTATCTTGCAGCAAAAAGACGTCATCATTCATTGCTTTACCCACACCCTTTTGGATCCATTGCTCTCCAACAACCATAATGCTTTGTGTGGGACTGGTATAAGAGGAAGGGTCAGATATTGCATAGGCCACATCATTTCAATGATGTCATTTATTGCTTGCTGATGTGAAGTCTGACATAGAAAACACCATTGTCAGCAGTGTCAACTTAGATAAGATAGGACAGTGACTGTTTGGGGAGCCATTAGACAAATGATTTTGACCCACTGTAACAGTTTAAATATCTTTCACTTTATTTTTGCAAATCAGAGAATTTGAATTTCATTACTTGACCACACTACTAAACCATCTCTGGGCAAAAAGTGCAGTCTCCAGTGACCTTAAGTGATCAGGCTTTTATCAATATGCTCTTAATCAGCAGGGTAGGTATATTAAGGTCTGAATAGCATGGACTCTCTGCAGTCTGAAATTATAATGGTGTCTCTTTTTTCTTTAGCCAGCATACCTAATCTTATTTATTTCTTAGCTACTTTGATGCTTCCCCCCCCCCAAGATTCAAGGGATTCTGATCATTCTAATCCCTACTAAAAGCTATTTTCCCCTGAAGAATTATAAAAGTACTAGGCTAACTATGACTCTTAATATTCAGATCTTAATCGTGTTTGATCTCTATACAAAGGGACAACGATCCCATTGCCATGGAAAGACCTAATGGTCTTCAGGGAGTGAGTACTCAGTAAAAGTTCCTTACTATTTATCACCTTTGTGGAGAGAAATTTAAAAGATATAAATGTGTAGGAAGATATCTGATGTAGTCAAATAAGGCAAAATAATTATAAAAGATAATGGGGATTATTGTTATAAGAAAACAGTTCCCAAAGGTTACATTATATTCTGAAGTGTATTTCTACCTTAAATAAATTTCAGATTACCCTACAAGCTCCCTCATGACAGACTGCGTTATTTTTAAAATTTTTAAAGATTTTTTTCTTTATTCATGATAGAACAGATACATGTACATGTAAGAGTGAGAGAGAAAAAGGAGTGCCCTTCACAGGGTGTGATCAAATCATGATCCCTTTCCTCCAGTCCTCCAGGCTGTCATATCATGGGCACTGACATGCTTGCCCAGTGTGCCTCCGGCTGACCATGCTGGAGATTTGAATCATGGTCACCATATGGGATCTGCCTTCTCTTGAGCAGCACAGTACCACAGTACCTCTGTACAACAAAGCCAACCCTCTCATGACAGACTTTTCTAGAGGGATGTGTGGTAGTCATTAGGTCTTACCATAAAAACAAAAATTTTATTGAAGTGAAATTCATGTAACATAAAATGCCAGCATCCGCCCCGGGGCTTGGGTCTAGCTGAATCATAATCAGAGGGCTGCTGGTGAGGAAGAGAAAGAGGACAAGAAAGAGAAAGCCCTCCATCTTGAGAGGACCGGGGAATTGGAAAGAATGAGACAAAGACATAGAGTAGAAATGGACACAGGCAGCCTGAGCCTAGGTAGCCCAAGCAACTTGTGCTGCGGCTTGAGCCACCCAGACAAACTGGGCCTCTTTATTTATAATACAGGGAGACATTACACCATGTATATTTTACACCACTTTATAGATTTGTTGCTAGGTTACAGACAATAAGCAGGTAACAAATTTATAAGGGCTTAGTCATACTGGACCAAGTGCGTTATGTTCTAATGAGAGAAACCCAGTTTAAGGCTAAAGAATCTCTCCATAAGGAGTGCACCACCACACCCAGAGAAGGCTAAAGAACCTTTCAGATGCAGAGCAGGGATTGGACTTTGCTAATTGAGGTCAAGATGTTTCTTGAAGTCCATCAGATGTGTCCGTGTCCATTGGCACGCCCCTAGCAATTTCCACCCTTGCTCTGTCTGCAGCGAAGGTCAAGGAAAGGACAAGTTACGAGGTTCTGCCAAAGCCCAAAAGGACAGGTGATGGTTGCTCAAAGCATGTCCCCATACCTCAGATTCTCTCTCTTAAACGTGTCCCCACAATAAAATTAATCATTTTAAAGTAAATAATTCAGTAGCATTTAGTATATTCCAATGCTGTAAAATCACAATCTCTCTCTACTTCTCAAATATTTAACTCATGCTCCAAGGGAAACTCATACCCATTAAGCAGTTATCCTCATTCCCCCATTTCTAAAGCTCTTGGCAACAACCAATCTGTTTTCTGTTAATATCTATTGTATGTCTTACTGAATTATTTTTGATATTTCACATAAATGGAGTAAGTTTCAGTCACATGATAGCATGTATTAGTTCTTTGTACTTTTTATGGCTAAATAATAGTCCATTGTATGTATATATCAACATTTGTCTATTCACTCATCAGTTGATGAAAATTTGAGTAGTTTCTACCTTTTGGCTATTGTGAATAGTGCTGTTATGAATATGAGTATACATGTATTTGAGTATCTGTTTTGTTTTGGATATAAACCAAGGAAAGAGTGGAAGTGCTGGGCTGTGTCATAATTCTATATTTAACTTATTGAAGAACCTCTGTAGCTGAAATATTTCACTTTCTCACCTGCAATATAGGAAGATTCCAATTTCCCTAAACCATCACCAACATTTTGTTATTTTCAGGTTTATTATTACTATTATTATTATTTTTAATTTTTGCCATAGAGTGCATGTGCTTGCTGGAAGAAGACAGAGAGAGAGGGAAAGTAAGAAATCCCCTCTTAAGGAGGATGGCCACACCACAATACCTTCTCCTTAATTCTCCTGTAAGTATTCTGAGTATGCATGCACATGTGCCCAGTATGATTTTCAAGCTGCTGGGTTCAGGATTCAACCATGGAATTGGCCATGTGGGATCTAGCACCTTAATTACCATGCCACTTGCTGGCCCAGGTTGCTTTTTTTTGTTTTTGTTTTTTGTTTTTGTGTTTTAATTCTAGCCATCCTACTGGGTGGGAAGTGGTATTTCATGGTTTTGACTAACATTTCATAATGACTAATGATGTTGGGCATCTTTTTGTATTTATATGTTGGCCATTTATATGTCCTTTTGAGAGAAATGTCTGTTCAAAGTCCTTTGCCGATTTTTTTTATTCTAATTTTTTTTATTTTTATCATCATAATCTACTTTATATTAAATTGGATTACATATAACTTTACAGTGTATTACATTGCTTTTTCAAAAGGGAATGCCATGCATGTTAGTCAATACAGAGACATTCATCTCCCCGCTTCAACATTCAATATCTTTTCTATGTTTTTCACAATCATTATTATTATTATTCTAATTATTTTTTAAAACAGTCAATCACTATTTCTCATTTTGCTTGTAAAAAGACTTTACCCATCATGAAAAACTTCTCAGACCAATACAGTTGAGAATACTATACATGTCCTCATCAACAGGTAATAAGCCATATCTGTTTCTCACTAACGTCCTGCCTCTCCATTGTTCTCTTGCTATCTTTCTCTATCCTCTTCTCTTCCCCTCCCCCATTCCACACTGTCCTATTTTTGTTAAGTACCTTCGTTGCTTTTATGTCCTCCAATTTTTCGCTCTCTACCATAGAGTGCGGATAGTCGGTATATATTGAGTGGATACATACAATATCTTTCTTTCATAGCCTGGCTTACTTCACTCAGCAATAGAGCCTTCATATATGACCACTTTCTATCAAATGCCAGGGTCTTGTTATTTTTTATGGCTGAGTAGTATTCCATAGAGTATATATACCACACTTTTCCAATCCATTCATCAGTTTGTGGACATTTAGGTTGGTTCCATGTCTTGGCAATTGTGAATAATGCTGCAATAAACATTGATGTGCAAGCACTTTTCTGACTGAGCATTCTCCTGTCTTTCGGATAAATACCCAGAAGTGGGATTGCTGGATCAAATGGTAGTTCTATTTGTAGATCTTTGAGGAATCTCCATATTGTTCTCCACAGTGGTTGAACTAGTTTACATTCCCACCAACAGTGTAGGAGGGTTCCCTTTTCACCACATCCCCGCCAACACTTATCACTTTTTATATTCTTCATCTTTGCCATTCTGACAGGGGTTAGGTGGTATCTCATTGTGGTTTTTATCTGCATCTCCCTTATGATGAGGGATGTTGAGCATTTCCTCATATGCTTTTTGGCTGTTCGTATGTCTTCCTTAGAGAGATTTTTGTTCAGCTCATTTTCCCATCTTTTAATTGGGTTAATCATTTTTTTTTTTTTGCATAAGGCCCTTGAGTTCCCTGTGTATTCTGGTTATCAGTCCCTTGTCTGAGGCATATTTAACAAAAATATTTTCCCATTCTGAGGGTTGTTGGTTCCCACTTGTTACCGTATCCTTTGCTGAGCAGAAACTTCTTAGTCTGATACAGTCCCACTTGTCTATTTTAGGGATTATTGTCTGTGCTTTAGGAGTCTTATTTAAGAAGTCTTTGCCTACTCCAATGTCTCCCAGAGTTTCCCCACCACTTTCCACCAGTAGTTTTATTGTTTAAGGTCTTAGGTTCAGATCTGTGATCCATTTTGAGTTGATTGTTGTTAATGGTGAAAGATGGGGGTTCAGTTTCATCTTTCTGCAGGTGGATACCCAGTTTTTCCAGCACCATTTACTAAAGAGGTTTTCCTTTTCCCAATGGATTGACTGATATCCTTTGTCAAAGATCAGCTGGCTGTAAGCTTTGGGGGTTATTTCTGGGGTCTCTATTCTCTTCCATTGGTCCACATGTCTGTTTTTATGCCAATACCATGCTGTTTTGATGACCACAGCTTTATAGTATATCTTGGGATCAGGGAGTGATATGCCTCCTACTCTATTCTTCTTGCACAGAATTGCTTTTGCAATACGAGGTCTTTTATGATTCCAGACAAATTCTATGATTGCCTTTTCTAGATCTGTGGAGAATATTTCTGGTATTTTGATTGGAATTGCATTAAACATGTAGATTAATTTGGGTAGAATTGCCATTTTGATTATGTTGATTCTTCCAATCCAGGAGCATGGGATGTCCTTCCACTTTTTTATGTCACTTTCAATATCTTTTTTAAGATTTTCATAGTTTTCTTTATAAAGGTCTTTGACTTTCTTAGTTAGGTTTATCCCTAGGTATCTTATACATCTTGTGGCTATGGTGAAAGGGATTCCTTTCTTCAGCTCTGCTTCGTTCAACTTGTTGTTCATAAATAGAAATGCTATAGATTTTTGGATATTGATTTTGTATCCTGCCACCTTACTGTATTCACTTATTACTTCAAGAAATTTTTTCATGGATACCTTTTTTCTTCTAAGGATACCATCATGTCATCTGCAAATAAAGATATTTTCAACTCTTCTTTGCCTATTCGAATGCTTTTAATATTGTTCTCTTCTCTGATTGCAATAGCTAAGACTTCCAGTACTATATTAAAGAGCAGTGGGGAAAGTGGGCAGCCTTGCCTAGTACCTGTTTTCAGAGGAAAAGCTGAAAGCTTTTCCTCATTCAGTATAATGTTAGCTGTGGGTTTTTCATAGATTGCTTTTATTGTGTTCAGAAATGACCCTTCTATACCAATCTTACTGAGAGTCTTAATCATAAAAGGATGTTGTATTTTATCAAATGCTTTCTCCACATCAGTTGAGATGATCATATGGTTTTTATCTTTCTTTCTGTTAATGTGGTGTATTACATTTATGGTCTTGCGTATATTGAACCACCCTTGCATCCCTGGTATAAAGCCTACCTGGTCATAATGAATGATCTTTGTTCTATGTTGTTGGATACGATTTGTGAGTATCTTGTTGAGAATTTTTGCATTTATGTTCATCAATGATATTGGTCTGTAGTTTTCCTTTTTTTGTCATGTCCTTATCTGTTTTGGGGATGAGGATGATGGAGGCTTCATAAAATGAATTTGGAAGGTTTCCTTCCTTTTGAATCTTTAGAAATAATTTTAGTAGGATAGGGGTTAACTCTTACTTAAAAGTTTTGTAGAATTCACAAGTGAAGCCATCTGGACCTGGGCTTTTCTTTGTTGGGAGGTTATTTATTACTGATTCAATCTCCTGGCTTGTTATGGGTCTATTCAGGTTCTTTATGTTCTCCTGATTCAATCTTGGTAGATTATATGCATCCAGGACTTTGTCCATCTCCTCCAGGTTATCTTGTTTGTTGGCGTATAGTCGCTCATAGTATCCTCTAATGATATTTTGTATTTCTGCTATGTCTGTGGTAATATTGCCTGTTTCATCACATATTTGATTAATCTGGTTTCTTTCTTTCTTCTTGATCAGTCTAGCCAATGGTGTGTCGATCTTGTTAATCTTTTCAAAGAACCAACTTTTGCTTTCATTTATTTTCTGTATGGTTTGTTTATTTTCTATTTCATTTATTTCTGCTCGAACCTTTATTATTTCTTTTCGCCTGGCATTTTGGGGGGTTGTTTGTTGTTGTTTTTCCAATTCTCTGAGGCATGATGATAAGTTATCTGTTTTCCATCTTTCCATCCTTTTTTATGTGCACTAATTGCTATGAATTTCCCTCTTATGACTGCTTTTGCTGTGTCCCATAGATTCTGGACACTTGTGTACTCATTATCATTTGTTTCCATAAATTTTTTTATTTCAGCCTTAATTTCTTTAGTAGTGAAGAAGTCATTCAGAAGTAGGTTGTTCAGTTTCCATGTGTTCGTGTATTTTCGGGGTTGTTTCTTGAAATTAATCTTGAATTTAATTCCATCATGGTCAGAGAAGATGCTGGATACAGTTTCTATGCCTTAGAATCTGTAAAGGCTTGATTTGTGTCCTAACATATGATCTATCTTTGAAAAGGTTCCATGTCGGGGTGAGAAAAATGTACATGTTGTGGATGTAGGGTGGAAAGTTCTATAGGTATCTGTCAAGCCCGTTCGATTTATAGTATCATTTAAGTCCTGTATCTCTCTATTTATTTTCTATCTAGAAAATCTGTCTATAGGAGATAATGGGGTGTTGAGATCTCCAACAATTATAGTATTTCTCCCTATCTCTCCTTTTATCTCCAGCAGTCTTTCCTTCACATATTTAGGTGCACCTGAGTTGGGTGCGTAGATGTTTATAAGGGTTATGTCTTCTTGCTGGATTACCCCATTTACTATTATATAATGCCCTTCTTTGTCTCTTCTTACAGTCTTTGTCTTGAAATCTATTTTGTCTGAGATCAATATCACTACTCCAGCCCTTTTTTGATTTCCATTTGCATGGAATATCTTTTTCCAGCCCTTGACTTTTAGTCTATGTATGTCTTTATCCATAAGGTGAGTTTCTTGTAGGCAACAGAGAGAGGGTTTCTGTTTTTTTATCCATTCAGCCAGTCTATGTGTCTTAACTGGAGAATTTAATCCATTGACATTCAATGTAATTATCGATGTTTCCATACCTGATCCTATCATTAAGTGAGCCATTTTCTTGGTTGCTTTTTGTTCTCGTATAACTGTCTCTGATTTTTTAGTTTTCCTGGTATAGTACTCCCTTCAGAACATCTTGAAGAGCCGGTCTGGAGTTGGTAAATTCCTTCAAATTTTGTTTATTTGAGAATGCTTTTATCTTTTTTTCCCATATGAAGGATAATTTTGCCGGGTATAGTATTCTTGGTTGAAATTGTTTTTCACTCATCACTTTGACTATGCTTCCCCATTCTTTCCTTGCCTGCATTGTTTCTGCTGAGAGATCCGATGTTAGCCTGATGGGGTGACCTTTGTAAGTAACTTGACATTTCCCTCTTGCCAACTTTAGTATCTTGTCTTTGTCTGTTGTTTTTGCCAGTCTGGCTATGATGTGCCTTGGAGAGGATCTTCTTGGGTTGATTCTACTCGGGGTCCTCTGTATTTCTTGGGTCTGGATATTTGAATGCCTTTCTAGATTTGGAAAGTTTTCTTCCAGGATTTCATGGAATAAATTATCTAGGCCCTTATTATTTTCTTCCTCTTCTGGAATACCAATTATCCGGATTTGGGGCACTTGATGGTATCCAGTATTCCTCGTATATTATCCTCATTTTTCATGGTTGTTTTCTCAATCTTCTTGATACTTTTTTCTAGGTCAGATGTTTTGTCTTCTACGTTAGAGATTCGATCTTCTGCCTGGTCTAACCTACTTTTAATACTTTCAAGGGAGGTTTTGATTTCCTGTATCACATTCTTCAATCCTGGAAGTTCCATCTGGTTCTTGTTTAAGGTATCCATTTCTTCTTTCAAGTCATGAAAGGACTTCCTCATCTCCTGGAGCTCCTTGTCTCTTTTCTCTTCCATCTCAGTTAGTTTGCTCACTACAAATATTCTGAATTCCTTATCAGACATGTCCACAACATCCATTGTGTTGACTGTGGGTGATGTAGTCTTGATGATTTCCCTTGAGGGAAAGGCCTTTTGTTAGTTGCTCATATTTCTTGAGCCTCTGTGATCGTTCCTAGTCATCAGGTTATCTATATGTTTCTTCCTAACTTACTTAAGGTGTCTCTGAGTGCTAAAAGTTGTACAGGATTAGAAAATTGATGATTTCTCTTATGGTTGGCCTACCTGTTGCTCACAATTACCATTAACTGTTGCCACTAGCCCTGGATAGCCCAAAGTCCTCCCTGTTTCAAAGGAGTGGTGAGTTTCCAACTGACCTAATAAGCAACACCTGGGGTCCAAGGAGGAGGAATGGTGGGGATCCGTGAAGATTCGAAAGGGTCGGGCCTGCAGCCTCAGTCTGCCTGGTGTCCGGAACTACTCCTTTGCCGATTTTTTCACCTGAGTTCTTGTTTATTTTTTGCTGTTGAGTTTTAATAGCTCTTTATATATTCTGGATACTAGACCTTTATCAGATAGAGGATTTACAATTTTTTTTTCATTATATGGGTTTTCTTTTTGTCATAAATAATTTGATTCTCCTCTTTGCAGTCATATGTCTTGCCCCAGTAGAACATAAATTCCCTGATGGCAGAGACATTGCTTGCGTTATTCAATGTTGTACTTCTAGTGCCTTGAAAAGTGTCTGGCATATGATAAGAAGAACGTATTATTAAATTCGCCTTTTTTTAGCCCTCTAGCTTTTGCAAATGAGTCCAGAATCAAAGTAGGGCTAAAGATCAGTATCAATCATATAGTTGACATTATATTAGCTTTACCACCTTTCATGAACCAATCTTGTGGTCTGGAATCACAATTCACCTTTGGTTCTAAGCATTCTTGAATTTATGAAAAGGCTGCATCTTTCTGATATTGAGAGGCTCTGACTTTTTTAAAGTGCCATTTATAAGAAAGAGAGTTCAGAGTTAACTTAATAGTCTGGGGCAGCTGAAGCATGCTTAAGTCCCTTAGTCTTTCATGAATATGGTTATGATTACTGATTAAAGATGTAATCTACCTTAATAGTCCTTATGTGTACATTTTTAAAAAAGTTTCATTATTTTATTTATTAATTCATTATTATTACTTATTATTATTACTATTTTTAAAATTTGACCAGAGACAGAGAGAGAGGAAGTGAGAAAGCGAGCCACCAGGCCCAAGACTTGGACAATAGTTGGCAATATGGGAGTCCACCATCTCAATCACCACACCACCTGCTGGTCCCTAGTCCTTATGTGTACTTTTAACAACAAATATGCCACTGTAGTTTCACTAATTTGGGGTTTATTACAATTTCACTTACATCTTTTATATAACAGAACATATAATATTATAGGAAATAAAAAGCATCCTGATTTTTCCCTCCTTACAACAAAGAATTAAATAAAACAGTTGATCCTGCTCAATTGGTCAGCTAGACCGTGTTACTTTTATTCTACCTTCAGAAGCATTTACTGAGCAGCCTAGCACTTATTCCTCTTCTAGATGGGGCATACAAAGTAGTATAAAAAATTGTCCCTGTCTTCAGCAAGTTCACCATTTAGAAAAAGAAATTAAATACAACTTCCCAAGTAAATATTTTCATACTTTATATCCACTTAAGACCCTTAGCCATCAATATAGATTACAAATTGGCTATCGTTACATATAGTCCAGTAATGTAATTGATGGATACCTGTGTGTAGTTAAAGTAAATGTTTGTTTAATGACAACAGATACAATAACCCATCTATTCAGAGACAACTATGTAAAGCAGAAGATAAAGAAGCTGAACCAAAATGAGTTTATTGAATTTCCAAAGTTTTCCACAGCAGTTGATGATGACATGGTATGAGGAATTAATCAAGTATGAGCCTCTCATCTTTGTCAATCTCATGGATCTTTGCATGCATTCTAGTCCCATCCACTCTCTTTCCACAACTGTTATGTAGACTATGGTTACTTGTTCCACTAAATGGAAGAAACTGGGGCAAAATCCCCATAACATCTTTCTTGTTTACAGTGAGGGAGGGTAACCTCAAGTCAATTCCCCAAGTGTACTAACTCTCAGTATGACAAGGTCTAAAGATAGAGCCTCTGTGTTGTCGAAATCAAAAGATGGTATTTTTTTTTCCCCAAAAAAGAAACAGTATGTATTTTTAGATTTGTAGGTAATAAATACATAAATGAATGGGTGTGGTTGTTCTATAATAAAACTTTATTTACAACATAAGGTGATGGCCTGGATTTGGTCCATAAGCCATAGTTTGCTGACTCCCTGGTCCCAGTCATGGGGACATCATTCAACTATAGTGCATAGCCCGTAAGACCACATGGAAGAGTCCTGCCTCAAGCTAACATATGGTCTAAAACTGTTGAGTTATCCTCACTCCATTCACAAAATCTATACAGGTCTCAACATTTGTAATGCAGTTTGGTGGATCAGGAAATTATGTATAAGAAGTGAACGATAATCAAAAGTAAGCAAGGTAAAGAAGGAGACAAAGAGTATTACAGGCAGAGGAAACTGTGTGCAAAGATCAGGACTTGATATCACATTTGAGAAAGAAGGTAGGATCCATGTTAGGTACCATTCATTGTCTTCTCAATGTCCTCTTATTCTTTTGTTACTATTTATTTTAAATTTACTTATTTGTTTCACCCGTAAGTGAGAGAGAGAGAGAGAGTCAATACCCCACAATAAGATCTTGATGCTCTGATCCACAGTCAACTTCTGCCATTGGCACACATGTCCAGTGAGCTCAAGGAGCTCTCCTGGCGCAAACCAGGAACCTTCTCATTTCAGTCAGCCTAACATAGTGTTGTGCTTGACCTTTGTGCCACTGTCTGGCTCCTGCTTTTGTAATTCTTAATTAATTTTCAATTTTACTCAGAAATCAAATTCTATCTCTGAATGTAAAGGGAATCCTGACAGTTTAAGCTAATCATTATGTGGCATTCCCTTGGTGACTATTGTTGTCCAGCAATTGACATCTGACCTAAGTTTATTCAATAAAACTTAAAAGAATGTACCTGGTCCATATTTTGAAGAGAGATTTTCCTCTCTCTAACCTCCTGGACATGATTTACAAAACACTTGTAGCCCTAACTTCCACTGACTAGCTATACAGAGGATAGCCAGATTTAATATGAAGTCCAACTATTGAAAGCTTGTCACAAAGTTGGAGTAAATTGAAGTGTTTCATAATAATTTGGGATAAGTGCTAATTTGTCATACCTAGAGCCTAACAAACTTTTGAATTCCCAGTTTTGAGTTAATAGATTTCCTAATTATTTGAGCTAGTTTGAGCCAATGTTTTCTGTTACCTAGAGTCAAAAGTATCCTAATTGAGTAATTGATGAGGTGAAAGAAATTCAGTAACAAGACTATAGATAGAACAAGATGATGCTGGAGAAGTACGTACAGATAAAGTCTTGTTGATCTTGTTTCTCCTGGCAACACACTTTAAGCTTAGGGCATCCCTACAAAAGAGTCTTTCTAAGCAGGCAGACTACAAAGGGTAGAAAGAAAAGGCATGCTTACAATACTTAGAAATTCATTTATTTTCTCCTAACATTTATTTATTTATTCCATGAATGAGAAAGACAGAGACAGACAGAGAGGGAGAGATAGCACCCTCAACAGGGTGCTGTCCACCCCCAGCCTCAGCCAGCCCTGGATCATGGGCACATTCTCACCTGCTGTATTCAGGAAGGTCTTCAGTTGCAAATCTTGAACCCCCCTATGTAAGTCAGCCTTGCACAGTGTCCTATTTTACTGCTGCACCAATGTTTGGCTCCTAGAACTTCATTCTTATAAACATCATAGGTCAGTCTGTTGAATCCCTATATATTTGTCAGTGCTTACTCTTGGTTTTTTTTTTTTTTTTCAGACTAATAATTTTATTGTAAAAGTTCCATAGTAAAATATTTTGACCCATTATACCTTGTACTCTTGTACTGAAGAGTACAAATCACATTGTACCCCACAAGTGCGTATGATTATTACATGTTGTTGGTTTTTTTAAAATCCAGAATGAAAAGAATATAAGTAGAACAGATCTAGGTGATCCAAACTTTTCAATCGTAATGAACAGACTCAGCAAAGCAAAAACTAAAGTTTAGAAGAATCTTTGAACTGAAAAAGTAGAAATAATGCAAAATATATGAGGCAACTAAGACCAGATATTTATTTCTTGGTGAAATTTTTAAAATTCAAAGTTTAAAAATAAGTCCTACAAACATCTAAGTATAATAAACAGTATTTTATTTGCACTAAAGTTTGTGGAGGTAGCAGGACAGGAGGAATGAAGAAATACTGTTTCATACTTGTCATTCACAAAAGAAATACAGGTACAAGTTTTTGACCCAAAGGTTAATCAAAAATATGTTATTCCCAAATATATAGGTAAAAAGGAAAGAAAAATATGATATATAAAACAAGACAAAATAAACAGCAAGAAAATATTAAAGTATTAAAGCAAAAACCAGTTTTTGGAGATAAAGCAAATGTAAATATTGGGGTCAGCAAGTGGAATGGTGGTTAAGGGCATTGGACTCCCACATGGCCGAATGTGGTTCGAGTCTCAGACCTGGTGGCTTGCTTTCTCACTTTCTCTCTCTCTCTTGCTCTGTACCTCTCTGGTCAAAATTAAAATAAATAACTAAATCAATAAAGTTAAATAATTCTAAAAAAAGCAAATGTAAATGAGTTAATATCCCTAATAAAAGATTTTCAGACTGAAGTATGGGTGATCACTAATAAAATACAATTCAATAAATGAGGCATTATCATTTTACTTTTATAAAATAGTGTATGGTCAATGAAAATAAAGAGGCATGGACCTTTATATAATATTGGACAATGAGGCCAGTTACTATGCTACCATTTTCTTTTCTTTTCCTTTTTTAATTGCCAGAGAGCTAGCCAGAGAGAAATAGATAGATGGGATGGGATAGAGGACCACCCTTCAATGGGGAATAGTCACACAGCAATCCCTTCTACTCCATTTCCCCATCCTATCTAGATTTGAGGCACACACCCATATTCACCTGGCATGTTTCTCGAGCCAATGAGACCAAAATTCAAGCCACAATTGACCATGTGGGATCCAGTTCCCTTAAAAAGTAGGGTTCAGGCCAATCTTGTTACTTTCTCATATGCATTAACCAATCTAATGTTCAGAACAACATGTGATAGACATGACAATTATTATCACATTATAGGTAAAACAACTGAGTACAGAGAAGTTAAATAATGTGCTCCAGTGTTCTCACTGTTAAGAGCAAACTGGGATTTGAACCATGTCTTTTTGATGTGAGAACTTCCAAAACACTATGCTAGTATATCTAACAGGTTAGTCCTGCATCAGAATTACCCGGAGGTGTTTACTAAAAATGCAAACTTCTGACCTCACCACAGATATATTCTAGAACTTTAAATTTGCATTTTAACAGGTATTCCAGTTGGTTCTCATACATGTTAAAATTTGAAAACTACTGCATGTGCTGCCTCTGAGAAAATGAGAGAAACAGTACTGAAATGGAAATCTTTAATCCACTCTATCTTAGATACATTAAGTAGGAAAAAAATGACTTAAATATTAATTGGGCTGTTACAACCAACTTAAAGCATTACAGAGATTAAATATTACTTTCAAATAATCCATTTTACATTTTCAAAATTGATCACATATTACATCTTAAAAGAAAATAAATTCCACAAAGCAGAGATCATAAAGACCATCTTATTTGATGGCAATGTGATAAAACTAAAATTTAGCAAGTCAAAAAAGCACATGACCAGTTATAACTTTAAAAACACATTCCTAAATAACAGTTTAATCAATTAAGAAAAACTACAGTTGCAACCATTACACTATAATGATTATATATATATATATATACACACACACACACACACACACACAGATACACACACACATACTTAGGAGTTCACCCACCAAAGAATCTAAAATGAGAAAGATAGAAAATAGCAAGTATTGACAAGGATACAGAGCAAGTAGAACTCCCACCTATTACTGGTGGGTGTAAAATGGGTACAATCACTCTGGAAAAATGTTTGGCAGTATCTAATTCAGCTGCCCATATGCTTACCCTATGGCATATGCTCATCTACCTCAAAATAGAAACTTTCTAAATACCCCATGTAGAATGGATAAATAAACTGTGGTATAGTCACACAATTATATAGGAGAGGAAAGAATAACATGCAAGCATATAAAACAATATGAGTGAATCTTATAAATATAATGTTGCATGAAAGAAATCAGATATAGTTGCATACATTCTGCATCATTTTACTTACTCAATGTAAAAATACAGTAAACATTAATTGACACTGTTGAAATCAGAATAGTGGTTATCTTCATGGTAGTGACTAGAGAGTGTCATGAGGGGGGCTTTTGAAATGCAGTTAATGTTCTATTTCATGATCTGGGAGCAGTTATGTAAGTGTGTTGAGTTTGGGAGAATTCATCAACCTCTGCACTTAAATCTCTGTACTCTTCTGTATGTATATTATGTTTCCATGCCAAGTTAAAAGTTATGTGTACATTGAGTATACTTTTAAGTTAATCTGATACAGATTTGAGGAAGAAATAAGTAGAAATTGTGAAAATTAAAAATAAAATATCTGACCTTAGAAATTTGATAGACAGATTACTTATAGCTAATGAGAGAAAACTGTATGTAATGCCTCATGGAGAAACCAAAAAAGGGGGAAGGGATAAAAACATAGAGGGTAGAGTAGGAAGCTCTTCTCATATTCTTAACTGAAATCCCAGAATAGAGTAAGAAAGAAGAGGGCAGAAGAAACCTCTTAGCCCAATGGTGTTGCAATAACAGAATACCTGGGACTGGGTGAGGTTTATACTGGGTAAGGCATTTCACAAATTCTGGTGGCTAGTGATTACCTTGAGAGATAACCCCCTAAAAACTTTATCAAATAATTCCACTTTGAGGAATTTATCCTGAATTTAATTAGAATTATCCATAAAGATTTATATAGAAGATATTTATAAATAGTGCTAAATTAGGATTTTAGAAATTGAAAATGTGAAAAAAAATAAGACTGGGATGTTTTCCAAATTTTCTTGGTTGAGCAGACATAAAAAACCAGGCTATAGTCAAACCTTACCTGTTTTTGAACTTTTAACCCTGCTAAGTGTACATTTTTCTCCAAGTAAATGTTGTAATCCCTCTAAACTTGTTGTCACTCCATCTTGTGATGTATGTGTAATAAAGACACGCACACCCTGAAGCTCACAATTGGAGCTGTCAAGCTGCTCTTTACTTCCAGGATGCCGGAACGCACGTGACTGTGTTCCCCCTGAGTTACCTTTTCTATAAGACATTCTGCTGCCTTGCTTATACCAACCTAAATTCTTCACAAACGAATTATAAAATCTCCCTCCCACTTCTGATTTTTGTCTTTTAAAATCTCCTTAAAGCTTGTAAGACCTTGAAATGCATATTCAAGGCTGTTTAAATCTGAGGGTCAGGGGTTGCATCTCTAGGTTGTGGCCCAGATTAACTCTTGTTTTACTAAAATTTGTGCCCTGTTTCTTTTCTTTTTTTTTTCATTTACCTCTTTTTTTTAACTTAAATTTATTTATTTACATTCATTCACTATACACATTACAGCATACAAAATGAGATTTCCCACCCAAAGTATACTGTATATTGGCTCAATCAAGCACATCAACATACGTGTTATCATCAACAAATAATTTTCCATTGCTTGTTTCCTGTATATTTTGCTTTTTTTTGGCCATCCTTGATTCCCTATCTCTTACCCTCTGCCATGCCCCACCCTCCACCCACACTGTCTCTCGTATCCATGTTTGCTTTCTATGCCTTTTCTTCCCCATTTTATAATTCATTAATGAACCTAATCTAAATATTTCCAATAGCAAAGTGCAGCTGATATATACACATCCATGTACACAAGTCTGACTTTAGGCATAAACCTCAGTGAGTAGAATGAACATACTATAAAGTAGCACCTAGTGGGGCTGTATAGCTTACTTTAGTCATCAAATATGCATTGTTTTTAATTTCAAGAAAAACAGTCTTTGTGTTTTTTTTCTCCTGAAACTTTTTTTTAATTAATTAATTTACATTCATTGCCTAAGCATCATCACAGCATACAAAATGTGGTTTCCCATCCAGAATATACTGCATAGTGGCTTAATCATGCATGTTATCATCAATAATTTTCCATTTCTAGTTTCATATATATATATATATATATATATATATATATATATATATTTACCCCTATGTCTGACCCTCTGCCCTTTCCCACCCTCTTCTCACTCTATCTCTGGTGTCTACAGTTGTCTTCCATTCCTTTTCCTCTCACATTTTATTGATCACACAATTTCTTAAATAATCTAACTACTTTCAATAGCAAGTTCAGCTGGTAATTTCAAGAAAAGCAGTCTTGAATTGGTAAGGAAATTTGCTTAAAACTTAAAGCCTGGAAACAGGTTAGTATTCTGTTCAAATAGTAGGTACATGAGCCTATTGACAGCTCAAGTCAGGACAAAAACTCTTAAAACCGGAAAACAAAGCCTAGAAGAAAAGCAGCAATATTTTAGTCAAAAGTCACATATTGCTATTTCATCAGTTCAGTCTCATGTACTTAATCTATCTTCTGTTGTGGTTCAATCTTCCTGATGGAATTCTGGGATATAATATTCAACTCCAGACTTGTCCCTATGATTAAGTTGGCCATTTTCTTAGTTTTTGAACTCTTATTTCTGTGTGTCTGCATTTAATTTTCCTGCCCTATTTCTTTAATGGTCAACAAAAATAACTTATGTTCAACACTAAAGAAATGGTTAAGTAAATTACAATAGAGCCCTAATGATAAATATTATGAAGCTCAAAAAAATATGTTTCAAAAACATTTAGTGGAGAAAGTCTCAAATATGTCAGTAGAAGAAAAGCAAGATACATTATTTGTAACATAGTCTTAATTACAGAAAAGTTATATTTTTGAGTATACATGAAAACATTTATGTGGTGGGCAGAATGATGTTCCTCCTCCCAATGATGTCCATACCCAGATTCTCAAAGCCTGTGGATATATTACCTTACATGAAAAAAGGAACTTTGCCAATGTAATTATATTTAAGAATCTTGAGATTGGGATATTTTCCTTGATTATCTGAATTGATTCGATTACATGGATCCTTAAAAGCAGAGAATATTTTTAATTTTTTGACAGAATCTCATTTTTACAATCTTCCTGCCTCAGCCTTCCAGATAGGGCTACAGATACACGCTCCCCATGCCCATTTCTTTTTCAGATAGGGTCTCTTGTTCAGGCCTGCCTCAAGCATCCACATGCTTCATCCTCCCCAAGTTGCTAGGATTACAGGAGCACACCACTGCACCTAGCCTTTAGGTAGGACCAAAATTCGAAGCTTGGGTCTTACATATGGTCCCAGCCAGTGGAGCACAGTGTCTTAGTATCACTTGCCACCATATCTGGGACAAAAGCACAGAATCTTACCTGGCTGTGGTCAGTGAGAGACATATCTATTGAAGAAAAATGCAGAGAAGGGCAAAATTGCTGGCTTTGAAGACAGAGGAAGGAAACTATTAACAATGCAATGTGGGTGGCTTCTAGATGCTTGAAAAGGCAAGGAAATGAATCGTTCCCTAAAATCTCAAGAAAGGAATTCAGCTATGCCAATGCTTTGAGTTTAGCTCTATAAGATCTGGATTGGGTTTGACCTAAGTGACTATAAGATAATTAACTGGGTGGTGTTTTAAGTCACTCCATTTGTGGCAACTTATTAGCACCTCAAATAGATAACTAATGCAGTTTAGAAGAAAATAATACTAAAACATGTTATTGGAGTGACTGTCTCTGGATGGTGGAATTATAAGTGATTTTTACTATCATGATGTTTTTTTCTATATGTTCTTTATCATCTATAATGGGAGAGAAGAGGCAGAAGATTGTTAGTCTTCTCTAATCTTGTGTATAAAACTTTATGGGCATGCAATTGTTTCTTTAAGATGAGTTTCTTGTAGTGGAATTACTGAGTCAAAGGCTACACGTATTTTTAAAGTCCTTGAAAATTCAATGGCAAATTCCTTTCAGAAAGGTTGTACCAATATTCCTCTTCACTGAAACTTAGATCAATTGGTTATGCTAATTCCCTTTCATCTCTTTTATGAAGCCCCAAGTAAATAAACACTAAATACAGAGCCAAGAAAAAGGAAGCAAAACAGAAATGTAAATTGAATACTACATTTTCAAGATACTTTATGTTTATGATAGACATACTTAGGGCCACCTCACCTACAGATCATAGTCAGGGGTACTTCTTAAGCCACTCAAAGTTCTTTTGCAATTCCAGTTTATTATTATTATTTACTTTCTCATTACACTACTGAAATTCAGAAGGGCCAGTAGCTTTTTCAAGTTTTTGGGAGCAGTCTTTCTGGAACATCCTAAAGTGCCTTTCCTTTTTTTTTTTTGCCATAGGGTGTATGTGCTTACCAGAGAGACAAAGTAAGAAATCACCCTCCCGGGGGGAGGGCCATGTCAAAATCCCTTCTCCTCTATTTTCCTCTCTGGATTTTGGGCACGGACACATATGTGCCCCGGCATGAATTTTAAGTCACCAGGTCTGGGACTCGAACCACGGTTGACTAAGTGGGGAATACAGCAACATAACCATCAGACCATCTGCTGGTCTCAGTGCACTTCCTTTTAAAAAGGCTTCTATTTAGAATATAACCACCTTTCTAGCCTTTTCTTTATTATTTTCTACATCATGCCTCTCTCCCTGAAATTCTCTCTACAATAGGCTTCCAAAGCAAGTCTCTAAGTACCCAATTATTAAGAAGTTTATACTTCTCTAGGAGTAGAATCTTCTCTCTGCCTATGGAGAGGACACCATTCTTTAGCTGATTTCAATCAAGATACTCAGGCTGGTAAATTACTTTCAGGTGTGTATTTAAGTGGCAGATAAATTTCAGAATAGAAACACAATCTATGTAATCCTTATTATTTGTTGCTCTGTGTTCCTTAAAGCTATCATAAAATGGATTAAATATCCCACAGGAACAATTATTACTGGGGTTCAGTAACTTTACTAAAGATGCAATAGCAAAAAAAAAAAGATAGCTTTAAGCAATGATATATAATAAATATGCCCTCCAAATAGTTTCTAAAGCTTGCAATTCACATGTAAAAATGCAGTTACTACTATCTTATTTAAATCAAAGGCATGTAAAAGTATAATATGTATACAAAATTTAATTAATATTTTTTGTCTTTTTTAGAATTTAGCAGACACAGGAGGAATGATTTAGATAACCCAGTTGTCTTTTTAAAAGCTGTCCAAGTAATTTCCAACTGATGTCTTCATTTTTTTTTGATAAATCTCCCAGCACTAAGCAGTGACATTTAAAATCATTCCTCTGACCTTAGAACCACTCTCAAAGTACTAAGTACTCAACAAATGTTTGTTGCTGATGATGATTGCATTTATCAGACCAAAAAACATTCTTGACTATAAGGGCTGACCTATCATTTCTCCCCTTCACTCTCTCCTACCTCCCTCAGTTTATTCAAAGCTACAAACAAATCTAATCAAACCCCGACTGAAGTAATGTCACTAGGAAGCACAAAGTGCTGTTAAGTTTTTTTTTTTTTTTTTTTTTTTTTTTGCTATAGGGCGCGCACGCTCACCAGTCACCTGACAGACAGAGAGAGACAGAGAGACAGAAAGCGAGAAATCACCCCCCGGGGGGATGGCCACACCAAAATCCCTTTTCCTCCATTCTCCTCTTGGGATCCTGGGCATGCACGCACACGTGCCCGGCGTGAGTTTAAGCCACTGGGTCCGGGACGCGAACCGCAGTCGACTACATGGGAGTCCAGCGACATAGCCATTACACTAACTGCTGGTCCCAGTGCTGTTAAGTAATTAAAAAAAAATATTATCCTTCACTGCCACAATGGTAGAGTACCAGCTCTATCCAATGTGATTATTTTGGCCTGATTACATTAGAGTACTATAAGACTTGAGCACCCTGCCTCACATTCTCTGTTCTTGATTCTCTCCCAATCTCTTCCCATAAGAACCTCCGTTTTTTTTTTTTTTGACCAGCAGTTGGTGTACAGCCGAGCACAGTTCGAATCCCGGACCTGGTGGCTTAAACTCACGCCTGGCGTGTGTGCATGTGTGCCCAAGATCCCAAGAGGTGAATGGAGGAGAAGGGATTGCAGAGTGGCCATCCCCCCGGAGGAGTGATTTCTCACTTTCTGTCTCTCTCTGTCTTTCTGGAGAGTGCATGTGCCCTATAGCAAAAACCTCTCCCAAAAAAAAAAAAAAAAAAAAAAAAAAAAAAAAAGAAAGAAACCCCTTAACAACAAATAAAAACAAAGCACTAGATGGACTAGCTTTTAACAAACTGAAAAATAGAAAAAGGTTTTCCATACAACCAACATGTTGATTGATATGGTAAAATGTCCAATGATTTACTTATCCATTTATGTCACATTTATCAACATCCTACTGTTAAAGACACAAAACCCTCTTAAAATTATTTTTGAGATTCATCCTGAGCAATTTGTACTTCACTAAGAGTTATTTTTTAAAATTTATTTATTTTTTAAGAGAGGTTTTTGCTCTAGGGTGTGTGCACTTGCTGGAGAGACAGACAGAAAAATGAGAAATCACTCCCTCGGGGGATGGCCATGCCACAGTCTCTTTCTCCTCCGTTCTCCTTTTGGGCACACATGCACAGGCGTCTGTCATGAGTTTTAAACCATCAGGTGCAAGACTGGAACCGCAGTTGACTTAGTGGCAGTCCAGTGAAGTAACCATTATGCCATCTGCTAGTCCCGCTGAGAGTTATTTTAAAAAGCTAAAAAACAAAAAATCCTATCAGGTCATGAGCATCATGTTTAAATAAGGAGATTTCTGTGTTCTCTCATTCGCCAAAACAGATGTTAAACAGTATTGAATTGTGCTGGAGACTTCCAAAAGCACTGAATAAGTGGATAAATTTGAGCAGAAATTATGTTTGAGCCTTTAAAGCAAAGGCAAAGTTGGAAAAATGAGGCAGTACATTGTACTATTTCGACTCCTACATCTTCATCCTCTCTGCAGATGACTTGATTCCTTCTTGTTTTATTAAATAAAGGCAAACTCCCCCTCTTAAATGTCTCTTTGTCACCTATTTAATTGTCCTTCTTACCTACTTCAATGTAAGAAATAAGCTATTCTCATTCAATTACACTCTTTACGGGACAATCAAAAATTGGCCCCACCTTTCTTGCATCTTTAGTCTTTTCCCTCCATAGCTTATTCTGCTTAGCTTTTAAGCATGATTAACTCTTTTCATATCCTGAAACACCTCAAAATATCTCAACTTCCTTTCTCAACCTCATGACTTCATTGAAGGTACTTTTTCTTTTCTTTATGTTTTTAAGAGAGTGTCTCTCTGTTGCAATCCTCTTGCCTCAGCCTCCCAGATGAGACCACAGGCATCAGCCACTATACCCCACTCTTTTTCAAACAGGGTCTCATGTTGCTCAGACTAGGCTTAAGCTTATGATCATCCTGCCTCAGCCTCCCAAGTCACTGGGATTACAGATGTACATGATTTCCCTGACTAAGGTACTTATTCTTAAATTAGTATTTACCAAGCTCTTACTATTTTCCCAGCAGAAGCTTTAAACTCAAACTCTTGGATGAGTTATTTAACTTACTTCTCACATCAAACTTATGAGATAAATAATATATTATTCCCAATTAACAGAGAAATCCGAGGCTTCTGAGTTTATACACCTTGCCCCAAATCATGCAAGTACTTAATGGTGGAGTTGGGATTTTCATCTGTAATGGTCTGACTTGCATGCCTATGTGCCCCACCTCTTAGCTATTGTACTGAGCTGTCTTATTTCTTTCTCTTTCTTCCCCTCATCTCCTTCTACTTCCCTTTCTCTCTTCCACTCTCTTTCTTCCTCCTTTTCTCTCATTATCCTGTTTCTTTAAAAAAAAAAAAATTGACAGAGGGCACATGTGCTTTCCAGAGAGAGATAAAGATCTAGGGAAAGAGAGAAAGCACCTCCATGGAAGATGGTCATTCCACAATCCTTTCTCCTCCATTTCTCCCCCTTTCAGGATTTTGGGCATACGAGTACATGCACCTGACATGTTTTTCAAACTACTGGGTCTGGAACTCTAATGACATGATTGGCCATGGCAGATCGAGCTGCCTTAACTACCACACCACAGCCTGGCCCTCATGATCTCCTTTCTCAAAAGCATACTCATAGTATCTGTGCCTCTCTAAATCACTCATTACCTTCTGGCAATGATTTTTGCTTCCACAACTGCATTACAAACTACTCTATCAAATAATCTCCTAATCATCAAATTTGACCTTTCTTTCTCTCCTATGGTTTTTCAGACCTCATCTTATTCTGCCTTTCTACAACATTTAATGCAGATGATCATGTCATTTTTTATATCCTTTTTCTCCTCAACTATAGTAACACTGTACCATCTTAGACCTAATTTTACCTTTAGAAAACTCATTTGTTCATTCATTTATTCATCTATTAATTCTTATTGAATATCATGTATTAGGCCTTGTTCTATAGGCCTCGTTCTATACAAATACTACCAAGAATAAAACAAAGTTCTTGCCCTCAGAGAGATTACATTTTAGTGGCGACTGGGAGTCAGTAAACAAAAAATGTTTAAAAAGAGTAAAATATGTAATGTGTTATTTGCAGAAAAGAGAGATGTATCTGGGGAAAGAACATTCAGCAGCGGAATAGAACATGCAAAGGTTTTGAGGTTAAAAATGAAAATAAGATTTGAAAGCAAATGTTTGTTTTGGATGTGTGGTGATCTGCCTCTTAGCTGGTTTCTAATGATCTCAACTACATCTTGCAACATTTTGACTGCAATGTCATGAGAGATTCTGAGCCAAAACTATCCAGCTAAGCCACTCCTGAATTCCTGGCAATAATCTTTGAAAATATTTTGAATTCAAAACTATGTGACATAATAAATGTTTGTATGTTGAGACACTACATTTTTGAATATTTTTTTTTATGTAGGAAAAGATTTCACTGCCAGGATTGGAGTGCTACCATGATAAAAACCTAATATATGTAGAAACTTTGGAACTAGATAGTGAGGAAAAGCTGGAAGGATTTTGAGGAGATGCTGTGAAAGCCTAAAGTACATGGAAGAGACTGTTAGCAGAATCCTCATGGACTTTAAGAACGTAGCAAATGAAAACGGAAAGGAACATGGGAAAATACTCTAGGAAACTGCAGGAAAGGAGAGTCTTGTTATACAAGTTTTGAAATTTAGTAACACTGTCACTTGTGGTAATATGGCAAACAGAAAATATATCTGAGAAAATGAATAGTCTAGCTATGGATATTTCCAACCAAATTGGTAAGGGTGTCTCCTGGTCTCTTATTGCTGCTTATAAAAAAATGTGAGAAGAGAATGGTAAGTGTAAGAAAGAACTGTTAAAAAAAAAAAGTAAGAGCCAGGCTTCTTGGTTTTCAACATTCTCAACCTCTGTGGATGACAGATATTGCTAAAATTAAAGAATGGGAGGCCAGCTGGTGATGTGGTGGTTAAGGCAGCTGGATCCCACATGGCCGATTGCATGGAGTCCTGAACCTGACAGCTTGAAAAACACACTGGACATGAGTGCACTCATGCCCCAAATCCCAAGAGCAGAATGGAGGAGAAGGGGTTGGAGCATGGCCACCCCAGCACCTCCCCCCAGGGGATGCCTTCTCACTTTCTCTTTCTTCCTTCCCTCCATCTCTCTTTCTCTCTAGTGAGTACATGCACAGTATAGAAAATTCAAAAAAAAAAAATAGAAAAAGAAAGGCTAGGGGCAAAGATCAGCTCTAGTTCACTGTCAGAAAAATGAGGTATGAAAAAGAATCTCAGAGCTTGACTGCAAATTCTTTAAGACTTCAGAAAAATGCAAAGCAGTACCTCAGAGATCCATTTAGTTAAGCAATGTTTTCTAGGAAGTTTGAGATTGTTCTTAGCAGTTTCAGCAGAAGCTGAGTGAAAAAAGCCTTCTCTCAAGATATTTTCTATTTTTTAGACAGGGTCTCACTATATTGTGGCCTTCCTGCCTCAGCCTCCTAAGGAGCTAGGACTACATGCACATCCCATCATGCCCAGTTTTTTAGGGTAGCCTGGGAATTGAACTTAGGCCTTCTATGTAGCTTGAGTCTGACAAGTAACAGCATCAACTAGCATGTGCTATTGTGGCTCGGCTTCAAGAAAATTTTGTATAATGGAGTGAGACCTCCAAAATATTCATAAGATACACACAAATTTTAAAAAAATACTTCAAAGAAACATTGCTAACTTGTATTTTAAGAGATGTAAAGCTACAAAGTGACACAAAACAGACTAAACTATACAACTGGAAACATGAACTCAGAGAGTAGAACCAAGAGCACATGGGGCAGAGCCAAGAGCCATGCTAAATAATTCCTGGGGAGGAAAAGGATATATAGCCCTAATCAAGGAACTTCTAACATTCACTCAGCTAAATTTCAAAATTTGTTGGACCAGCATGCCTTCCTGTTTTCCCTTGTCTTGCACAGGAGTGTCTGTAGTGGTTATCATAGCTATGCCTCTTCCACTGCTGTATATTGCGTGTGTGTAGAGTGGGTAGATTTTTCTCTTTGGTTGACAGGTCTTTGGACCAAGAAGAACCATTTATGAGAAACCATACATAAGAAACTAGTCTAAAGGAGACTCATCTACACTAGGACATGATTTAAGACATGAGGAGATTCTAGACTCTGAGCTAATGTTAGAGTGGTATTAAACTTTTGAGGATGTGGGAGAGAGTGAGTATATTTTTCATATGGGAAAGGCATCTTCCCTGGCCAGAGTATTTCAGTCTTTGGTGGCCAGAGGGAGGACTGTGATAACATGCTGCCAAAATGACCTTTAGTGATTTTTCTTCCCTGGTATTTAAGCTCTTGTATAGTCTCTTCACACCCTAAATAAGACTGACCTGGGTAATCAGCAAAATAGTGCAGAAATGACAGTGTGTGACTACTGAGGTTTAATTATAGAAGACATTGTGATTTTGACCTTACTCTTTTTTTTGGATCACTTATTTGGGGGAAAGTAAGCTGTCATGTTGTTGGTAATTGTATTGAGAGCTTTACATGGGGAAAAACTGAGGCTTCCCAACAACAACCAGCATAATTTGCAAGTCATGTGACTATGCCATTGTGGAAGTGTATTTTCTGGCACTAGTCAAATTTTCAGATGACTGCAGCTCAGGCCAAACTTTTTTCTCCTTTTATTTATGTTAGAGAGTATGTACACACAGGAGCGAGATTGAGAGAGAAAGAAAGAAAGAAAGCACTCCATAGCAGGGTCCGATCATGCCATAATCCTTCTTTCTCTGATTCTTCATCGTGTCAGGATTCAGGGCATGCACACACACCCAACATATTGCTATGAGGGCCAGAATTCAAACAGTAGGGCATGTGACACCTGACTTCTTCTGCATAGTGCTTAATTGCTGTGCTACAAGGCTGGGTCCCTACTCAGCATCTTAACTACAGCCTCATGAGAGATCTTGAGTGAAAACTACCAACCTAAGACAGCTCTGAATTCTTGACCCATAGATACTGTAAAATAATACATTTTTGTTGTTGGAATCACTATGTTTTGGGGTAATCCATTATGTAGCAATAGATGATTGGTATAGAATGAAAAATGATATCACAATTTCTTTTGTAAAAAGTTGACAAATACCATAACATGACAAAAACTCAGGAAAATTTCATGATACCTTTATTAATTAACTGCCTGGTACACTGATTTTTTACTGTAATTTTTGTCTGTGTAGTCTTTGTGAAGAAGTTTGTCTACCCTCTAGTGTGAGGAAATTTTTTTTCATTATGCTAGATTTTACACATTTCTTTCAGCTTCACAACATGTTATTGGTAATGTCATGTACAGTTTGGAGATTTTTGTCAAACTTGGGAAACCTATCAAATTTAATTTATGAGTTGTAAGATTTTAGAGTATCTCAAATTTTCTTATACAGTGACTAATATTAAAATGTATTTGAATTGATGATACCCATTAACCAGTTTTGAGTCAATGTGCTTATTTTAGTGGCAGTATTATGAGTTTTATGTTATCTTAATCAATGACAGTACTTTGTGTCAATTCAGCAAGAAAATTAAATCTTTTCCCAATATATTCATATGATTTACTTCACTTCACTATTTGGATTCTTAAACAATCCAAGAGTCTATTCATTACTTGTATTCAAAATTTATTTCTTCCTTTTAATGAATTACTGCTTTTGGCAAAATCTGGAAAAAATGTTTCACTTATCAATGCCAGAATAATTTTTATTGATTTCATCACTCATTTTTAGCACTCTTACTTTGTGTTTCATTAATCTTTTATCTGAATTGTATCTGTGGTTTAATAAATACATTTAAAGATGACAAAAGAAGCACCTTTTACAGTCAACCAAATCAGGAATCTGTAAATTTTTACGTATTTTACTGAAATTTCCTGTAATGGAAACTTTTATGTATCAACTAGACTATGGGATACTCACAAAGTTGGTAAAACATTATTTCTGGGGATGTCTGTGAGGGTGTTTCTGGAAGAGTTAGCATTTGAATCAATGAACTGAATAAAGAACATCTGCTCTCACCAATGTGGACAGTCATTGAGCAAACCATATAGGGCCCAAATACAACAAAACCTCAGAGGAAGGGTAAATTCTCTCTCTCTTCTTGATCTTGAATATCTATCTTTTTCTGCCTTTAGATATCAGGGCTTCTGGTTCTTAGACCTTTGGACTTTGGAACTTGCACCATTTGATACCTCCTCCTTCCCCTGCCTTGCCTCACCCAGGTCAGGTCAGGGAGTTAAACTATCAGTTTTCATGGCTCTCAGGCCTTTGCACTTGGACTGAATTACACACTGCTAGTTTTTTTTGTTTCTCCAACTTGCTTATGGTATACCATGGGACTTCTTGGCCTCTGTAATAATGTGAACCAATTCCCATATTAAATCTCCTATTGTATATCTGTATGTATCTTATTAGTTTTGTTCCTTTGGAGAGCCCTGACTAAAAACAGTTTCCAAAACATATTTTCAAGTCTGCTTCTTAACATAAGAATATTTTTTTTATCTTAATTTTACCAAACCACATTACTTTGTGAATACATTGCTAATATCCACACTTGGAGTCTTACAAGGTCCCAGGAAAGTAAGGAACCAAAAAGTCTTCATTAGATACACAGTCTGCCTCTGGTTCTGAGAAAATATGTGAATGATGAATTTTTTTTTTTAAGTTGAAGAAGAGTTTGGAGGCTTGGGGAAGAACATGCGGAGATTGTTTTTGAATATGTTCAATATGTCTTACTAGTACAGTGATCATATAACTTCTTGTCCAAACCATTATGCTTTTGAGTGTGAAAGAGAACACTATCTATAAACTGTAAGTAGGTATAAATCTGGACTGCCCCAGACAAATTGAGATGTAGAATTACCTTATCTATTGAACATCGAAGTAGAGATACAGGGTAGGGAATTTCTTATAGATGGTTAGAGTTAAGATGGAGTTCTGTCCTGGAGATGTAAATTCAAGTGGGAGGTATGAATGGTATTTAAATGCTATTTAATGTCATGGAACTAAATGAAATCACTCAGCCCAGGAATACTGGTAGAGTAGATCAGAAAAGTAGGATCTAAGCTCTGGAATACTCAAGATTTTAGAAGTCAAGAAGACAAGGATTACTAGGTAAAGAGAATGAAGAGCACAGTATACAGGAAGACATGTGAAGAAAAGTTTTTGAGTGTTTAATGAATTGAGCCAAATGTTACTAAGTCTAGAGAAATGATAACTCAGAAATTACTTTTGAATAGAACCAGCTATATAATTTACTGTGTTTTGGGGTTGGGGTTAGGGATCTCAGAATGCATGGTTAAGAGCTGTGCATTTATAGCTAAATCGCACATGAACAGTCATGGTTTGAATCCTGGCCCTTAGTGGCTTGAGAAACACACCTGGTATATGTGCACGCATGTCCAAAAAGCTGATAGAAAGGAGAGATGAAGAAAAAGAGATTGTACCATGACCACAATATCCCATCCACAATGGGAGTGGGGGGGGGGTGGGGGAGGTATACTTTGTCTCTCTTTCTCTTTCTCTGGTGAGTTCATGTGCATTCTGGTAATTTCTCAAAAATTATAATTTGCTGGGTCTGTTGAAAAAATTAAAATGTGGGGCTCTTTGTTAAAAAGTTAAGAATTTCAGGATGGCAATAGCAGGATATTAAGCCAAATACAGAACTCCTTTTTTATTTTTATATTTATTTATTTATTTATTTATTTATTTTTGAAGTATAGGGTCCTGTATGATTCTGTAGGTTGCACAAACACTATGATACTGGCCCTGCCTTTAGACTTTATAATCTGGAAGTCACTGGTGATAATACAGGAATAGTTTTAGTATAGTTGTCTGGACAAATGACTAACTGTATTAGTTTCTAGAAAGAATAGAAAGAGAGGAAATCTATATATTAAAATAAATAACTCTTGATTTTTTCAATTTTTTTTTTTATTTTAGCAAAGAAATGGGATGGTGGCTAGACAGAGTGTGGAGCTCAAGAGAAAATCTGTTTAAAACAAGAGATTAACAGAATATTTGCATGCTGATTAGAATAATCCCATTAAAAGGGCAAAGTCTGATGATGCAGAGTAGTAGGGCAATTATGAAAGTATTGTCCTTGAAGAGGTGATGCCTTTGGATTCAGGACATAGTTGACAAGGGGCAGATAAGACAGGTCTTCCATTTTAACAGAAGGAAAAGTAAAACATTTGGTTGAGGATGCAGAGAGGTTAATAGATTTGGAAGTGAAATTGTGATGAAATTCTCTTCTAATTGCTTCTGTTTCCTTAGAGAAATAAAAAGCAAGACCAATAATTCACATCAAGGAAGAGTAAGTGAAATTGTGTTGGGGATTTATGGAATGAGGAGAATGTGTCTTTTGTTCACTGTTGTACACCCTACATTGACATGGTATCTGGTATATACTAGGCCCAACTACACATGGGAGTCACCCAATTCTGTTCATTATACTCCCATATGTCTTGACTCTATTATTTCTTCACATTCTCACTATAACCACCCTATTCTAAGCCTGCATCTTTCTTTCTTTGTCTCTCATCTTTAGTTTTTTTCCTCCATGCTATACCCCACACTGAAGTTATTATCATGCTTGTATTCCTCATTGAAAGGATGCTGAGTATATCAATGAATGAAAAAATAAATGGTTATAAAAATATGAATATTTGACAATTATAAACACAGTGGATTTTTTTTTCCATCTCTTTTTTAAGTTTTTGCCATAGGATGTATGTACTTGCAGGAATAAGACAGAAAGGGAGGGAGGGAAAGTAAGAAGTTACCCTCCTGGAGGGGATGACCATTCACCTCCATTCTCCTCCCAGGATTTTGGGCACACATGCACACACACCTAGCATAATTTTTTTTTTTGGGGGGGGCAGAAGTTTTTGCTATAGGGTGCATGCACTCACCAGAAAGACACAGAGAGACAGAGATAGAAAGCAAGAAATCACTCCCCAGAGGGGACGGCCATGCTGCAATCCCTTCTCCTCCATTCTCCTCTTGGGATCTTGGGCACCCATGCACATGCACCCGGCGTGAGTTTAAGCCACCAGGTCCAGGACTTGAACCATGGTCAACTACATGGGAGTCCAGTTAGCCATTACACCAACTGCTGGTCCCAACCAAGCATAATTTTCAAGCTGCCATGTCCAAGACTAGAACTGTGGTTAGCCATGTGGGAATCTAGTGCCTTAAACACCAGGTCACCTGCTGATCTCACAGTGGATTTCTTTACAGAGAAAAAGTGAACATAAGGTAAAATGGGCAATCTCAAACTTGAGACTAAAAAAGTCTCAGGTATAAAGGTATACATATACAGTAGCCCTTCCCCTTAATTACTGGGATATGTTTCAAGACCCCTAGTGGATGCCTAAAACCATAGATAGTACCAAACCCTACATATATATATTTTTCCTGTATAAACATAAAAATGACAAAGGACAATTTATAAATTAGGCACTGTAAGAAATTAGCAACAATGACTGCTAATAAAATAGTACAATTATAATAATATAATAAAAGTTATGTGAATGTGGTTACTCTCTCTATCTTTTGCACAGGTTTCAAAAAACTGTTGGACTGGCCCCATAGCTTAGTGGTTAAGGGAGTCAGATCCCACTTGACTGACTGTGGTCCATATCCTGGCCCTGGAGGCTTGAAAAACACCCCGGGCTTATGTGCATACATGCTCTAAATCCTGATGGATGGAATAAAGGAGGAAAATGGACTGTGGTGTTATCAAACCCCACTGAGGGTTTCTTGTTCTCCTTCTGATGATTGCATGTACCCCTGGCAAGAAGAATATTATATATATATATATATATATATATATATATATATATAGAGAGAGAGAGAGAGAGAGAGAGAGAGTTTGTTATTGTTTTATTATAGCAAAACACTATACACATAGTGTTTACTATTTTTTATAGAAAAACAAATATAAGTTCGTTGAAGAATATTTGAGACATACAGAAAATCATAAAAGATAAAATAAAAACCACCACCCAAGTATTCTCATTGTTAACATTAGCATTCATCTTTTTCTTCTAGTTGTGTATTTTAATTTTTTTTTTTTTGGAGAGGTTTTTGCTATAGGGCGCATACGCTCACCAGAAAGAGAGAGAGAGAAAGAGAGACAGAAAGTGAGAAATCACCCCCCATGGGGGATGGCCACGCTGCAATCCCTTCTCCTCCATTCTCCTCTCGGGATCTTGGGCACGCACGCACACGCACCTGGCGTGAGTTTAAGCCACCGGGTCTGGGACTCGAACCGTAGTCGACTACATGGGAGTCCAGTGACATAGCCATTACACCAATTGCTGGTCCCTCTAGTTGTGTATTTTAAATTGACTTCATCCTCATTATATTCTGCTATTTATATTATAAATATATTTATTTTATAAGCATTCTCTCATTTATTAAATAGTCTTCCAAAGCATTCATTATAATGGCTGTGGTGTATTTTATCATAGAGGTATATAATACTTTAAGCATTTCTTTAATTTATGTTTAGACTTTCTTTTTCAATAAGCTAAAACTATCATGAGAGAAAAGTATGGTTGTGATCATTATCTTGCCATCATGTAATGATTTGATGAGTTCAGAGGATGGATTCAGTGGAATCCAGCAGGCAGTTATCAGCTTCGTTTCCTCCTGCCCTTGATCTTTGTCACAGTGCCTTATATCCTCTATCTAAAATGAAGTTTATACCCTTCCTTCTAAAGAATAATTCTTAGGAAGCAGTGCACATTTTTTAAAACATCTGAGCTCTGGAGCAGACACATTTTTCCTACTCGCTTTCTTTAAAAAAAAAAAAAAAGTCCTGTAAGATAACACAGCAGGGACAAAACACTTGAAAGAAAAATACTGCTATAAAAGCTACACAATCTTTTTTAGATAATGCTGCTAGATCTCTTTTGAAATTGGACTCTACTTGTAGTTTACATTTTGTTATAGCTGAATTTATTAGGATCCCATGAAGATGGAAGTAATGTGGGAAACAGAGGGTAGATACCCCCTACTTACCTTGTCTCTATTTCTATTTGCAGGTGACTTAGAAATCCCCAAATTGCAGAGAAGAAAAAAAACTTTATATTATGAAGTTTGTGAACTCCCAGAACACCTGTTTTAAAGGCATGCTGCTTGATGATGGATCACCCAAGCTTTATAAAATGATTCATCATTAATCATTACAAAAAATGGGCTTAACAAATTATAAGCTCAAAATAATGCTATTTTATTATAGTCTCCATATTTATTAAGACTGTATTACTTTGACTAAGTTTAGAAACAAAGAAAATCCAAAAAGTTTACTCCTAAAAATGACAGACCCTTCCATTCCTTCAATGCTCTGTTTAGCCATATCCATCAAGGTGACTTTTATTTTTTTCTTTTTATTGCAGAGGAAAAACTTGGTAAGTGACTTTTTTTTCCCCTAAAGGGAAATAGCATTTCTAGATGTTTGGTCCATGTTTCTGCATTGAAGATTATATAGAGAAAAACAAAGTTGTTTTACTTTCCTTCTATATACTCACCATTCAACAGACAACACTTCTGTGACCAAAGTGTGGGCTTTTTTTCTCACATCAAGCAATTCTTCAATACTAACTAGATGTCCTACAATTCAATTCAGTTCTGACATGAACCAGTTAGTGCAAGCCCCGTAAGTTAAGGGTTCAGTCCCACAAGACTCCCGCGATCCCCTTCAGAAGCCAATCTCAAGTAGTAGGTTCCCAGCCTACCTGCAATTTCTGTCTGTCTTGGCAAATATTGGAGGTTTTTACATCCCTTTTTCAGTTCAGTTTTCAAGAGCAGCTCACAGAACCCAGAAAGCAGTTTACTTACTATTGCTGATATATCATAAAGGGTAGTTCAAAGGATACAAATTAGCAGCCAGATGAAGAGATACATAGGGAGAGGACAGGAATTTCTGTCCTTCTGGAGTTGGAGTGCAACCATCACCTTCTGCCCTGGGCACATGAATATGCCTTGTTCCCCAATCTAGAAGTACCTGAAACCCCATACATTGGGGATTTTTTTAATGGAAGCTTCATCATGTAGGCATGAACAATTAGTAATTCTATTTCCAGGTTTCTTTCCTCTCTGGAGAATGCAAGGTGGGACTGAAAGTTGCAGGTTTCTTTCTGGTGACCAGCCCTCATCCAAGAACCAGTCAAGATACACCATTAAAATAAAGGATGCCCCTGTCACTCAGGAGATTACAATGCTTTTAAGAGCTCTGTGCCAGGAACTAGTGGAGAGAGAAATAATTATTTCCGAGTGCATACTTAGCTCCATACAGAACTATGTGCTGCTGCTGTACATAAAGTATGAGAGTCTAGGTTCTTGACATTTCTGGTCAGCTGAGTGTGTTTCCAGGGATTTTCAGTTTCCATTTCTAAGTTATAGATGAGAAAACTGAGGTTGGCATGGTTCATTAGTGAGATCAAGGCCACATCTGTGCTCAAACAAAGCTTTTTTTTTTTTTTTTTTTGGAGAGGTTTTTGCTATAAGGTGTGTGCGCTCGCCAGACAGACAGAGAGAGACAGAGAGATAGAAAGCAAGAAATCACCCCCCGGGGGGATGGCCATGCTGCAATCCCTTCTCCTCCATTCTCCTCTCAGGATCCTGGGCATGCACGCACACGTGCCCCGCGTGAGTTTAAGCCACCGGGTCCGGGACTCGAACAGCAGTCAACTACGTGGGAGTCCAGCGACATAGCCATTACGCTAACTGCTGGTCCCAAACAAAGCTTTGAAGAGAATTAACAGGTCCTGAGAGTCCAGTCTGTTGCTGAGCCAGTGAGTGAATCTGTCTGTTTTCTAGGTACAGTATATCCTAGTTCTGCCCTTCCACAATGGCCTAGGGCTCTTCCTAACCAGTGCCAGACCAGTAGTTTTAATTCATATGTTCAGACTGGCATATGCTTTTCCTTATCTGCCCCAGAAACATGCTATATACAGGGGAAGCTGTATACTGGGAGGGGGTGATTACATGGGACTCCATGAGTTGTGGATTATTTTGGAGCAGCCCCACCACTTACTACGGGCAAATCACTCAACCTCTTTGCACCTTAATTGACTTATATGGAAAATGAGGATGCCATAGTTCCCAAGTCTGGAGATTTTGCAATATTTCATGAGTTCACTTAGCACCATGCCTGGCACAAAATAAGCAATCTTATATTTGCTCAAAATAATCTGCATAACACTATGCTGGCAAAGCATTAGATTGCAGATCTATAATATCCTTTAGTTGCTGCTATTGTTCTATGAATAACTTTATAAAGATTGCTTTGGTGTTTTCTATCCTATGAATGGACTAAGCACTTAGTTCCAGGATCAACATGGTAGGATTTAGATTCATAAATGTAGTTATTTGTCCAGAAGCCTAAATAATATTGCAATTTTCAAGAACTACTTCAAAGTTACCCCAGAAAGAAATAGTAATGGGCAGAGCTTCTTTCTCATGCTTCTGTTTCATTAAGCATGAAACTAGAAGTATGAGAAATGCTAAAAGAAATTACGCACTCATTTTATTGAAGCTTTTTTCCCCCAGGATGGCATCTAATTGCTTCTTGAATAGTTCCAGTGAGTTGCTTTTAAAAATGTGGCTTTACGTTTCTAAAAGCATTTTCTATATCTGTGACTGAGAAGGATATAAGGTTATACCAGATTTATACTTGCTCTTTGGCTTAAAACATGGGCTTTGTACGCAACAACTAACATACAGTGAAACAAATAATAGGTCCCAAATCAGAGAGAACTCAACCACTTTATCACTACACCTGTTGTTAGCTGCCTTAGACCCTGGGTAATTTCTCTTAAGGGAGAATATGTTGAAGCTGCAAGACATAGGATTAATTACTTTAACCTACTTCTGTTTACGAATGTACAATTCCTGTGGATCAGTCTCAACCCCATTGCTTCTGAATAACAAAACAGCATAATTTAGACTCACCCACTAAGGTCCTGTCCTCATTACAGCAGACTCGACCCAGAGCAATCCCTTTCCTGAGGATGGCCCTTTCCCAGTCACTTTGGTATTGTTTTAAGAGTGTATTAAGACAGTTTTCCACTAATTACCAAAAGATTCCTTATTATTACGTCAAAAATTAGAAGAATAAAAGTGTATCAAACCTTTCAGAGGAAAGGAATTATGGAATATATAGCTACGGAAGATAAAAAGTAAGGAACTACATGAAGATGACAAGGACCATAATTCCCTAGCCAAGAAGACCAGTTGGATCTCACCTTACATGAGATGCATTTTTATTCTCTTTACCTACGAACTGACTAGGATCAGCAGAATTCAGATTTTATTGTAACATAAGAAAATTTTTCTGTCCCTGAAAAACTTGAGACTGGCAGTAAAAAAATGGAATTCAAGAAAAAATGCTGGGGAAGAGTGAAGTGTGTAGATTTGAAGTCCAAAGGCTTTATGAAAATAAGGGTGCCTCTTCAACCCTAAAGTATGCAACCATTAAATGATAGACTTTACAGCTGGTCCCCTACTCTCTATACAAACTTTTGAAGCCTTTTTGCTGGGGACCAGCAGATGGTATAATGATTATGTCTCTGGACTCCCACGTAGTGGACCCCAGTTTGAATCAGGGTTCTAGTGGCTTGAAACTCACTCCAGTGCCTGTGCCCAAGGAGAAGGGACTGCTGCTTGGCCTTCTCCCCTTCCCCCCCTTTCTGTCTCTCCAGAGAGCCAAAAATTTCTCTTAAAAAATAAATAAATAAATAAATAAATAAATAAAAAACCAAAAACCTTTTGCTGAAGTCCCAAATTCCATTAAGAGTAATTAATTCCTTTGGGTTGCGGCATTGTCCTTTATTTAAATGTAAAAACCTCCTGGGGGATTAAACCCAAAGGTTTTTGTTCCTGGAGGAATTAGATTACCAGCCACTTTCCAGCAGGACAGTGGGTGAGGTGTAGAAAAAAGGTGGAAGGACATCAAAAGGAAAGGGGGGGTAGTTATTATAAGGGATAAAAAGGGTGTTTTGGAGGATGCTGAAAACCAACTAAGAAATTCTATGATGAAAGATTATTCTTCCTGAAGGCAACAGGAAACCATGAAGAAAAGTTCTTACCTTTGTAGCAGAAAACAAAATATTTCAAAAGAGCGAGTTTACTTTGTGCTGGGAGTGAGAACATAAAAGGGAAGCCGAGGGAGACAGAAGAAATAGGGAGTTCACACAGATAATTCAGCCTTGGGGAACTTTTATTATATTAAACATGATTAGATATGTGTGCATGTGTGTTTGGGGTGAGGGTAGTGTAGGATCTAGGTTCCAAAGGAGTAGTTGGTTGGAGAGTTAACTTTCCTTTTCCATTTCTGGAGTTGTTAGAAACCTAAATTCCTTTTGAGGGCAGAATATCATATCAAGTTGTAGAGATACCTTGTGCTTTGTATACTAGTATGGGAAAAAGCATTTTCAATTGAAACCCAAATAGTCATTGACTTGCTACCTTCCAACTGTGTAAAAGCAGGATCTCCTCCTTACAACTTGCAAGCGCTCCTCAGTTATTTTTGAGAGTTCCCACGGGATTCTTTACATGTGCCTACAAATCAGTCTACAGGTTATTCCCATTTAGAGACTTCTATATCATTCCTCTCTTGTTTCCATTTGTCTGTATCCCCTTCACCTCTCTGGGGGGGGGGGGGAGCAGATGGCATAGTGGTTAATGCACTGGGCTGCCACATGGCTGACCACAGTTCAAGTCCTGGACCTGGAGGCTTGAAAATCATGCTGGGTGCTTGTGCATGCATGCCCAAAATCCCAGGAGGAGAATAGAGAAGGAATTGCTATGTGACCACTCTTCCTGAAGGGTGATTTCTCAATCTTTCTCAGGGGAGCACATGCACCCTATGGCAAAAATATAAATAAATAAATAAAAATAAATATAAATCCCAGAGGGACCACACTGAAGTTATAGACTATGATGATATGGAGTGTGTTTTGCTGTTTTGTTCCTCAACTTTTACCCTTCACCTCCTCTCTATATAGGAGATTCAAGTCAGTCCAAAGGATCCAGTGTAGATGTAGCTTGATTCATCCTCTCCTGGCTTCCACTCCAGGTATACTCAAGCGCTCTCTTCCAACCAAACTTTTTTTTCCCCTCACTCAATTGCAAAATAAAGGCTCCTGCACATCTGAATGGAAACCATTCCCTGTATTTTTGGCCAAAGTGAACATACCATATGTATGTGTATGCACGGGTATGTGTGAGTAAAGACATGTGTGATAGTGCATGATGGAGAGATATGGATACCAGTGAATAGGAACCACCTATTTCTTTGGTTGCCTGAGTTATTCCAGACTAAGAGAGATCATTCATGGGTCCTCCATACCAGAATGGGAACAGCTTCTATATTTTCATCTATGGTTGAATGACATAGTTAATCAATAAGGTGGTCAGGAAACATCAGCATTTTTACCTTCCATGGTTTGTTGTAGGAGTGGAGGGAAATTTTCTTTCTTCTCTCTGAAGTTTTTCTGAACTGAACTGACAATAGGTAGGTTAATAGGAGAAAAAGGCATAAAAATGTATTGACATGCATAAAAGCATGAGGGCCATATATGTATGAACCTCAAAGGAAGTCCAGATAGGCCCAGTCATAGAGATAGGGACTGCTAAGATGCTGAGTGATGTAGGCTGCTACAATATGGGAGGCCCAGGTTTGTTTCCTGATCTAATCTAAAGGCTGGGTATGGTGGTATGTTGCCCGTTATCCCAATGACTCGGAAGGCTGAGACAGAAGAATCACAATCTTTAGACCAGCCTGGGCAAAATAGCTAAGACTCTATCTAAAAAGGAGCTGGGAGTACTGGCATGTACCAACCCATGATTCCAAATATTGGAAGATTGAGGCAGGAGTATCATGACACAGTAGTCATGTGTTAAGAAAAACAAAGGAAGGAAGGAAGGAAGGAAGGAAGGAAGGAAAAAAAGAAAGAAAGAGAGAGAGGGAAAGAAAGGAAGGAAGGAATAAAAAGGAAGAAAAAAAGAAAAAGAAAGATGGGTCAGAGAGTTGAAGCTTACATAGCATTTCAAATTACAGAAAAGAATGTCTTCTGGGGAACATAAAGGAGAGATGGTGACAAGTTAAGGGAAGGTGAAGGGTGAAACTGCACTACAAACAAAAGGTTATTTTATTATATATAATAGATAAAGTCCTCCAGGTAATCACTCAAAGCTGCCCTCAGAAGAATAACTGAAAAATCTGAGTATGGAAACTTCTAGTCTCTTCTCTTTTTCAGTGGTCAATCTTCCCAGACTATTTGATGAGATTCCTAGTGAGGGAGTTTAAGACAATTGCATTTCTTTTGGAAGAAGTTTACTTAGGTGAAAGTACTTTGGAGAGGTCCTCCCTGTGAGTTTTTGGAGAGAAACAAGAGAAGGTTAGAAAGACCTTTGTCTGGGCTGGCCCATAGCTCAAGTAGTTAAGAGAGCCAATTCCCACATTGCTGGTCACAGTTCATATGTGCCCCCAATCTACTGTGGGTATAGTCTCTCTCACAATCTCTGGCGAGTGCACGAGTCCTCTGACACACATACACACAAAAGCCTTTTAATTTTCTTTCATTTTTAAGTGCTCAGCATGCCAAAGTACTATATTTTGGGGGGTAATTTTTTCTGAGCTTCAGCTATTTTATTGTCCAAAACAGCTCATAGGGCTTTCTGTGATAACCCTTCCTCAAATAAATGTTTGAAATCATATTGGTTGTATTAAAAGATATAGGCAAAATTAATGTCGACTTTCTAAAGATTTAAGAACTTCTAACAGCTAAGGTTTACTAATTTTTTTTCCTTTTATTATGCTAGAAGGTGTGTGCAAGAGAGAAAGATGGGGAGCAAGAGAGAGAAAGCACCTTTCAATGCTTCAGTGATGTCTGGTCACAGTACAATAATTTTTCCTTCTATTCTCCTTCCAGTCGGGATCCCGGCATGCATGTGTATGCATGTACATGTAAACCACCAGGGCTCAGAGTCAGACCATATATGACCATATATTGTAGGATTCAGCTGCCTCTGCACAACACTTAACTACCATGCTATATGGCTAGCCCTTCTAGGTTTTTCAGATGAGAAAAGTGAAGCCAGACTTTTTCTTATTTTATTCATAAACATTAAAATATCCTCTAGAAATTAGATGGGGTTTATGTATCCAATTAGAGGCCCATGGTAGACGTTCAATAAATACCTGTTGAGCTCAATTGAATCGGAGCCTAACATTTTATCTCTATATTGCTTTTGCTCCAGGATATAAATCAAAGCAATTCATGAGTTCAGGATATGAATACTATGGATGCATTTATTCCACTTGCCTAACAATTGAAAGTGTTAAAGCCATAGACTTGCCCAAGGCAATATCACAGATAATGTTGATGGAATACAGTAGTTTGTATTGTGCCTTCTGAGTATAATTCAGTGTTTTGGGAGGTGGTCCTTTGCTCAAGGCTGGAAGCAGAGCTTGCTTTTGTAATGGTCCTATCAACTCGATCAGCAAAGGGCATGGATGCTTCTAATTACTAAAGCAACCTCCACTTTACAAATAATTTCAAGATTGACTGATGTTTCAAATTGCATTTTCTTTTACACTTGCCAGAAGATGCAAATGCTTCTGGAAAGACAGAAAGAGAAAGGGAGAGGAAGAAAGCACCTTTTATGAGGAAGTCCTTTTCCTCCATTTCTCCCTCCTTTTGGGATTTTGGGCACATATGCACATGCATCTGATATGTTATATATTTTTTTTTGGAGAGGTTTTTGTTATAGGGCACATGTGCTCGCCAGAAAGACAAAGAGAGACGGAGAGACAGAAAGCGAGAAGTCACTCTCCAGGGGGGATGGCCACACCACAATCCCTTCTCCTCCTTTCTCTTCTTGGGATCTTGGGCATGCACACACATGCGCCTGGCGCGAGTTTAAGCCACTGGGTCCGGGACTCGAACTGCGGTAGACTACATGGGAGTCCAGCGATGTAGCCATTACGCTAACTGCTGGTCCCTGATATGTTCTTCAAGCTGTTAGATCTGGGGCTTGCTCTCTGCTCTTGACTATGTGGAATCTAGACAACTTAACTATTAGGACACGGGCTGGCCCTTAATGTATAGGGGAGAAACTGCACAGAAAAGATAATCCCTGTCCGATTTGTAAAATAAAGAAACACAATAAAGTCTATTAAACAAAAAATTAAGGGATTAGTACCACCATAATCATAAAAGAAAGAAAGAAAAGAGTCAGAAGTGCAGAAAACCAGTTTTTAATATAATTAAGTTTATATAACCAAAGCAATTGAGTAGGAAGAACAAACAATGATATTTGTAGTGATATTCAGAGGTTAACTAAAAATGAACAGAACTAGACCCCAAATGAAATGGTTATGGGCCAAGAATAACTAGATGTGTGGGAGTAGAAGAAAGGCTTTGAAATGCTGAATCCTCAATAAAAGTTCAGGGCAAGAAATTGAATCCAAAGTATTAACACCCACTATAAAAGAAAATAAAGTCATGTACACGAAACTGGAAATGCTTGAACTGATGTTTTTAAATTTCAGGAAAAAAAAAGAAAAAAAAGAAAAAAAAAACAGGTAGAGAATGGGAAAATATTTTTGTATATTATGCATCAGATAAGGGACTGATAACCAGAATACATAAGGAACTCAAGCTGCTGTTTGGAAAAAATATGGTCAACCCTATTAAAAGATGGGAGAAGGGGTTGAAAAAAACACTCTCTAAAGATGTCATATGAATAGCCAAAAGTCATACGAAAAAATGCTCATCATCCCTCATCATAAGGGAAATGCAGATCAAAATAATAATGAGATACCACCTAACCCCAGTCAGAATGTCTAAGATTAAAAAAAAAAACAAAAAATGATAAATTTTGGCAGGGGTGTGGTGAAAGGGGAACTCTTTTACACTGCTGGTGGGAATGTAAATTGGTCAAGCCACTGTGGAGAACAATTTGGAGATTCCTCAAAAATCTACAAATAGAACTATCATATGATCCAGCAATCCCACCCCTTGGTATCTACCCAAAGGACAGAAGAATTCTTCATTGGAAAAGTACTTGCATATCGATGTTTATTCTGGCACTATTCACAATTGCTAAGACATGGAACCAACTCAAATGCCCCGAACAGATGAATGGATTGAAAAACTGTGGCACATATAGTCTATGGAATACTATTCAGCCATAAAAACCAACAAGACCCTGGCTTTTGACAGAAAGTGGAAGAATATAGAAGATTTACTGCTGAGTGAAGCAAGCCAGGCTATGAAGGAGAGACATTGTATGTCCCCACTTGATATATACCGAGTGTCTGCACGCTATGATTGAAACTGATTTACCTAAGACTGTACAAACACAAGAGATGGGGTTTAATGCCAGATGTGGTGTGTGTGAAGTGGGGCCTAAGGAAGGACATTTGGAGGAGGGATACAGAGGCAGAGCATTGATGGGATGGGGATGTGTGGTGTTATCAGTTGAAGATATTTTGATCAACTGGACTGGGGAGAAATGTTCACGTATTGAAATGTTCACTTTGTAAACTAAATAATGTGATTGAATGTATATAAGAAAATTTAAAAAAAAAACCCAAAACAGGTAGATTGCATGGATGTGCTATTATGGTACTGCTTAACGGAGAGAAATATACAAAGCTACGTATATGTTAAAGGGAATAGCTAAGAAATGATAGCTACTTTTTTATATAACTAATAGAATTTCTAATAAGGAAATAAGCTTTGAAGAGACAATATTTGGCAGAAGAACATGCTATAAAAGCTGAATAGGAGAAATGGGCAGAATTGCCTGCCATGTCACTTATGGGAGAAAACACTTGACAAAGAAGGAATGCTGTGCCAAAATGTTTTCTATAAGTAAATATAGCAAAAGGAAGAAATCGTGAGACCTATTTGAATGCAAGTCAAAATGTAATATTGACATGAAGTGAAAAAGGATAAATATAGGCTATAAAAAAGGTGTCATTTCATTTTCTGCTGCTATAAGAGAATACCATAGGCTGGGAAATTTTTTCAACTGTAGAAATCTATTTGGTTAATACTTCTGGAGGATGATAAGTCCAAAAGCATAGCATGGGCAACTGGCAAGGGTAATTCCATGGCAGAAAATGGAAGGCAGAAGAGAACATGGTAACTTCTTTGGTAACTAACCTACTTCTGTGATAATGGAATTTACCTATGAGAATTTATGAAGGCACAGCCCTAATGATGTAATCACCTATTAAAGACTCCACCTCCCAGCACCATTACATTTACATTTACAATTCTTTTTTTAAAAATTTTATATATTATTTTTACATTTACTCACTATACATTCTTATAGCATACATAATTTTTCCCAGCTTGAATACACTGCATATTAGTCTAGTCCAAGACATTACCATACACATAACCAACAGATACCTTTTCATTTTTGTACCTGTTAAATGTTCTTTCTTCTCCTGATTTCCCTCATCCTGCTCCCCATTACTCACCCACTCCTATATTGTTTCTAATATCTATAGTTACCCCTCCCTGTTTTGTACCTTCCAATCTTTCAGTTTCTTCCATAGTGAAGACATTCGGTGTGTATTAAGTAGGGAAATACAATGCTCTTTTTTAGTAGTATGACTTGCCTTATTTAACATTAAATCTTCCATATTTGTCATTTCTTTTGCTGTGCAGAAGCTTCTTATCCTGATGTAATTCCGCTTGTCTATTTTTGGGATTGTTGTCTGTGTTTTGACGGTATTATTAAGAAGTTTTTGGGGCCAGCAAGTGGCATGGTGGTTAAGGGCACTGGACTCCCACATGGCCAGCCACGGTTCAAGTCTCAGACCTGGTGGCTTGCTTTCTCATTTCCTCTCTCTCTCTCTCTGTCTCCCTCTGATCAAACTGGAAAATAATAATGATGATAATAATAAATAAAGTTAGATAAAAAAAATTCTTAATAAAAAGAAGTTTTTGCCTATTCCAATGTCTCCAAGAGTTTCCCCTGTGTTTTCACCAGCAGTTTTATAATTTGAGGTTTTATGTTCAGATCTTTAATCCATTTTGAGTTAATTTTTATTAATTTGAGAGACAGGGACAGTTTCATTTTTCTGCAGGTGGCTATCCAGTTTTTCCAGCACCATTTACTGAAAAGGTTTTCTTTTTCACACTAGCTTATCTTGTGCCTTTTGTCAATAATCAGTTGACTATATGTTATGGGGTTTATTTCTGGGTTCTCTATTCTGTTCTTTTGATCTACATGCCTATGTTTGTTTCAGTACAATGCTGTTTTAATTATAACAGCTTTGTAATATACTGAATTTGTAAATTAATTTGGGATAGGATTAACATTTTGAATGCATTAATTTTTCCAATCCAGGAACATGAGTTGTCTTTTCACTTTTTTTGTATTGTTTTCAATTTCTTTTTTCAGTTTTTTTTTAATAGTTTTTCTTGTGGAGGTCTTTCACTTCTTTAGATAGATTTATTCCTAGTGTGACCTTTTTGTGGCTACAGTCCATGGGATTGCCTTTTTCAATTCTACCTCAGTTTGCTCATTTTTGGTATATAAAAATGCTACAGAGTTTTAAATGTTGATTTTATTTGCTGTCACTTTACTGTATTCATTTATCACTTCCAGGTGTGTTTTTGTGGATTATTCTGTATTTTCTATTAATGTAATCATATCACCGTGTTTGAATGCCTTTTTAATTTTTTGTCTTCTGTCTGATTGCAATGGCTAGGATTTCTAGTACTATGTTGAAAAGGAGTGGAGAAAGTGGGCAGCCTTGACTTGTTCCAGTGTTTAGTGGAAAATCTTTTAACTTTTCCCCATTCTGTATGATATTAACTTTGCATTTGTCACATGTGGCTTTTATTGTGTTAAAAAATGTCCCTTCTGTGCCAATTTTGCTGAGAGTCTTAATCATAAAGTGATATTATATTTTATCAAATACTTTTTCTGCATTGATTGATATGATTGTATGTTTTTAATCTTTTGTTCTGTTAATATTATGTGTTACATTTGCTGTTTTCATATGTTGAACCACCCGTGTATCACTAGAGCAAAGCCTACCTGGTCATGGTGCATAATCTTTTCAATGTGTTGTTGGATACAATTTATTAGTATTTTGTTGAGAATTTTTGCATCTGTATTTATCATGGATATTGGTCTGAATTTTTCTTTTTTGTTATGTCCTTATCCTTTCTTTGGTTATCTTTAGAAATAGTTTGAGGAGAACTGGGGTTAGTTCTTTAAAAGTTTTGTAGAATTTTGAAGTGAAGACATCAGGACCTGAGCTTTTCTTTGTTGGGAAACTTTATTACTGATTCAATCTCATTGCTTGTTATTGGTCCATTCAGGCTTTTGATGTCTTCCTGATTCAATCTGAGTAAATTAAATGTGTCCTTTTTTTTTTTTTTTGGAGAGATTTTCGCTATAGGGCGTGTGCGCTCGCCAGACAGACAGAGAGAGACATTAGAGACAGAAAGCGAGAGATCACCCCCCAGGGGGGATGGTCACGCCACAATCCCTTCTCCTCCATTCTTCTCTCGGGATCTTGGGCATGCACGCACACACACCGGGCGTGAGTTTTAAGCCACCGGGTCCAGGACGCGAACCGCAGTCGACTAAGTGGGAGTTCAGCGACATAGCCATTACACTAACTGCTGGTTCCCTTAAATGTGTCCATTTCATCTAGACTTTCTTGTTCGTTGGCATATAGTCACTCAGAGCATTTTCTTATAATCTTTTGTATTTCTGTTATGTCTGTTGTAATACCACCTGTTTAATTGCTAATTTGATTTATCTGGTTCTTGTATCTGTTCTTCTTTAGTAGTGTGTCTTCTAATTGTGTGTTAGTTTTTTTTTTATCATGAGAAAAATGTGTATTTTTTGGTTATTGGGTTAAATGTTCTATAGATGTCTAACAAGTCCATTAGATTAATGGTAAAATTTAGATCTTGTATCTCTTTGCTTATGTTTGTTCACATGATCTGCCCAGAGGAGACAGTGGGGTATTGTGATCCCCCAAATTTATTGGGCTGCACTCTATGTCTCCCTTAAGATCTAGCAGTCTCTCATGTATTCAGGTGCTCCAGTATTAGATGTGTAGATATTTATGAGTGTTATATCTTCTTGGGAAACTAGTTCTTTTAGTATTATGTAGTATCCTTCTTTGTCTCTTCTTATACTTTTGTTCTGAATTCTATTTTTTCTGATTATCAGTATTACGACTCCAGTTTCTTTTTCATTTTCATTTACATGGGATATCTTTTTCCAGCCCTTCACTTCTAGTATATGTATGTCTTTATCAGTGAACTGTGTTTCTTGTAAGCAATATATAGAGGATTCTTGTTTCTTTATCTATTCAGCTAGCCCATGTCTTTTAATCAGAGAACTTAATCCATTAACATTCAACATTATTATCCATATTTGTTAAATGATCCCTGCCATTTTGTTAGATATTTTCTTGGTTGTTTTTTGTTCTCTTTTTTTCTCTTTGTCTTTCTTTGGTTTTCCTGATATATAATAGTACTCTCTTCAGTACTTCTTGACAGGCTGATCAAGTGTTGGTGAATTTTTTCACTTTTCATTTATCTGAGAACGATTTTATTTGTCCCTCCCATATGGAGGATAGTCTTGCTGGGTATAGTATTCTTGGTTGAAATTATTTTTCTTTTAGTGTTTTGATTATATCTTCCCATTCTCTCTTTGCTTACATTGTTTCAGTTGAGAGATCTTATATTAGCCTAGTCGGATAACCTTTGTAAATAACTTGATATTTCTCTCTTGCCATTTTAAAAATATTTTCTTTGTCTTTAGTATTTACCCATTTGGCTATAATGTGCTTGGGGGAGGATCTTTTTATGTTAATTCTATTTGGAGTTCTCTGTATTTCTTGGGTCTGGATGTTTGAATGTTTCTCTAGATTTGGCAGGTTTTCTTTTGCATTGTCTGATCTGCTATTAATACTTTTGAGGGCAGTTTTGATTTCCTTTATTACAGCCTTCATCTCTAGAAGTTCTGTTTGTTTATTTTTTTATGGTGCCTATCTCTTCCATCAAATTATGGGAGGACTTCTTCATTCTCATCTCCTGGTGTTGGTTGTTTGTTTTCTCTTGAATCTCATTTAGCTTAATTTTGTCACTATGAATATTTTAAATTTTTTTCAGACATTTCTGCAAATTCTATTATGCTATTCATTGTTGATGAGGAGTTGTTATGTTCCTTTAAGGAAGAAGTATTTCCTATTTTCCCATATTTTTTGTGCCTCTGTGCTGGATTTTATTTATTTATTTATTTATTTATTTATTTATTTTTATTTGACATAATTTTACTGGACATCACCACAGCATACAAAATATATGATTTTTCCAGCCAGAATACACTGTAGAGTGGCTTAAACATACATATTATCATCAACAAATTTCTTGTTTCATATATATATATATATATATATATATATTTCTTGTAATCTATGTATCTATCATCTATCTATCTATCTATATTCCCCATACTTCTCACCCTCTGCCATTTCCCATTCTCTTCCCTCCCTGTCTCTGATTTCTGCAGTTGTTTTCCATTCCTTTATTCTTTCCCACACTGTATTGATTCACAGAATATCTTAATTAATCTAAATACTATCAATATTAAGTTCAGCTGATATATACATATCTGTGAACAAAAGTTGACTTTAGGCATGAAACTCTGTTGATAGAATGAATATACTATAAAACAGCACATAGCTGAGGCTGTATAGCTTACTATGGTTACCAAATAGGTATTTTTTCAATATACTTTTAATTTCAAGAAAGGTAGTTTTAGCTTTAATAAATCAAAATCAAAAAATGTTAAGAGAATTTTGCTTAATACTTAAAGGCAGGAAACAGGTTAGGATTCTCTTTGAATAGTAGGTACATAGACCTGTCCACAACTTAAGAAAAGACAAAACTCCTTAATACTGGAAAACAAAGCATAGAAGGTCAGTAATATTTTAGTCAAAAGTCATAAAATTCTACTTTACCAGTTCAAGCTCATGTACTTTATCTTCTGCTGTGATCCGATTTCTCCATTTAAATTCAGAAGATAGCATTCGGCTCTGTACTTGTCCCTACCATTAAGCTTGCCATTTTCTTAGCTGTTTTAGAACTCTTATTTCTGTGTCTGACTTTAGTTTTCCTGAATAGCACTCCATTCAGAACTTCTTGGAGAGCTGGTCTGGTGTTGGTAATTCCTTTCAGATTTTGTTTATCTGAGAATGTTCTTGTCTTCTCTTCCCGTATGAAGAATAATCTTGCCGGGTATAGTATTCTTGGTTGAAATTTTTTTTCACTCAACATTTTGACTATATTTTCCCATTCTTTCCTTGCTCACATTGTTTCCAATGAGAGGTCTGCTGTTAGCCTGATGAGATATCCTTTGTAGGTAACATGTTTCTCTCTTGCCAGTCTAAGTATCTTGTCTTTGTTCGTGGTTTTGGTCAATCTGGCTATAATGTGCCTTGGAGAAGATCTTCTTCAGTTGATCTTACTTGGAGTCCTTTGTATTTCTTGGGACTGGATCTTTGAATGGCTCTCTAGTGTGAGGAAGTTTTCTTTCAGGAATTCCTGGAATAGATTGTCAATTCCCTTATTAGTCTCTTCACTTTCTGGGATACCAATTATCTGGATATTTGGACATTTAATGGTTTCTAGTATTTCTCGTATATTATTCTCATTTTTTGGGCTATTTTCTTAGTCTATGTGGTGGATTTTACTAGTACAGCAATCCTGTCTTCTACATCTGAGATTTGATTTTCTGTATGATCTAGTCTGCTTTTAATACTTTCAAAGGAGGTTTTGAATTTCTGTATTATAGCTTTCATCTCCAACACTTCCATTTGACTCTTTTTTATGGTGTGTATTTCCTCTTTCAGCTCTCGCAAGAAATTCCTCACCTCCTGGGACTCATTGGCTTTTTTCTTCTGGTGTTCATTGTCCCTCTTCTCTTCCATCTCTGTTAGTTTTTTTCATTATGAATACTCTAAATTCTTTATCAGACATGTCTATTATTTTCATTGTACTATCTGTGGATGAAGAGGAGTTATTCTTTTCCCTAGGGGGTGAGATATTTTCTTGTTTTCACATATTTCTTGTGACCTTGTGGTGATTTCTAGTCAGCTGATGGGTTATCCGTTTCTTCCTAAACTCTAGAAGATCAATCTGAGTGATCAGAGGCACACAGGAGGATGTGGTCTTCAAACTCTTTGGTGTTGCATTTTTCTCCTTTTGTGACACAGATTCAGTGGGAGTTGAGGAATATGAGGACCCAAATAGTATTCAGATTTAGCAACTTTTCATTTAGACTTGTCTAGACATGCAGTAGGTGGAAGCTGAGGAGCAAAGTGAGAGGTAAAAGAAAAAGGATAAGAAAACAGAGAAGAGAGAAAGAAAAAAAAGAGAAAAATGGATAAAGCAAAAAAAATGTTTATTTGTTAGTTATAAAAAGCAAAAAATGAAAACTGCGCTGTGCAAAATCATAGATCTTAGCTTTCATGGCAGACTCAGTCTTCTTCTGGCCTGCCTTTTTTTTTGCCTAGATGAGAGGGGGAGGGTGGGGGAGATTATTACCAAGATAAAGGAGGATTTCAGAGCCTAGAAAAAACTTTACCTTAAAAAAATTTAAAACAAATTAAAAAAAATGAAAAGACAGAGACAGAAAGGCAGAAAGAGACAGAGAGAGACAGAGAGAAGGAGACAGGGGTTCTACCAGGGTAGATTCTCAGCAGAACATCTTCATTGCTCTTATCTCTGAAATCTCTAGATCTCAGCTCTCATGGCAGACTCAGTATTCTTCTGGCCTGCCTTTTTTTGCCAGGGTAGATTCTCAGCAGAACATTTTCATTGCTCTTATCTCTGAAATCACTAGATCTCAGCTCTCATGGCAGACTCAGTCTTCCTCTGTGCTGGATTTTAGTCATCAGATGAAGTACATACTTCTTCCTACCTTTATGAGTAGATTCTGTAGTGTTAGAGGAAAAGAACAGATTTTCTTCCCAAATGTGTTCTTGGTAGAAGTCTGTGTCTTCCTATCCAAGTAGGGTACATCTCACTAGATTAAGGTGTTTGGTTTTTCTAACACCTCAGGACAAGATGCATCTGGGACTGGGCTGGAAATGTGTGACTGAGTGAAAAGAAATCACCAACAGGAAAATTACCAACCACCCTCTGTCAGCAGCTAGCTACCTTGGCTTCTACACCAGTCGGTGGGACTTGGAAAAGCAATGGCAGGACATAGGACAGGAAAATAATCTGAAAACACATCTGAGTGGTAGAAAAACACCATTAAGAAAATTCTCAGCCACTGTTTGTCAGCAGCTGTCTTCCTTGCAATTAAATTTCAACATGAGTTTTATAAGGAATGTCCAAACCATAGCAGAAGATTTAGAGGGGTTCTCTGTCTGTCTTTTTGCCAAGTGCATGTGCCTTATAGCAAAAACCTCTCCAAAAACAAAAGTTGTTTGTTTTTTTCTTTTTTGGAGAAGTTTTTTTGCTATAGGGCGCGCGCGCTCGCCAGACAGACAGACAGACAGAGACAGAGAGACAGAAAGTGAGAAAACACCCCCCCCCCCCCGGGGGGATGGCCACACCGCAATCCCTTCTCCTCCATTCTCCTCTCAGGATCTTGGGCATGAACACACATGCACCCAGCATGAGTTTAAGCTACTGGGTCCGGAACTTGAACCACAGTTGACTACATGGGAGTCCAGCGACATAGCCATTACACTAACTGCTGGTCCCAAAACAAAAGTGTTTTTTATTTATTTATTTATTTAATTTATTTATTTATTTATTTTTTTGGAGAGGTTTTTGCTATAGGGCGCGTGTGCTCGCCAGACAGACAGAGAGAGACAGAGAGATAGAAAGCAGGAAATCACCCCCCAGGGGGGATGGCCACGCCGCAATCCCTTCTCCTCCATTCTCCTCTCGGGATCTTGGGCACGCACGCACATGCGCCCGGCGTGAGTTTAAGCCGCCGGGTCCGGGACTCGAACCACGGTCGACTACGTGGGAGTCCAGCGACATAGCCATTACGCTAACTGCTGGTCCCAGGTGTTTTTTATTTTTTAGCTCCACAATCCCAATGTTATCAAGAATAAGAGGAGGGTCAGGAGTGCTTCAAATCTGTAAACAAAACATTGAAACATAATAAGTTCTTGTTTATACAGGAGAAAGGATAGATTTGGAAATGGTTATGCATAGGGCAAAATATTTCATCACTACATATAGAGTTGTTTGATAGATGATGGAGATGGAATGTTTTTAATTACTAAAACAGAGTTTCAGATAGTGGTGTAGTGGTAATGCAGCTGGGCCCACATGAGACAGATCCTAGGCCCATATCCTGGGTCCACCTTGAGCATGTTTGGCATGAATCCCCATAAACCAGGCTGGCTTGGACTAGGGGTAAATTGTGGCATGAACATACATTTAGGGGTGCCTGTCTCACTGTCTCTTTCCCCATCTCTCTTTCAGAAGAAATAAACTTTGAAAAATAAAATGGAAGAAAAACTGGTTTTGATGTAGGATATTTCAAAGAATGTCATTAAAGAAGAGATCTGTATAATAAAGTGGTTTCTATTTCTTATAGGGTACTCGGGAGAATTTGATATTATGAGAAATAGTCTACAACAAATAATTCTACACTACCAATGTTATTTATAGTAATTATTGCTTGTAAAGAAGACTTTACATTGTATGTTTTTGTTCTGTCTCTTAGGAGAGCAAGAAGACAGCTTTATTTATTTATTTTTTTGAGCTGACGTGTAACAAACACCCTTCTGTTCAGCTTCCACATTTCTAATAGCCTCAAAACTGGTTTCCTTGACTCTCGTCCAGACCCCCTTAGTTATACCCTTCATACTGCTGCCAGAATACCCTTTGGAAAAATGCAAATCTGACAATGTCAGTTCCTTGTATAGTACTTGTCAATGACACCCCATTGCTGGAGTCTGCCTTTCCAGACTCATCACCAGTTGCTCCCCTCAAGCACTCTTCACTTTAACTGTTCCAAATTACTCACTGTTCCCAAAGGGGGAAAGCTGCATTGCGTTTATGCATGTTATTCTCCATATCCAAGATGTCTTTTCCTGTTTTTTTTTTTTTTTAATTTGACAATGTCCCTTTCTCATTAGCTCAAATGACACATCCTCAGTGAAACATTCCAGAGTTTATCAACTAGTATCATCGTGAGTCTTTGTATATTTTTCAGAGTAATGATTCTGAAATCTGGGTATGTCTTATCATCAATATTTATATTTTTTATGGTGATGATTCCTCATTGCACTGAGAATCTGTTATTCATTAGATAGTACATCTTAGAATTGAGGAACTATAGGAATTGTTTCATCTTTGTTACCATAGCATTGGTATTCATTCATTTAATGACTATTTTTTTCTTTTTGGGAGAGATTTTTTTTTTTTTTTTGCCATAAGGCATGTGTGCTCACCAGACAGACAGAGAGAGACAGAGAGACAGAAAGTGAGAAATCACCCCCCAGGGGGGATGGCCACGCTGCAATCCCTTCTCCTCCATTCTCTCCGGATCTTGGGCACGCACGCACATGCGCCCGGCGTGAGTTTTAAGCCACTGTGTCTGGGACTCGAATCGCAGTCAACTACATGGGAGTCCAGCCACATACCCATTATGCTAACTGCTGGGCCCATTTAATGACTATTTTATCAACTGCCTATGAAGTACTAAATACTGTGCTAGGTTCTGGGAATAAAATAGTGAAAAACACATGGTAATTGTCATCTGTGCATTCTTGATGGGGCAGTAGACAAATAAATAAATGAATAAAACAAATAAAGCTCAAGTTAACAACAACAAAAGTAATAGCATTTTGTGATAAATGTTATAAAGTAAACAAACAGGTGCTGCAATAGTGCATCATTTTTAGAATGTATCTGTCAGGTGTAAACCATTTCCTTTCCTTTCTTAGGCATATTAGTAGACTACATGTCTTAGCCCTTTTGGGGGCTGTTGGGAATGATCTTTTCTCTCTTCTTCATGGAAGAAATAAATAAACTTTTAAGAAACCCACCTTATGTAGTGAGTATTAAATGACATAATTTGATAAAAGGATTCATCTAGCCTAGTGACTAACACATTTTGGAAATTTAATAAATGACAGCTATTAGGCTAGTCCATGGCCTTGTGGTTAAGGTGGCTGAATCCCTCATGGCCAACTGTGGGAAATATGGTTTTGAATCTTTTTCTTTTTTCTTTCCTCTTTTTTTTAAGAGATATTTTTGCTAGAGGGCACATTCACTCACTGGAGAAACAGAGAAACAGACAAAAAGTAAGAAATCACCCCCTCCCCCAGAGGGATGGTTGCTCATGTTTGAGAAGCATGTCGGGCATGTGTGCCCAAAATCCTGAAAGGAGGGAGAGGTGGAGGAGAAGAGACATCTATGTGGGATTATGTGACTAGCTCTTGCCAATAGAAATGTAAGTGGAGGTGAGACAGGTCACAGCTTGGTTAAGGGGGGCTAAAAACAGATGAACCTTTTCCGTATTCCCTCTCTTCCCTTATCACCCAGGCAGAAACAGAGGGTTCCATGGAGGTCTCTGAGGCACTAGAGTATGGCATACCACATCATGAGAGGAGTTTAGATTCCTAAATGACTTTGAAGGAGGCTCCTCACAATTACATCACATAATTGGGCTATGTGATGAATAAGAATTAAGTCTTTATTCTGCTTAAGCATTGATATATCAATGCTCTTTGCTACAGCAGTTAGACTTCCTTTACTTATACAGTGATCACAACTTTCTGTGGCCATGGTCTACATGGGGATTTGAGAGCCATATAAGATGTCTTGGAGAAATATAACATTAACAACTTGCCAAAGCAAAAAACCCCTGCATTGTCCCAGAGGAAAGCTTTTGTAGTTAGGTAAGCGAACTTTCTAAATATCATTTGTCCTTCTGAGGTATAGTCAGCTAATTATTGCTATATGCACTTTTTATAATGCTTTAATCATTCTTATAACCACTAAATGGTATCATGTGTCAATTGGAAACTTGAAGCAAAACAAGATGAAAGATTTGACCTCTGTCTTGGTGTGATGACCCGTTTGAGCACACACTGCTTCAACAGGAACTAGGATATGTAGAAAGACATATTCTACCTGCCAATTAATTAAGCCCATGCTTTTTCAGTAGTCTTGGTTCATGACATACAGGCTAATTTGGTCAAGCATTGCCAATTATAGAGAAACATTTGCTGGGGCTGGGGCAGAGATAATGTGTTTGCTTCCAAGTTGAATCACACGTGTTCTAGAAATAAAGAGCCCAGAATATTGCCTCTGACCCACTTTGCCTGGTCTGGGTCACTTTTGCTGGGTGAGAAATAAAAGAAAATAATTTCATTAAGTATCCATGTATCTACTGGGATATGTTTTAAAAATGATGAGTTTAATTAATTTAACAAATATCATTCAATTTAGCATTTGAGAATCTGGGCAGGGGTGATGTGGACTTAAAGTGAATAAGGAGGCTGTGTGCACTATGTCTGTGAAAGAGGCCCAAATAGTGTCAAATTGTTAGTGCAATTGAGAATGTAATATTTTAAAAAATTTATTAAAAAATTATAAAATGGACATCTGTAAGAAAGATGAAAAATTGATGAATATAAATGTGATTTTTGGAGAGGTTTTTTGCTATAGGGTGCGTGTGCTTGCCAGAAAGACAGAGAGACAGAAAGTGAAAAATCGCCCCCCGGAGGATGGTCATGCCACACTCCCTTCTCATCCATTCTCCTCTCAGGATCTTGGGCATGCACCCACATGTGCCTGGCATGAGTTTAAGCCACTGGGTCCGGAACTCATACCATGGTTGACTACATGGGAGTCCAGTGACATAGCCATTATGCCAATTGCTGGTCCTGAAATGTGATTGTTTTTACTCATAATTTTCCTTGGGAAAGAATGTACTGCTTGGAATGCTCTAAGGATATTATAAAGCAAAGCCAAGTAATGTGGACTGATTGTAACTGAGAGGAAAAGGACAGTACCTGGCAGCTAAGCTTGACAGGATATCCATGGCTCTTAGATGCAGGAGGCAGGAGCAGTGACAGATTCTTCCAAACACTTGGCTGCAAACATAGACCAAAAGACCAGATTTCTAGTGGACTCAGTATACAAAGATGTATAGGTCCCACCCTGGCCATCAGAAGCATCTGAATCAAAAACAACAGACTGCTGAATAACAGACTGAATATTGAAGGAAAACACATGTTTGAATTCTGACTATATCAGTTACTACTCTGTGACCATACTCATATTACTGAACCTCTCTGAGCTTCAGTTTCCCAATCGGTGAAGTGGGGATAAAACCACCTATTTGGGAACCAGTTAGTGGCACAATAGTAACACAATTCGACCCACATGGGAGGTTCACATCCCAGGGTCTCCATATGCATGCCAAAAGTGTTTGCCTTATCTGCGATCCCAGCTGACAGAGACTAGATGTGGATCACTCTGTGAAGATCCTGTTGGTGGTTACTCTCTTTCTCATGGAAGAAATAAATTTAAAGAGAAAATCCATCTTATGTGGTAATTATTAAATGACATGACATGAGAAAAACATTCATCTAACACAGTGACTAACATATTTTGAGAGTTTAAAAAATGGCAGATATTGGGCTAGCCCATGGCCTGGTGGTTAAGGTGGCTGGATTCCCCATGACCAACTGAGTGGTTTGATTCCTGGACCCAGCAGTTTGAGAAACACACTGGGCATGTGTGTGTGCATGCCTGAAATCCCAAGAGGAGAATGGAGAAGAAGGGGTTGTGGCGTGGCCACGCCACAACCGGGGGAGGGAGGGTGATTTCTTGCTTTCTGTCTGTTTCTCTGTCTCTCCAGTGAGTACATGAGCCCTATAGCAAAAATCTCTCTCTAAAAAGAAAAAAGAAAAAGAAAATAGTTAATAATCCAACCTTCAAAACAAATTTCCTCACTTCCCCTCTCCACCTTTTTCTCATTCACAGTACTTGTGGATATATGCTTGGGTAGTTTTAGCAAATGGGCTAACCAGGAATATGGTGAGGCATAGTCACAAAGTTAAGTTATTGCAATTTCATTACTTCAAAATATTTCAAGGCAATGCCAGAAAGGGAAATAGACGTGTTAGTAATTATGATACAATAAGATTTTGTTGATAAGTAAATTGTCCTCTTTCACAAAAGGTAAACCTGTCATCTTTGGTCTTGAACAAAATCACAGATGTGATTAAAAACCTCAGAGAATAAGTGGAATTATTTAAATTAGATTCCATAACTCTATATTTCATAATTATGAGAAGCTGCTTATTCAAAATTATGTGTAACGGCATGATTATGGAATTTCCTTGCTAATAAGGATAAAATACTAATAAAAAAATCCATTTTTCATCAGTTCCATGGTGCTTATCATGAAACTAATCTCAGTAGCATTATTTCATTAATACTAATTGAAAGGGGAACAAACTTTCACAGTTCAGGTTTAAATTACGTGAGAGCTAAAAAATAACAGCTGTATAAAACAAATTGCTCTTCTGTTTGTCACTACTATATAAAATAGTTTAATAATTTTTCATTGGCAGCCCCTGTGTAAGGGTATAATGAACATTTATGCAATACTTCAAATTCTCTGGTTTCAACTCACTAGACATACCTGGGTAACCAAGAAAGCTTTGATAAGCTTTAAAATGAAAGGACTTCAAAAAGTTCATTGAAAAATGGAATTCAAGTACGAGTTTATTTTGGTGCAAAATTTCAAAAATCTATGCATAGTTTTTGCATAGTATGCATTTTCTGTGCATCTTTGAAGACCTGCGACACCTTCTCCCAAATAGGGGCCACCCAAAAGTGCCTTTTCTTTGTTCAGCCATAAATGCCTCTTGCTTTTGGTAGTATGATTTCTCTGATTCCTTGGTGAAAGAAGTTCCAAGAAGGCATTTGATTTTAAAACAAGAGAAACCTGGAAATAAGTGGGAAATATTTATACCCTGTAGGGCAACCTTTATCCAATTGGGGGCAGAGTTGATAGTTATGAATCTTTCTTTTTCTTTTTGGTGGATGGGTTTATGTTGTATCTCATGAAGTAAATGAGATGGGCTAATGCAATTGAGCACCTGTAGTGGTGGCCCATGTGACAATGCATCCTTGAATAGATTCTCTCTTTTTCCATGTGTCATTTCCCTGTCCCTCATTCCTGACCCTGGTATCACACTCTCAAATAAACTACTTACATATAATGTTTTGTTTCAAGTTCTGTTTTGAGGAAACCCAGGCTAAAGTATTGGGATACAAGATACCTTTCAAGCAAGAACGCCCAAATATATTTTTGTGTTATTGAGGAATAATACAGAACAAGAAAGAAATTGATTACAAGGTACTGATACTGTATGTTCAACGTTCTAAAATCAGTGCCCTCACTTATCTGGCATAGTCACCATGGTATGTCACCTGAATCAGGAATAACTGATTTGGGTGACTGGCTAGCTTATTCACAATTGGCACTAGTATACATGGGCCAATGGGAAAGTTTTGGTGATGTGGTGACCCCATATGATAATGGCCATAATTTTGGAGTTACCCTATGATGAGTCTGGACAATTTTGACACAAAGCAGAGGCAGGAGAAAGTCAGACAATAATGACCGTTTAGGAAAGTCTGATTCAAAGTGAAGGCAGAAACATGTTTGGGGATGGGAGAAGTTGTCTTTAGAATTGCTTGCAATAACCCAGGTGACCTTTTTCTGAAACCCTCTTGCCTCTGGAAAGTGAAATTAAGCTATATTCAACTGGAATAATAATTTCATTTTTAATATTATAGACACTGAAGTTGAGTTATGCTTATGATGTCTTAGGACACTGTTGAAAAATGCATTTTGTTTCACAACCAATTCTGAATGCTTGGTAGTGGGTTCCTGGATTCTATGTTGAAGGTTTCTGGTCCTCGATGAGAGAGAATCCATTATCAGTTAGCCTACTGAGTGTGTCCCTGATTTAGGGGATTCAGGTTGTCATCTGAGGGAGTTCCTCCTCTTGAAATCTTTCCAATTCATGAAAATCTCAATATAAGTTTGACATATTTCAAGCCCTGGTAAGTTCATCATCATGATAATCTAAGTAGCGGGCTGCTCCATGGTGCAGCAATAATGTGCTCTGGAGATGGGGAAGGGTGAGAGGAAAAAAAAAATCAAGGAGAAAAATGTATAAGATGCTTAAGGGAAACAGAAATGGAGGACTGTCTGTTGATGGTAACACAAGATGATATAGTTAACTGGACTGGTGCGCAGTGTATTCATGCTAGGGAAAATCATTTCAAAAGTTATGGTGATGTACAGTGATTGGATGTAAAAATAAATAAATAAATAAATAAATAAATAAATAAACAAATAAGCCAGATTCTACCTGGTAACCTCAGATTGAATACCCAGCCCATTGAAACCAAAAAATGGTGGACACATACATGAATTCCCAAGATTCAACAATTTGGAAAACTAGAGGAAGGGGTCTTGGCATGACCAGTCCCTCTGTAGGTTGCTCCCCTCTTTCCTTCTCTTTCTCTCTCATCCTCACATGTATACACATGCACTCTATCATTAATACAAAGAAAACAAATCCAAGTAGGATGTGTTTTCTGAAAAAGCTGTCTTGCCCAAATTGTGTTATCTTCAGAGAGATCTAATTCACTACTCCGAAGTGTCTTCTAGGTTTTAGTCTAGAAAACCCCAGAAGAGTTGGAGAGTTACTGAATGAATTTTACTGTGAAGGCATATGTTGATGTCAAATAATATTTATATGATTTTTTGTAGTCTATGATATTAATCTGATTTATTCATTAGTAAAATTGAAAATTCTGAGCAATTATAGTTGGTATCTTTTAATATATGAACACACCCTAAAGTTCAGAGAAAAATCACAAAATTTAATTAAATTTTAGTTATGTCAAATTATATCATCCCTGTCCATCTCAATTAACATCACTTGGATCAAATATTAGATTTTCAGAAAAGTCATGACATTTTTGTTTGTTTGTTTTTCTTTGTAAAACTGCTTCATGACTTTTCTGACAACCCAACAGAATACAAGAGCTAAAACATGGAGCTGATGGTGTTATATTTACTTTAGATATTATCTTCCTTGCAAATTTAAAATATTGGGAAAATCTGCAATGCAGATGGGTGATTTAGTAAATCTTAAGTAAATCCTTTTGTGCCTGTAAAGAAGAGCTGAGAAAAGCTGATCTAAATGTTTCTCATATTTTAAAATTTTGCCAACGATTTGAACACAAGTTCCTATGGGGAGGCAGTGATCTCTCTCTGTAGGATTCATGACATGTTTACTGCTTTTTCTTTCTTTTTTTTTTTTCTGATGGACATGTCTACACTGCAAGAGACATAAGATCCTGGGTATTTGAAAATTAAAGAACAGCAGCAAAGGGCCAGATGCTGTAGTTATAAAAGTTGCAAAAGTATCATAAACACCAGGTGTGCCATATAAATGCACAGGTTTTTTTTACCCTGCCACACTATTATCATATGGTTCCAACATCTGTTCATTCCTGTCTGAGCTTCCCATCGACAGTATTTATTAAAATCAAATACACACTAGCTCTCACTTATGTGCCTTGAGCAGGAAGTGCTACAGTGGCCTTATTACGAAGTGTAAGTGAGCCAATAAAAATTGATTTTTATCACTAAACTTACAATTATCCTTAGAAGCCAATATAGTATTGTCTGGCTTTGGTGTGTCTTCTACTTGCTAATTACTTTGTGGTTTCTATGACAGTGGGGCCAAATGTTTTTGAGTAATTCCAGATAATTGGAAGATGAGAAGAAATATTAATGTAGCTTTATGAAGAGCCTACATTAGAGTCTATTATTTAAAGAAATGCTATTTTCTTATTTTCAACTAGAGAACATACTAGAAAATCTAAATAAATGTATACAAGTAAGTATTTTAATGAAAATATTAAAAAGGTTTCACGGAACTATATTATAAAATGATATATTTGGGGTATTCAAAAAGTTCATGGAAAAATGTGTATTATGAAACAACTATTGTAGGCCAGCCCTGTCACCTAGTAGTTAAGGGAGCCAAATCCTAATTAGCTAACTGTAGTTCACATTCCAACCTTGATGGCTTGAAAAACATGCTTGGCACATTGTGTGCATGCCCCAAATCCCCAAAAGGTAGAGAAACAGAGAAGGGATTGCAATGTGGTTTTCAAATGACTGAGGCCAGGATCCAAAATGTGGTCAGCCATCTGGGATCCAGTTCCCTATGGGGCTAGCCCAGAGGATTGTTCTTAAGTAGAACATGAAAACCAGAATCCATAGGGAATAAGTGGAAAGACCTGACTAACTGAAAAATAAAATCTTTCCGTGTCACAAAAGTCAACCTAAGCAAAACGAAAAAAAGTCATTTTTAGAGAAAATATTTTTTAACATACATAATAGACAAAGAGTTCATATTTACAATATATAAAGAAACATACAAACCAATAAAAAAGGCACCAGCCCCCAAATAGGCTAATATATATGACCAGGAAATTTGGGAACGGCAGTTGGCGTAATGGCTATGTCGCTGGATTCCCATGTAGTTGACCATGGTTCAAATCCTGGACCAGGTGGCTTAAACTCAGGGTGGGTGCATGTGCATGTGCAGATGTGCCTAAGATCCCAAGAGAAGACTGGAGGAGAAGGGATTGTGGCGTGACCATGCCCTCTGGGGGATGGTTTCTCATTTTCTGTATTATCTCTTTTTCTTTCGGGCAAGCGCACAAGCCCTATAGCAAAAACCTCTCAAAAAAAAAAAAAAAAAAAAAAAAAAAAAAAAAAAAAAAGGAAAGAAGAAAAAGAAATTAAAGGAAAAAGGATGTTGCCAGTAAAATAAGAAAAGATGTGTTCAGCCTTTCATCAAATAGATGCAAACAAAAAGTGTAAGTTAGCTTGTAAAGTGAAAAAAGGATTAAAAATGAGCACTCATGAAATCTGTAGTAATGTGCACTTTTAGACAGTAATCTTTCTACATTTCAAGTGTGTGTGCCTTTTGATCCAGAAATTCTCATTTCAGGAATATATAATAAAAAATATTAACACTTGCACACTAAAATGTGTACAAAAAAAGACTATGAAAGAATTATTTCTAATGGGAATAAATTTAACGTGAACCTCCAAAAGGGAGCATACATTTAAAGAACATTGTGCATCCAGGGGTCAGTAGGTGGCATGGTGATTAAGATGCTGGACTCCAACATGGTCACCCATGGCTTAAGTCCTGGACCCAGTGGCTTGAAAATCATTCCAGACACGTGTGCATACATGTCCAGAATTCCAAGAGAAGAATGGAGGAGAAGGGATTGTGGCGTGGCCATCCTCCCTGGGGGGTGATTTCTCACTTTCTCTCTGTCTCAGGTGAGCACAGATGCCTTATGACAAAATCCTTTAAAAATAAAAAAAAAACAATTGTGCATTCCTACTATGAAATGCCATGTAGATACTGAAAAGAGTATACATATATGTATACATATATAGATGCTGAAAAGAGAATACACACACACATATATATATTATATATATACACACATATATGTATACATTTTATGAACATGCAAAAAAATTTCTGGAGAGAAATGTATACTAAGAAAGGGATGTTGGGTGTGGTGGTAAAAAGATGGCTTCTAATTTTATTCTGCATACCTCTGCATTATGCAATACTTTTACATGGAGCTTGCATTACTTTTATAATGAAAGCAATTTAAAATACAAGATACAAAATATGCTAGATGAACAAGGCTTGATGCTCTTCATTTATTTGTATGGCTTCATCATTATCATTACTACTACTACTAGAGGCAGTCATTTGGAATTTTCTTTAGTCCAAATGCTCTATAATATATTCCATAGAATTCCATTTTTGTGAAAATGACCTAATTTGCATTATTTAATATCACTCTATCCTGATCTTTCACACAAATGTCTTGAAAACCAAGTAAGTGAAGTAAGCTACTGAATCTTATAGAAGGTAATTAATATTTTAAGATTTCTAGATTCAAGTTTTCAAGAATTATTCTGTTATGGTCTTTTAAAAGTGAATGAAATATCTGAAGATAAGAATGAACCATGAATAGTGGAAAGTAGGGCTTTAGAATAGGAGCACATCCTTGAAAACATTTCTTTCACAATACAGAAAAGTAGAAATTCTAGTGGCAAACTGGAGATTTGCAAACAACTTTGTGCTGTGTAAACCAGTCAGTGTTATTAGGTAAGGTTTGCAATTTTATTCTTTACTCTCTGATCTGAGTTAAATCTTTCACCCTCCAGTAGAAACCCCTTATAAGAGTGAAGGAATTTTTCATTCTCTTTTGAAGGTTCACTGAAAATCATGAATAGGCAGATAATAACAGAACATTCATGCCTATTGTATATAATATATATATATATATATACATATGTACGTGGGAGCTCTAGAAAGTATGAACTCAAAGAAGCCATATGGTGGAGGCCTAAATACCCTCTTCATAGAAGAAAGAAAAATAAGGGAAGGGCGTAGATAATTTTAGAGTAAATGACTTTTAGGGGAAATGAATGTGTTCAACGCTTAGAGAATGGAGAATAAATGACTCTCTTTGGAAGCTGGATGGGAATGGACAATTACTCAAGACAAAATCTGTCTAGGTGTGTTGATATTCTTCAAGCTTCCTTTGTGTGATATGAGTTTAGTTAATGAATCCTCAGAGAGGGGGACAAAAGCAATTATTTTCCTCTTTTTTGGGCCATATTGTTAAGCACATAATGGAATAGCAAAGTAGAGTCCTTCTTTGAATTTTGGGCAAGAAAGAGAATCAAAGATGATTCAGACACAAAAGTCAGGAGGAAGGTCAGACACACACACACACACAAAGAGAGAGAGAGAGAGAAAGAGAGAGAGAGAGAGAGAGAGAGAGAGAGAGAGAGAGAGAGTTTGATTCTGAGGCTGTTTCTTTTTTTTCTTTCTTTTTTTTAGAGAGAGAGATTTTTGCTATCCGGCTTATGTGCCGGAGAGACAGACAGAAAGCGAGAAATCACCCCCCAGGGGGGGTTGGCCATGACACAATCCCTTCTCCTCCACTCCCCTATTGGACTTTGGGCATATATGCACACACGCCTGATGTGAGTTTTAAGCTGCTGGATCCAGGACTCAATCATGATCGACTATGTGGGAGTCCAGCGATGTAACCATTATGCCATTTGCTCATCCCACTGCAGCTGTTTCTTTAATTCAGCTTGTCAAAGTACTAGTCTTTCAGATGTCATTTTCTGAATCCCCACAGTCACTCCTCTGAAGTTCTTGCCCTCTAGCTTCTTGCCACAATCAGTTCCTCTTCAGATTCCTTACTGACTACTCCTCATTTCAGTGAAGACTTGGCTTCTGTTTCTCTTCTTCCCAATTCTGTTGTCATCTATACTTCAGGGTTTGTTTGGATAACTCTTCCACCTTCAGATCAGAAGGTCCCAGAGTAGTATGTGCATCAAAAACACCTATAAAATTTTTAAATGTGTACTGTGATTTGAATGTGCATACCTCCGAATTAATGTGATAAAATTTGGTTGTGATAGGTTTAGAGTGAAAATTTAAGCCAACTCTGAGATTAAGAGGGGACTTTTAGGGGTTAAAAGGATTAGAATATCTAAATAGGGCCCCCATGATTGAAATTTAGTGGGTTTATAAGGAGAGGGAGTGAAATATACACACACAGACCACAGGCTTGGTCTTGCTTTATCTTTCCATGCAATTCTATTTGCCATGTTACCACTTAAAAAAAGATGCTTGTCAAACATGGCCCCTTGACCTTGGAACTCCAAAACTGTGAGCCAAATGAACTTCTATTTTTATAAATTACCCAGTCCCAGGTAATCAGTTATGAAGCAACAGAAGATGGAGGGATATGCTCTACCTACATCAGAATCTCTCCGGGTGGAGGGCCTCACTTCTACAACTTTTAAAACCACCACAGATGATTCTGATATAGTCTGAACTGTGAATCACTTGTACCCTTGCACTTTGTCTGCCTTTACCTCTACCTCTGCATTCAACTTCATGGCTACACAGTAGACATCCTTCATTACTTATAACCTTACCACCTATGAAATTTTAAACTCCTAACATCCATTCTCTGGTTTTAACCTCTAATTTTCCAACTCACCGTTCCCTCAATTCCAATATAGCTAGTCTTTGCTATATAGTGAGATATTCACTACCTTGACAGCTCCAATTTCTTCCAGTGTTTTTGCCCCTTACTGGCTTCTCAAAGGTCATGTAAACTTTCCCTTTTGTTGTACCTTAAGTCCAGCACAGTCAAACCCTCATATATACAAAATTGTCTTCACTCCCTGCCTTTGCCCAATCTGATTCATTCTCTACCTTGCAGCCTGAGTAACCTTTTCAAATGCAAATTAGACAACATGAGCCCTTCCTCACTTCATTCCAAATTGCCCTGGTTAAGCCTTTAAATGGCTTCCTGTGGTTCTTAGGATAACATCCAAACTCCTTAACATGCCATGTAAGATCAGCTATAATTTGTACCCTGTGTACATTTCTTGTCTCAGCTCCTACTATTTCCTATTTTGAACTCTAGGGTTCATCCACACTGAGAGACTTGTACTTTCACCCATACACATCATGATGTTTCCTATTTATAAGTATGTCCTTTCTGCCTGAAATGTTCCCAGCCCACTTTGCAAATCTAGCTCCTATTTATCCTTTAAAGACGTATCTCAGGAGACCAGCAGATGATGAAATAGTTACATTGCTGGAGTCCTACGTGGGTGACCACTGTTCAAGTCCCAGACCTGGTACCTTTAAACTCACGCTGGACACGTGTGCATGTGTGTCCAAAATCCTGAGAGGAGAATGAAGAATGAGGATTGAGGCATGGCCATCCTCCCTGGGAGGTGATTTCTCACTTTATGTCTGTCTGTCTCTCTGGCAAGTGCATACACCCTATAGGAAAAAAATCACTCAAGAAAAAATAAAAACACTTATTTCAGAAGGCAACTGCTCCCTAATAAAGTCTCAAAGGTGCCATATTTTTAAAACTAGAATTCTCTATAAACTTTCTATAATAAATTTGGTATCCAGACCCAAAGTGGTATTACAATATTGAACAAGCAGATATACCACTGCGTCTTTATGTGTATCAACCCTGCTCAGATCATAAAATACTTCAGTATTTTAAGAGATTTTCTCCTTTCCTGTCTCCTCTTCTCCTCATTGGTTAAACTTACCAGCAAGTCCATGGGCAACTGATCTGGGGGCATAAGCAGCAACTGAAATCTTCACTGTGCACCAAATAAATAGATCAATAGAAATGTTGAGGCTGAAAAATTTTCCATCTCTCACATATCATTGCTAACAGATTCCATCAGATCACTTCCATATTCCTGACTGCTTCATCCTGTTGATTAGTGCCCTACATACAATGGTGGCATCTGGTTTAGTAATAATTTCTTTTCAAGAAAGATGACTGATAAGAATTTTTCAGGGACACACATAAATCAAAGCACAAGGTCAATATGTTACAGGGTGATGAAAAGATTTGTTGGATTGAAATAACAATCTCAAGTTAAGGATATGTTTCCCTTTCTTTTCTGATATAACTAGTTTCTATATGTATCTGTCATACTTGTGAAGAATGTAATTTTGAAAGGGTTTATGGCATATTTATTTTTATTCACAGTGCTTAAGATAGTACTAGTTACAAATTAGTTGCTCAAAAAATGTTTGCTGAATGAATGAATGAAAGGATGACTGAACTGTTCCTTAGTAGAGATGTGCAATTATTATTTAGTGGAGAAAAATAGAAACTGAGGAGGGTGTTATATTCCTACTAAGAAAACTGTAACAGTTGGAGGGAACAATTTAAAGTTGAGCTGAAATTCTTCAGTATTGTCATCTCAAGTGTCACAATAAGGAATTCATTCTTTTGTACTGTGAAAACTCACTTGTGTGATACCTAGCATGTAACCCCAAATCGTTTGCATGCTATTCAAAGAATTGTTCTGCATATAGATTGGTTTGTGTGCCCATATGTTTAAAAATTCAATTTAAAGGAATAGCTGAATTAGTCAATCAGATTGAAGCTTCTCTTCAACATTCAGTTTAGGTGCAAGAGAAAGTAGCCCGTATTCACTTGTATATTTAAGGGAAGAAGCTGGGGGAATATTCAATACATGTCTTTCAAAGACTAAAATGAATATTAACATTTTTCCTGTTTATCATTGTTTGCTCCCTTGCTTGCTCTCTGTATTGAAGATGTTGTGGCTATTTCTTCATGGTTTTCAGGCTCCAGTTCATTAAAATTACTGCAGTTGGTGCCTCTGCTGAGGATTTCACTACTATTTTTCACTAGCAGGCATATAGCAAGGTGAATATACTTTTAAATCACATTTATGCTTACTTCAAAATTATAACAGCTAGACTATTTGATTCTATACCGTCTCTCTCATCAAATAAATGAATTAACCCCTAAATCTCTTTTGGAGCAAAGCTGAAATCAATGTTTCTAACAACTTTCCAAAGTTAAAATACAAGGGTTTCTCCCCCTATATTGTTTTAGGCAGGGTAAAAGTTCTGAATTTAAAATATTGGAAAAGTATTAGATAGACTCAACCATGAAATAAAACTGTTTTATAGTTCCCCATAGCTATCTTTTCACATGCAGGGTAGGTCTCTCTTCATTGATCAGCCTCCTTTTATTACATAGTGTTCTGGGAGAAGCAAAGCAATCTTGAGCACCACAAGGGTCAAAGAAACTGTGAACTTGTGGATTAAACTTGCAAAAATGCTGCATGAGGAGGACTGTTTTTCTTTCTTGGCTTCTGGTAAATCTCAATTTGCAAATTAAAACAGAAACTTTAAGGCCTCTTTGATATCAGGTTGAATTAAAAATGGGATAAAATCTACAGATTCCTTTATCTGACATTCTAAATTATTGTGCTACTGCTCAAAGCTGACAGAACAAGTTTTTATTCCGTAAGTGTCAACTGAGCCCTTAATCCTCTTCAAATTGGTTAAATAAGTCAGTGTGGGAAGTAGTGTCATGAGAAGGAGTAGTGTGGATTTGGAACTAACCAGAATTTTCTTTCTTAAGAGAGACTTTTGTTATAGGGTGCATGAGCTGGCCAGAGAGACAGTGAGAGACAGAGAGACAGAAAATGAGAAATCACCCCCCAGGGGGGGATGGCCATACTGAGATCTCTTTTCCTCCATTCTCCTCTCAGGATCTTGGGCATGTACAGACACGCATCTGGCGTGAGTTTTAAGTTGCTGGGTCTGGGACTTGGACTGCAGTGGACTACGTGGGAGTGCAGTGACATAACCATTACACCATTTGCTGTTCCCAGGAACTAACCAGATATAGGGGGAATTAGTTAGGTCATCCTGAGAGGGCAAAGTGCTTTCTCTAACTGGTCACTCCTTTGGTATGTCTGGTAGAGGATGAAAAGCAAAATGTCTCCAGATTTCTCATTCTGGATTTCTTCATGCAATATAGCTCAGCCTGCCTCATGTGCCAAGGAATTTTCAATGTGTAATTTTTCCTCTAGAATCAGATTGAGAAGGATAAACAGATGACTAGAGCTTTGCATTTACACTAGGACAGAAGAGGAAAGGATAAATGAGAACAAAAGACAGACTTGAACAAATGTGCCTTTATTATTTTGAATATTTTATCACCACCTGTGTTTGGACTCATGGGTTTGTGTTGGACAAAGAAGACTTATTGCTTCCTGTGTTGAAAAGAGGTCAAACTTATGTGAACTGGAATAAGCTTTACTTTAAATAAATGTGAAAGGAGACGTTGGCTACTTGTGATACAGAATCTTCTAACTCAAGGGTCAGCAAATTGTGATTTGTCTATTTTGGTAAATAAGTTTTTATTGGAACACAACAATGCTAATGGGCTTACTCATTTGCATATCGTTTATAGTTTCTTCTAAATAGTTGTGACAGAGACCGTATGACTCAAAAAGCTTAAAATATTTACTCTTTGGCCATTGACAGAAAAAGTTTGCCAACTTGTTCTACCCAACAGAGATCAGAAAGAGATGTAATGGTCCTGAGAAGTGGCCAATGGACTTGATTGTTTGGGGGAAATATTTATAGTTTGTAGTATAAATTTTAAATTAAAAATGTTAGTTGCAGGATATTATTTAGAAATTATAGTAACATATCAGTTATTAATTAATTTGTAAAAATTCAGATCCATATATTCTGTTTATCAACATAAATCATTTCCATTATGAATTTGTTGTCTATTCAGATTTTGTAATCACTGTAAAGTATAGAAACTAAAGCAGTATCTAAAATGCTAAGAATAATTAATATCAATAAATAACATTGATAGAGCACCCGTTTGGTACAGAACTCTGTTCAAGGCCTAGTGGGTGGAGGAGAGAGCCCAAAAGAAGCAGATGATGCTATAAATAAGTATCATACTAAATAGTCTAGTTAGGAAGCTGTTGTATATTCCTGCAGAGATTTCAGAAAACTCACAAAGAAGTATAAACCCATGAGACCAAATGAAAAGAGCTTGGAATCTAGGACAGAAAGATGAGATTGAATTGCCTGTGAGTCAGTCATCTGAATGCTTTTTCAGGCCTCAGTCCTGCGGATTCTTCCCGATTCCCTTATTTTATGAATTTCTCTAAACATACATTGTATTTTGGCTTTGATTTTCAGCCTGCTGATTTTTGCCCACCAGTAAGTGTGTTGAGGTTATTTTGAAACTTGTAGCTGGGATGTAATGTAGAGATGTTTCATTCTGGTGTTTTATTGCTTGAAAAGTATTATTTGCTTGAATAATAAGTCTTCATTCAAGTGAGAGAGACATAGAACCCTAGAGGTAGTTATGACCTTAGAGGTGATCTAGAGCAAACCCTTCTCAAACATTAATTTTGATATGAATACTGTGAGAGTCTTATTAAAATTCTTATTAAATAGGTCTGGGATGGGTCCGAAGAAGTCTGCAAATGAAACTTTGAAGAGCAAGGTACTAGTGGATCAGCTGGTGAGAACTTGCACTGCATTATCTTTGCAGATTTTCATCTAGTTTCCACGTGAACACTCCTAATTTACACAAAGAAGTCAATCTTTGAGGCAATCCAGTTCATCATGGAGAATTTTAGTGGCTAGAAAATCTATATTGTTAAATTTTATATTTTACACTTTTATATTTATACTGTGAAATTTTTCTGATGAATTCAATTTCTTGTGAATTCAGTAATGGTTGGTATTGAATTACTACTTTTGGGACCATCAGCCAATTCTTTCTTACCCCAAATTAAGCCCACCAGGAGAGTCTGTGTAATAAATGGTTGTAAGGATTGTTGTCCACAGGAAGTAATCAGTGATGGGAGTTTTATTTGGAGCTTATCTCAGTTGCTGGCTATCTCCTTTCTCCATCTGCTCTTTCTTTTTCCTTCTCTCCCTCCTAAATTGAACACACATCACATGTGTGCATATTAAACCAATTAGAGGGATTAAAATTCCAGGACAGAACACTCTCTGACCTCAGTGGTATGTTGGCAAATGTTTAACAACTGGTTTGGAGGTGATAGTATGGAACAGTAGCGCTTGCCGATTTCTATGGTGTAAATCCCCCAATTATTGTCTATTTCCACTTACCAATAATTTAACCAGCTTGCAAAATTCCTAAAATTTTAACAGCTAGTAAGAATCTCAGAACAGTCCATCCTATCCTATTTTAGCAAATAGCAGTTAAAGTTTATAGAACACTTAACTATGTAAGAGGAACAGTGCTACAAGTTTCACATAAGGCCTTTAATAAAATTAAAATGAGATCCTGTTCATTCAGTGAATAAGTTACTAAATTTCTTTTATGGTAGATGCCAGAGAAATAGAGATGAATGAGAAACAACCTTTGTCCTCAAGCCATTCAAGGAGTCTAGTGGGGAGACAGATACATAAATAGATAAATTACAGTGCAACGTAATAAATAATAGAACAGATGGTGGTGATAACTGATTGAATATCCATTCTGGTCTTTGCTGCAGGTATTGGAAGCTATAGGGAGGCCATTTTCTTTACCTCCTTATAAAAGTCCATGCTTACCATGTTAAAATATCTTTTTTGAATACATTTTATGTAGATACCCTTTATGTTTAATGGAATTGAAGAGCATATCAGTTCCCTTAAAAAGAAAATTTTTGACATGCTTGTTATATATCTTATACTTAGAATTGGGTCTAAATTATCTGTCATATAGGCTTCAGAAAGAGAGTATGGAATATAGATATGGAACCTTTTGAGAACTGACAATTTGCAGACCTCAGGAGTACTATCCTTATTCAAATTCAATTTCATTTTAGAAAGCTTGAAGGCATCAGACTGTTACTGAGATAAAAAGCCCAGTATTAATCTTTTGAGTTAGTATCTTATTCAAGCTGTTGAACCTGAGAAGAGTTTGCAGGACTCTTAATCTATTTTAAAATGAAAGATCAAGCGAAAGAAGTTAAAAAAAGGCATTATAGTGGCTATTCCTCATCTGATTATTGCTAGCAATGAATGTAATTCATTACAACCACTGCTTATTTATTTTATTGCTTCAAGTCCTTTCTGGAAGTAAGATGGGTAGAAATAATACAATACTTTTTTATTTTCTTCCAATCTTCTTTACCTCAGAACTCTATTTGTCCATCACTTTTATATTGGTTTACACAGGCCAGAATTATATTTTAGCATTATGGTCAAAGTGTGAAAACAGGGTTTGGGGTGTATCAAAAACCAATCTTGATGTGACAGAACAGTGTGCCAGAAAACAAAGTTGTTATACTTCTTTCTCTTCTGTCTGCCCTGTGTGGGCCTAGCATGAGTGAGGTGATGATTTAGTGTGGAATTCTTGATATTTCACAAGGAACCCTACTGAGCAAGCTTGCTTTGGTTTCTCATAGGATTATAGAAGACAGAATGAAGAATGACACTTTGAAAGGAGAACAGTCAGGGACCTAGCAACCAGTCACAACCTCCTAATTCCCTTTATGGCCTTGGGGTACTCCGCTGATATTTTTAAATACAAAGAGACTGTAAGACTTTAAAGTTTACACAGAGTTAATGCAAAGGAGGAAAAAATAAAATGGGAACAACTCAATAAATATTTAATAATCAAATCCATTAATTGGCTATATTTCTTTGTTATTAAATGATTTACCTTTATGTTCAATTTATATAACTATCCATTTTGTTTTACATTTCTTTCATTTCTTTTTTTGGAGAGGTTTATGCTATAGGGAACATACACTCGCCAGATAGAGAGAGACAGAGAGATAGAAAGCGAGAAATCACCCCCTAGGGGGGATGGCCACGCCACAATCCCTTCTCCTCCATTCTCCTCTCAGGAACCTGGGCACGCATGCACAAGCGCCCGGCGTGAATTTAAGCCACCGGGTCCAGGACTCGAACTGTGGTTGACTTCGTGGGAATCCAGCGACATAGTCATTACGCTAACTGCTGGTCCCCTTGTTTTACATTTCTATAGGCCTTTGCAAATGAACAAATCTCTCAGGATTTATATTTAAAAAATAAATTTACTGTCAATTTTATGGTAGCTTTTCTTTCTCTTTTTCCTGAAGAATAGTCAAATGAGAAAGCTACTGTAGGTTAAAGTGACCATAGAACTTATCCAACCCAGAGCAATCCTGAGAATGAAAGTAAATGCTACTGTAAATAAACTATCATAATTATACTGGGAGATAAGGAATAAGCAGAGACTACTTCTCAGCAAAATGAGATATATGTCATCCTATCTATAGGTAATTTAATCACTGATATTTGGTTGCCATTTGGATTTAATTGAAACATCTGAAAAACATGTGAGGCCATGTAGTTTTTAAAAAATTGCGTGGGATTTTTATATGTTTATATTATGGAAATTGGAATAGAACCAGTTCTCTCCCTATTGACTAAAATAAGAGAGTGAGTTCAATGAAGCCATTCCCAGGTCATTACTTCCCCTCTGGCTCTCTTGAGCTTATGAACCTACACTTCACAGGACTCAGAAACTTCCCCTTCTATGTTCCTAGCACAACAGCCTGAGTTCAGGCTTTCTTTCTCATAGTTTTGGATTATACCAAAAACATTAACTGTTTTCCCTGATTTCAGTCTTTCTACATGTCAAATCCTTTCTCTATATACAGACTAGTTTATCTAAAATGTGGAAATGACCATATTGTTTTCTTTCTTAAAATCTCTCAGTAGTTCCCATCCCCCAAATTTCAAAGTCAAAAACACTTTGTCTTGTGTGCCCTCCCTAAATCCATTCCTTTCTACTTCTTCACCATCACATCTTAGCAATAAAAAATTGACCATGACAGTCCCAATCTACTCTTTCTATTCTTCTCATAAGAACACTAGTCATACTGTATTAGGGGAAATGGATATGATCTCATTTTTATCTTAATTAGCTCTGCAAAGGTCCTATTTCCAAATAAAGTCATATTCTGAGATACCAGGGTTTAGGAATTCAACATTTGAATGGGGAGGAGGAACAATTTAGCTCATGACACAAGATCACAAAGATATTCTATGTTTTCTGTTTGGGAACAGCAGATGGCATAGTGGTTACATTGCTGGACTCCCACATGGCTGACTGTGGTTCAAGTCTCCAATCCATGGGTTGAAACTCACACTGGGCACATGTGTGTGTGTGCCTAAGATCCTGGGAAGAGAATGGACAAGGGACTACAGTATGGCCATCCACCCCAGCTTGGCAGGGGTGATTTCTCACTTTCCATCTCACTGTCTCTTTCTCTGTCTCTGTTGTTCTTTCTAGCAAGCACATGTGCCCTATGGTAAAAACTTCCAAAAAAGAATAAATAAAAGCTAATGATTTTAATGGAGATCATTATAAAGTTACTTGGTGAGAACACAAATTGATTTACTCTACATAGTTCTGCCAATGGCTAGCATAATGGTTGACATATAAAGATGCTTACCAAATGCCAGTTGCATAAATGAGTGAATGGATATGAATCACATTCACTATTCCATATAGTCTCCAAAGCTCAGAGAATACATGTAACTGTTTTCTTGAAGGATCTTTATGGTATGGCTGCAAGTCATTGCCAAAAACTTATCAGGAACTCCAAATGGCAATATCTACTAAAGACAAGCATAATCACTCTGTGACTTAACAGTTTCATTCCCTGGTAAATACCCCACAAATTAGTACATATGTTCAATAAGAGATATGTAAAAGAATGTTAATTTCAACACTATTCATAAGAGACAAAAAGGATACATGCAAAGTGTTCACCAACAGAAAAATTAATACATTCTGACATATTCACAAAATAGAATAATATGCAATGATGACAATAAACATATTACTTATACATGCAAACTATGAACGTATTTCAAAAACAAAATATTAAGCAAGAGATAGCAGATAAAAAAACCAAAATATTATTATTTAATTTATGTAAAGTTTGAAAACAGACAATGCTTGCCTATGATGATAGAACTCATAACATTTGTTACTTTTAGGGAAAAGGAATTTGGGAAGGAATATTAGGAATCTTCTGTGGTGTTGGAGATGTTATATATTTATTTATATAGGTAGAGAGTACATAGGTAGATCCATGCTGTGAAATATCATTGTACTGTGATTTGTATTTACTTTAAAAAAATTCCATATGGACATGGTTTTGTTAATTCTGTACAAACTGTCAAAAACCTGGGAAAGTATTTATTGAACTTTTTGAAAAAACAAAGCAAAGGGCCAGCAGGTGGTGTATAAGTTAAGGTACTGGGATCCCACATGGCTGCTACTTGGTTTGAATCCCCGATCCAACAGCTTGAGCATTGTGTTGGGTGCATGTGTGTGTGTGCCCAAAATCCCAAGAGGAGAATGGAGGAGAAGGAATTGTGTTGAAGCCTCCCCCTTGGAGTGATTTCTCACTTTCCATCTGTCTCTCTCCCTCTGTCTCTCTCTCTCTGATGAGACCATGTGCCAGATAGCAGAAACAGAAAGGAAAAAAAAAGAAAGCAAAACAGAATATAGACTATTTTCCTGTTTTAAAATATTATCTATTTATTTTCCAATTCTAACTTTTCCTTGAGTCTTCACTATCAAAATTCTTTTGCTGTATGGATATAAAATCTGCAAAAAGAAACAACCCAAAAGGGGAAAGCTTTTTTTTTTTTTTTGGAGAAGTTCTGAGGAAACACTATAATCAGGTCAAGCTTTTATGGTCTTATCTTTTAACTGCCTGTACTCTACTCACAAATGGCAATTCAAGTCATCACACAAAGTTGAATATGTCTTACCAGGAGCTGCCTTTATTACTAGTAGTCAAGCCATTGAACTAGTTCATATGTGCTTTTTCAGTGTTAATCCATTTGTAATTTGCACTTAAATTTTCGCTAGTGGAGTTTTTTTTTTTTTTTTTTCCTTTGTAAAGAGGTGCTCAGTATTATGTTTCTGAAATGTTGAAGAATATTGTTCAAATTGCTACCCATTCAGAGAATTGGTGCCTCTTATTTAAGGTTGCCTATTGTAAATCATTACTTTTTGATACTTTTAACATACAAGTGGAATCAATGATTTTCGAAAAGCAAGGGTATTAAGAGATGCCCTGTGATGGTCTGTGTGTGCATGTTTTGAAAGACATGAACACTAGAATCAATGTCTGTTGTAAATCTTCCTTCAGTTAGGAGGATTTGTTCCCCTAAATAAAAATATGCTTTCAATTAACTTCCTAAATTAAACCAAACTTTTATAAGAAAGATAGGATAATATAAAATTCTGCTTTCAACTTCTAAGAGAATTATTTTTAATTCAGTTCTCTAAAGAAGAATATCATGTTGGTATTTAAGTTTTTCTATGTGTAGACCAAGAATTAGCAGAATATCTTCGTAATACTATATATATGTACACATATATATATATATATATATATATATATATATATATATACACACACACACATATGTATGTATGTATGTATGAATTTCTGCCATAGTGCATGTGCACTTGCTGGAGAGAGACAGATACAGTGAGAGTGAAAGTGAGAAATCTCCCTTCAGGGAGGATAGCCATGCTACAGTCTCCTCTTAGGATCTTGAGCACATATGCACACAAGCCTGCTGTGATTTTCAGGCTGCCAGGTCTGGGACTCAAACCATGGTGGACCATGTAGGAATCCAGTGCCTTAACCACCACGCCACCTGCTGGCCCCCACCAAAAATATTTTGATTGATTGTATACAATTGACCATTTTCCCTTTTGCACAAAATAAGGTATTTCCACTTTCTTAGTACCCATAGGAGATTGTCTCTGGGACGATTTATTTATTTATTTATTTATTTATTTATTTATGTATTTATTTATTTTTTGAGAGGTTTTTGCTATAGGGCACATGTGCTCGCCAGACAGACAGAGAGATACAGAGAGATAGAAAGTGAGAAATCACCCCCAGGGCGAATAGCCATGCCGCAAACCCTTCTCCTCCATTCTCCTCTCGGGATCTTGGGCACACACGCACACGCGCCCGGCGTGAGTTTAAGCCACCAGGTCTGGGACTCGAACCGTGGTCGACTACGTGGGAATCCAGCGACATAGCCATTACATGAACTGCTGGTCCCAGTCTCTGGGACGATTTAATTAGTGGCTTAGCAATTGGTTGTTTCTGTGACTATGGGGAAGAAAATCAAAGATGGACTTGACATTTTGTCCATGTGACACCAATAAGTGAACACGAGAAAAATTGCTATCAGTTTGCTATCAAACTTCCTAACGACTACATAGAGCTTATAAGTTCTTTTAAGACTTTCCTAAATACTGAACTTCTAGTAATGACAGCAAAGTTATGGTTGTATGAAACTTAGTGCAGTTAATAATTATAAAATCTGGAGAAAAATATATCTATCTCAATGTATCAAAGGTGTCTAAGAGCAGACAGAATGGAAAAAAGAGGAAAACTTCCTCTTGAAAAACTCCAATTAGAGGGGGAAAAATTACAAGCTTCTGGCTGTCTTTCTTTCCATAATGTTTTCCCTACCTTTTGAATGCTTTATTTCTGGCTCTAAGCAGAAAAGCAAAATGCAACATTGTGACTACAGAGAAATGTCCAAATCTAGAAAAGCAGCTTTCAATTTAAGGGTGGAAATTTTTGAAGTGAGAGAATTAATTGCTAAGGAGTGAGACACAAAATCTGAGCATTAACTGCCCTAATGTTGGTTGATTGCTAAACTGCTTGAGTAGCGAAGATATCAAGGCATCTAGTGAGAAAAACAGGCAAGTACAGAGAGGAATATACCTTTTAAAAGTAGCTGTCCTAGTGAGATTTGTGAGTTTGCTGCTTTTAAAAAAATCTGCGTATGTCCCTTAACCTGCTCAGGTGGCAGAAAACTGAATTTTTTACTTGCTTTATGTGTCACAGGACAGCAAAGACATTTAGGAGAAACATCCTATAAGCAAGAGGACTACAGAGAGGTTGAGCCCCAATATTTAAGTATGAGCTGTGCCCAAATCCTTGACAGATTGATTACAAAGATATTCAGGTAAAGGTGAATCTCACAGGAAGTCAGGGGAAAATAGCAACAAGCCAAAAGAACTGAGCAAATATATAACTGTTATACACTGCAAGGGAGATAGAGTTTACAGTTGAATCCATGCAAGTTAACAGTCTATTAGAATAACAAAAAATGGGACCAGCAGTTAGCATAATGTCTATTTCGCTGGACTCCCATGTAGTTGACTGCGGTTTGCGTCCTGGACCTTGTGGCTTAAAACTCACACCGGGCGCGTGTGCGTGCGTGCCCAAGATCCCGAGAAGAGAATGGAGGAGAAGGGATTGCAGCATGGCCATCCCCCCTGTGGGGTGATTTCTCAATTTATGTCTCTCTCTCTCTCTTTTCTAAAATGTCCAATTTTAACACAAAAGTATATATATATGCAAAGAAACAGGGAAGTATAACTTACATTCAGGAAGAAAAATAATCAATATAAAAGGCATGAAAATGGGTCTAAGGTATTGGGTATAGCTGACAAGACTTTCAAGATGTTACTATAAATGTGTATTAAATGTATACTAGATTATGAATTAAATTCAAAGAAATAAAAATAGTGAATCAATGACTAAAAAGAGAAATGAATCCTAACTAGGAAATGAAAACTATTTTTAAAATGGAAATTGAAGAATTTAACAATACAATAATAGAAATAAAAATTCATAGATGGTCTCAAGAGAAGGATGGAGATGGCAAATAATAATAACAAACTTAAAGATAGATCAACTGAAATGATGTGACCCAAAGAAGAAAGAGGAAAAAACTTGAAGAAAAATAAACAGATACAGAGACTTTGGAGACAAAAATAAAGAAGAGAGAAAGAAAGGTGGAAAAAATTAAAAGAAATAATTGTCAGACCTTCCCCAACTTGATGAAAAACATTAACTTTCATTTCTAAGATCCTCAAAAAAATCAAGAAAAATACAAAGAAACTACCCCTAGACACATCGAAGCCCAAATGCTTTGAGTCAAAGATAATATGAAGATCTTGGCAGTAGAGAAAATTGACATATTACGCATAGGAGAACAAAAGCATGATTAATGACTGATTTCTCCACAAAAACCATGGCGATCAAAAGACACTGGAACATATTCAAAGAGCTAGAATTAAAAAAAAGAGGATAGAACTAATAAATAAGTAGATATAAAAATCTGTCAAGCAAGAATTTTATATTAAGCAGAAATATCTTTCAAAAATTAAGGCAAAATAAAATTTCAAACAAAAACTGAAAGTATTTGTCACCATCACACCTTAAACTAATTAATATTTATAGAACACTTTCCTTAACCACAACACAGCCCACATTTTTTTTTTTTTGAGAGGTTTTCGCTATAGGGCGCGTGCGTTCGCCAGAAAGACAGAGAGAGACATAGAGACAGAAAGCAAGAAATCACCCCCCAGAGGAGATTGTCACGCCACAATCCCTTCTCCTCCATTCTCCTCTCGGGATCTTGGGCATGCACGCACACGCGCCCGTCGTGAGTTTTAAGCCACCGGGTCCAGGACACGAACCGCAGTCGACTACGTGGGAGTCCAGCTACATAGCCATTACGCTAACTGCTGGTTCCCAGCTCACATATTTTTTAAGGGCATATGGAACGTTCACCAAGATAGATGATATACCATACCATACACTAGCCTTAATAAATTAAAAAACGGGAAATCCTACATAAGGGTATTTAAAAAAAATTGTGGAAATATGGAATTAAAGTATAAGTTTATTTTTGTGCAAAACATTTTTTTAAAATTTATTTTATTTTGTGGGGTATAGTGTGTTTCTTTTAAATGTGTGTATACACTGTGTAATTATCTTTTTTTTTTTTTTTTGAGAGGTTTTTGCTATAGGGAGCATGCTCTCGCCAGAAAGAGAGAGAGAGACAGAAAGCGAGAAATCACTCCCCCCAGGGGGGATGGCCACGCAGCAATCCCTTGTCCTCCATTCTCTTCTCGGGATCTTGGGTGTACACGCACACGCATGTGGCATGAGTTTAAGCCACCAGGTCCAGGACTCGAACCGTGGTCGACTACATGGGAGTCCAGCGACATAGCCATTACACCTACTGCTGGTCCCTACAGTGTGCAATTATCAAATCACAGGTATAAACAAATTCATCTTCTTCAACATTGAACATCACATTATGTTGTGGACATTCAATGATGCTCCAGTATTTTTTTGTATGTATTGATTAGTCAGCAACATTATAAATTTTGCTATGATATTACATTCTATAACTCATTCCCCTTGTTTGCATGCATTTTTATTACATGCATTCTGTCATCCTGTTTTTTTTAAAAGATATTATTTATTTAATTTAATCTATTATTATTATTACTTTTAAATTTGCTTTAGGGCACACAAGCTCGAGAGAGAGAGAGAGAGAGAGAGAAAGAGACAAGAGAGAGAGAGAGAGTGAGAAAGCAAGCTGCCACATGCAGGACTCGAACTATGGTCAGTCATATGGGAGTCCAGAACCTCAACCACCACACCTGCTGGTCGCAATAATATTTTAAAAGAATAATTAATTCGATTTTATTCATTACCATTATTATTATTTCAAGTTGACAAGAGTGGGACAAAGAGAGAGAAAGAGAGGAGAGAGTGAGAGAGAAAGCAAGAAAGCAAACCACCAGGTCTGAGACTTGAACTGTGGTCAGCCATGTGGAAGTCCAGCACATTTAACCACCATGCCACCTGCTGCCCTAATTCAATCATGTTTTTTTGTTGAGAGATTTTTGCTATAGGGTGTGTGTACTCACTGGAGAGAGAGAAAGAAGCAGAGAGACAGAAAGCGAGAAATCACCCCCCAGGGGGCATGGCCATGCTGCAATCCCTTTTCCTCCATTCTCTCAGGATTTTGGGCATGCACTTTCACACACCCAGCATGAGTTTTAAGCTGCTGGATGTGGGACTTGAACCATGGTCGACTATGTGGGAGTCCAGTCACATAACCATTTCACTATCAGCTGGTCCCCCAATCATGTTTTAACAACATATACTTACTATAAACTTTTTAAAAAATTGAGAGAAGGTACATGAGCTCATCAGATAGAGAGAGAGAGAGAGAGAGAGAAGGGGAGAAAGCACACTCCAGTGAGGCACATTGCAATTCTTTCTCCTTCATTTCTCTATCTTGTCAGGATTTTGGCAACACATGCACATGTACTCAGCATATTTTTCAAGTTACCAGGGCCAGGATTCGAACTACGGTCAGCCATTTGGGACCTGGTTACCTTAATCACCAGGATATAGGGCCAGTCCTTTCTATGAACTTTTGAAGACTCCTTATTGATGTTTTCTTCCACTATCACATAGTTAAATTAGAAATTAACAACAACATGACAGTTTAAAAATTTCCAAATATTTTAGATACTAAAAAAATGAACTTTTAAATTATATACAAATTAATGGAAAACTAAAAAAGTATTTTTTAGCTGAATGGTAATGAAAACACTTGTCAAAATCTATGGGATATAACTAAAGCAATGCTCAGGGCAAAGCTTAAAAGTCTTATATTTGCAAATAAGGAAAGACTGATATTAATACAAGTTTATTCCACTTTATGAAGTTAGAATAGAAGTACAAATTAAACCCAAAAGTAAGCAAATATATATTTGTAAATGTGGCATTTTCCACATCTTTTTTAAAGATTATTTTATTTATTCATTCAGTATTTTTCTTTTTTAAAAATAATTATTTTATTTAACTTTATTTACTTATCTATTTTTAATATGACCAGAGAGGGATGGAGAGAATGAGAAAGAAAAAAGTGAGAAAGCAAGCTGCCAGGTCCAGGACTCAAGCCGTGGTAAGCCATGTGGGAGTCCAGTGTCCTTAACTACCACACCACCTGCTGGCCCCTTCATTCATTTATTTTAATGTGACCTAAGGAAGGAGAGAGAGAAATAGAGAGAGAGAAATCAGGCCACCAGGTCTGGGACTTAAACTGTGGTCAACCAAGTGGGAATGTTTAGTACCTTAACCACCATGTCACCTATTGGTCCCTAAAGTAAGCAAATTTTTTTTTTTTTTGAGAGGTTTTTGCTATAGGGCACATGCACTCGCCAGACAGACAGAGAGAGACAGAGAGACAAAAAGTGAGAAATCACCCTCCAGGGGAGATGGCCACGCTGCAATCCCTTCTCCTCCATTCTCCTCTCAGGATCTTGGGCACACATGCACGCACGCCCGGCATGAGTTTTAAGTCACCGGGTCTGGGACTCAAACCGCGGTTGACTACGTGGGAGTCCAGCGACATAGCCATTATGCTAACTTCTGGTCCCATGAAGCAAATATTGAAGATGATAGATATGTTAATTAAATGGAAAATTGGTAGACCATATAAATAATCAAAATAAATGAAACCAATGACCTGTTTATTGAAAGAATTTTTTTTTTAAATTAATACAGAAACTAGATGGGTAGTGCAGTGGTAAAATGCAATACTCTTTGAAACTGACCCTTATGGGAAGGTACTGGTTTCAAGTCTGGAGATCTCCTTGAGTACTTGAGGAACTTGCTCATTACTCAGGGCTGGCTGAGGCTGGGGATGGATCATAGCAACAGAACCATGTTGGGGACACTGCTTCTCTGTCTCTCTCTTTCTTTCTTTCTCAATCATAGAAGTAATAAATGTACTTTAAAAAATTGATGCATTTCTAGGTATCCTGTTTAAGAAAAGAAGAAAATATGTAAATCAGTAACATAAATAAAAAACGATATCACTACAAATTTTCCAGAACATAAAATAATATGATAATATTATAATAAACTTATGCCAATAAATTTGACAACTTTGAGGGCATGAAAAAATATATCAAAAGGCACAAGCAACCAAAACTTATGTAAGAAGAAAAATAAAAATAGAAGTAGCTTTATTTCTACCAAAGATATTGAACTTGTAAGAAAAGATAATCTTCTTGGGACCAGTAGATGGCATAATTGTTGCATCACTGGACTCCCATATGGCCAACCCCGTTTCGAATCCTGAACCTGGAGGCTTCAAACTCACGCTGAGCTCATGTGCATGTGTGCCCAAGATCCCTGGAGGAAAATGGAGAAGCAGGGATTGTGATGTGGCCATCTCCCCTGGGGAGTGGTTTCTCTCTGTCTCTCTGTTTCTTTCTGTCTCTCCAGTGAGCGCACACACCCTATAGCAAAAATCTTTCTAAAAAAAAAAAATACAAGAAAAAGAAAAGAAAAAGAATAATCTTCTCACAAAGAAAACTATAAACCCAGATGATTGCTTGGGTAAATTCTCTCAAACAATTAAGGAATAAGTAATATCAATTTTTGGAGATAGGTCAACTGAGAAGAGAGAGAGAGAGAAAGGTGCACAAAGAATTTTTGAATGAATGATGGTTGGAACATTTCCCTATTTATTTAACACATTTGAGATGCACAATAAATTCCTATTATAGAACAGTGAAACCAATCCACACCTAGACAAATCATCAACAAATTGTCAATGGCAAAGACAAAGGGAAAATTGTGAGAGTAGCAAAAAGGTATACAAAGAAAGACAAAGACAAAGAATCATAAAAGCAGCAAGAGAGAAAACAACTCGTCAAGGTAGCCTCTATAACAATAACAGCTGATTTCTCAACCACCATGGAGGCCAGAAAGCAGTGGGATAAACTATTCCAAGTGTCTAAAGAAAACAAAATCTCAACTAAGAATTTCAAATCCAGTAATAATATCTTTCAAAGGAAAAAGTAAGATAGTGCCATATAAACAAAAACTGAGAGGTCATCACTAGCAAACTTGTTCCACAAGTACTACTAAAAGGAGTTTTTCCCTTCCTTCCTTCCTTCCTTCCTTCCTTCCTTCCTTCCTTCCTTCCTTCCTTCCTTCCTTCCTTCCTTCCTCCCTCCCTCCCTCCCTCCCTCCCTCCCTCCCTCTCTCTCTCTCTTTCTTTCTTTCTTTCATTTTTCTAGAGGAGTGTTTGTGCTTGCTAGAAAGAGAGAGAAAAAGAGAGGAGAAGAGAAAGCATTTCCATGGGCAATGGTCATGCTTCAAACTCTTCTTTATCTCTCCTTCCCTTTAAGATTTTGGGAACATGCACACATGTGCCTTGTGTGTTTCTTAGGCTGCCAGGGTCAGGATTTGAACTGCAGTCAGCCATGTGGAATCTAGCCACCTCAACTACCTGGCCACAGAGTCAGCCCAATAGGAGTCTTTCAAGGTGAAATAAACAACATTAGAGAGTAACTTGACTTCATGGCGAGGTGATTTCTTTTCTTTTGTTTTCTTTAAGAGAGAGATTTTTGCTATATGGTTCATGTGCTTGCCGGAGAGACAAAGACAGAGAGAGAGAGAAAGAGAGAAATCACCCCCAAGGGGGGATGGCAATGCCACAATCCCTTCTCCACTATCCTCTCAGGATTTTGGGCATGCACACACATGCACCTGGTGTGAGCTTCAAGCTGCTGGGTTCAGGATTCAAACCACGGTCATCCTTGTGGGAGTCCAGTGACGTAAACATTATGCCATCTGCTGGTCCCAAGAGAAGTTGATTTCTTACATTCCCTCTTTCTCTCTCTCTCTCAAGAAAGTACACTCACCCTCTGGCAAAACAAACAAACAAAGGAGTAATTTGAATCCAAACAAAATGAAGCAAATTGGTAAAGATAAATACATAGGTAAATATAAAAAGTATAAATATAGACTTTGCTTAAAGCTCTCTTTTTTCCTATCTATTTAAAAAGCTGTATAATGCAGAAATTCTAAATCTGTGTCAAACTACTGGATCTGGGACTCAAACCATAGTTTGCCATGTGACAGTCCAGTGACATAAACACTATGTCATCTACTGGCCCCCATAAATTATGGTGATATTAATCTGCACTAGATTGTTGTATGTTAAGATATTAATTGCAATATCTAAAGCAACCTCAAAGAAAATAATTCACAAAATATTCGCAAAAGGAACAATAAGGAATTAAGATGATACAAAGTAAAATGTTTGCTTTAACACTGAAAAATGTGATAATGAAGAAATTAAGGAATAAAACAGGATATATAGAAAATAAACAACAAAATGGGAGATGTAAATACTACTTTATCAGTAACTGCACTAAATGTCAATTTATAAATCACTCCAATTAAAATGCAAAAATATGTAGACTGCATAAGAATGATCCATCTATATACTGCCTATAAGGAACACACTTCATGTACACACATATGTAGGTTGAAAGTAAAAGATGGAAAAACATTTAAGGAGGCTCTTCAAAAAGTTCATGGAAAACAAGTATGAAAAATCTATGCATGGATTTCAAAATGTTTTGCACCAACATGAACTTGTACTTTAATTCCATATTCCACAAACTTTCTGAAGTTCCTTTATGTATCATGCAATTAATAATCAAATGCAAGTTGGAGCCATTCTACTAAGATAGATGAAATAAACTTTTTAAGACAAAAGTGTTAATAGAAACGGTAAAAGACATTTTATATAAAAACATTTCAAAAAGCTCATGGAAAAATGGAGTTAAAATGCAAAAGTTATTTTGGTGCAAAAACATTTTTTGAAATCCAAGCATATATATATATTTTTTTTTTTTTGGAGAGGTTTTTTGCTATAGGGTGCGTGCGCTCGCCAGACAGACATAGAGACAGAAAGCGAGAAATCACCCCCCCAGGGGGGATGGTCACGCCGCAATCCCTTCTCCTCCATTCTCCTCTCGGGATCTTGGGCACGCACGCACACGCGCCCGGCGTGAGTTGTAAGCCACCGGGTCCGAGACGCGAACCGCGGTCGACTACGTGGGAGTCCAGCGACATAGCCATTACGCTAACTGCTGGTTCCCCAAGCATATATTTTTGATATTGTGCTTTTCTGTGAACTCTTTGAAGATACCTCAAATGGGAAAACTTGAAAGTTGCTAATATGTTAATTTTCCCCAAATTGATCTATAGATTCAATCCCATCCAATTCAAACTACCAGCAAGATGTTTTATAGAAGCTCACAAGTTAATTGTAAATTTATATGAAAATACAAAGAAATTTTAAGAGAGAAGATTTGGATGATAGACCACTTGAATTCAGGACTTATAAACAAGATAATATTGTATGCATGAGAGGGTTGACATACAGAGCAGTAGAAGAGAAAGAGCCTAGAAATAGATGCAGTCAGTCATCTATGGCCTATTGATTTGTAACAGAGGTGCCAAGGTAATTCAGTGGTGGAAAAGAAAGTTTTTTCAACAAATTGTGCTAAAACAACTGGTTATCTGTGTGTGTGTGTGTGTGTGTGTGTGTGTATATGTGTGTGTGTGTGTGTGCATGTGTTTATCACGTAATGTAATTCCAATAAAGAAAAACAAAAAAAACATAGACTTAAATGTAAGAATTAAAAGTGTACAAATTCTAGATGAAAATAAAAGAGAACTTGGAGTAGTCAAAAATTTCCTAGGACAAAGAGAAGCATGAACCAAACCAGAAAAAATGATAAATAAGACTGCTAAAACATTAATTTTTTTTACCCTTTGAGAGCTGTCATTTAGAAATGAAAAGGTAGGGCCTGCTCTGTGACCTATTGGTTAAGGAGGCTGAATCCCACATGGACAACAGATTCTATTCTTCAGATTCTGGATTTGGGAAACTTGATTCTATGAATCTCATAAATCAGTCAAGGTAATTAGGACAGGAATGTGCAATTCTAGTCCTGGACTCAGTGGCTCAAAAAACTCTGAGTTTGTGTGCATGCATGTCTAACATCCTGAAGGAAGGGAGATATGGAGGAGAGGGGATTGTGGTGTGACCATTCTTTATGAGGAATACTTTCTCCTTTCCCTCTATTTCTGTCTCTAGTGGGTACACATCCCCTCTGGCAATACATATATACATACATAAAGAAAGAAAATGAAAAGGTGAGCCACATAGTAGGAGGAATAGTCACAACATATATACCAGACAAATGACTTGCATCCAGAATATACAGAGAACTCTAATAACTCAATGATAAGAAGACGTCTCAGTATAAAATGAGCAAAATATCTGAACAGACACTTCATAAAAGAATATTTACCAATGGCCAAAAACACATGAAAAGATGCCCGACATTTTTAGTTATCAGGAATACGTAAAGTAAAATGACAATGAGATATTACATACAGTAATGATATTAAAATTAAAATCACTATACTAAATATTGGAAAGAACATAAGAACACTTGGAATTCTCATATGCTGCTGGAGAGAATATAACAGTGTACAAATATTTGACAGTTTGAGGGTTTTCTTTTTCTTTCAATTGCCAGAAAGTGCGCGTGCGAGAGAGAGAGAGAGGAGAGAGAGAGAGAGAGAGAGAGAGAGAGAGAGAGAGAGAGAAAGTATCCCTCAATGTGGTGTGGCGTCACCACAGTTCTTGGTTTCTCCTTTTCTCTATACCCTGAGAACCCTGTTGCACATACACCGGAAATGTTTTTGAAGTGCTAGAACCAAGATATGAATCAAAGTCAGCCTTGTCGGATCTGTCTCCTAATGCACAGCACTTAAGCACTGTATCATACGGCTGGCCCTTGACAGTTTCTTTAAAAGTTAAACATTAACCTACCATACCTCCCACTTTCATTCCTAAGTATTTATCCAGAGAAACAGAAACATATGTTCACATGAAGACTTTCTATGACTGTTCATAGCAGTTTTATTAATTGAAGCTACAAACAGGAAGCAACTCAAATATGCCTCAAGTTAAGAATAAACAAACATTAGTATAGCTACACAATGCTGTACTGCTCAGTAATAAGAGAATGAGTTATTGACATCTGCAATAATAGAGGTAAATCTTTAACACATTAGGCTGAATGAAAGAAGCCATACACAAAAGAGTGCATATATTATGTTTTCATTTATGGAAAATTCTAGAAAATACAAATTAATTTCTCCTGGCATAAGGCTGATCAAGTTGTTGCCTGGGTTTGCAGTGGAACTGGTAATGTACTCAAAGGGTGTATGAGGGAACTTTGTGGGAAACATTTGCACATTGATTATAGTAGTAGTCACACAGGTGCTTACATTTGTGAAAACTCAGACCTGGGCATTATTTATCAGTGCAGTTTATTGTATGTACATTATATATCAGTAAAATTGGTTTAGAAATACTATTGAAATAATTATTTTTAACTGATTATGTGATGATAGGCTTATTAATAAGGTCGTTGTTTTTCTGTGCCCAGCATGCCTTTAGTCTTCTTTTAATAACAACATTCTGCTTTTCTTTTGGGTAATTACCCTCCATATCACTTTCAATTTTTTCTTTTATTTTTCCTGCTGGAGGGATCATGTGCTTGCCAGAGAGAGACACCCACAGGCACAGAGTGAGAGAGACAGAGAAAGAGAGAGAAGAAACAGAGAGAGAGAAAGAGGATAAAGCACTCCCCAGTGGGATGTGATCATGTAGAAATCTTTTTCCTCCATTTCTCCACTCTGTCAGAATTTTGGGCATACACATGCACACACTCAATGTGTTTTTTTAAGCCCCAGGGCCAGATTTTGAACTGGATTGGCACCTGGGATAGGGCTCTCTCATCCACCTGGTTACAGGGCTGGCCCAATTTTTGTCATGTTAATGGAGCAAATTCTATTCTCCAGATTCTGATTTTGGGAAACTTGATTCTATGAATCTCATAAATCAGTCAAAGTAATTAGGTCAGGAATGTGTATATGATCTAAGGATGTGGTGACTCCCAAAATTTTTCTAGTGCTATTGGGAGCAAGGAATTTTGTTTTCTCCTGTTAGACTGTGAGACTATAAACTACTAGTTTCTGATGGTCATTTTTGCCCTGCTCTGTCCTACCACATAAGGAAAGTAAATCTGAGTAATTGGAGCAGTCTTTATAATATTTTATGAATCCCTGAATCCAGCTATGCTTAAAAGTAAAGTACTTGTTGCAAGATCTAAGGGAAGTTCAAAAAGTTCATGAAAAAAATTGAATTCAAATATAGAAATAAAAATATAATGTTATTTCTCAACTAATCTCTGTCAAGTTCAAGATGCTTATGGAAGCTATAATTTCATTAATTTAGTTCATCCCTAAAGAACTGAGGGTCCTGGAAATTTGACCATGTCAATGTCTTTTTATTTACATTATTAGCTGAAGGAAAACAGATGCCCTTTAAATATTTCTTGAGATTGGGAACCAGCAGTTAGCATAATGGCTATGTCGCTGGACTCCCACGTAGTTGACCGCAGTTCGTGTCCGGGACCCGGTGGCTTAAAACTCACGCCGGGCGCATGTGCGTGCGTGCCCAAGATCCCAAGAGGAGAATGGAGGAGAAGGGATTGCAGCGTGACCATCCCCCCTGGGGGGTGATTTCTCGCTTTCTGTCTCTCTGTCTCTCTCTGTCTGTCTGGTGAGCGCATGCACCCTATAGCAAAAACCTCTCCAAAAAAAACAAAACAAAACAAAAAATATTTCTTGAGATTAGGAAAAAAAAAAAAAAGAAGAAGAAGAAGTTGGAAGGAGCCAAATTAGGACTGAAAAGTGAGTGCCTGATGATTTCCCATTAAAACTCTCACAAAATTGCCCTTGTCTGATGTGAGAAATGAGTAAAAGCATTGTCTTGGTGAAGAACTCTAATGAAGATTTCTTGTACGCTTTTCTGCTAAAGCTTTTGTTAACTTTCTTGAAACACTGTCATAATAAGCAAATGTTATTTTTCTGTTGTCAAAAAAAAAGTCAACAACAACAAAAATGCCTTGAGCATCCCAACATATGGTTGCAATGACCTTTACTCTTTTTTTTTTTTTTTTGGTGAGGCTTTTTGCTATAGGGCGCGTGCGCTAGCCAGACAGACAGAGAGAGACAGAGAGACAGAAAGCAGGAAATCACCCCCCAGGGGGGATGGCCACGCCGCAATCCCTTCTCCTCCATTCTCCTCTCGGGATCTTGGGCACGCACGCACACGCGCCCGGCGTGAGTTTAAGCCACTGGGTCTGGGACGTGACCCGCGGTTGACTTCGTGGGAGTCCAGCGACATAGCCATTACGCTAACTGCTGGTCCCAATGACCTTTACTCTTGACCAGTCTGGTTTTGCTTTGACCAAGTCATTTCTCCCTCTTGATTGCCATTGCTTTGATTGTGCTTTGTTTTCAAGATCGTACCGGTAAAGTCACATATCATCTCCTGTTGCAATTATTAGAAGGAATGCTTCAGGATCTTGATCTCATCTTTTTTATAAAATTGTCATAAAAAGTTCTGCTTTTGTCTGCAGTTGATTTGATTCTGATGGTTTGATACCCATGGGGTAGAAAGTTTTCTCAACATTTATTTTTCAGACAGAATCACATAAGTTGAACCAGCTTAAATTTTTATGGTGCTGTTTATTGTTTGTGCTGTTACTCATCAGTTCTCTTCAATTAAGGCATGGACAAGATGAAATTTCTCTTACAAATTCAAGTGGATAGTGTGCCACTATGGGTGTCATCTTCAGCCTCATCTCATACCTTCTTAAACTAGTTATCTATTTGTAAACTGTTAAATTCTTTGGAGCATTGTCCCTGTGAACTTTATATAATTCATTAACGATTACATCATCTTCCACTCACACTTCACCATAAATTTGATGTTTGCTCTTGCTTCATTTTAACAGAATTCATTTTGATCTGACATGGGGCTATTTTCAAACTAATATCATCCTTCTCAGTGCTTTAAACTAAGTCCTTTTTAGATGTGTTATAATATTTTAATGTGAATTTACTTTGATGCAAAAAGTTTTGAAATTCATGCATAATTTTTTTCCATAATATGCATTTTCCACAAATTTTTTGAAGAATCGCTTATACTCTAGTTACATCAGTCAATTTCTTTCTTTGCTAAAATTTATTTTTAAAATGTGTTGCTGTCATTTGAAATAGTCAAAACAGTAATAAAATTAGTTCAATCAGTTTTGACATTTGTCACAGTTGTAAATTGTCATATTTTGTAGAGATGACCCAAATTGTATTGACAAAATAATCTTTGTTCTCCAGAACAATGATAAAAATGAGGAGTTCATAAGCCTCTAAGCAAAATAGAATTGAGAGAACCATAATGACCTATAAAAATAGTTATGAATATTTTTGAATTTATAGAAGTAAAATGAGAATTATACTAATGAGTACATCTATATTTTCATACTGTGTAGTACAGAATTTATCTTTGCCTGAAGAAATATTGTCTTTGTTCCTGACTCATAGGAGGTTACTTTTAAACTCTTAGAATTTCTTGAATGATAGGAGTGTGTTTGCTATTCATGATAGGCAGAGCACACCTGATAGTTTATGCTAATGAGGTGACTTATGATGAGCCCATCAGAGCATATGGTTTCAGCCTAATCTTAAGTGACAGGAAGAAGTTGCTGGAAATTGAGTTCAACCACATGGGCAATTTATCAATCGTGCCTACATAAAGAAGCCCCAATAAAAACTCTGGACACTGAAACTCAGGTGAGCTTTGCTGGTTGACAATACTCTGTATGTACTATCACATATTCAAACTGGGAGGGCAATGCACCCTGATGACAATGAAAATATGTTTAGAATCCTCCCATATTCTACTCTAAGAGTCTCTTCCTTTGTATCTATCCCCTTTTGCCTTAATAAACCACAATTATGAGTATAATAACTTTCACTGGGTTCTGTGAGTCCTTATTATGAATTATCAAACCTGAGGGTAGTTTTGGAAACATCTTGTACTTGCACTTGATGTCAGAAGTGAAGTCAGTCTCAGGATTGTGCCCTTTATCTCTGTAGTTAATTCCTAACTCCTTGCAATTGGTATCAGAAATCTTGGGCAGAATAGGCAGTCTGAAGGATTGCGACCTGAAACCTCACAGATCATCTACTCTGTGTATATACACTTAATAATAAATGGTTCTGTTCAGTTCATTTATATTTATCATTATTTACTTCTTAGACACAAAAGATTATATTCCTCAGAGGCAAGTTTACCATGAAGCTAATGAAGCTTATGCTTCAAGAACACTTATTGCAGAAACATCTTCCAAGCCTTTTGCATTCACAAGATGATGTAATCAGATGGTCATATGATTTTGTAAAATTTATAAGAGTACATTTTTAATTGCATTTGGGTCAGACAAATGTGAATTTTCTATCTATTTTTGTATTTATAATTCTGTGCTCTTATTCTAAGAAAGGACTCTTCACACCTCAGTCCAATGAAAGCTGAATCTTATTTCAGGTCTTACTTCAAAGCTATCAGACACTAGAAAATTCATTTAGTTTTGTTATGAGTAATACATCTAGTAAGTGGCAACTTGATTTGTGTGTTTCTCTCTCTCTCTCTCTCTCTCTCTCTCTCTCTCTCTGAGTGTGTGTGTGTGTGTGTGTGTGTGTGTGTGTGAGTCTGTATGATTTCTCTTCAACTAAATATTAGTTGCTTTTCTGATTTTAAGACTCTGAAATCAGTGTAGTGTCTTCTTTCTTTCTTTTTCTTTTTTTCTTTCTTCTTCTCCTTCTTCTTTTTCTTCTCCTTCTTCTTCTTTTTTAAAATTTTCTATAGGACGCATGCACTCACCAGAGAGAAAGAAAGAAAGAGAAAGTGAGAAAGTAAGCCACCAGGTCTGGGACTTAAACCATGGTCAGCCATGTGGGAGTCTAGCACCTTAACCACCATGCCACCTGCTGGTCCCAGTGTAGTGTCTTCTTATTCCTCTGACTCATCGTGATCCTAAAGAACGTTTCATATATCTAAGTCCCTTCCTTGCTAATGTATGCAGCTTGTAGGTTAGGGTTCACGTCCTCTATTTTATAGCTTCACTGTAAAAACCCTACTCTTCCTCATAGAACCATTTGCCTCCCTTTCTCTTGCCAATTTCACATTCCCTTTTAACATTATTTCAAACAGAAGTAACTCACATAACTAAACACAAATTTTGTGGCTGTAGAACAGTTATTTTAATGTAAATTCTTACATGGTATAATTTCACTTGAGGAAAGTTTGTGGTTGATGAAGGTTTATACAGAACGATGCTAAATATTTTTGACACCTCTAATTTTATCTATTTGATTCTTTTAAATAAAGGAAAAGTCTTCTATTCTTAAGCTTTTCTAAGACTTTTCAAAGACTTTTCACAATGAATGAAATTAGAGAAGTCTTTTATCCCACTATATGGTTTAATTTATAGTTTAAAAATGTAGTATCTTAACACCACCTTTTCTTGGTAAGTAATTTCTACATAAATGATTTGTTCAATAGATATACACATACATACACATATTCACTGAAATGGTCAATTAGTAGGCATATTATTACCGACAAGAAAGCAATATGAATTTGTAAGAATCAGATAGATATAGTTCCTACCATACGAAAGGATCTGTGTTATTTCTTAAAACTGAAGTATATTCCTTTGAAAGCCATAAGCTTAATTTTGGGGAAGAAATATTTCTAAAATATATAGCATAGCTATATGTCTTCTTAAATAAAACCTACTAAACATAGTTAATCAGGTTCATCAAATTGGATACCAACTGTTGTACAAACCTATAAATGATACTGTGCTGCTTTTGGAACCTATTTGTGTATTTCAGATTCTTTGGTTCTTTGATAATACTGTGGTTTCTTAGTTCTTTTCTTTTTCTCCTTTCTGTTTTCTCTTTTATCTATCAATCATCTATTTATCTATATCTGTCATCTGTCTTTTCTTCATTAATGTCACCTCCACTGTCAATTGTAGCTTCATTTTGTGCTCAGTATTGATTGCTTCTAACAATACCACCTTCACATACTCTTCTACTAGTATAAAAATTTTTAAAAAATCAGAACATCATTTTGTTGGAATTCTGTGCAAAATAAGAGTAAATAGCTCTAAGGATTGGGGAGCGGGTAGTCTTACTAAAGAAATGTATATTCTTATGAGAATTGTATTATATGTAATTAGGCTTTACAGAAAAATCTTATAGTTTCTTCCTGACTTTTTATCTGTATTTTGGATTTTTAGAGTTGATAAGTCATAATTATTTAGAGAAGGAATATTTTACTGTATTTAAAATATCTGTTAATTAAATTACATGCCAGTACAGTTGCATACATTGTTATCAACAGTACATGAGTCAGGCTATAAATTATCTCATACAAACATTGGGAATTAAGAAAATAAAATTGGGAACCAGCAGTTAGCGTAATGGCTATGTCGCTGGACTCCCACGTAGTCGACCGCGGTTCGCGTCTCGGACCCGGTGGCTTACAACTCACGCCGGGCGCGTGTGCGTGCGTGCCTAAGATCCCGAGAGGAGAATGGAGGAGAAGGGATTGCGGCGTGACCATCCCCCCTGGGGGGTGATTTCTCGCTTTCTGTCTCTCTGTCTCTCTCTGTCTGTCTGGCGAGCGCACGCGCCCTATAGCAAAAAACCTCTCAAAAAAAAAAAAAGAAAATAAAATTATCCTCAAATTTTAAATCTTTATAAAATGATATGTGACTAACTGTGGACTATGCAAAAAGTTGTCAGTGACTGCTAAAATGTTTGGGATGGTCTTGCTTGGCCATGGTGGCACAAGTGGTGGGCACACACTGCACAATGCTGGAGCCATAGGGAAAATCCAGGTCCCAGACTGACCTGAACATACCAGGAGTAGGAGTGCACCTGTGGTCCTGGTTGCCTAGGAGTTTCGGACAAAGGATTGTGGCATAGCAAGTCTCTGTCAGAGGTACTTTCCTCTCCATCTCTCTCTCCTTCTTTCATATAAAAAATAAACTTAAAAAAATTTGAGAAGATTCAAAAGTTTAATCCATTTTAACTAGGTACAATCTCATGAAGGAATGAACTAAAATTGTGATTCAGTAAGTGATTTGAACCCTAATTTTATTATCTTGCAGCTGAGAATAGTTATTTTCAACAATTATTTGTCTCAGAATTTTCTATACTTTCATGATAAACAATGGTTTGCTAGAGACTCTATTAAAAAAACAAAACAAAACAAAACAAACTAACAAAACCTTTCCCATGTCAGATGATTTTTCCTTTCCTTCCTTCCTTCCTTCCTTCCTTTCTTTCTTTCTTTCTTTCTTTCTTTCTTTCTTTCTTTCTTTCTTTCTTTCTTTCTTCTTCTTTTTTGTGGTGAATCACCTAACCCAAAGTGCTTTAAATAATGAGGATAGTTTTAATCCTATACAGCTGAAAATTCAAGAGTAGCTTTAGGTAAGGCTTAATCTTGTAGCTTTATTGAGTACCAAAAGACCCTATTTCTTTTGGTGTCTCTGCTGTTTTTCTCGATGTAGCTTGTCACCTTAAGATTTTTTTCCCTTATAGTCATAGAATAGCTGGCAGCAGGGCCCTGGTCTAGGTGTTTCCTTTTTCATGTGCAGCAGAAAAAACAGTGAGTATCTTTGCCCAAGCTTTCCCAGCAAAACTCCTGAGATACACTTTAATTGCATTAACTTCATTTACATTCTTCCCTTGAACCAACCCATGTCGCTAGGAACCATGGTTTCATAAGTAGCATACCTCTCTAAACATATCAAACTCAAATACCTGTATAAAATAGGAAGGGAATATAAATTTTAAAAATGGGCCTGTCCTCTACTATATTGAATAGTCCATGTCCCTTAGAAAAAGATCAGCGATCAGCTCCTACTCAGATCTAGACAATTGATGTCATAGAAGGAGACATCTGTGCTGATTGGCTATTCTGGTTTCCTAAAGAAAGAGGACAAGCACATGGTATAATGGTTGAGTGGCTGGACTCCCACATAGTTGACTATGATTCATGTCCTAGACCCAGTGGCTTAAAACTCATGCCAGGCTTGTGTGCATGCATGCACAAGATCCTGAGAGGAGAATGGAGGAGAAAAGATTGCAGTGTGGTCATCCCCCCTGGGGGGTGATTTCTTGCTTTCTGTATCACTGTCTCTCTCTCTGTTTTTCTGGTGAGCCCACACACCTTATAGCAAAAATCCCTCTCTCTCTCTCAAAAAAAGAAAGTTATAAATCCATATTTTCCTGTGAAGTTTCATGACTTATTATATAATTCCAAAAATCATATATACTATACCATAGGCTTAAAAAAAAAAAGCATCTGTGGGGTGAATCCAGACTCTCAGGATACAATTTATATCCTAAAGAACAGAGTAACAGTGCAAATTCAATAGAAGAGTGATTAGTTACATGGATCTGAATGAGTGAAATAGAATTTTTTTGACACTAGACTAAAATATTACTGATTTTCTTCGATGCTTTGATTTCCATATTTAAAGATTTTTGTCTTCACTTGAACTGTTGGTAGGTTCATCTACCTACTATTTGAACTGAATCCTAACCTTTTTCCTGGCTTTAAGTTTTAAGCAAATTTCTCTTAACAATTTTTGATTTTGATCTATTAAAACTATGATTGTTTTTCTTGAAATAAAAAATGCATTAAAAATACTTGTTAATGCCTATTTAATGACTTCAGTAAGCTATATAGACTCTGTGAGGTGCTACTTTATTGTATGTTTACTTTACTCACTGAAGTTTACTCCTAGAGTCAGGCATAGATATGTATATATCAGCTGTTCTTGCTATTGAACATTTTTAAATTAATTAAGATCTATAGTGAATCAATAAAATGTGAAAAAAAGACATGGAAAACAACTGTACATACCAGAGACAGTGTTAGAGAAAGGGAAGGTATTGGCAGAGGGTGAGAGGTAGGGAATCAAGGGGAGAAAAAAGCAAAATATTTAAGAAACAAGAAATAGAAGATTATTTGTTGATGATAACATGTATGGTAATATCCTTGACTGAACCAATATAAAATGTATTCTGGATGGAAAAAATCTCATTTTGTATACTGCATTGATGTACAGTGAATGACTGTAAATAAATAAATAAATGAATAAATAAATAAATATTGGGGGGGAGGAACAGAATGCAATGATCTGCTGATGCAAGGATTATGGTCCAATGATGGTTGTCTTTCTCATTGTCCATTCATCAACTGACATTTTGGTTTTGTATTTTAGTTTCTGTGATCTTGCTGAATGGGAATTCTTCCCTGAGGTATAGAGCCTATCTGTGCACCAACTAAATAACATTTCTAAGCCTACAGGATGCGGATTAAATTTAAGAAGGAATGAAAACACTAAAGTCATTGCTATCTTTCAGGGATCGTAAGATCTAGCCCAATAGCCCTCTTGGAATCACTGTGTCACTTACACCCTTCTATCAGGGTTGCAACACCTTTCTTTAAAACAAACAAGCAAATTATAGTATGAAAGGCCCCCAAGTGTCCTCTTAAAATTGTGTTATTTTTCTTTTCTTTCTTTTTTTAAAGAATTACTTTATTTAACTTTATAGATTTATTGATTAATTTTAATTTGACCAAAGAGGGACAGAGAGAGAGAGAGAGAGAGAAAGTGAAAAAATGAACCGCCAAAGTCTGGGACTTGAACTGTGGTCAGCCATGTGGGAGTTTAGTGCCCTTAACCACCACACCACTGTCAGTCCCAGAAATGTGTTATTTTCAATGTAGTGTGATTTGATTTACAAAATTTATATTTACTTTCAATTTCTGAAAGACATTAATTATATAAAGATAAACTTTATACTTATTTTTCATAAGTAGATATAGAAGTGCATTATTTGAGAATATTTTGGCTGCAAATGTCAGAAGTTCCATGCAAACTATCCTAAGCAAAATAAAAGTGAACATAAAGGCAAATGTACCTATAAAGTTGGGGTGGAGTTTCATTAGCTCTAGACACAGCTAGATCTGGAAACTCTGGTTCTCTCTCTGTCACTTCTGCCTGTTTTCATTCTCATAGAGCACCCTTCTACAGAGGCATAGGAGTGTGAGGATGACCATTAGCCACCCCAGACTTGTGTGGAGTATTTTAGCACAAACACACTGACTTGAGTTATGTGCTCCTTCCTGGACCAGTCACTTGGGAAAGAGAGATGAGGTACTCTGGCCAGTAGAGGCTGCCCTATTGGAGTAGAGGTTGCCAATATGGAAGGGGTATAGATTAAATATATATATATATATATATATATATATATATATATATATATATATATATATACACACACACACACATACATATATATGTATGTACTCTGGCCAGTACCTCATCTAGGTCATAAGAGCACTTGTATGGCCAAGGCAGGATTAAAATTATATAAATTATGGTTTGCCATAGGAAGCAAAGGTTCTACTCTCAAAAGGAGGAGCTAAAATTGTGAATAGACAAAAGGATCAAGGTTTCTGCTATAGCAATCACAGCCTTAGGAATGAATCTTTTGCTTTATCTACTTAGGATAGAAATACTATTCTGCTGATGAAGAGGACATTCAAATAAGTTCTATATTAAACCTAATTAAAACACAATGAAAGAAAGTCTTCTATGGTAATGTGAAATTCCTTGGAAAGTACAGTGCCACTTTATTATATAAACCATAGAGATGGAAGAGACCCAGCAACAATTCAGGCCATCCACCACCTGGAGTATTTTAAGTCCTTATTCTGCATTTCTGCTTCTCAGCTCAGTCTAGCTGGAATCTCAAACTATGCCACTTATGCCACATTTCTTACCTTGCTAATTCTCTCAGTCAGGAAATTTTTGGATGATTGAATAACATTCTAAGATTATGTGAGTCCATAGCAAAGTGAGCTATCCAGAAACTATAACAGGACTGGGTGGGAAAATACAAATGGTTCATGTGGATTCTTGTGTAAATTTGAATGTCATTTTGAAGATTTTAAATTATAAACTGCCATGTGGTAATGATTGACCCTCATTAAGTATGTTCTGGAAGTGACTCATAGATTACTGTTTCTAAATCAGCTGGAAGAGAGTGGTACCAGGATTGCTACCTTATCCAGGATAAGGTGTTACTAATATGACAAATGGAGGGCTATTGATGATGTTTCTCTTCCCCAAAAGAATTCAACACTCATGTGCCCCAGTGTCTAAAATTCCAATTAGAATTCACGTCTTAGGTTTTAGCATCTTCCCCATAGTGCTTTTTATTGTTGTTATTATTAGTATTTAATACAGGCATACTTGTGTTGAGAATATTCTACCTCAGACTCCTGAGAGTCAGGGACTAGAACAATGTCTGACGTTTTGCTTGGACCAGGAACCAAATCCAGGTCTCCCATGTGGTCCCATCCTGCAGACCACAGTGTCTTAGTAGTGTGTTCCATGGGGGCTATCCCCACTCCCAGAGGTAATGTATTATGTTACTCTGTATATGAATAATGTCTATTCAATTCCTTTTAACTCTTTTTTTTTGGAGAGGTTTTTTGTATAGGGCAAGTACGCTCACCAGAGAGACAGAGAGAGACAGAGAGACAGAAAGCAAGAAATCACCCCCCAGGGTGGATGGTCACACCACAATCCCTTCTCCTCCATTATCCTCTTGGGATCTTGGGCACGCACGCACACGCACCTGGTGTGAGTTTAAGCCACCGTGTCCGGGACTTGAACCGCAGTCGACTACATAGGAGTCCAGTGACATAGCCATTACGCTAACTGCTGGTCCCCCTTTTTCCTCTTACAGAAGGGACACTTAGATGTTCTGAGACTTCCTGAAATCTCGAGCTGAGTGTGGAATGAAAAGGATGCTAAAAACAAATTTTTCAAAATGGTCAGTTTTGTCAGTCTGGCCCTGCTGCCAGTCAGTTCCTCAGCTCAAGTGGAAGAGATCTCTTAAGATGTTCCCCAAGTGTTAGTGTTATTAGGCCTTCAAGCTTTGCCTCTGGAAGGGGTATAGATGAAATGTATATATAAAAAAAGAAATTAAAAGTAGAAATAGACATGCTGGCCTGGGAGTTTGCAGGAGTGTGGTGGAATCAAGGGCTAGACCTCAGGATGATGCTCAGGCCTCTTTTGTTTCAAAGGAATATTTCTAGAACATATCCCTTAGGGCAGATGTTTGACACAATATGCAGATCAGGAAAGCTTAGGTTGAGTTATGTGGAATAAGAATTTGGTCAATTACATTCTCTTAATGTCTAATTATTCCTCCTTATTCTTGCTTAACAAATTCCTCCTCTTTTTAGTATACGAATTAAACATTTGTAAACTGTTATCACACCCCTGCTTAGTGATCACTTAGCAAAGCCACATTTTAAATTCCTTTCATCTTTTCTTGTAAATCAATTCCTTTCTTCCATGGATGTTTTTATTCCTTTATCGCCCCAAACTTTTCATTCTTTTCCTTCCTCCCTACCATTCTTCTTTCCTTTCTTCCTTCCTCTTTTCTTTTCTTTTTTCCTTCTTTCTTGTTTTCTTCATTTTTCCCCCTCTTTCTATCTTTACCTCTTTTTTTATTTTTTGAGATATTTTCATTATAGGGTGCATGCACTCGCTGGAGAGGCAGAAAATGAGAATTCACGGGGTATGGCCATGCTTCAATCCCTTCTCCTCCTTCTCCTCTTGGGATTTTGGGCATACATGCACAGATGCCCAGCATGAGTTTTAAACTGCCAGGTCTGGGACTCAAACCACTGTCTACTATGTGGGAGTCCAGCTACTTAACCATTACACCAACTGCTGGTCCCCCATCTTTACCTCATTCTGAAATTAAAATATTCCAATTAAATGCAAAGCTTTATCTCTTAGGTTGTGGCCTTGTTTCTTGGGCCCGGATCAGATTACCTTCTTTACCTGAATTGTCCTTCCACTCCCCCCTCCCCAGCTTTTCTCTATCTACAGAACTGTTATAGGGGTGGGTTCTGTCTTCTTCAACAATTACTTCAATATAGCCCTGCTTCCAAATGTAATTGTGCATCGAAATCACCTGGGGGTATTCCTTAACTATGTAATTTCCAGGTCCCAGTCCCCTGATTAAGCAGTGATTCATTAATTAACCCCACTTCACCTTTTAAACAAACACCTACAAGTGATTTTGACACAAGTGATCTAGAGACTAAACCCTGAGAAATACTTCCATAAACCTTAGGAGAGACAAAAACCATTTTTCGCTAATCCCCTGTGTTAGGATTTTGTCAAAGGTGATAGTAGTACACAGAATCATTTCAGATGGTCCACAGATGATACAGACATTAAATCCCAGAGAAGGACATAATGGAGAAGATTTTCCTTTGAAATTCTTTCTCAAGCCTCACTTTGGTCGAAGTTTATCTTGCATATTTCTCTAACACATTCTAATTAAACCTTTTAATAAAGAAAAAGGTCTCAAAGCCATAGGCTCATTGCTTTGTTTCCATTAAATTTATTTTTACTCTTGCGTTCTATTTATGGAAAATAATACTGGTTTCCATTTACTGTAATAAGATAAACTCTCCTTTTCAAATAAATGAATAAAAGCAGTTTTATTTAATTTAAAGAAAAATATATTAAAGGAATAATAGTAAAGTTGTATGTTTATAAAGCAAAAATTGTTAAGGAAGTGTTTGGTGGTATAGAGATGTAATGAAATTTGTGAAGGTGATTTACAGAAATCTCAAGTATGACAACCTCCTAAGCTATGCCTATGTAACACTGCAGGCTTAGCTTTTTAATTAATTTATTTTTAACAGAATCATCTGCTATCATTGTCAATATTTTCAGGTAAGAAATGAATCACTGAATTGTTGTCTAACTTAGTATTTATAATTAAATGAAAATCAGTTATGCTGTTGACTTGTACCACCAATTTAAAAAAATTATTTATTCAATTTTATTAATTATTATTATTATTTTAAAATTTTCTATAGGACACATGAATGAGACGGAGAGCAAGAGAGAGAAAGTAAGAAAGCAAGCCACAAGATCTGGGACTCAATCCACGGTTGGTCATGTGGGAGTCCAGCATCTTAACCACCATATCACTTGCTGCTGGCCCCAGTACCATCAAATTTTCTCTTTTGAGAGGTTTTTGCTATAGGGCATGTGTGCTCGCCAGAAAGACAGAGAGAGACAGAGAGATAGAAAGCGAGAAATCACCCCCTAGGGGGGATGGCCACGCTGTAATCACTTCTCCTCCATTCTCCTCTTGGGATCCTGGGCATGCACGCACATGTGTCCGGTGTGAGTTTAAGCCACTGGGTCTGAGACTAGAACTGTAGTCAACTACATGGGAGTTCAGTGACATAGCCATTATGCTAACTGCTGGTCCCAGTACCATAAACTTTTAATAAACTCTATTTTTCCATGGCTTTGAGTTCACAGTTTTGATACTTTCAGTTTCTACTTTTGCATAAGGATGTGTTTATTTTTTTCTTGGCTATAGTTAAGCTACTCTTATCACAGTGCTAGACATTATAGTATAAAGAAATATAAGATCCATCCTTGAGGACTTTAAAATCTAGTTGAAGAATCAAAAGGAAAAAACATAACCAAAGCCTGTGAAAGGGATTAGAATGTACCACCCCAAAATATGCCACTTTGGTATAAGGATTATTTGGCCCCAAAGCAATTAAGAATCAATAGATGCAGGAAAAGTTATCTGACCTCCCCTTATCTGCCTAAAAGCAGGATATAGAAGTTGGCTGGTGCTGCAGTGGTAACATAACACTCTGCAATGATAGACAGATGAGAAGGTTGCAGGTTCATATTTTGAGGACTCTCTGTACACTATGGACATGCATGTGCATGTTTGTGATTTGGATTGGTTAAGGTGGTGGATGGATTGTGGCATGAAGACCCTATTGGTGATCTCTTTCTCAGAAGAAATATTAGGTTGGTGCAAAAGCAATTGTGTTTTGGACTGCGAATTTTAAATCATTACAACTAGGCTTAAACACATCTTTATTAATCAAAATAGGAATCAATATAATAACACATTTGTGCCAATGAGAAATGTTTATTCCTGTAGTGTAAAATTCTGTGCTTTGGGATTTAAAAGCACTACCCAAACTCTTGGAAAGTATCTTCTGTGTCCTGCTGGTTGTGAAAGTGTTTTCCCTGCAAAAAAAATTTTTTTTTCTTTTTTTGGAGAGGTTTTTGCTATAGGGTGCATGCGCTCGCCAGAAAGACAGAGACAGAGACCTGCAAAAAATTGTTGAGATACCTGAAGAAATGGTAGTCAGTTGGTGAGAGGCAACTGAATATGGAAGAGGAGGCAAAACTTAATTGCCCAATTTGTTCAACTTTTGAAGCGTTGGTTCTGTGATGTGCAGTCAGGAGTTGTCCTAGAGAACAACGGGCCTGGGACCAACAGATAGCATAATGGGTATGTCGCTGGACTCCCATGTAGTCGACCATGGTTAGAGTCCTGGGCCTGGTGGCTTAAACAACTCACACCAGGCACATGTGCGTGCGTGCCCAAGATCCTGAGAGGAGAATGGAGGAGAAGGGATTGTGGTGTGGCCATCCCCCTGGGGAGTGATTTCTTACTTTCTGTCTCCCTGTCTCTCTCTGTCTTTCTGGTGAGTGCATGTGCCCTACACCAAAAAGCTCTCAAAAAAAAAAAAAAAAAAAAAAGAAAGAGAGAACTGGGCCATTTCTGTCAACCAACACCGGCTGCAGGTGTTATACTTTTCACTGCATCTCACCAATTTTCTGAGCATACTCTTCAGATGTAATGGTTGGTTTCTACGAGCTTCAGAAAGCTGTAGTGGATAAGACCCCACCAAATAGTGACTATGACCTTTTATTGGTGCAAATTTGGCAGTGGAAAGTGTTTCAGAACTTCTTTTCCATCCAACCATAGTTATCATATAAAATCCACTTTTTGTTGCACATCATAGTTGGATTGAGAAATGGTTTGTTGTTGCATAGAGTAAGAGAGGATGACACTTCAAAACTACAATTTAAAAATTTTTCTTTTTCTTTATTTTTTTAGAAATATTTTTCCTATAAGGTGTGTGCACTCACCAGAGAGACAGAGAGAGACAGAGAAACAGAAAGTGAGAAATCAGCCCCCTCCCAGGGGGATGGCCATGTTTCAGTCCCTTCTCCTCCATTCTCCTGTCTGGATTTTGGGCATGCATACATATGTGCCTGGAATGATTTTCAAGCAGCTAGGTCCAGGACTTGAACCACAGTAGACTACTTGGGAGTCTAGCACCTTAACCACTATGCCACTTGGTGGTCTCTAAATTTTCAGTCAGCTCATGAGGTATCCACCTACTGAACTTTTTCACCTTTCCAATTTTCTTCAAATGCCTAACGACCATAGAATGGCCTACACTGAGTTCTTGGGCAACTTCTCATATAGTTGGAAAAGGATCAGCTTTAACGATTGCTCTCAGTTGGCCATGGTCAACTTTTGATGGCCACTTACTACTCTCTTCATCTTCAAGGCTCCTGCCTCCTTTGAAAAACTACTTGACTACCACTGTACTGAACGTGTTTGTTAGCAGTTTCTGGGTCAAATGTTGTGAGTTGTCTCTGCTGCTTTACATACTATCTTTTTTTTTTTCTTTTTTTGGAGAGGTTTTTGCTATAGGGCGCGTGCGCTCGCCAGATAGACAGAGACAGACAGACAGAAAGCGAGAAATCACCCCCCAGGGGGGATGGCCACGCCACAATCCCTTCTCCTCCATTCTCCTCTCAGGATCTTGGGCACGCACGCACACGCACCTGGCGTGAGTTTAAGCCACAGGGTCCGGGACTTGAACTGTGGTCGACTACGTGGGAGTCCAGCAACATAGCCATTACACTAACTGCTGATCCCACTTTACATACTATTTTGAACTCAAATTAGAAAATACCTTGAATTTGCTTTTAGTCCAACATTATTTTCATAGTCTAAAATACATATAAAATAAGGGACAAGCAGTTAGCATAATGGCTATGTTGCTGGACTCCCATGTAGTTGACCGCGGTTCGAATCCCAGACCCGGTGGCTTAAACTCATGCCTGGCGCGTGTGTGTGCGTGCCCGAGATCCTGAGAGGAGAATGGAGGAGAGGGGATTGTGGTGTGGCCATCCCCCCTGGGGGGTGATTTCTCCCTTTCTGTCTCTCTGTCTCTTTCTGTCTTTCTGGCGAGCACATGTGCCCTATAGCAAAAAACTCTCACCACCACCCCCCCCCAAAAAAAAAAAAAAAAAAACAAAAAAAAGAAGAAAGACTACATGGGTAGTATCTCGATTTAGTTTGACTCTAGGGACATACTCTTAGCCTTTAGGCTATACTGTCTCAAATAAGCTAACACTTTAAAAGAACTAAAAACACTGTCACAAGACAGGGGTGTGGTAATGGCAAGTTCAGGAGAATTTCCAGAATTTGACTTCTTTTCCAGGAAGAAAACTTTTTTAATTTGCATAACTTCCAGTTTCCTTGTATTTGCTCTTATACTTTAACAGTGTTTGTTGTTGTTTTTTCCAAAAAATAAGGTCAACTGGTGCAACACTCAGACCTTTCAATGCTCTGGGATAGTTCTCTTGCTGCCCTGATAATATGGATATGCTCGATTTTCTTGTGTTCCATTTATTGTTTTATTGACACAGTTATTGATATAAGAAAGGTCTTTGCCGAGATGCTTTCTTTGACCTTAAATTGGTTTGATGGGTGCACATTACCTTTGGACAATTAATCCCTTTGCCAGTAAGAGCCCTTCCAGACTAGCAGTGCTCACAGTCTATTGATGTTAAAATAACTCCAATGGCTCTAAATTAATCTTTTTACCGCATTTTACGTGTACCAGCTTTCTGTTTTTATTTTTACCTGAGAAGTTCCATATTCAGTTGATATGATAGCTTTCTTCAGTTATTTATTTTTGCCATTCCCTTCCAAACAAACAAATAAAAAAATAAACCTGTATCAAATAAAGAAGTCAAGTCATGAAAGATGAAGAGTACTTCAACCTGCAGAAGTGGTGGCATTGGTGGTTTGTGTGACTATGTGGTTGAGGGAACTGGATCTAAGAAAAAAAACGAAATTGCACGGGAAATAAGGACAAAAACATCTAGTTATGGTTGGTTGATGTGTGGCAGTCCTTTTCTTTCTTTATTTAAAAAAAAAGATCAATTTGGGGGAACCAGCAGTTAGCGTAATGGCTATGTCGCTGGACTCCCACGTAGTCGACCACGGTTCGCGTCCCGGACACGGTGGCTTAAAAAACTCACGCTGGGCGTGTGTGCGTGCGTGCCCAAGATCCCGAGAGGAGAATGGAGGAGAAGGGATTGCGGCGTGACCATCCCCCCTGGGGGGTGATTTCTCGCTTTCTGTCTCTATGTCTCTCTCTGTCTATCTGGCGAGCGCACGCGCCCTATAGCAAAAACCTCTTCAAAAAAAAAAACAAAAAAAACAAAAACATTTGACAGAGAGCACATGTGCTCACCAGAGAGAGACAGAAAAAGAGGGAGAAAATATCCCCCAGTGGGGCGTGGTCATACCACAATCCCTTCTCCTCCATTTCTGCATCCTTCAAGATTTTGGCCATGCACACATATGCACCTGGGATTTTTTCAAGTTTCTGGGGCTGGGATTCAAACTGCCTGGTCAGCCAAAGAACTAACTGTAAGGACACAGGTCCAGCCAAAAAGGTTCTTTTCTTTATATATGCTATTCAATCTAGAAATTCTATCTCTTTCTCTCTCTCTCTCTACTTATTATTTATTTCATGAGAGAGATATACCCTCACACTGAGATCTACCCTCTTTAGCCTTTCCTAGCCAGACAGGATCATGGGCATGTGTACATGTGCCTGGTGTGCACGTGCTGACCCAGAACCAAACCCCAGTATCCCGTGTGATTTCCAACCTTGCAGAGCACTGGGATACTGCTCCACTGGTACTGGGACTAGAGATTCTCCTGATGAGAAGCTCTGTGTTATTCCACTCAGCAGTGCTGTGGGAAGGAAAGTATTCCATGAGTGGTGTTCTAATTGAACATCAAACCAAGACAGTGCTTGCTTTCCAATCATGAAGAGAAAATTTTAGGTTCCTGCTCTACTTGAAGATAAATTGCATATTTTCCACTTAAGTAATAGGTTATGGAAATCTTAATGAAACTAAAAGTACCAGTTGAATACGACAGTGCGACAGTGTTCCTTTAAAAATGTTCTTGTGGAGTCACAAAGGACAGGATAATTAAAACTCCTTGCAGAGTTTAGTTCTTTGACCTCTCATTAGTTTCAGCATTATAAATTGCCATTTGTTAGAAGCCTAATTTGATTATTAGCCCCTCTGAGCTTACAGCATGCATTCCAAAGTGTGGACTCTGCGTGACTCAGAATGCATGCTGCTGTTGCATAGCAGAGATGGAAAACGGAGGAGCAAATTGCCTTGCTCCTGTGTGTTCATGAGTTAGTCATGCTAAAGTGGTTAAACAAAGGGAAAGTACTCCTTTCCAAAATCCACAGTTGTGAGTTTGATAAAAGAAGCTCAATGGGCAGTATGACTATTTCATTCTAGAAGCAGCTTTATTAGGTGTCATGGAGGGAGGAGGAGAAAGAAGGAATTTTAGTTCCTACAGTTTCATCATTAAAAAAATTGGTATGTCATATCACCTCATGTCACCCTGCATAGTGGAATAAAAACTGACTTACTTTCTCAAGGTATTTCAACAAATGATTGCAGAAACATAGAGCCAGAAACTACTAGCACACTCATTCTTTGTCTCTCTGGGTTGGTATTCTGGTCTCAGCATTTTCATTAATTCCTTCATATTGCTACTAGGGGCCTTAGCAAATGCAATCAGGCTTCTTGCCAAAGTTAATGTCCATAAAAAATCTACTTCTGCTTTTTTTTTTTTTTTTTTTAAGTGAGCAAGCTGAACCAGAGAGTAGTGAGAAACAGGAAGACACAATAATAAAAATATGGAAATTAAATACTTCATCCCCTGTGTATAATTTTAAGAATTGTTCCCACTGTCACCATTATACTCCAGAAGATCATTGGGGTAAAGCATAAAAGTCTTCAACTTTCTCAAATTTAAGACTGTGAAAGATTATATGAAGTCAGTTAGTTTGAAAAATACACAAGAACACATAATAATAATAATAATAATAATAATAATAATAATAATACAATATATGATGGACTCTCTTAGTGAACTTTCACTTAATCAGTTTACTGAATCAATTGACACTCAGCAAGACTCACAGACCTATAGCCATGGTGAACCAATACTTTGGTAGTAGTGTGCTCAGAAGGGTCTAGTTTCATTGTTTCGTGGTCTGTTGGCCAAGACCAAGTGAAGAAGTATCTAGTTTTCCCAGACACATCTGCTTCAACCATTTGGGTTACAGGCCTACCAAAAAGTAGTTGCATTTATTCCAAATGTATTTATTCCAGTTGTACATAATAATGTAATTATGTGTATGATTTAATATAATCAATTATATGATTTAATTTGGTATGATTAATTATATGATTGAATTAAATGTTATGTAAGCTGATGCATAAATATTATGTAAGCTGATGGTCTTCCTTCAGTGAAATCTAGGCCGAAGGCCTTTGTAAGACAGTAAAAACAGGATGCTAAAAACAATCTGTCAAATTAGGCATGGATTGGAAAAAGTAAAAGATGGGGGAAATTATAATAATACTTTAGAAAGATTCTACATTCAGTTTGCTTCACTTCTGTTTTTTTACTTTATTTTGTGGAAAATTTTAAACTTACCTAAAATTAGAAAGTCTACTATAATTAACATGATCTACTCAAATCCTAGCTTCAGCAACGATCCCTACATATTCAATTTTATCTGTCTCTCACCATTTTTCTGCCACAATAAAGCAAATCTCTGATATCGTATCACTTTATCTTATAGGTCTTTTTCAGTTCTCATTCCATTTTAAAGGAACCCAAACTGGAAATTATTATGGATTTGTTGTGGGCATGAAAGATAATGCAAAACCCACAAAAGTCTACCCATGTCCGAGGAAAAGGCCAGAGAATAGGAAAAAAATAACAGGAAAATGATTTTCTATGACATATCAATATTGACTCTAGAAAAAAGAAGCTGTCCACTAATCAATCTGCTGCTCAAAAAGCATGTGTCAAAATAAAATATTTAAGCTGAACAACATATTTTATTATTATTATTTTGCCATAAAATGTGTGTGCTATTTGTTGAAAGAAAGAGAGAGGGAAAGTGAGAAATCACCCCCAGGTGAGTGGCCATGCCACAATCCTTTCTCCTCCATTCTCCTATCAGAATTTTGGGTATGCATGTACATGTGCCTGCAAATCTGTAACTTGAACTGTGGTAGGCCATCTGGGAATCCAGTGCTTTAAACAGTGCTATAGTGACTTTAATCTAGTGCTATAGTGGCTCTGGGCCCTACTTCCTGACCCTAGACATTCCCGATTAAAGTAGGGGTGGGTACCCCAAGGCTCCAATTCAGTGGCTAACCAGTGTTAGCCAAGAGTTCTTTCTGAACTACTTGAAGTGAATACCTACATCCAGTTAGAAAATGGGTGAATGATGATCTGAATGCCTGCATTAGCCAAATTGGGCTATATTAAAGCAGATGAAGTGAGTTGAAAGAGAGTTGGCAGAAGGACAGAGAAGGAAAGAGATTTTTCTGTTTGTTTGATTTTAGTAATTGCCAGAAGGCACATGCACTAGCCTGAGAGATAAAGACAAAGCACTCTCGAATGGGGCATGGTCACACTACAATCCCTTTTCTTCTATTTCACCATCTCGCCAGGATTTGGGGCATGTACTCAAAGCTGCTGGGGTCAGAGTCAAACTGAGGCAGGCCATGTGGGATTGGCTCCCTACACATAGGTTTTAACTGCTGTGCCACACGGCCAGCCCAAGAGGGACTTTTTTAAAAGTTAATTTTTTTCTCTTCATTAAGAGACAGAGACAGCATGCCCGAGAGAGTTTTCATGCCATAATCCACTCACGGTCTTTTCTGGGGCTGGATCATGGGCTCTTGTACGTACATGCAGGATGCTATGGAGGTCTCTTCTCAGGACATGAACCTAGGGTCTTTCCCACGTGGGTCTAATTGTCTGACTGCTGTGCCACCAGCCCTGAGATTGGTTTTGTTGTTGTTTTTGAGACAGAGTGAACCACTGTAGTTATTTATTTATTTATTTATTTTTTTGAGAGGTTTTTGCTATAGGGTACGTGCACTTGCTGGAAAGACAGAGAGATAGAAAGTGAGAAATCACCCCCCAGCGGGGGTGGCCAAGCTGCAATCCCTTCTCCTCCATTCTCCTCTGGGGATCTTGGGCACGCACGCACATGTGCCTGGTGTGAGTTTAAGCCACCAGGTCTGGGACTCGAACCTGGTTGACTACTGGTCCCAACAACTGTAATTTTTGACTTGGATAAGTTTATAGCTCCTAGTGTCCTGACTGGGCTCTGTTGGTTGCCTTTAGATTTCCATGAAATTGCTTGTTTCATTCTTATGTTAAATTCCTTTTAATTTATATTAAATTCCTTGCTTGAGTGGGCTCCTGTCCTTTAAAGTCAACAATTTTTTTTTTTTGAGAGGTTTTTTGCTATAGGGCGTGTGCGCTCGCCAGACAGACAGAGAGAGACATAGAGACAGAAAGCGAGAAATCACCCCCCAGGGGGGATGGTAACGCCGCAATCCCTTCTCCTCCATTCTCTTCTCGGGATCTTGGGCACTCACGCACATGCGCCCGGCGTGAGTTTTTTAAGCCACCGGGTCCGGGACACGAACCGCGGTCGACTATGTGGGAGTCCAGCGACATAGCCATTATGCTAACTGCTAGTTCCCAAGTCAACAATTTTTGATTGAGAAATAGGATGGCCTCTAATATAGAGGGTGCAAAAAAAGAAGCCAAAGGCACAAATAAGACCTAGTCCTGTGATTAACGGAGCGAGATCCCACCTGGCCAACCACTATTCAAACCCTGGCCCTGGCAGCTTGAAAAACATGCCAAGTGTGTGTATGTATGCCTCAAATCCCAAATGGAGGAACAAATGGAGAAGAGATTTTTATCTGACCATGCCTCATGGTGTGTGTTTTCTCCCTCTCCCTTTCTCCTTTCTCTGTCCTTCTGTCTCTCTTTGGTGAGCACACACACCTTGGGATAAAAAAAAAATTAAATAAAATTAAAAAAAAAAAAACATGAACAAAACACCTTGTAGTGTTTGACAAATATAAATTAGGCTAGGGTTTCTCATGCAAAGTTCCTATGGATGTGCATCTGAATAAGAGTATATATGTAACTATTTTTTTTAAAAAAAGTATTTTATTTTATTTATTATTATTTTAAAAATTTGCTTTAGGACATGTTAGCTCACCAAGGAGAAAAAGAGAAAGTGAGAAAGCAAGCTGCTTGGTCCAGGACTTGAACCACAGTTGGCCATGTGAGAGTACAGCATCCTAACCACCCACTGGCCCCTATATAACTATTTAATATCAACTAATATCTGTGGTATCTATGAAGCACCCAGGACTGTGCTAGCTAAAGGTACTTCATTTGCACCTTATCTTGGATAGGAAGAACGAATTATCTACTGATAAATCCAGGCTAGTGGAACAGGGCTGGGTAACAGAATTTTATTTATGTTTTTATTGCTATGCTCCTTTATTATTTTAAAGGTGCTTAGAGGCCTGAAATAGGGTGTTTTCTCTTTTTACCTATTTTGTTCTCTACGAACCTATTCCAGGTTGGTGGCAGAAGTTAATGCTTTTCCATACATTCATATTCAACTCTTGCATATATTCAACATCTAGTACACATCTAGCACTTTTTCATACTGATCTTATTTAACCTTTTCTGCAAACTTTGTTTTACACATGAAGTAATTCAGGTTAAGAAAACTCAAGTGTTTTCTCCAAAGTTGTATTGCTAGAAAGTGGCAAAACGAGATGTTCTTTCTACGGCAAGAAAACACTTGGGTATTAGAGAGGCTGTTTTCCTCTACTAATTGGTACAAAAGGCAGAATGGAATGCATGGATTAGAAGAAGGCAAAGGGTGGCATTCTTCCATAATGAAAAAAATAATTTGTAGTACTATAGATAGAATTTCTTTTTAACACTCCATTAATTCATCACTAGAGCTATTAAAGTTTATTAATTTATTTCTTCTATGAGTAAGAGAGACACAGAGAGAAAGCACCCCCAATAGGGACTTGCCACTGTGATCTACCTAGAGACTTAGTCCCAGATTATGCACACGAGTGTGCCCAGTTTACTCAGGGAGGACCTCAGATATTAACCTGGAAGATTCTCATGTGGGTCAGCTTCACAGAATGTTGCATTTTACCATTATGCCACTGCCAAGCCTCCAACATTTGGGTTATTAAATGAGAATGTTAATGCTGACCAAAATATACTTCATGTAAGATAGAAGGTTGATGGTCATAGCCTTATGTCAAATTGAAAGAAAATACCTTGGCTTACTTGGATTTAATGTGGACTTAGAGCATGATTTGAATTACCCTTGATTTGATTTTAGCCTCTTTTGTATTTACTACTATTACCTAGTGTCTACTCTTTCCTCATGAAATACTGAGTGGAAATATTTTGAGGTCATCAGTTGGAGGAAAAATTAGAAAGTTGTTCGTGAACCTTGGTTGGAACATTTTACAGGTAGCTCTGCCCAAGTGTATGTAAATTTAGCAAAAGTCAGGTAGGTCTTTGCTTTTATAATGCACCCTTTCAGTGGTAATCACTTCTCTTACCTGGATTGCAGTTTACCCATTTGCAAATTGAGAAACTTAATCTAGACTAGCTCTATAAGACTCCCAACTTAATAATTTTACATTCCATGAAACATATTTTCCAAAAGCAATAGCTCACTGAAACAGAATTATCATATTCTTTTTCCATTTAGAAAGTCATTTAATTAGATGGCAGTGCATTACTTAGAAACTGGTGAATCTAATATTTGATGGATACCAGCTTAGTTTGCACTGACAATCTTGTGTAGCTTCCCCTAGACATTACACAATCTGACATGACTCTTCCATACATCTCATCTGGCCCAGAGGTTAAACATGTTCATTCTCTTATTATCAGGGCTATGCATACACATGTCTGCCAACACTTCTAGCACTTGGGGGAAAAAAAGAATTGCAAAGAGACTTGGCATTTTACCTTTTTGTTTGTTCTTGGCAGGACTGCTATTCTCCCTTTGCAAAATCATGAGCATTGTATGATCGTTTTGAATGACTAAAAGGTATTTATTTTTGGAGCATGACAGAGAACTATCATTGTTCTTAAAAAAATAGGTATGTTCAATTTCTAAGCTGCTACTCATTCTAGTATATTATGTAAATTTAAAACAGAGAAGAACTTCTTGTCATCAAATAATGGAAACTTTTAGAAAATTACACATGACCAACTTCTAGTTTCCATTAAAAAATACAGGGCCAACTTCCCTTTATCTTAATCTATCCAGTACGGGGTTTCTCCATGAGTGCACTGACTGCAACTTTGCTTAGTTTAAGTTCTCTGTCCTTGTAAGTATGCATTCAGTGCTAATGACAGAAGTGAAGAAGAGGTTGTGGAGAGTTAGATGTGTGTGTGTGTGTGTGTGTGTGTGTGTTTAATTTTTTTTTCATGCAGGGATTAAATGACTTTTACTATTTCTGCCACATAGAAGTCTACAGAAAACTTACATATTTTTGTGAAAATTTTATAAAGTGTAGGCTATCAAGAACTATTAATAATATGCAAAGTATAGCCCAGTGGTTAAAGGGAGCTGGATCCCACACGGCCAACTGTGATTTGAATACTGAGCCTGGTAACTTGAAAAATATCCTGGGCATGTATGCTTGTATGCCCCAAATCCCAACACGATGGAGAAATGGAGGAGAAGGGATTGTAGTGTGACCATGCCTTACCTTATGGGGGTGGGTGATTTATCCCTCTCTGTTTCTCTGTCTTTCTCTAGCAAGTATACATGTCCTCTGGAAATAAAAGGAAAAAAAACATACAAAGTTTATTAGAAACACTATTGATTAGAAAATGTTAAGTAGAAATATATTTTGGGGAGAAGGGTTGTTCTTCAAACAGTGATAATAACAGCTTGTTCAAAAGCAACAAGTTGTTACCCACATGATAGTTTGGTGGAATTGAATAGTCACAGAATAAAGTAACCAGTTATTTCTGTCACTACATCTAAACTGATACCTGGCTTTTCTATCAAGTTAGAATTTACTTTTCTGGGGGATGGCAGGTGGCATGGTGGTTAAGGGTGCCGGACTCCCACGTGGCCGACCGTGATTTGAGTCCCAGACCTGGCAGCTTGCTTTCTCACTTTCTCTCTCTCCTTGCTCTATCCCTCTCTGGTCAAATTAAAATAATTAAATAAATAAAGTTAAATAAAATAATTCAATTTTTAAGAAAAAAGAATTTTCTTGTCTGTATGTTATTTCTGATATCAGAAAAGTTGCCAAGCTATGCTCTACTCCCAATTATTTTTAATTTTTGCTATAAGAAAAATAGAATGTAAATTAAATATGTGCAATCAGGTACTTTGGAGAATGAAATTGCATGAGACAAATATTTGGAATTTTTTTCAAGTGAACTGACCTCCCCATCAAAGTACAAACTTGGGTAAAAGTCAAGTTTCGGTGATAGCACATCCCTAGATGTAACTCAGTTATGAAATATCCCACCCCAAATGCTGGATTGCAATGGCAAAGAAACCATGAAATTGACAGTGTGGATGGGGATGTTTCTTTTACAGAGCTTTTGCTCTATGTTTGGCTGCAGCATCCTTTCAAGATCATTCTGAACTCAACTTACAGTCAAACTGATCAGCTATCGTTTGACATAGCAACATGAACAGATTTTTCCATGCATCTGCTGCTGTAGAACAGGATCTCAGTTAATTTTTCTGCCCAAAGTTACTACTCATGTGGTTCTATAATGATTTTGTCTTGATACACACAGAAATGTCCTATGTCTAGTTTCTTTGTGTTGCCTGTCATATCATAAGCTTTAGGCTTTAAGAAATGTGTTTTATTTTCATTATGATGTACCTGTTATGTGATTATACTTTTACCTGTTAATAGTTGTATATCACAACAAATAGAATTTTAATAGTGGTCCCAATGGAACCTAATAGATATTCAGTCATATCTGACTGCATCTGTTTAGCTGATAGGAATAATCCACAGGGACTATTTCCATGTACTTGGCCACTTAATGAGAAGAGGCTTGGGAGAAGGAAAAAAAGGAGTGGAAGGAGGGATATGAGGAAAAGAAGGGGAAGAAATATGAGGAATAATTTTTTAAGTGGGCATCTGGCTGGTAAAGATGAAGTAGAAGCTAATTAGTGGGGATGGTATCCCAATTTTTGTCTCCTGATCTGTTCCAAAAGGTTGTCTTTGAGCCTTTTAGTTAGAAGCATTGTAGGCAGAAAAAAAAAAGACTTGCCTTTATAAACAACTTGTGAGATAGTATGCCATGGTCAGGTTCCAAGTAGCCTTAATAATTCAGTAAGCAATAGAAGATAGGAATATGTAACTGTGGTATAGCCAACATTTCATTAATAGTAATGAATAGACCTTTGAGTACTGATGTGTGCACTCCTCCAGGCTAAAATTACATAATGGATAGCAAGATTATAGTCTATCATGTCACTAAATGTGTAGGTCCCTTTGTCTGCATGGGTTGCATTCACTGCTGATTTCCTGGCATTCTCACAATAAACCTGGCTAGTAATTGGGAACTTTATGATTCATAATCTTGCATATAATCTGGTATGTCAGGAAATTTCAAAAAGTTTTTAAAAATTGAAATAAAGTATGAGTTTATTTTGGAGCAAATTTTTAAAAAATCCATGGTTAGTTTTTTTTTTCTATGTGAAAAATGGAAGAAAAATAATTATAAAATTTGTCTAGAATAATAAAAGAGCCCATATCACAAAGGCAATACTATGCCAAAAGAATAAAATAGGAGGCATCTCACTACCTAGCTTTAAAATATATTACAGAATGGTGATAATCAAAACAGTATGGCACTGGCACAAAAACAGATATATAGATCAATGGAACATGATAGAGAATCCAGAAATAAACCCCAAATCATACAGCCAATTAGTCTTTGGCAAAGGGTACAAGGCAATGCAGTGGAGAAAAGAAAGTCTTTTTAGCAAATAGTACTGGAAGAACTGTATATCCATCTGCAGGAAAATGAAACTGGACCCCTATCTCTCACCATTAGTAAGAGTCATCTCAAAATAGATCAAAGATGTAAATAGAAAGCCTCAAACTATAAAAACTGCTACTAGAAAACATAGGGAAAGTGTTTGAAGATATAGGAGTATGCAAAGATTCCTTCCTTCCTTCCTTCCTTCCTTCCTTCCTTCCTTCCTTCCTCCTTTCTTTCTTTCTTTCTTTCTTTCTTTCTTTCTTTCTTTCTTTCTTTCTTTCTTTCTTTTGGAGAGGTTTTTGCGATAGGGTGTGTGCGCTCACCAGAAAGACAGAGAGAGACAGAAAGACAGAAAGCGAGAAATCACACCCCAGGGGGGATAGCCACATTGTGATCCCTTCTCCTCCATTCTCCTCTTGGGACCTTGGGCATACATGCACATGTGCCTGGTGTGAGTTTTAGCCACCAAGTCTGAGACTTGAACCACCGTCGACTACATGAGAGTCCAGTGACATAGCCATTACATCATCTGCTTGTCTCAAAGATTTCTTAAATAAGACCCCTAAAGCACAGGCAAAAGTCCCCAAAATGGACAAGTGGGATTACATTAAATGAAAAAGCTCCCTCACAGCAAAAGAAACAATAATTAGAGTGAAATGGCAACCCTCAGAATAGGAGAAAATATTTGCAAATTATTCTGCAGACAAAGGAATGATATCTAGAATATATAGGGAACTCAAACAGATTGCTCATAATAAATAAATAATTTAATTTAAAAAGTGGGCAAATTAATTAAATAGACAACTTTCCAATGAAGATTCATGAATGGCCAAGAGGCTTATGAAAAGATGTTCAAAGTCTCTTGTCACATGGTAAATTCAAAATAAAACAACAATGAGATACTATTTAATCACAGAACAGTTAGAATTTAAAAAACAACAACAAAGAATGACAAATGCTGGTGAGGCTCTGGTGAAAAGGGAACCCTCCTACACTGTTGGTGGGAATTAGTTCAATGTCTGTGGAAAACAATATGGAGTTTTTTCAAGAACCTACAAATAGAACTTCCATATGACCCAGTAATCCTACTCCTTGGTATTTACCCAAAGGATAGGAAAACACTCAGTTGGAAAGACACTTGAACATTCATGTTTATTGAAGCATCATTCACAATTGCTAAAACATGGAACCAACCTAAGTGTCCAAAAATTGATGACTGGGATGAAAAATGGTGGCATGTATATACTACGGGATATTACACAGCTATAAGAAACAAGGAGAGACTGAACTTGAGTTGTGAAATATTGCTTTCAGGGACTAAAAATGAAGTTTTTTGCTGAGACTTCACCCTCCAGACCTGTTTCTAGAGTCCCTCTGTGTGCTGAGTGTCTAGACAGATCTAAGTGAACAGTATACAAACATCTGAATACTATTATGTTTAGAATATTCCTCAATTCCCACTGAATCTAATGCATAAAGGGTGAAAAATAGAATGCAAGAGAGATAGCAAATCACTTCTCCTACATGCCTCTGAAAGCTCAGATTGAACTTCAAGAATTAGGAAGAAATGAATGACCCATCACATGACCAGAAATCACCACAGGAGCACAAGAAATATGAGAAAACAAGAAAACAGCTCTCCTCCAGGGGAAAATAATAACTCCTCTTCATTAACAGACAGTAAAATGGGACTCACAGAAATGTCATAAAAAGAATTTAGAATATTCATAATGACAAAGCTAACAGAGATGCAAGAGAAAAGAGACAATGAACTCCAGAAGATGCAGGAGAAAAGAGCTGGTGAGTTCCAGGAGGCGAGGAAGTTCTTGCACAATCTGAAAGGGAAAAAAGAAAAAAAGAATCAAATGGAACTATTAGAGATGAGGGTTGTAATACAGGAAATCAAAACCTCCCTTGAAAGTGTTAATAGTAGACTAGATCATACAGAGGATCGAATATCAGATGTAGAAGACAGAATCACTGGCCTAGAAAAATCCACCATAAAGACTGAGAAAATAGCCCCCCCAAAATGAGAATAATATACAAGAAATACTAGATACCACTAAACATACAAACATCCAGATAAGTGGTATCCCTGAAGGTGAAGAGACTAATAAGTGCACAGATAATCTATTCCATGAAATTCTGGAAGAAAACTTTCCAAACCTAGAGAGGCATTCAAAGATCAAGTCCCAAGAAATATAAAGGACCCCACCTGGAATCAACCCAAGAAGATCTTCTCAAAGACACATTATAACCAGATTGACCAAAACCACAAAGACAAGATACTGAGATTGGCAAGAGAGAAACATCAAGTTACCTGCAAAGGATATCCCATCAGGCTAACAGCTGACCGCTCATCAGAAACAATGCGAGTGAAGAAAGAATGGGAATATATAGTCAAAGTGTTAAGGGAAAAACAATTTCAACCAGGAATACCATACCCATCAAGAAAAGACAAGAACGTTCTCAGATAAACGAAGTGTGAAAGAATTTACCAACATCAGATCAGCTACCCAAGAAGGGAGTGCTATGCCAAGAAAACTAAAGATACACAGAAATAAGAGTTCAAAAACTACTAAGAAAATGGCCAACTTAATGGTAGGGACAAGTCTGGAGTTGAATCTTATCTTCCAGAATTTAAATGGAAAGATCAGACCACAACAGAAGATAGATTAAGTACATGACACTGAACTGGTGAAATAGAATCTTATGACTTTTGACTGAAACATTACTGATTTTCTTCTATGCTTTGTTTTCCAGATTTTTGTCTTGTGTTGAGCTGCCAGTAAGTTCATGTACATACTATTTGAATAGAATCTTAACCTGTTTCCTGGCTTTAAGTTTTGATTAAAGCTCTCTTAACATTTTGATTTTTATTTATTCAAGCTAAAACTGCTTTTCTTGAAATTAAAAAAATATATTAACAATGCCTATTTAATGACTGCAGTAAGCTATGTAGCATCAGCTAGTTGCTACTTTATAGTATATTCATTATACTTAGAGTTTCGTGCATAAAGTCAGACATGTGTTCTCAGATATGTATATATCAGCTGAACTTGCTATTGAAAGTAGCTAGATTAATTAAGATATTTTGCAAATTGATAAAATGTGTGCACGGGGGGGAAGGAATGGAAAGCAAATGTAGATACCAGAGACACTGTGGAAGTAAGGTGGAAAATAGCAGAGTGTGAGAAATGGGGGGAACAAGAAATGAAACAAGAACTGGAAAATTATTTGTCAACAATAACATCTATAGTTAAGACACTACACAGTGTATTTTGAATGGGAAATCACATTTTGTCTAATTTGGTATGCTGTGATGATGCACAGTGAATGAATGTAAAATAAATACATTTAAAATAAAAATTAAAAAAAAGAAAAGAAACAATGAGATCCTATTGTTTGATTCAAAATTGATGAATGCAGAAGACTTGACGTTGAGTGAAATGAACCAGATTTTTTTTTTTGAGAGGTTTTTGCCATAGGGTGTGTGTGCTCGCCAGAGAGACAGAGAGAGACAGAGAGAGAGACAGAAAGCAAGAAATGAGAAATCACCCCCCAGGGGGGATGACCATGCCGCAATCCCTTCTCCTCCATTCTCCTCTCAGGATCTTGGGCTCACACGCACACGCATCCAGCGTGAGTTTTAAGCCACTGGGTCTGGGACGCGAACTGCGGTCGACTACGTGGGAGTCCAGCGACATAGCCATTACACTAACTACTGGTCTCATGAACCAGATTTTGAAAGATATACATTGTATATCTCCACTTAATTGGTACTGAGTGGCTGTACGTTATGGCGGAGGTTGAGAAATCTGAAGATGTGATGGAGGAGAGGATGGGTGTGGATGCTAGAGACTGTAAGGGAGGGAAAGTGTTTGGTAGAGTGGATAGTGGATGGCTGGTATGACCAAAAAATTGGGGGCGGGCAGATGGCATAGTAGGTTTTGCGCTGGATTCCAACATGGCCAATATGGTTTGAGTACCAGACCTGGACGCTCAAACCTCACATGTGCATGCATACCAAATTCCTGAAAGGAGAATGGAGGAAAAAGGATTGCAGGGAGCCATCCCCCCTTAGAGGTGATTTCTCACTTTTTCATTCTCAGTCATTCTCTGTGTCTCCAGTGAGTGCATGTGCCCTATAGCAAAAAAATCTCTTAAAAAAATTGGGGGGAGACAATTATGTCTTTTTAAAAGTGTTATTTATCTTTTTAACTAGCCTACAGATTGTTTCATGAATGCTTTATCAAATTATGAAAGTTTAAGTGCCATCATGTTTGAGGATTATAAATAAAACATGTTTATAGAGAAAAACAAATAAAAACTATTTTTTACTGTCTGGAAATAGTTTAATGTGTACCCATTAATTTATTTGTCATCAAAACATCATCTTGCATAAAAGAAAAGACTTATAAGTGTGCAAAAGTTTCACAATCTTTTGTGAAATTGTAGTTTATCATTAGTTTGTATCTATAAGTTACTGTTACATTACCTGTATTTTTTGTTAAATACAACTTTATAAAATAAAAAATAAATAAATGCATAGAGAAAAGAGAAAAATGAACAGATGAAGAAATCAAACTAAGAAAAAGTACGAAACAAGGAGAAAAGTATTTTCTATCATTAAAGTTTTAACCTAGAAAGGAAAAAGGACATTTACAAGTCAATTCAGCCTTAGGAAATGTGTAACTCACAAAGATTTCTGGTTAAAACACAGATGAAAAGAGAGAGGAAATATAAAAATCTTTCTGTGCAAAAATAAAAAAAAAGCATTTTTCATGAAATTTTTGAAGACCCCTTATCTATCCCTTCCAGTTTTGTTCTCCGCTTTTGTAACAGCACAAAGTGAAAGCAATGTTGAATAAAATCTAATTCATCATTGTCACCAGTCCAGCTGTTATGGTCAGGCTATCGAATGTGGCACAATATAGAGGAAAAGGACATCCTATATGGACACAGTGTGGTCTCAGCTCAATGAGAATTGGAATGAAAACATTTCTGGCCCTAGTAAGGTGTGCAGCTTCAGAAGCATAAGGAGAACATGGCATTACCATGGAAGGCTCCACACTGAAAAGAAGATCGGTCACAGTAAGATGCCACACTCAAGTAGCTAGATGGCCACAACACATAAATGAAGTCAATGAAGTTGTCCAAAAAAAAAAAAAAGAATATGAGAGGATCCTTTGTAAGTTCAAATGAGACATCCTAGGGATGTCCATAAATAGCTTAAAAGAGCTTGATGTAAAGGGCAGGTAGGATACCCATACCTCCTTCATTATCTAACTTATTGCTACTACTATTTCTCTACATTTCTGGAAATAATAATCCCTATACCAAAAGTTCACACAAAATTGGAATTAGCATGAATTTATTTTGGCGAAAAACTTTTTGAAATTCATACATAGTGTTTTTATAACATGCATTTTCCAAGAGCTTTTTGAAAACTTCCCTTTTTTGGCACTTATTCTTAAAGAAATTTAATTTATGAAAATAAATAAGATTATCTCTAATCACAGACAGTAAGAAAAAGAACCAATAAATCTGCAAAATCACAACTAGAACTATTATCTAGTCAATGTACAAATTCAGTTTTATTTCTATATGCTAGCAAGATTAATTAGAACTTTTTAAAAATTTCATTTGTTTTATTTCCCAAAGCATTCCCCCTTTTTTTTAAAAGAGAGATTTTTGCTATACGGTGCATGCTTTTGCTGGAGGGACAGAGAGAGAAAGCGAAGCAGAAAGCAAGACATCACCCCTTGGGGGATGGCCATGCCGAAATCCCTTCTGCTCCGTTCTCCTCTCCAGATTTTGAGCACACATGCACACGTGCCAGATGTGAGTTTTAAGCTGCTGGGACTCGAACTGTGGTTGAATACATGGGAGTCTAGCAGTGTAACCATTAAACCATCTGCTGGTCCCAAAGTCCTCTCATTTTTATGCAGCCCTTGCCCTTCACAAAGTACTTTCACATGCATTCACTCATTTAATACTGAGCGCAACCCTGTGACAGTGTAATGTATGAGAGGGGAGAAATTGCCTCCTTATACCCTACTAGATTCTTTGTCCTACAGATTAAATTGATCTAAAATAGATTAAAATAGAAATAAACAACTAAGTATATGTGCATGAGGTCCTCACAAAATATCAGACTCAAAGAAGGGCCAGATCATTGAATTTTATATAGCAGGCTGGGCTACATAAAGGAATCGGTGCTTGGAGTTTCTAGCAGGTAATGGAGACAAATTATGAGAAGATGAGAGAGAGAAATATATAGTGAATAAAGGTCATCTTATTATACAAATAAAACTCTTTCAAGTGATAGAAGTCTGAGCAGTTTTCTTCCAGGTACAGACACTTATACCAGAGAAAATTTCCTTTATAGGTGTAAATAGCCTTTACGAAAGAGGAACTTTTCAGAATTTACTCCTGTGTCTTGCAGTTTCTTCAAATATTGATAGCGAGGTAGAAATTATTATAGCAAAAGATAAATCTTGGGTTAGCATACTTTGGCCTCTCACAGTCATATTTAAGGGTGACATGTGCTGAAACCCAACAGTAGCAAGTATTATAATATTTATACAGATAAAGAAATCTGTGGTATGGAGAGTTGAAAATATTTTTCCAAAGTAACATCTCTAGAGAGATGATAAACTAGATATAGACTTAAGCTTTCTGTGGTAGGCTAGTAATAGCCCCCACAAAGATGTCCATGTCCTGGGACCAGCAAATGGCAAAATGGCTATGTCACTGGACTCTCATATAGTCAGTCTATTAAGGTTTGAGGGCCAGACCTGGTGGCAAAACTTATGCTGGGTGCATGTGCGTGTGTGCCCAAGATAACCGAGAGGAGAATGGAAGAGAAGAGATTGTGGCATGGCCACCCTTCCCGCAGATGATTTCTCGCTTTATGTCTCTTTGCCTCTTTCTCCTACAGCAAACATCTTTCTCTCTCTAGAAAAAAAGAATGTCCATGTCCTAATCTCTGAAACATGTCAAAAGAGACTTTGCAGATGTGAAAATGGACCAAGATCTTGATATGGGCAGGTTATTCTGGATTCTCTGGGCAGGCCCAATCGAATCACATGAGTTCTGAAAATGAGAGAAGTCTTCCCAGCTAAGATTAGAAAGACATGTGAAGATGAAAGAAGGGTCAGAGGGAGATTCCGTATTGTTAGGTTTGAAAATGGAGAAGTGGCCAGGAGCCAAGGAATGCAGGTGGCCTTTGGAAGATAGAAAAGGTAAAGAAATGAATTCTGCCTATATTCATTTCCTACTCTAACAATTACCACAAACTTGATGGCTTGAAGCCACTTGAATTTATTGTCTTATAATCCTGGAATTTTGAAGTACAAAATGGATTTTAAAGGATAAAATTAAGACCTCAGCAGAGCTGTGTTTGTCCCTCTGGAGGCCTTAGGAGAAGATCAGTTGCCTTGGTTTTTCAGGTTCTAGAATTTGCTTAAATTCCTTGGCTTGTGACCCTCTTCTTCGATTTTCAAAGTGCATTACTCCAACCTTAGCTCCTATCATCACATATATCCTCTAACGTCTGTTTTCATTATAAAACTCTTTCTGCTATGTCAGGCCTACCTTGATAACCCAGGGTAATCTCTAGAAAGGAGCACAGTCCCGTTGCTACTTGATTTTAGCCCAGTGAAATCAGTGTCAGATTTCTGGTCCATAGAACCATAAGATAATACATTTGTATTATTTAAGCTAGCAAATTTGTGGTAATTTGTTACAGCAGCAGTAGAAAACTAAACATTTTGTCATCTTCACACCAGAAAGTTTAAGTTAAAAGCACTATAATATGGTTTAAACATCTCTAATCCAAAAAAATAAAAATAAAAAGTTCAAAATGCTACAAAATCTGAAACTTTTTGAGTGTCTACATGACACCATAGGTAAAAAGCTTCTACATGTGGGGACCAGCAGTTAGCGTAATGGCTATGTCGCTGGACTCCCATGTAGTCGACTGTGGTTCGAGTCCCGGACCCGATGGCTTGAACTCACGCTGGGCGCGTGTGCGTGTGTGCCCAAGATCCTGAGAGGAGAATGGAGGAGAAGGGATTGCGGCGTGGCCATCACCCTTGACTGGGGGGTGATTTCTCACTTTCTGTCTCTCTCTGTCTGGTGAGTGCACGTGCCCTATAGCAAAAACCTCTCCAAAAAAAAAAAAAAAAAGATTCTACATGTGACCTTATATGTTGTAGTCAAAACATTGTTATATAGGCTTAGCCTTATATGATAAGGCACTGCTATATGATACTGGAGTTATGTGGGAAGGCCTGAGTTTCAGATACCAAGTGAACTTGAACATGCTGAGTGTGTCCCATGGGCATGCCGGACATTCTGGCTGGCTGCCTGAAGTCTAGGAAGAAGCTCATGGATGGCAAGATCCTATCAGGGGTCCCTGTTTCTCTCTCTTAAAAAACAAAAACAAACAAAGCAAAACTTAAAAAACAAACAAACAAACAAAAAAACCCGAACAAACCAAAAAAACCCCAAAACCAAAAAATACTGCAGGGGCCAATATGTGGTGCAGAGATTAAGACAGCTGGGTCCCACATGACCAACTGATCAATTTGAGTTCTGAACCTGGTGACTTGAAAAATACATTGATGCATTTGCATGAGTGTCCAAAATCCCAAGAGGAGAGTGGAGAAAGGATTGCAGTGTGACATTTCCCTCATGCTCTATAGCAAAAAAAAAAAAGAAAAAGAAAAAAAAAAAAAGAAAAAAAAAAGTCACTGCAGTAAAATAGTTGTATAAAATTACCTTTACTCTCAGGCTATGTGTTACTATGTATATGAAACACATGAATTTTTTGGTTTAGACTTCGGTCCATCCCCAGCATATCTCATTATACACATACAGATATTCCAAAAATCCCCCCCCTCCACCATTGAACTCTGAAACGCTTCTGGTTCCAAACATTTGAAATAAAGAATATTCAACTTTTAACACATTTCCCTCAAACTTGAACTTTGATATATTTTGAGAGTATCATTTTGATATCTACTAATTACTACAAAATGGACCTTGGACTTTCTGATTCTGGCAATTTTCCTTCTAGTCAAGAATTTTGGAGAATATGTTTGTTTTCGTTTTGAATTTACATTACACTGAACACTTTCGTGTTTTTTTTTTTTATTTACAAATCATGTGTATTCTAACTCTCCATGTACAGATGACTATATTCAGACAGGAATTAGAAACACCATACTCATCATCCCAGCTTGGTACTTGGTGTTCTGCCATGCTTCTTCCTTTCAAAAGACTCTATAAGTACAGCTAAAGAAAACTACTGTGGGCAAAGATTTTGGCAGAGAAAATTATCTGAGAGAACTGAAGATAAACAAAAAAAAAAAAACAGGAGAGGGATTGTACATATGTAAATCATTTGTGTATTTGTCTGATATTCACTAACTACATTTCATTTTCTCTTTGGTAGCTAATTCTACTGGTTTCACAAATGGCAAAAAATATGGAGAGAAGATAGAAAAGATTTTGAGAAAATTAGATTTCTTTTTAATTGCCAGAGGGTACCTGTGTTTGACAGAGAGAGAAAAAGCATCCCTCATTAGAGCAAGGTCATGCCACCATCCCTTCTCCTATTTCTCCATCCTGTCAGGACTTTGGATACACATACACATACACTTGGTTTGTTTTTCAAGTTGCCAGGGCTGGAATGTGAACTGTGATTGACCATGTGGGATCTGGTTTCCTTATATACTAAGCTACTGGGCTAGCCTGAGAAAGTTAGAATTTCAATGTGTATACAACTTAATAGATGAAATGAATAGTTTTTATATTTGGGTACCATATACATTTATACAAGCATTGTTTTACAAGTCAGTTGTGCCACAAGTTTACAAGTCCCAATATAGGTAGTGAGCAATTTGGAAACTGTTGCCCAGTCTTGACACATCCCCAAGAATAAGCCTTAGCAGTCACAGTCTAAGTGATGAAATCATTGCTGCTAAAGGCAGAATACAATTCAATTCCCATTCTCTCATAAGAAGACTGGCTCAGCAGAGCTAACAGGAGGGGGAAAAAGGATGCATTTGTCAGTAAATGAAAGAGATAGGCTTCAAAGGTACACAAGAAAGATCTGGGGAGAAAATGAGATGTGTTTCCTGTGTTGTCACTCTCTGAACTGATACAATGATTACTTGGAAGATTTCAGACACAGGAAGCAAAACGTCCCTAATATGTGCAAACCAGTGAATTACATGCAATTGATTGTCTAGTATTTACAACTCTAGAAAGCAGCTTGTTAAATTCCTTTTAGGAATATATGTCTTCTGTAGACAACCTTTACCCTAAAATATGACCAGATTCAGCAGAAAGACCAAAAGATGACCAAGGCCAACACTTACTGCCAGTCTCCCATAACCCCTTATGGCCAGCTCAACTCCCGGTATGCTTGCAGAAAGCCTTGCATGGAAAGGGGCAGAGACTTTGGCCTCCAGATCTATTACTGTCCTCATTGTATAGATGGGGAGCTGAGTCAGAGTCTCACACTCATGTAACCAAGTGACAGAACTGGGACTTACACCTAGATCTTCTCAGTTCCTAGTCCACTCTTCTGCTTGTTAGTCCACAGAGAAAGTATTAATAGAACTCAGTCAAGTGGCGACAAGAAGACTGAGGAAAGAAAGGTTAACAACATGGTATAAAGATAGATTTTTGTGCATGTGTGCAGTGGTTTAGTGCTGTAGTTCCCAACTTTCTCCCAAGTAGGAATGTTTCCCCTGGCTTCAAGTGACTGCTTCTAAGTTGGTCACTTCATACATCTCACATTATTCTTCTTTTTCCTGAAAAGAAAACAAACACATTGGAGTACAATGTATTTCCCTATACATTATTTTTACAGGCAAAACTGTTTTAAAAGATATTCTATCTATCATTCAAAATTAGGGTGAATATCAGTACTGGTCAGTTTTTAAAACTTTTTATTTTGAAGTAATTTCAAACTTATAGGAAAGTAGCAAAGATGATATAAAAAACTTCTGATTGCTCTTTACCCAGCTTCAGCATTCACCAGTGTTTATTATTTTGCCACATTTGTTTTTTTATCATTCTCTCTCCTTCCATGTACACAAGGGGGACTTATAAAGTTCATGAAGGCTGGCCTGTAGCTTAGTGGTTAAGTGATCTGGTTACCACATGGCCAACTGTGGTTCTACTTATGGCTCTAGTGGCTTGAAAAACATATCATGTGTACATGTGTACTCAATATCTCAACAGGATGGAGAAATGGAGGAGAAGGGATTGCTACCTGACCATATCCATTGAGGGATTCTTCCCCTGCCCCCACCACTGTTTCTTTGGCAAGTGCATTATGAACAAGCTATACATGGATCTCATTTTTTTGGCACCAAAATAAACTCATGTTTTAATTCCAATTTTCACATTTTTTTGAAGTACTCTAGTTTAAATAAATATACACATTTTCTTTCTCTGTGTGTATACACATACACACACACACACACACACACACACATATATATAACATATAAATATTTATATAGACTTTTTTCCTGAATTATTTGAGAATATGTCCCATTAACCCTAACCTATTTAGTGTGTCTCTCCTAAAAATAAGATTTTCTCTTATATAAACTCAGTATTGTTATCAGATACAAGACATTTAATATTGATAAAATAGTTTGGTATTCACAACCATTTCCTTTGTTTCTATATCCTTTAGTCAATCAGTTTCAGTCATAGAGTGCCGCCACTCAGTATATATTAAGTGGGGATATACAATGCCTCTCCTTCATTGCCTGGCTTGCTTCACTCAGCTGTAAGTCTTTCATATTCATCCACATCATCATCTCTGCTTTCCAGAACCGCTTTCCTGAAACTGTATTCCATGGAGATTCACCTACAATTGCGGAACTGCATGAGACCCACCCTTAATCCAACCCTGAATAGAATCTATGCTCCCTATTGTTAAAAACTTTATGAGCTGATAATTGAAAAAAAAAAAAACTGAAAGAACTGGAAGATATAATAGCAGGGAAGGCAACTGCAGATACTAGAGACATTATGGGAGAGGTAATGGGAAGGAGTAATTGAGGGCAGAAGGGAGGGATTCAGGGAACAAACAACACACTTAATAGACACAAAAATGAAAAGTTGTCTGTTGATAATGTATATGGTAATATCATTGTTTTGACTAATGTGCACTGTATTCATGCTGGGAAAAACCATGTTGTACACGGTAAAGAGGTGCAATGATTAAATGTAAAAATAAAAAAAAAAAACTTAAAAAAAAAAAGCCAGGGTCTTGTTGTCTTCTATGGCTGAATAGTATTCCATAGAGAAGATAATTTTCTAGTATTATCAACTGGACTAGGGAGAAATGTACACATGTTGAAATATTCACTTTGTAAGCTAAATAATGTGATTGAATGTATAAAAGAACATGAAATAAAAAATTATAAAAATTGATAAAATAATTTTACCTAATCTACAGTCCATACTCTATTTTTGTCAATTGACATGTTAATATCCATTTATAGTATTTTTTTTTGGAGAGGTTTTTGCCATAGGGTGCATGTGCTCACCAGACAGAGAGAGACAGAGAGATAGAAAGCGAGAAATCATCCCCCAAGGGGGGATGGCCACGCCACAATCCCTTCTCCTCCATTCTCCTCTTGGGATCTTGGGCACACACGCACATGTGCCCAGCGTGAGTTTAAGTCACTGGGTCTGGGACTCGAACCGTGGTCGGCTACATGGGAGTTCAGCGACATAGCCATTATGCTAACTATTGGTCCCCATTTATAGCATTTTTGCCCTCCTGTACAGAATTCCATCCAATGACAAATATTATATTTAACTGTCATGTCTCTTTAGTTTTCTTTAATCTATAACAGTTCTTTAGCCATACCTTGCTTGCAAAATATTGGCATTTAAAAAAAGTGTTTATTTTTTAATTTCTTCAGAGAAAGAGAGAGAAAGAGACAACCTTAACAGGATCCACATACCATAATCTACCTGTAGCATCAATTCAGCCTGGATCATAGGCACGAATGGCTGTATCCTGTGTGCAGAGGGAGGTCCTGGGCAGGGACTTGATATATGGGTCCAGTTGATTACCACTGTGTAATTATCTGGCCCTGAGATGGGCATTTTTAAAGAATACGGTTCTTAGAATTTGCTCCATGGTGCATTAGTGATGTGTTGCTCAAGAGAAGCCAGATCCTACATGGCAACTGCAATTGGAATCTCTAGCATGGTCAGTATGATACCCATTGGACACATGCACCAGTCCTTAAGATCCAAGGGTTTGGAGGACTGGAGGATGGTGTATTGTAACATGGCCAGACCCTGTGGAGGGTGCTCGATGTTCTCTCTCTCTCTCTCATCAATATGTATACATGATATATCATCAATGAAGAAAAAAAACTTTAAAAAATACAGTTGTTTGTTTTTTAAATTTTGGAGAGGGCATGTGCTCCTATTGGACTCTCCTAGAGTCCCTTTCAATCTGGTTATTCCAAAATGGCCTCCATGTTTACAAAATTCTTTTCCCATTCTGAGGGCTGTCTATTCACACTAACTACTGTGTCTTTTGCCATGCAGAAACTTCTTAGTCTGATGTAATCGCACTTGTTTATTTTGGGGATTATCAACTGTGTTTGGGGGATCTTATTTAAGAAGTATTTGCCTACCCCAATGTCTCTCAGAGTTTCCCCAGGGTTTTGCAGGAGCAGTTTTATAGTTTGAGGTCTTAGGTTTAGATCTTTGATCCACCTTGAGTTGATTTGGGTCAAAGGTGAGAGGTAGGGGTTCACATTCATTTTTCTGCAGGTGGAAAACCAGTTTTTCCAGCACCATTTGCTGAAGAAGCTTTCCTTTTCCCACTAGATTGTCAGATAAGGGTTTGATAACCAGGATACACAAGGAACTCAAGCTGCTGTTCTGAAAAAAAGATGATCAACTCTATTAAAAGATGGGAGAATGAGTTGAAAAAAGAAAACATTCTCTAAGGATGACATTCTAATAGCCAAAAGACATATGAAAAAATGCTCAACATCCCTCATTGTAAGGGGAATGCAGATCAAAACAACAATGAGATACCACCTAACCCCCGCAAGAATGACTAAGATTAAAAAAAATATGACAAGTTTTGGCAGGGGTGTGGTGAAAGGGGAACTCTTACACTGCTGATGGGAATGTAAATTGGTCCAGCCACTGTGGAGAAGAATTTGGAGATTTCTAAAAACTCTACAAATAGAACTACCATATGATCCAGCAATCCCACTCCTGGATATCTAACCAAAGGACAGAATTCTTAATCGGAAAAGTGCCTGCACATCGATGTTTATTGCAGCACTATTCACAATTTCTAAGACATGGAACCAACCCAAATGCCCATGAACAGAAGAATGGATTGAAAAACTGTGGCACATATACTCTATGGAATACTACTCAGCCATAAAAAACAACAAGACCCTGGCTTTTGACAGAAAGTGGAAGAATATGGAAGTGTTGTTACTGAGTGAAGCAAGCCAGGCAATGAAGGAGAAACATTGTATGTCCCCACTTAATATACATCCAGTGTCCATACTCAATGACAGAAACTGATTGGCTAAAGGATATAGAAACACAGTAAATGGATGTGAATACCATATATAGTGTGTGTGAAAGAGTAGAGTCTGAGGAAGGACATTTAGAAGAAAAATAGAGAGGTAAAGCATTAATGGGACAAAAAAATATGGTATTATCTGTTGAACATAATTTTATAGTTTAGCACCTGACTAGGGAGAAATATTCACATGTTGGAATATTCACTTTGTAAGCTAAAAGAATGTGATTGAATGTATAAAAGAAAATGAAATAAAAAATAAATATATATAAAAAAGTGGCCTCCATGTTTTTTTTTTCAGTACTTTCATACTTTCAAGTAAGACAAGATACTCGACTCATCTTGTACCTTTCCTCTCCTAATCTTTGCATTAGTTATTACTCCAACGATCCATAGTTCCTTTTAATGGAGTGAGGTATTTATAAACTAAGATTTAGAAATGAAATATGCTCATTGCTAATGCAGTCTTATTTTTTTGAGAGTAATATCGAAACCTCCAATCCCAATCTTGTATTCTCCTATTCCTTATTTGTATTTCCCTTCTTTCATAGTGAGAAAAGTTCCATGAACTTTTTGAAGTGCTCTCTTATTTCAAAATTTTAGTATAATAAATAAACATGCTAAAAAGAATTCCAGGAAAATTTGAATTTCATATTTTATGCATTCTCACAAGAATTCAGAAAATGGTTGGAAGAGAAGAGTCTAAGACATTAGACAGCTTCCTGTCTCTGCCTTATTACATTGGCAAGTACACTAGGGAAACAATTGCCAGTGTGTATCATTTTATACCAATCATTTTTATTTTTTAATAGTTTTTGCTATAGGACATGTGTTCTCCCCAGGGAGAGAGATGGAGAGAGAGAAAGGAAAAATGAGAAATTACCCCTCAAGTGGGATGGTCATGCCACAATCCCTTCTCCTCCATTCTCCTCTCAGGATTTTGGGCACTCATTTACATGCATCCAGTGTGATTTTCAATATATGGGGTCCAGGATTCAAATTAAGCAGCTGGCCAAGTGGGACCCAGCCGCCTTAACCTCCATGCCACCTGCTGGCCCACACCAATCTTTTCATTAATAAAAGTTCATTTGTAATTTTAAACAACTCATCTCTAAAAATCCTTATATAATAAAGAAGCTGTGGCAGTTATTGTACTGGGACCTCTTAAACACCATTTGGATGTCATGAACTGAACATTCGTAGCCTTCATTAGGTAATGCCAGAGAAAATTAAGGTCTGAAAAATAAGAAATGACAAAGAAAACCTATTCCAAATTCAAATACTCAAAGGAGGTCCAGTGTTCACTAAAATAGGCAAAGTTGAAACAGAAATTCTTCCCCCAAAAGAAAACAATCTTACAAGAAATTTCTGGCTCTCTAAATTTCAAATGCAAAATGTTTCACTGAACAAATGTAAAATAAAACAAGAAAATTCATGTCAAACCAACCTAACAGCCAACCAATCAACCATCCTGTGGGCTCTAGTACCAGGACAATGTTCCAGTTTTATAAGAAAATTCAGAGTGGTTTTATAACTCTCAAAATTACCTCTAGTCCTGTAAACTTCCTTAGATTATATTTTTTTGGACTATAGGTTGTGTAGAATACAAAACTCAACAGGCTTCATGATCTGCATTCCAGTTCAGGGTTCTTGTGTGTCCTGAGTACTACTGAATCATGCTTTTTATTTTTTAAAAAGATGTTTATTTATCTTATTCATGGTAGAGAGCATGTGCATGACAGAGAGAGATAAGCCCTGTTGATAGGGTCTTAACACACTTTGATCTCTTTTGCCCATCCCTTCAGCTTTTCAGGATCTTGAGCATATGCATACATATCTGGTCTGTTTACAAGCTCACACTAGGCATCTGAACCAATGATCATTCATGTGGCTTCCAAACTGTAGTTCAGTTTGCTACTGACTGTGCCACCATCTTGGGCCTGAATACACACACACACACACACACACACACACACACACACATATATATATATATATATATATATATATATATATAGAGAGAGAGAGAGAGAGAGAGAGAGAGAGAGAGAGAGAATGTACTCACAGGAAAAGAGACACACACACACAGAGAATGAGAATGAGAGCAAGAGAGAGAGAAAGTAAGAAATCACTCCCTAAGGAGGATGGCCATGCTGTACTTCTTCTCCATTCTCCTCTTAGGATTTTGGGCACATATGTGCACATTCCCAGTGTGATTTTCAAGTTGCTGAGTCTGGGACTCTAACTGCAGTTGGCCATGCAGGAATATAGTGACTTAACCATCGCATCCCTTGCTGACACTTGAATCATATTCCTATGGAGTAGAAAGACCTTGTTATCTATTTGCTAAAATTCTATCACTTACAGATGAAAAAAACTGATGTCTTCAGAGGGGAAATGATTTGTTCAAGAGTGTAAAGGCTGTGGGAAAAAGAGCCTGGTGGGTTCTTGTAGATGGGAATTCAAACACAGTGTGAATGGCTGGACTGGATTATTTTATGTTTTGGTTCTACCTGGGAATTCCATGTTTCTGTTTTCTGATTACTAGTACAGTGATCTTTTTACCCAGACCTCAGGAGCCATTGGGTTGGGGGAAATAGGAAAAGAACTAGGGAAAGAAGCACTAATTCTTACTATTTTAAATATTGATCTTCCTGGAAAGATTTTTCAGAAGAAAGGGGTTTGGGAATCATGACAGGAGGATTCAATTGCCATGCTGTATTATAGCCAGAAGTGCTTGCCATATGTGAGTACCTCTTTCAAAACATTGAAGTATCTCTGCTGCTAGGAAACTTGATGAATGCTAGAACTTGGCCGAGATTGTTTGTCAACTTTTGGCAGCCTTGTCACTGCTGGCCTTAGTATGCTCTTCTCTATGGTCAAGTGGCTTTTTAATCAAACAGCCCAGTAATGTTTCTAACCACTTGTGAAATTCTTCTGAGCAGCATAGGCTATTACTCTCTCTTACAATGGTGTGTAGAGCTATGACACTAATTGTTCTTACAAGAGAGTCATGCAAACACTTCTTCAACAAGATGGAAGATAGCTACGAGTCTACTTTAGGGTAGAATGCCAATATCTCAATCTACATGATAGCTGTTTTTTAACAATTCAACCAACATTAATTACTCTTGTGACTCTTTATTCAAAATAGTCTTTCCATTATCACAAAGCAGAATGATAGTAAGCATGCACAATTACAAGTTCAACTAATAGTTGTATTCTGCACATATTACTGGCTCTCTTTCTTTTGATATTACAAATGTTCCATGACAGTTTTGTGATAATCCAAGCAATTTATGATGATGACTTGGATTATTATGTTGGAAGTACAGATGAGGAGAAATAGCCAGGAAGGGGTGGAGAGGAGAGAGAGAGATACTGAAGACATCTTAACTTATAGAATGCAACATACAAATATGGTCATCAATTAACTGGTAAGTATCCTCCACCAAAATATCATTATGGCAAAAGTGTCATCATGGCTTTTACTAGCTCCCTTACTTCTTTCCACAAGTATGGACTTAATGCCTGTATGTCTTAGGCACCATGTTTGATATTGGGCGAACAGTGATAAAAGAGACCTGCAGACTCTCTCAACTTTTTGGTACTTAGACCATATTGGGATATATGTATGAAAACAGGTGAAGTGAGCTAAGATGGGGGAGTTCTAATAAATGAGAGTATCCTAATGCAGTTCAGAAAATCTCAAAAGCGACATTTAAAGAAAAACCTGAAGATTGAGGAGTTATACAGGCTAGGGATGGTTTAGACGGAATTTTTTGAGTGAGGAAGAGCACAGGAAAATGCCCAGAGGGAGAGAAACACAGCATGAGAAAAACAACATATAATGGGACTACAATAGTACAATTTAGAGTGTAAGTTTGTGAGAGGTAAGATATGTGGCTAGACTGTAAATCAGTCCTCCCAAGGGCTATAACCTTCTCTATTTCATTTGCTCTTATCTCCCACAGTTCCTGTTACATAGTAAAAATTCACAAAATATCTGTTGAATAATAACAACAAAGATAACAGTCATCAATTATGAAACAGACAACACACTAAGTGCTTTATTCATACACAAATTTATTACATTTTCATAGCACCCTATGAAATATTTCTTCTTCCTTTCCTCTTTCTTTTTCTCCCCACTTTACAGATAAAGAAACAGAGACTCAGTAAAGTTAACCCAATAGTCCAAGATCACCAAATTAGTGAGTGACAAATTCAAGGTTTAAACCCAGGTAATTGCAGATTCTTCTGATTCTAAGAGGGTAGATTCTGCTGCAAAGAATTTTAAATTTCTTCTAAAGCAATAGGAAACCACCAAAGTCTTACATTTTGGATATTGCCAAGATTATTCTGGCAACAGTGTAAAGAATGCATATAAATGGGAGTAACTAGAGGTAAGGAGACAAGCTGTAACAGTTTTGTGATAATCCAAGCAATTTATGATGATGACTTGGATTATTATGTTGGAAGTGCAGATGGAGAGAAATAGCCAGGAAGGGGTGGAGAGGAAAGAGAGAGAAAGAGAGAGAAAGATTGAGATTCAGTGGGGTACTTGGTGGTTGATTAAATGAGATGTATATAAGAGAAAGAAAGGAAGTAAGGAAGAAGTTCATATTTCTGACTATTATAATTAGATATTCAGTGGTGCAATTCACTGAGAGACAACAGGAAAAGGAGGAGCAGGTTTGAGGTAGTAGGTGAAAAGAAGGCAATTTAATTTGGAGTATAATAAGTGTAAGCTATTTTGGGGGCATTCCAGTGGAAATGCCAATAGATTTGTCTCATGCTTAGAAAAGAGATTCAGGATGGAAATAGAGATGTGGAAGTCACCAACAGATAATTGGGTGTCTTCATCCATTTTGTATTGCTGTAACAGAATACCTGAGATTGGGTGATTTACAAAGAACAGAGATTGATTTTCTACAGTTCTAAAGGCTGGGGGTCCAATATCAAGGCACTGGCATCTGGCAAGGATCTTCTTTCTGTGTCATCCAATGGCAAAAGGCAAGAGGATGAGAGAGGGTGAGAGAGAAGGGGGCTGAAATTGTCCTTTTATAATAAACTGACTCCAGCAATACTGGCCTCATTCAATTCATGAGAGCAGAGCACTCATGTCCTAAACACTTCTTAAAGGTCTCACCTCCTAACACCTCCACACTGTGAATCAAGTTTCCAACATATCAACTTTGGGAAACACATTGAAACCATAGCAGTGAGCAATGTAACCATGTAGAAAAATTGTATGTGTGAACAGAAGCAGACATTGTAAGACAGAGTCCAAATAAATACCCACACCTAACAGGTAGAGGGAAAAGAACCTGCATAAGAGATTGGGAAGGTGCAGACAGAGTAAAAAGAACACCAGGAGGATGAGTTTCAGGGAAGCTAAGGGAAAAGAATTTCTCAAGCAGAAAATGGTCAACAGTTGCAAATACAGCTGAAACATAGCACCTGAAAATCTTCCACTGTGCTTAGCAACATGGGGGTCTTCAATGATATTAGGAAGATCAGTTCCACTGTGAAGGGGTGTGTGAAGCTGAAAGAGGTGGGTAAAATCATATTTCAGCGGGTTACAGATAAGGATATAAAAAATGTCACAGGGCCAAGTGTTAGTTGTTAGATGAGAACAAGATTCGAAGACATTGGAACCATTGAAGTAGAAAGATAAATCAGAAGTCTTAGGATGATTTTTAAGTAGTTTAACACAGAGAAACTGAAGAGTATATGGCATAAGAATACAGCAGGAAATAGTGTGAAGATGGAGGAAGATGGCCAAGTAGTTGCAGGGAATCTCATTCCACCTGCGGTTCATTGATTAAATTGGATTGAGACTGAAAATCAATTGGTGGATACTCAGTGCTCTGAATGAATCCTACTGTTCTAATTTAACTTTAGCTAAACTGTCCAGGTATCTCAGAAGCAATGAAGCTGGTGTTGCTGTAGGGATAGTGATGGTTTCCACATAGTTATCATTCTAGTGAATCTTCCTAGAGAGAAATCCATGCCAGGAACATCTGTGTCATGAGAGTACAGACCTTTATATCACCCTTTAGGTTATGGAGCAGTAAATTATTCTCAAAGACAGGAGCAGTTCTCTGGGTTACTAGATTCTTTAGAGCCTCAGGACTCTTGGGATTTCTTTTCCTCTTAGGAAACTTGGGATTTTTCTCTTTTTTTTTTTTTCTGAGAGGTTTTCGCTATAGAGCGCGTGCGCTCACCAGACTGACAGAGAGAGACAGAGAGACAGAAAGCGAGAAATCACCCCCCAGGGGGGATGGTCACGCCACAATCCCTTCTCCTCCATTCTCCTCTCGGGATCTTGGGTACGCATGCACACGCGCCCAGCGTGAGATTTAAGCCACTGGGTCTGGGAAGTGAACCGCGGTCGACTACGTGGGAGTCCAGCTACATAGCCATTACGCTAACTGCTGGTTCCCGGGGCTTTTCTCTTTTATAGACTTTCTGAGCAGTCTTCTCTGTCAAAGACTGAAAATGTAGCTATCCTGAAACATGGATACCAGGAAGCAACACAATGTATTTGCTATTGAAATTATCTTTTGAGCTAGTCCTGAATATGAGTCTCAGAAATGTCACTTAGAGCAGTACGAAAAATAGACTGATTCATAAAAGCAAAGATGATAAATTTAACATCATTAAAATAAATATTTAATATAATTATAGATTTGGTTGCTTTGAAGTCTACAGTTTTAGTGTTTGTCTTCTATTGGTCCTCTCTGCTATTGGTGTCTCTATTCCTTCTTTTTGGTCTTCTTTTGAATTATGTGAATATTTTCAAACTTCATTTTAATTTAGCTATTTTTTAAGCTATATGTCTTTGTATTATTTTAATGGTTTCCCAGAGATAATAACATACATCCTTAACTTCTCAGTCTACTTAGAGTTAATAACTTCATAAAAAATGTAGACCCTCAAAACCACATAGGTCCATTAACCTCCCCTCCACTATCCTTTGTGTTATAGTTGTCATAACTGTAATATTACACTTATATATACTAAGAATTCCACAAAACAATGTTATAATTTTTGCTTTTAGTAGTCATGCATATTTTAAATAAATTAAGCAAAAATATTGTTTATATTTACCTCAATATATACCAACTTGGAGGAACATATAATGGCTGGTAGGGTAAAGAAGGAGCTGGTAATGGAGACTGAGAAAAAGCATCTAAAAGTATCAGAGGAAAATCAGGAGAGTGTGATCTAAGAGAAGCCAGGAAAGGTAAATGTTTCAAAAAGGGAGTGGTAAACAGTGTCCAAATGTACCTAAAAGTCAAATAAGAGGAAGGAAAATGGTTGTGGATTTAGGTACATGAAGGTAATTGGTTATAGTAGACCCTTATTAGATAGAGAGGGATGGGTATAAACCAAATTGGATTGAGTTGAATGAGCAACAAAGGAGGGAAAATAGACAACTCTGGAGAAATTGAAAAAAAAGGGGATGGGAACCAGCAGTTGGTGTAATGGCTATGTCGCTGGACTCCCACGTAGTGGACCGCGGTTCGCGTCCCGGACCTGGTGGCTTAAAACTCACGCCGGGTGCATGTGCGTGCGTGCCCAAGATCTCAAGAGGAGAATGGAGGAGAAGGGATTGTGGCATGACCATTCCCTCTGGGGGGTGATTTCTCACTTTCTGTCTCTATGTCTCTCTCTGTCTGGCGAGCGCACGCGCCCTATAGCGAAAAACCTCTCAAAAGACAAAAAAGGGCGAGAAGAGAGATAAGTTAATAGTTGGAGGAGGATGTGGAGTTAAGTGAAGTTTTAGATTTGTTTTAATACTGAACAGTCTGAGAATATATGAAAGTCAGTAGTAAGGATCCAGTGCTACAAAAAAAGGATGATGTTAAACATGTAGGATGGAAAAGGTATAGTTGATAGCATAAGTTCCTGTGAGGATGGAGAGAGGGTGTTAGGCCTGTAGTGTTGTAGTTAGGCCTTGTAGTGCCTTAGTTAAGCACTGTGTGTTGAGAGTCAGATCCCATGTAGCCAACATTGGGTAGAATCCTGGCCCAAGAGACTTGCAAAACACACTGGGCACATGTGTGTGTGTGCCCAATATCCTGATGGGAAGGAGAAATGGAGGAAAGCAATTGTATTGAGACCATGCCCCAATGGGAGGTGATTTGCATCTCTCTTTTTCTCTTTTGTGAGGACATATGTTCTTTAGCAATTTTTTAAAAGGGAGAGAAAGAGAGAGAGGACACAAAGCACAGGATAAAGGTCAGCTCTGAAAGAGAACAAGATATGCACAGAAGTAGGTTGATACATGTGCTGTTGGGAAGATGTGGAAATTGATATTTGATGACATTATTATTTTTCTTTGAAAGTAGATGATATTATCATCCACGAATGAGGGGAGAGGAGGATGTGTTGGAAGTTGAAAAAGAATGAATAATGTTTGGAATAGTTGTGAGTAGAGACTGAATTGACCAGTGAGATGAAATAAACACTCTGACCACATTAATGATGTTTTACTTTGTAAATTCTTAAATTTTTTTTTGCTTTAGTATTAGAAGCAGCTGGTGACTGATTACCTTACAAAAAAAGGTGTACCTATCAAGTGGCCTGCATATTTGCAGTGGCACTATGGCATAACAGACATTATGGGCCTGGAACCAGATTGGGTTTGAATCTCAGTACTACCACTTATTATGTATCTGATCTTAGAAAAATTCCTTAAACTCACATGCTTTGATTTCCTTACCTATAAAATCAGATAATAATTAATGCTAGTCACTACTAGGGATCAGCAGTTGGTGTAATGGCTATGTTGCTGGACTTCCATGAGTTGACAACCGTTCAAGTCCTGGACCCGGTGGCTTAAATTCACGCTGGGCCGTGTGTGTGCATGCCCAAGATCCCAAGAGGAGAATGGAGGAGAAGGGATTGCAGCATGGCCATTTCCCCTTGGGAGCGATTTCTTGCTTTCTGTCTCCCTGTCTCTCTCTGTCTTTCTGGTGAGCGCATGTGCCCTACAACAAAAAAGAAAATAAAAAAACCTCTTCAAAAAAAAAAAAAATACTAGTCACTACCTTATAGAATTACTATGAGAATTAAAGTTAGTTAATATGTGTAAAGTCCTTAGCCTTGTACATAACAAGCACTCAATAGCTCATTAGTTGTTAGCTGCTATTACTATCTACTGATCAGTTGATTTTCATCTTACCATCTAGTCTATGACGGATGCTAAATTATAGTCAAAAAGTTGCTTAATGGCTTAATACCAGGACATAGAGAGTTGAATGGTTAGACTCCCTGATGTCCTCAAGCTGGGATAAACTGATGGGTTAATCTCTACTGTATCTGCTGCTCCTGTTACAATTGTGGGACAGAGTCCTTAGGAACACTTTGTAGAATACTGTATGTAAATGAGCATTCAATCATTGACTGATGTGATGAATTTGGATTGAATTTGGATAGAGATAAGTTGACATATATCTGAGGGCAGATGGAAGACAGAATGTCTACATAATTTCATCTGGTGATAGCCAAAGTCATGAAATTGAATCATCAAAATTAAATCAGAGAATTAGAGAATCTTGTTCTTGGAAGGACCCTTTAAGGCCATCTGGTTCAACCTTCCACTCAGCATTGGAATCCTCAATACAACATCCATAAGAGAAAATATCAGGCCAGTTGGGAAAGAGATTATGGCAAATGATGTAAAGCCAAATGCCATTTCAAACAAAATGTTGATACCTAGGCTCTGGTGGGTTGGTTTTAAACCAGCCACAGAAGACAAAATACTAGGAAGAGTCCAAGTTATTAGAAATGTTTCTTTTCAGATCTAGAAATCAAAAGCAGAAGTGTCACTTGTCATTCCTGTTGCTATCTTTTGCTTGCTAGCTGACAATGGTGCTCTACTTTGGATTGATTTACTCATCTGTGAAAAGGAAATACCATGTTTCAATCTTCCATGGGTATTTCAAAAATGTGAGTCTAATAAAAAGATAGACATTCTAAGGTGTAAGATGCTGTGTCCAAAAGTAAGTTAACTGAGTCCTTAAATGAGTGGTTTAGGCCTAGAAACCAAGTTGCCAATTCTTGTAATCTCATTTTAGGGTGAGCTTTTCCTCTCTTTAAGGGTAGAAAGTATTTGTGACATTTGATTAACTAGGTTAGGGCTGGTCTTACATGGAAGCGTATAGTATTAGATGTCTTCGAAAAGATCCAGAACCTCTTTCTCCTGATCTCTTTCATATGCTGTCGGATGCCTGAAATCTATCATTAGAGTTTAGGTTTTCTGGCTTATGGTATTGATATCTGTTAAAAAATCATAATATCCCTGGGGCCAGCCTGTGGCATGATGGTTAAGGCAGCTGGATCCCACATAGCCAACCATGAAGTTCAAATCCTGGACCCAGTAGCTTAAAAAATACACCAGGTGTGTGTACCCAAAATCCCAAGAGAAGAATGGAGGAGAAGAGATAGTTTTGTGTGGCCATCCTCCCAGGGAGCTTCTCTCCTCACCTTCCCCCAAATACCACAGCCCCAGTGAGCACATATACCCTATGGCAAAAATTTAAAAACAAAATAAAATAATATCCCTAGGAAGGGTAACACATTGAGCTTGTATCAGTCATTTATTCCTCAGTGCGAATTAAGAGTATTATTAAAGTTGGAATAGAAGGCCCAGCTGAAGTGGTACAGGCAGTAGTGTACTGGTATATGGTGCCAGAAGCCACATGATTCTAGTCCTAGCCATGGGTTAAGATCTCTAGTGAACCCAAAACACATTGGATGCACACATGTACAAGATTCTGATTGATTGGAGGGCCAGGGGAAGGGGATCACATTGTGATGAGACCCTGTTGAGGGTGGCTGTGTGTGTCTCTCTTCTGTTTTCTCTCATGTTCACTTTCTCATGAAAGAAAGAAAAAAAAAGTTAGGATAAGAAGAAAGAGAAAGAGGACATTCAATGCTTGGAGAGAAGGGAATATTGAAGATACTGAAAGAAAACGTGGCATAGTTTACAATATATCTCAGAGACAACCTTTTTCCAGGAGTAAAACACAGTGATATGATTCCAACTAAGCTTCCATCTCTTATCTCCAGCTGTTCCCATTCCCATACTCCAGCTATTTCCAGATTAGGAGCTGAATGAGTTCTCTTTCTAAATTATATTTTTCACTTTTAAAGGTATTTTAAATTATTTTGTCTTTCTAAAGATACTTTTTACCTTAACAAGAGAAAATGTTCTCTTTAGGCCTGTAGTTCTGCTAATGCTCAGTCTAAGGGAACCATTCAGTCCCGTTAATTTTCAGCCACTTTGATTTATTTTAAGGGTGCAAAAGATCCAAAAGTATGGATTAGGATGCACTGAACATCGGGAAGTCTTAAAACTTCGTAGCAATAGCAGGAAAACTCTTCAAGAATAGGCAACATAATTAGGTTTGTATTTTTTCACTTTGAAAGTTGTTTTTACCTGAGAAAAGATATGAGTTATATTAAATCCACTAATACCATGTGGAGACAGCAAAGCCTGGGGTTAGTTCTTTTAATGGGGACCAACCTAGCATCATCCTTTTTTGGGCTTTTAACATTCCCATGCTAATGACAATGAGAAAGAGAAAAGCCCTGAATGATTTAATCCAAACTACTCTGATAGTGAAAATTACTTCTTTATGGCTCACTTCCTTACCTTCACAAGAAATTCTATTAATCCAGATGCAAAGTATTTGACAAGAGAAGAATAGATCAATTTTTAAAATTGTATTTTCACATTCTTCAACTTTTAATTTTTATTAATTTGTTTTTTAATTGCTGGAGTGTGCATGTACTTGCCACAGACAGAGAGAAGGAGATAGCACATTCCAATGGGATGCAGTCACACATCAAACCCTTGTCTTCCATTTTTCCATTATGCTTGGATTTTGGACACACACACACACACACACACACCCGCACGCACACCTGGTGTGGTTTTTAAGCTCCTGGGGCCAGGATTTGAACTGTAGTCAGCCATGTGGGATCCAGTTTCCTTAACTACTAGGCTATGAGACTGACCCTCTTCAACTTATAATTTTGATATCATTACAGACTTAACAGAGAAGTTGCAAAAATAGTACAAACAATTCCCATTGTGCCTTTACTCAGATGCCCATATTTTTCCAAATGTTTAGATTTTACCACCTCTGTAATCACTGTCTACGTAACTATGAGGGCATATCAGAAAGTTCATGAAAAACACGGAAATAAATTACAAGTTTGTTTTGGGGCAAAACATTTTTGAAATACATGCAAATTTTTTCATAACACATTTCCATGATCTTTTTGAAGACCTTGCATATGTATGACTATTATATATACTTGTAATAAGTATATGTGTATGTATGTCTGTGTGGATCAATATTATTTCTTTTTTTCTGAGTGGTTTAAGAATAAGTTGCAGGGACCAGCAGTTAGTGTAATGGTTATGTTGCTGGACTCCCATGTAGTCGACCATGGTTCAAGTCCCAGACCCAGCGGCTTAAACTCATGCCAGGCACATGTGTATGTGTGTCCAAGATCCCGAGAGGAGAATGGAGGAGAGGGGATTGAGGTGTGGCCATTCCCCCTGGGGGGTGATTTCTCGCTTTCTGTCTGTCTCTGTCTTTCTGGTGAGCTCACATACCTTACAGTAGCAAAAACCTCTACAAAACAAAACAAAACAAAACACAAAACAAAAACAAAATAATTAAGGATAATTCCTTACATATATCCTATAATAATTAAATGAGGACAGTAGCACTGATATAATGATATTAATACTATTACTTAAGTTAGAAATCTTATCCAGATTTTGTAACTGTCCCACTAATGTCATTTTAGTCAAAGAAAAATAATTTGTGTCTTAGAATCTGATCCAAAATCACACATTGAATTTATTTATGTCTTTTTAGTACCCTTTAATCTGGAACAGTTCTTAACGTTCTCTCTTTGTCTTTTGTGACCTTGACATTTTTTAAAAGACCAGGTCATTTATTATGTAGAATGTTCTTCAATTTGTGTTTATCTGCTATTTCTTCTTGATTAGACTCAGTTTATCTTCTTTTACAAGAACATCACAGAAGTACACCAAATTATTCCTTCTACATTTATTAGTTTGAATTCTACTGCAAGAAAGAGTTTTCTTTTCTCCTTTATTCATTCATTTATTTATAATTCATTTAGATGTATTGACTCATGTATTGTTATTTTATTCTGTGGGTTAATCAATTGCTATCATTTATTTCTATATTCAAAGTATCCCAGAATTGGCTGAGAACTGTTTTAGGCTGAATCTTGCATCCTCTTGACATGAACTTGTCATTCTTTGAGCACTTCTTTACTTTTTGGCACAAGTTGTTTCAAGTTTATTTTCTGCTTGCTCTGCCCCCACCCTGAAATCAACTCTGAGGGGAATCAGTTTCCTTTTAGTACAGAATGATATTTAGAAACTAAGACTGGCAAGTAATTTTGTTCATCATTACTGGGGAACTACTATCTCTAAGCCCTCTCAACAGACAAGTTCATATATGGATGTAGGTATGTATCCATATATGTATGTATGTGTAACTATCTATCTATCTATCTTCTATCTTAGCCCATTTGGCCTGGTATAACAAAGTACCATAGATTGGGTGGCTTATAAATAACAAAGATTTTTCTCATAGTTCTGGTGGCCATGAAGTCCAAAATCAAGAATCTGGGATGTTCAGTATCTGATGAGGGCTCATCTTCTTACTGACAACTATCTTCTTACTGTAACTTCATGTGGCAGAAGAGGTAAGGGATCTCTCTAGGGTCCCTTTTATAAGGAAACTAATCCCATTCATAAGGGCTCTGTCCTCATGATCTAATCTTCTCTCAAAGGTCTCATCTCCTAATGCCATCATCTTGGCAGTTAGAATTTCAACATATGAATTTTGCAGGGATGCAAACATTCAGCCTATAGCTCTATATCTGTCTATGTGCCTATCTATCTCATCTATGCTACCTACTTAAAACCATGAGTATGTACTCATATCTCTACTTCTAATCCTATAATATTGGGTCTATTCTACTCTCCTCCCTTTCCACGTCTTCTCCTACAGTAAGATTCTGGATCTCATTATCAACTATATTTTTGCTCAGTCCTTGTATACACATAAAATAATTTCAGAATGGTTAGTTATAACTCTATGAAGAAACAAACCTACTTACCTAGCATTTGTTTTTGTTCTTTTTACCTTTAACTGAAATATAAATAGTTATATTTTGTTTTCAAATGTTATTTGGGTTTTTCATTTTGTTTCTTTTTCCATTCAGAGGGGTTACATGTTATTCATTGGCAACACAGTTAGTTTTGCTTATTTGTGTTGGTATTCCATTCGGAGTTTTCTTCCCCATTCTTGTTGATTTTGTTGATTTATTGGCTATGTGAAGCATGTCATGGGCTTAAAAGTCAGAATTTCACACACACAAAAAAGTATGCTTAGAGTAATAACTCCCTCCCCTGACCTATTTATTCTACTCTGTTCTCTACCTACTTCCTTTCTACCTCATTCCCATACATCCTTGTAGGCAATCAATTACATTTATTTCATGTTTGATTCTTCCTGTTTCTTTTTGCACAAATTAGCATAATGATATATATTTTATTATTACATGAGCATAGAAGAGAGGGAGAAAAAATTTCTCACTCTTCAATTTAAAAGACTTAGATTCTCTCTTAAGTAAGCTCTTATTTTCAGTAGTTACTCTCTTTCTGGTTACCTTTCAGATTAGATCATACAACTATATTCTAATCTCCTTATTACAGAGCCAGGTGGTATTCCATCTCGGCCTCACTTAAGGCTAATGTTTTCAATACAGATGTACACAAGCCAGTATAGACTTGTTTGAGGCTGAATTTGTCCAAATTACAAGTGCTAAGCAGAATAAAAATATCAATTCAGCTTTAACTTCATTCATAAAGAGATAAAATTATATAAGGCAAATAAAATAAATCACAAGAAATGAAACTACTTTAGACACATGTCAATTTTCTTCTATTGAAATAATTTATTTTAGCAATAGAAGCACTTATTTCAATATTAGAAAAACAATGCTATTTGTTTTCAGCATAAAATAATCCTCAGATGGAATAGACACATCGATTTTTAAAAAATGAATTTCAAATAAATCTAATGTCTTTCTAATGAAAACTTACAACATTCACCAGAATATAGTAGTTACATAAGCCAGTGGCTTCCCAAGGAAAGGGAAAATTGCATTCCCTTCCTTTCACTGGTTTTTGTTAAATACAATTTGTCCATTCCGTTTGACTGGCCAATTTGATTGCAGTGTTCTAAAACTCAGCTAGGTGCAGTATAGATCCACAGGCTTGACTTAGGAAAACTGAGCCCACGCATCACAATAATTGGATCTCCACATTAATTAGATCCAGAGATAAACCTCAGCTTAAAGTCACTGGGCTTGTGGGCTGAGGGAATCTAGAAATAAGGTGCTTTGATGTTCTGATTGATCGTCTGCAATATTTGCTACCAGAGAGCAAGTATGAGAAAACAGGACAGCTGTGCAATAGCTCTAATCAAATGCAAATACCTAGCAGTCGCCACAACAAAATAATGAAGAGAGCAGAACGATGCCCATTCTGATCAATAATAGCCAGGCTTCCTCCCATGAAAATTTTCACACACAATAATCACTATGAAAGCTGCTTCTTTTTTTTGCCAAATTGAAACATTCAGTGTATAGGTATGTCGCTTGGTGGCATGCAGCCTCCTGATAAAATATTAATCATGCAGCTAAGTGACCTGAGTCCCCAACCAAATCATGTAAAATAACATCATCTACTCAAAATAAATTCATTGAAAGAACCTTTCAACAGGGATGTGGGGAACAAAGTAGTTTATGCTGCTGCAGCGAGACCCTATTATAACAGGTTCATACTACAAGCAGTATAAAATATACATAATGCTGCTGGTATAGAAATACTCCAGGGAGCCAATGGGTATTTGAGCATGCACCAAATTCCTTAGCTAGTAGTTGTATTCATCCCTTGCTTTCTGCCCCTGCTTCAATCATTCTATTCAGTAAATGTCAATTGAGTACCTACCATGTTCCAACTGGTAGCAGTATTTGCAGAAAAATAACCTTTTGACTAACATCTTGCCTCTTCTAATGCATTATAGGTATGCCTACTAGATCAATATTGGTAAGACAAACTTTGATTGTTTCATAAACTAGGCTCAAAAACATTTGTTGATACCCTGTTGCCTACCAATATAATTCCAACAATTTATCTTGACATTTAAACCTCTATGCAATAGGTTCTTTTCAGTTCTAGCATCCACATTTTCCCCACTAGACTGTAAGTTTCTTGGTTGCAGTTAGTTCATTTTAATGAACATTTTATTTACCATGGCTAGTGACTGTGCTGGCATGGGGATAACATGGTAAATAAGATAGGAAGAATTCTTGTTATGGTGGAGGGGCCAGACACAAGAAAAAATACTTTCAATACTATGGGGTTAAGTGCAACAAGATTAGTTATTAGTTATTACTCAGGAATAACAGAGGAACTGCTTCCAATTCAGACTGGGAGTTGAAGAATGGCTTTTTAGAGGGATGCAGACACATCTTATTTGACTTTATATTCCTAGTATCTAGCACAACTCTTGGTACATAGTAGCTTGAATAAATAAATAATCCTTACTCTATAGTCAAGTTAGAAGACTCATCTTCCCCAGACTTTTGTTTTTTTGTTCCTCTCCTCTTTGCCTAGAATACCGTTTTTATTTATTTATTTAATTATCATCATATTCTTCTTTATATTACATTGAATTACATATAACTTTACAGTGTATTACATTGCTTTTTCAAAAGGGAATGCCATGCATGTCAGTCAGTACAGAAACATTAATCTCCCCACTTTAACATTCAATATCTTTTCTATGTTTTCCCCAATCATTATTATTATTATTCTAATTATTTTTTAAAACAGTCAATTGCTATTTCTCATTTTGCTTGTACAAATACTTTGCCCATCATGAAATACTTCTCAGACAAATCCAGTTGAGAATACTATACATGTCAACATCAACAGAATACCGTTTTTTTTTCATCATCATCTTTGCTTTTCAGAGATTTAGATAACGTTCTCACTGATGTTTTCTTGATTAGTGAAACCAGCTTGGAAGCATGAAAATGAGATTATCCTCTATGAGAGAAAGTAACTACCATCAGTTCAAAATAGATATCAGCCGTCCACAAAATTAAAGAGACTGTTACTAGTGTGCACAGTTCTCTCAAATAGAGTTCTCTAGTCTAGACCTTCACCCTGAACCCTGTATTTGTATATCCAACTGCCAACTTGGCATTTCCATTTGAATATTACACAAGCAGCTGAAATATAATAGGTCCCAAATAGAACTTACTATCTTTTCTATTCCACCAGTCTATTTTTGTGGTGTTTTATGTACCAGTGAATAGCATCGCTATCTACCCAGTTGCTCAAGCCAGACACATGGGAGTCATCTTTGACTCACTCTACACTGTATTCAAACAGTTGCTAACTTTTACTGATTCTGCCACCTAAATATTTCTATGTTCACTGTCACTGCCAATTGTCACTTCTTGTCTGGAATACTGCATGAGCCTCCCGGTCTATTGGCCTCCGGTCTTGTTTCCTTTCAAATACCACTCCAATCTGGAGCCAGAATGATCCAAAAATGAAACATTGATCAGGTCAGGCCCACTCTTAAAACATTTCAGCAAACTGCAGTTGCCTTTAGAGTGAAATCCAAAATCTGACAATGGCTTACAAGACTTCTCAGATTCAGCATCATCACTCCCCAGTCCCCCACCACTCTCCTCACCAGTCACGTATTAGACTCCTTTCAATTCACACTGAACAATTTCTCACATCATAGCTATTAATGATGTTGTTTCTTCTGTCTGGAACACTTTTTCTCTGGATCTTTATGTAGCTAATGTCTATCTCTCCCGTAGATCTCATTGCTTTAGAAAGGCTTTCCTAATAATTTAAGGATAGTAACTGTTTTAGTCTGTTGTGCTGCAGTAACAAACAGCATAGACTGGATGGTTCATAAACAACAGAAACGTATTTCTCACAATTCTAGAGGCTAGGAAGTCCAAGATCAAGATGCGACAGACTTGGTGTCTGGTGATGACCTACTTTCTGGCCTTCAGATAATACCTTCTCACTGTGTACTCACATAATGGGGAGGGGTGAGCTAGCTCTCTGGAGTTTCTTTTATAACGGCACTATTCTCAATAATGGGGCTCTGCCCTTATGACCTAATAACCTTTCAAAGGCCCTGCTCTACTTCTTAATACTATAGCCTAGAGGATTAGAATTTTAAGATATGAATTTTGAGGGGACACAAACATTCAGATCATAGCAGTAGCTAATAAGGCAAATCTCAATTTTCTTGATCCTGGTTCCATGCTTACCTAAGAACCTCCTCCATGCTTACCTAAGAACCTCCTTGTAATGACAGGATTGACTGATTATATTTTTCTATATTAGAGAGACCGCAACATTTCTTTTTTATTTTTATTTATTTTTTGCTATAGGGCGTGTGCGCTTGCCAGACAGAGAGAGACAGAGAGACAGAAAGCAAGAAATCACCCCCCAGGGGGGATGGTCACCCCGCAATCCCTTCTCCTCCATTCTCCTCTCGGGATCTTGGGCACGCACGCACACGCGCCCGGCGTGAGTTTAAGCCACTGGGTCTGGGACTCAAACTGCGGTCGACTCATGGGAGTCCAGAGACATAGCCATTACGCTAACTGCTGGTCCCGTGACCGCAACATTTCTTAAATGTTATCATAAAAAAAGAGGCCCAGCAGTGATGGCGAAGCACAATGTGCTGCAATACTGGGAGCTTTGCAGAAGATTGGGGATTGATTCCTAGGTTAACTTGTTCATGCTGAGCATAGGCAGGAATACCTGTGATTTTGGCTGGTTGAGAAAGACTGGAGAGAGGATCATCACCTGAGACCCTATAGAGGGTTTTTCTCTCTATCTTTCATAAAACAAAAATAAATGAAAACATTTTTTAAAAAAAGTTAAAACCCTGACATTATGGTTTATGCATTATTCTGGGTAAGCTAATTAAACACTGCCTCCATTGCTCCTCTTTCTTACTGTATAAATGACCAAATTGGAAATTATATCTCCTTCTTCATTGCTCCTATGGCATTTAGCTCGTACCATAGCCGCTCTTTTCTCATACTATAAATATAGTGCATATGTCTCATCTTCTCTCTTAGTAAGCAGGGACATGGTGCCTTGTACAGATAGAATGTACTGGTGCTCAGTATTTGTTAGCTGTACTAAAACACACAAAACCACTAGGAATAACATAACTAACTATGTCAATTCTACTCCATCACTCTATGCAATGCATTCTTGCCTCTAATACCACTGCCTCTGGTTTTAGGCCTTTTCACTTCTCCCCCAATTTATTGTAATAGCTTTTTAACTGGTACACCTTCCTGTTAACACTGAATTCTCCTCCAAGACGTCAGGGTGCTTAAAATAGTTCAACAACTTCTTATTTTCTTTCTTTCTTTCTTTCTTTCTTTCTTTCTTTCTTTCTTTCTTTCTTTCTTCCTTTCTTTCTTTCTTTCTTTCTTTCTCTTTGTTTCTTTCTTTTCTGCTTTTTAAAATTTTGCTATATGGCACATATGTTCACTGGAGAGGGAGAAAGAGAGAAAGAGAAAAAGCAACCTACCCTTACTGTGGATGACCATGCCACAATCCCTTCTCCTCCATTCTCCTTTCAGGATTTTAGCCATGCACACGCAAGAGTCCAGTGTGTTTCTCAAACCTCTGGGTCTGGGACTTGAACCACATAGCCTTCTGCACCTTAACCACTATGCTGCCGGCTGACCACAACTTCCTATTATTTTCAGACAAATAAAAGCTCTTTAATATGGTTTCTAGGGCCCTTCATGATCTGGTCCTTACCTCTCAAGTCCTTCTCTCCCTCCCCATCCCCCTTTTCTTGCTTTTCTGTCATACCAATCTACTTACTATTTCTTCATGTGCTCTGGTCTTTCATCACCCACATCTTTGCACATTCTGTTTGATCTATTTGGAATAACCGCCCCCCCCCACTCTATGTAAAATTTCTATATATACTTTAAGCCATAGTTCAGAGATTATTTCTCTGGAATGTCTTCCCTGTCCTTCCCTCACTCACGCTACCTTGTCCTCTTATTGTCTTAGCATCTGCTGCTAATTTTTATCATAACATCGACCTTAAGTATCCATGTATCTGTTCACACACTCCCTCCTCCTAATAAACCAAACCATAAGGTCTTCCAAGGTAGAGTCTTCAAAGGTCTGTCCTGATTACAATGATGTGTCCTAGGCATAGTTAAATATATGCCAGGTGCTCAGAACACATTCAGTGAAAGAATATTCCAGAGTGATGATGCTCTCAGCAAGGGTTCAGTAGTTTCCTGGACATTGCAATAGAACATATCCAAACATATGGTATTGAGACAATGAATTAGCAATTCTGTGAGGCTCAATAGCTGATTGTAGGACATATCCTTTAATCAACACAGTGGGGCAGGGGACAATAAAAGACCCATATTTTATGTTTCTAGTGACAAAAATAAATAATATTAACAGCAACTACAGCAGCAAAAACAATGATATTAACTGCTTACTTGGAGCCTCAGCACTATAATATTGTAGATACTATATATGGATTATCTCATTTAAAATTCACAGTAATGGAACTCGCAGATGGCGTAATTGTAAGGTTGCTGGACTCCCACTTAGTCGGCCATGGTTCAAGTCCTGGACCCAGTGGCTTAAAACTCACTCCGGGCATGTGAGTGTCCCCAAGATCCCAAGAGGAGAATGGAGGAGAAGGGATTGCGGCGTGACCATCCCCCCGGGGGGATGATTTTTCATTTTCTGTCTCTGTCTCTGCTTGCCTTTCTGGTGAGCTCATGCACCCTACAGCACAAACCTCTCAAAAAAATCTAGCAAAAATCTCTCTTTAAAAAATCCAGTAATTCTATGAGGTATGTACTATTATTTCTCATTGATTGCAGATGAGAACACTAAAACTCAGAATGATTAAATATGTTTCCCATAGGTTATGTAGGTAGTAAATGGTAGAGCTTTGTTTCAATACCATTCCTGTCTGACTTAAAGTTCTAGGTTCTTAATTAGTGCCTTATATTATTCAGAAAAGGGTTTAACCTTAAAACAGAAAAACAGACAGATATGCACCGATATATACACAGAACTGTTGAGGATGCCTAAAAAAAAAAAAAATCCAGAGCATAAATTCCTCAATTAGTCTCCTCCCTGCTACTTGCTTTAAATCCGAACAAAAAAGTCTTTAAGGAGAGAAACCAGGGTAGTCAATGTATAGTTTCTTTTCTAACATTCTTTTCTAAAAAATATGAAGATTTGTTGCATTGTCCATTTGTTATTCTTGCTAATATCAACCACAGGCTCTTGCAGCAAAGCATGGAGGATGAGCGTTGGCTATAGAGATGTAGCTTATTGGAGTCTTCCTGGGGATTGAGGTCCAGACATGGATGAGAGGAGCTGGGGTAGGAACAGAAGTTTGGAAAAACATTTTTAAATTTATTTAATTTATTTCATGAGAGGGAGAATGTAAGAGAGAGCTTGAGAAAAATAGAGACAAAGAGACAGTGTGTGAGTAAGAAACTGCCTGAGAGAGACAGATAAGCAGGTACTCCCTTGACAGGGTCTCATAACACTGAGATCCTCTTCCTCCAGCATTCCAGTTAGTCAGAATCTTGGGCATGTACACCCAGTGTGTTTCAGGTCAGCCTAGGGATGTGAACTCATAGTCATGTGGCTTCCAGAACTGCAGGTCAGTATGCTATTGTAGCCTATACCACCACAGTGGGGTCAAGGACATTTGGAGTATTAAGCTGTTTCTTCAAAGTGTTCTCCTAAAATAAGTCTTAGATTAGAAACTTGTCAGGGAAACTTCAGTCAAATCTCCCTTTTTCTCTGAAGAAGAGTCTAAGTATGGGTTGTCTAGTTGGAGTAGATAGAACACTGTTGTATGTGAGGACAAGCACATATTTTATTCCCATTTACATATTCAGATCATGTCTCTTCCTTCATATTCAACTCCCATTTTCCTTGACTGTTTTAATTTTCCACTTTCCTTTATGATTTCTCACTTTTGTATGTCAGTAATATAACAGAGATTAGTTATTTATGCCATTGCTTGAGCTACAGGATTTATTGTAGTGGAATGCATTTGGATGTAGGGAGGATTGCAAGATGACTAGTCACCCAGGAGGGGGGTGACCAGAATTCAAAATAAAGATTCTATTCTGCAAACAGAGAGGGAAAAGGGGCTTCAAAGGACATTTTCTTGCTTCTGTAGTCTTATACACTATCACAATTTAGAAATAAGATGACCTTAATTGAGAACAGTTGCTGTTGAGACTAATGACAAGGAAATCTAGATGCAAGTGAAACCCTGCTGCAATGAATGGAGCTAACTATCTTGTTGTGTTAGACACTAGCAATAGTGCGTATAGCTTGATAGGGGTACTCAGCAATGGATTGGCCATCTCTATGTTTATCTCTCTATAGATATGGTATTTTAATAATATTTATTGTAACAAGAATTGCTCCAAAGCAATTGAAATGTATCTGGTGTTCCTGAGTTTGTGCTTTATAGACTATGCCTTCATTATGATCATTCATTTATTAATGTGCTAAAGAGGGAAGACTTTCCCATTAACAGAAGAAAATGGCAAAAAAGGGTTGTGACATTGGGCAATCAGGCTTTTAATGGAGATGGGAAAGCATCAAATATCCTTTCATTTGTCAGAGATGAATTCATTTTCAAATACATACTGCTTGACTCTACTCGCAGATATTGAAATAGGGCACTTTTGTAGGCCGTTTTGAGTGCTAATTGCATTTGAACATTGAGGATGAAATCACTTAACCTGAACTGAATTTGTAGACAATGTACAAATTTCCTCTCAAGGAAAATAATGTAAAAAGAAACATGTATAATGATTTTTAAGGGTATTTTGGGGATTAGCAACTGAAATGACAAATTATAAGCAGAAAGATAAATCTAAAGAAATGGAAAGAAGACAAAATTAAGTCTTAAACAGCTAAATTATTTACTCAAAAGTTTGTATTTCAGAAGGATCCATTCAGCTAACAAATGCTAATAATTATATATCTGCCTTTTCATGGTTCTGTGGCTATCTGTGACCAGTCATCCTTCATAAATATACAGAAGTCAGATCCTAGCTTTGTCTTCTTGGCTGCCTTAAGCAAATTACTGGCAAAGTATGAATGCAGAGGCTACAAATGACTGGAAGAAGAGATGACTGGAGAATGAGAACAAGTCACATGGGGCAAGGTAATAATCAGAAAAAAGGAAACACGGCAACATTTGTACATCTTTTTAAAGATGTCTGCACTATCCTGGTCTTTAGTTCTAGGCTCAATTTAAAAGACACAATGAGTATATATCAAAAACTTTAAAATGCATATACCCTTTTATTCCGTAATTTTACGAATATATCTCAAGTGATTTAAGAAGGATATGAGCAAAAAGAGAGTTGTAATGAAGTTCACTACAGCATGATTTGTTATAGCAAAGCATTAAAAACAACTTAAAAGTATTTTTAAAAGAGTTATTAAATAAATTAGGGCATATTTGGAGTCAGTAGTTGGCGTGGTAGTTAAGACTCTGGACCTGCTGGTTTGAAAATCATGCCAGGCATGTGTGCCCAAAATCTAAAGAGGAGAATGGAAGAAAAGAGATTGTGGCATACCCATAACCCCAGGGGGGGTGATTTCTTACTTTCTCTTTCTCTGGCAAGCACATGTTCCCTAAAACAAAAAAAAATCTAAAACTAAATAAATAAATGTTCATAAGATGGAGTATTATGCAGTCATTAAAATTAAGATATAGTCTATTTTTATTGGCATAAAGTATAATCATAATCTTTAATTGAGAAAGAAGGATTATAAAATTACCCACAGTATGATTCCTTAAAAATATACATAGAAAAAATCCCTGAAAGACATAAAAAGTCATTACTGGTAATTGTCTCTAAATGGTTATTATCATTGCTTTACATTTTTCCCACTTTTTCTTTCTTTCTTTTTTAAAAATTTCTATGTTAAGCTATTTCTGTCATGACTATGTATTGATTTTGTTAACATAAAATGGATAAAACACTTTATTTTAGAAGATTGGTTAAGTTTCCAAGGCAACACAAATTTCATAAGCTTGGAATGCCCCTAATGACTTTGGATGAATTACGTACCTCCACTGAGCCTCATTTACTCATTTGTGATATGAAACAGAAGCACTTGTTTCACAAAGTTGTTGAGAGGACTAGAAAAGACCCGGTGTGTGAAAGTGCCTGGCAGTGTTCAACACATTGATGATGTCAATAAACACTGAATCTGCATCTGAATGATGGATCAATAATCTATATTCCACATGGGAATTAATTGACTAATAGTTATGTAGATTATACCATGTTGATATAGAAATATCTTTGATCTTGAGGTAGGTTCCAGCATGGGATATAGAAACAGCACTCTAACAGTGAACTCTGGAGGCTTAGTGGAAATGTGAAAATTTGGAAGGGTGTGTCCAGCTGAACTATGATTAATCAAGGTATTCACTTCTCCAGCAGATACCAAAGCCCACGACCTTCTTCCTATGAGTGCAAAGACAGGGTAGTAGAACAACACATGGTTTGCCCATTCTCTGTTAAAGTGGAAAATGTCAACTAAAAACAATTTTCTTTAAATACTATCATTAACAAAACTCAAGAGTTTCAAGCAAACACATGTCTAACAAGAAACTTATTCTCTAAAGCATAACTGGGACAATGTAACCCGCCAAACTGCTGCATATTCTGATTCCAAGACACTTACATTGGCAAGTTCTATATTGCTTTCTATTGGTAGTTGGAAGAAACTCCAAACAATGAATGAAGAACAAATAGCGTTTCTGAGCTGGAAAAAGTAATTTACTCAGTCATTTCACAAATATTTATAAAGCATATATGTACTATGTGGAATTCTCTGTGGTAGCTACTAATGGTGATGGGAACAGGACTCCTAATCTCATTAAAACTCACTGAAAGATATCACCAATAATCCTCTCTAAATAGTTTTCATTATGGTGTTGTTCATCAAGGAGTTTACATACTAAGGAGGAATTCAGGTAGATTATATATCAAGAAACCTCAATTTCATTTAATTTTCTCTTAAGAGTGACTGCATAAGCCACTCTTAATGATGCAGAGTTTTGGCCTCTTGATTTTTAAAATCTGAAGAACAGTATCATTCATGATGACTAAACATATAAATAATTTGAAATAGTTTCAAACTCTTGTTGGAAAAAGTTCTTTTTGGAAAGTGCTGGGATACTTTTCAGGCATCATTATAAGAAGATATTTTCTTTAATCTTTATTTCTTTCCCTGAGAAGTCTCAGAAATTAACAAAAATCAAAGTACTCTAATTAAAGTTCATTTATCTTTATTTGAAGTTTTTTCCTTCCTTTTGTTTTTGTTTTACAGCTCATCTTCAGCTCATGTACTTTGAGTACACCATTGTGCAATCATAAATATGTAACTTGTGTTTTTCTCTCCAATACCAAATCGCTCTCCAATCTACTTTATTTTTCAAAAGCAATTTAAAGGTGCATATTTCAACTGGCTAATCTAGGCAAGTTGTTTGTTAGTTCTGTTTTCCCAAATGTTGAGTAATAGTTATTGGATTCAAAAGAGAGACAGTTGGCTTGTAGCAAACAACGTGGGCAAGATTTCCCTCCCACCGGGTTGTGCCAGTGCACCTGAGATCCCACCAGCAACACATTCCTTACTCTCTACTCTGGCATCTCTTGGCTATAGTCCACCAAGCCAGTTCCAACAGACTGATTACTTAGTGAAGAACATAAAATTATATTTGGCTGAAAAAAGGGTGAAACTCATCTTTTAAAATTTGAAGTAACAGCCAATCGTGGTTTACAAAAATGAAAGTTTATCATTTTAGTTCATATACTCATTACCACTTTCAAATTTCTTGTGATGGTCCAATACACTGACACCCTACTTTCTGTCTGCCCTCAACTTGTATTATTCTCCTGGTTTCCCACTTAAACCACACTCTTTCTGTTTCTGGAACACACCAAGTGCATGTCTTCTCCAGGAAGGCCCTGGAGTAAGCAAGGTCTGCTTACTCTGCTTGTTCCTGCTTCCTGGATTGGTCTTCTCTTCTTCCCCAAAAGACTTCCCCCTCCTCCCATTTGCCACAATCAATTTGACATCAACTTATCCTCCAGCTCTCAGCTCAAACCTCATTTTCTCTTGGAGGACTTTCCAGATCAAGTCTTCCTCTTAATCACATTTTTATGAACTGAAAGAAAGCCAGTGTAGATGAAACATATGGAGCAAGACTGGCAGTGGTGCAAGTGGGCATGGAGAGGCAGGAAGGAGACAGGCCAAGCAGGGCCTTATAGGCCTAGTTGACAATTTGGTTAGTAGTAGTGTAAGAACAATAGACAGCTATTAAAGATAATTATGGGATAAGATTCAGGTTTTGAAAAGATCACTGTCTATTCTATGGAGAATCTGCTTAAATAAGGGAAAAGGAGATTCACAAAAAAGCCAATTAGGAGGCCATCTACACTAATTTAGGAGAGAGAAAATGGTAGCTTGGACCAGGGTGATAACAATAGAAATAGTGTGAATTAGTAAATGCTAAACATAATATGGATCTTCAAAAAATTTATGGCAAATGCATATTGTGAAAAAAAAACCCTATATAGATTTAAAAAAATTGTCACACTACAATAAACTCATACTTTAATCCCATTTTCCATGAAATTTTCAAAGCATCTACATATGAAAAAGGTAAATCAATAAATTTCTTTTTTTTCCTTTCCTTTCTTTTTGCCTGAAGGTGCTTGTACTTGTCAGAGAGAGACAGAGAGACAACGAGAGAGAGGGAGAAAACATCCCCCAATAGCATGTAGTCACATTACAATCACTTCTCCATTTCTCCATTCTGTCTATTTTTGGGTGCATATGCACACATACCCCACATGTTTTTCAAGCTGCAAAGTCAGGACCTAAGTGAATGATCCTGTTTCCTCAACCACAAGGCTGTAGGCCAGCAGTTCTTTCATTATTTTATGCCAGAGTACACGTGTGTGTGTGTGTGTGTGTGTGTGTGTGTGTGTGTGTGACAGAAATGTTTATAAGTTCACTTGGGGATCTGAACTCTGTTTGGCTACATGACTTTCAAAACTGCAGTTTAGTTTGCTACCAACTGCACCACCAGGCTAGGCCAATAAGTGTTCTTATGGGATTAGGTTTGGAGAGTGAAGGAGAAGGCAATGTCTAAGAGTATTGGCTTGTGCAGTTAAATGACCAGCTTTTTAGTTATGTGTCTTTATGTGTTGGGAGAAGAGGAGAAAGTTGGCAAGGACGGTGGTAGAATGGTAGGCTGGCTCTAGATTTTGGTTTTAAACTAAAGTTTGTAACGTGCTTAGTAGAATGCTTTATTATACTATTACAGCATCATAATAATTATAGCTTACACTTAGTGAACATGTACTTGTGCCAGGCACTGTTCTACGTGCTTCACATATATTAAGTCACTTAGACATCAATAAATGATAATGTTTATGATTCCATAATTATAATTATCATTATTGCAATATATAGTACCTGTCTTTCTGGACAGAGTTAGTTAATACAAGCAATTTCTTTCTAGCCAATTCTCCTTTTTATAGACTCCGTGGAGTCAACTACCATACAGCATTGTAGACACATTCTTCAGAGAAAATATAATGTAATCGATGAGAATACAGCTGTCTTCAGTTCTGTTCTAATCCTGAGTGACTTGGCATTTGTTATGTATGTGACACTCTACAAACCTGTCCTCAGAGTGCGTCATTTCTTCTTTGCATTTATTCCTAGTAACTTCATCATATAAAAGTGGTTATATCTGATATTGTCCCTCAAATTCTGTGGCTATTTATCAAAGCCACTTACATACTGAGTAGAACATTCTTGTTCCATCTTGGACAATGAGCCCTCTAAGGTTAAAAATGAAACCTCAACTTCTTGGAAAGTCAGCTCAACCAACAATCCCAATGGACAGCCTTTTTATTTTATGTAAAATTTTTTAGGTATGTAAACTATTTATTAACAGACAAGGCCTACAGACTTATTTCTTCTTAAACACACACATAGTACGGCCATGATGGCCAGTTGTTTTGGTGTGCTGATCTCAAACCTAAAGGTCTCAGAAGTGGCGCAGGCCTCTATAGGCCTGAATCTTCTTCAGTCTCTCCAGATCTTCACGCAGCTTGTTGTCCAGCCTGTTGGCCAGGACCTAACTGTATTTTTCATTATTTATATCTTTCTGCCTATTCAAGAATCATTCTGGAACCTTGTACTTGTGTGGATTCTGCATAATAGGTTCACACATTCTATCTCATCCTCAGTGAGTTCTCCTGCCCTCCTGGTGAGGTCAATGTCTACTTTCCTCAACACCACATGAGCAGCTCTTCACCCCACACCCTGAATGGCAGTGATGGCAAAAGCTATGTTATGCTTCCCATTGGTGTTGATGTTGAGTACTCACAAAATGTGCTGGAACTTCTCAGGGACCACTAGAGACATGGCAGCAGCACAAGCATGGCATGTAAGCCTCCTGTGGAAGAGCTATTTTACATTATTTTTATAAGACTCAGTTTTATAAATTGAGGGCAAAAAGCTTTTTAGAGCTTTCCTCTGGTCTATATACTGACTATTTGAGGACCTCAAAATGCTTTTTTATAGTTAATTCTTGGGAGGGAGAAACTTGCAAACTAGCTGGACTAGTCTCCTCTGCTGAAACTTCAAGGTATAAGAAGTTTGCACAGTTATTTTGGAAATAGATTCAAATTGTCAGGATACATGTTGGAGTCACTTTTGATCATCAACATCACCTTTGCTTCATTTGATCATAGACCTGTGTTTGCCTTGTAAGAGGGAAGGTAAAAATGAAACAGAAACATTATTAGCAGATATCCATTGCATAGACAGGAAACCTTTCTCTCTCAGCTCAATTTTAGGTGGAAACACTCAAGCAAAACAAAACAAAAAAATGTGACATTAGACATGGTCATTAGATTTTCTTGGAGACATTGAACATGGTGACAGAAATTACTATAAAAGCTTATGACCACTTTGTTTGGTTTCAAAATCTATTGCAGTGATCCTTGAACTTTTTTGTCAAGGGTAATGAAACAGAAAAACAAGAACTGCTAAAATAATGGATTGAAGTGGTAAGTGAGATTTGGGATACAATACAGTCAGTAGAGCTCAACTCAGGCTCGCTAGCCACATTCACCTCCATTTATAAAATAATCAGGAAAAAAACCCTCCTCTAATGAGGGATTGCCAAAGAAGACACTTGTTGGGATTTATATATGAAGAAAGCTCCTAGATTCACAGAGGAGATGGTACAGGAAGCTGAGTAACTATAGCTGTCAAAATCCAGGATAAATAGGAACTCACAATTGGACCATTTGCAATATACAACAACAGGAAAAGTAGTTTCATTCTCTTCGTGATGGCAGTGGCACCTTGCAGCTATTGACACCACCAAAGAAGAAAGCTGATGGAGCCCAAGAGGCAGTCTGTGCCCTTGCTCTGAAGTCGATTTGCCCAGCCAGGCAAATGCACGTGGGAGGTTTGACTTTGTCATTCACACTGGTCCAGATGGTGCTGTCCAAAGCCAGAATCTCTGGGCCACCAGAGCAGCATGGAGAAGCTTTCAGCTCCTCCTGAATCAAATTCTGGCTCTTACAGCAGGCAACTCATGGAAGCATGCCAAACTTTCCAGCCAAAAAGCTACTGAATTCTCTTTCTTTCTTACTTTCGTCCAAATCTTCCCTTGAAATATTAGAGTTGTAGAATTTGAGTTAAGAAGAAACTTGTTGTGTTTTTAATTTTAAAGACTATTTCTGATGTTTTGAATCATGACATCACCAGAAATTAAGTTTTAAAATAAAATTAAGCTCTTCATTTACATTTTCCTTTAAACTACAGCTGATTTAGAAATAAATGTCTCTCTTGGAAATGCAGTGTATAGCTTGTAATGATTTTCTTTTACTGATAAGCTCATCACAATTTTACATCGCTTGCCAGTTGGTACTGACTGAATCCCATCACTGGACCAAGTGACCCTTCCATACCACAACGTAAGGATTTCAATTCACAACTTTCAAAACTGACTTCACTTTTCTTTTGATCTTATGTACTTTGTGTTGTCTGGATGATCATCTCTACCAGACTAGACACTCCTTTGAGGAGGGCTCAAAAGGCTGTGCCTTAGTCACTTTTGTATCTCCCTGCTCTCCTTCCTAGCAACCCAGACAGTTTTGCAGAATGAATATTTAAAAATATTCAGTAAAAGTAAATAAAATCTTATTCTAGTCACTTATTTCACCCTTTAAGGCAACTCAGTTTTATTTTTTCTTATCCCACAACGAAAGGTAAAAGTTAAATATTTTTCCGTAGTGCTGCCCTAAGAGCTTTTTCAGAAAGAGCTGTGTAAACCAGGTAGAGAAGGGATAGAAAAGATACTATTGAATGGTTCAACCTGGTGACTAATTTTCTTTAAGTTCATTGCCACATTCTCTTTCTTTTTAAAGAATATTTTATTCATTTTATTTATTTTATGAGGGAGAGAGAGAGAGTCAGAAAGAAAAGCTCCCCAATAGGGTCTTCACCTCCTGATCCAACCCTACCTTCAGGAGGCCCAGATCACAGGTATACATGCCTGGCATGCTCAGGGAGGTCACAAATTATGACCCCAGGACCATGTCCATGTGTACCTAGTTGCATTATTGTTGTGCTACACCCAGGCTCCACATCCCCTTTTAATTATGCCACCGTCTTTAGGATACGGGTTTCTGAGGAAAGACTCATTTTCTTGGTTGGGAAGAGATATCATCACTATCACATTACTTTAGTTATTAAAATGAAGTAATAAAGTATAATTATTGTGCACATCATCATTATGCTGAGAAATTTCACATTCAAGTGTCACCTCTTTCAAGAAGCCTTCAGGGATTGTTCTAGGCTTTTCTTTCTTTCTTATTTCTTTTTTTTTAAATATTTTTGTTTCTTTCTTTCATTTCATTCTTCTTTTTTAACTACTCAAAGTATTGTATAGCATATTTTACATTTAATATACTATTGGGATTGCATACTTGAGAGCATAGCTATCTACTTCTTTTATTTTCCAACATCTCCTAGCATGGGGATAGACTATATAGTAGCCAATTATTTATGTATAAGATTCTGGGATCTATCTGAGGAGTCTTCAAAAAGCATGAATGAATTTCAAAATAGTTTTGCATCAAAATAAACTCATATTTAGTTACATTTTCACACAAACTTTTTGAAGTACCCTTGTATTCTCAGCCTTATCATCTCCATCATGTACAAATTTATCCAATAATTCCAACTGGATGATCTCATATTATCTCCAATTCAAAAAACTTAAAATTGAATTCATACATTTCCTTAAAAGTAGCTTTGCTTTTTTTTTTAAGTTGCCAGAGGCCATGTGTGCTTACCAGAGAGAGACAGAGGGAGGGGAAGAAACCACCCTCCCTCCACTATGGGGCAATCCCTTCTCCTCCAGTTCTCTCTCATGTCAGGATTTTAGACACGTATGCAAACTGGTCCAGCATGTTTTTCAAGACACTGGGACTGAGTTCAAATCATGATGGATCATGCTGAATCTGGTTTCCCTTAATCACCAAGGTACGTGGCTGACCTGCTTTTCTTCTGGACTCATTACTTTCTTTGAGTCATCCAGGTCTTAAACCTCACTGTAACCTTTGATTCTCTTCCTCCTTCCTTTTTGTTTCCATCCAATTATATCTCTAGAATACTTTCCTTTCAACTGTTTTCTTTCCCATTTCTATCTGCTGCTGACTTTCTAAGCCTAACTCACACACTATTGCAGTGATCTCTTACTTTGTCTTAGTCTCAATGTTATCCACACCATGAAATCATCTCTTTGCCACTAGCTTTTTCTTCCTAAAACTATGTGATAATATGTCTTTCTTACTCAGATTTTGTCATTGTCCTTCAAGTGGTTTGTCATTGCCTTCAAAGGTGTAGTCCAAATTCCTTGACTTAGCTTCCAAGATCTTCTCTTTTCAGCCTTAAACAACTTTTCTAAATATGCCTCACGATTCTTTTGTAAGAACCGAATGAACGAATCCACGTTCCTGAAATATGCTCCGCATATTCTCTTGTTTGCTCCTTTATTTCTGCTATTCACTCTGTTAGAAATGTAATTCATCTTCCTCTCTGCCCATGTAATTATTATCTGTCCTTTTAAGTGCAAGTGCAGAGGTGAACACAATGCTTGGAACAATAATGATTTTTTGAATGAATGTGTGGGCCTAAGTCTCACTTCACTTAGAATTCGCTCCTGCTCACTTGAGCTCATAATGATTATTAGCCCCATTTAGGATTTATATTGTACTGATTATGTCCATAAATAGTTTGGCATTTGGAAAATTTTCCTATTCTTATTCAATTTGAATATGTCTTTCTAGTTAACTATATTCCAAACTCATTTTGGGCAAGAACCCAATCTTTTACAGTTTGCATTTATCACTTAACCCAGTACAGACTTGCACACATAAGCAATTGGCAATATACATGTGTGGATCACTCATAGGTGCTCAGTTAACCCTTGTGGTCACATTGAATTTGGAAATAGGAATAGTGATACTGTCTGAAACCTTTTATTCCTCTTGCCTCCTGTCAATTGATGGACCCCTATTCTTTAGAATGACTTTATTTCTTTATTCATGATAGAGTGTATAGTATGTGCCTGAGAGAGAGATGGAGAGAGTGAGAGGCACCTACAACAAGACTCAGTCATGCCATGATCCCCTTCCTCCACTCTTTCAGCCTGCCAAGATCAACTGAGCTAAGGACTTGAACATGTGGCTTCCAGCTCCCGAGTCTGACTGCAGCACAGAGGCTGAGCCAGAGCCTCTATATATTTAAAGTAGAAAATGATAATATTTAGCATTTTTTTTGGTCAGAGCCTTTAATTTTCCCAGGCTTTTAAGGTAATCGCCTTCAGAGATAACATATTGATATCTCAAATTATATGACATACAACTGTTGTTAAATCTACACTGCTGGAAACAACAATAGTAACAGACTGCAGCTTAGTTGATCCTATACTTCAGCCACTTTTGATGACTGAACAATGCATCTACTTGATCATTTACAAACCAGTAGTCAAAAAAGTAAAATACAAAGAAATCAACCTTACAGAGTCTATGTACTGTGAAAATTGTAACAACACAACAAGTCTGATCTTTGTAATTACACATTTGAATAAAAAATAAAGAATATAGTTAATTTCTAAAATGCTTTGTCTCCATGATTAGAACATTGAGATGGATGGCAACATCAAAGCTCATATATAGCTAAAAAGACACAGCTTCAAGATATCTATTCAATTTCCACATTAGATCTGCTTGCTACTAATTTCAATAAGTACATATGCCCTGTAAATAATTAGGACTATCAATCAGTCTAAGAAGGAATGGTTCCTTATTAGGGAAAAGACTAGTTAGGATGAGGGAATTAAGACAATGAGTTATAGAACTTTTGGATCAAGTGATCCCTAGCACTCATTTCCTGTTATTTTTATAGTTCCTTAAGAAATGTTTTAACTAGTACAAAGAATAGTAATAAAGGTATAATATAGCAAAGTGTAGTGACTTAAAGTCACCCAGCATATAGAGTTCTAGAATTCTTAAATTATAATTTAAATAGGTATGTGTATATATGTGTCAGAGTGTGTACATAGTTTGTGTTTTAGTTGGAAAAAAAGCCAAGGGGTCTTAGGTATTGTGCATTTGGTTGTAAATAATGTTAAGTCCACTAAAATTAACATAAGTAAAACAGGGAAATTTATTGTAAGAAATACACTATCTCAGGGAAAGGCATGATAGAAAGGGCAGCTTTAGCCTCACAAGTAACTGAAAACTGAAAAGTTATCTAGAAACTGGGCAGTTTCTCTCTGTTTCACGTATGTCTCTCTCTCAGACTGACTTTCACACTATCAATACAAAAACATGGCCTCCTTACAGCCTCTAAATTTCTATGTTCTGAATTTAACCAAACAGCAGAGGCTGAGTCACATCTCTGCATCATATGTTGAAATTCCTAGGAGATGGATCTGATCAATACACCTTGAGGTGAATGTTTCCCCCCATCTCATCAACTATGGCTCAGGGCAGGGCCCAGAAGAAAAATAAGCCCAGTTTAGGTCAAATGTTTCCACATGTCCAATCATTGTTGACTCAGAGGGAGAGGTCGTGTCAGTTACATGTCACATAAACAGCAGCTAGGGCTCATCCCTGATGGGGAATTGTAGAAAATGGGGTCATAGGATTGGCAGACACCCTAAAAAGTGAACATTATGGATAGAGACAGGGTCTAGGGAAGAAGGAAGACAGTGGAGAGAGAGAGAGGAAAAAGAAGCAGAAAGGAGGAGAAATTTAAACATCTTAGTGTTATATAGTCTTTTAGTTTTGATATATTTAATACACAATTCAGGGAAATTGCTATTTCTCATTGTTTTAGTATTTATTGTTACTATTCTGCTTTTATTTTCTGATAAGAGTTTTTTTCAACTTCATTCCCTGATGATTTATGTGTAATTATAATTCAATGGCAGTTTATTACACACATAATCTAATTTTCCATCCTAAATAAAACATCTAAATGAAAACCTAAATAGGCCTTTTATATACTCATTAACACAATATGTAAAAATGAAGACAGTGCCTAGAATTCTATATGCAGTGTCCTACTTTGGTGAGACAGAGTTTATCAATAAACATCCAGCTCCTTTGCATTTTTTAAAGTGTCCATATCCATTAGCTGGATTTAAAATGACATGTTTATAAGATTAAATCATTTTGCATATAGTACTGTAACATCTATATTTCGCTGTGCTCACGTTTGAAAATACTTTCTTTTCCCTTGGATTCATTACAGGTGTATTTTTATTAACTAAATTGCTGTATCATCTTTCATTTTTAAAAACAATATCCTTGAAAAGGTCACTATTAATATTGACACTAGGCATTGAAGTTTACTAGCTCCACTAGTCTGACAGGGTAGTCAAACAAGCTGACTGGACATGAGTCAGGCCATGATAACGTTTGGAAACAGGGGCTGTGAAGCTGGCAAAAGTTAGATTGATAGGAGTTAATAGAAAAATGATAAAAAGTTTTAGGGCATAGAGTTTTACATTCAATATGAAATATATTCAAATGTAAGTATGTGTTGAAAAGAGGGCAGGTAGGCAAATGAGATTTTGAGAGAGCTGCAAGGGGGTGAATGGAGTGATTGCATTGAATCATGCTGCTTTATTCATCTTAACCAGGTTATCGACGTGGAAACATCTTATGCTGGAAGTTAAGAGACCTGAGGCCTAGCTCAGGGTAAGATGTTTTCGGGCTGTGTGACTTTAGTCAAGTCACTTATATTGTTGACAAAATGATAGCATAGAATGAAATAGTGTCTAAGGTACTTTTCAACAACTTGATGTGATGACCTAAAAAGACTCAAAGGACTATAATTTTTTTTTCTGCTAATCCACGCAGTTTCATCCTGTCAGAGATTGGTATCAACAATTGATGTGATCCTGTGATACCTATAAAAAGACTATTTAGTTTGCATATCTCTTTTCTTTTCACTGAGGTTGCGTATCTTGTTCATGCTGCCTTGGCTTCTCCTTGGTGATGAGAAAGGAATTTCATTTGCAGGAAGAAGCCAGGGGAGGTTGAGTGCCATCTGATGAATGGGAAGCCATGGGAAGGGTAGCGGACTTGAAAATGTTCAGTTCCACCTCTTTTTTTAGTGCTGTCTTGCTGTATAGTAATGGAGCTAAATAGGGGACTAGCGTGACATGAGTTTGACAATTGCACAGGTCAGACATACAAACTAAAGACCATGGGGTTATCAGGAGGCACCCTCGTCACTCCATCTCAGGCTAGTTTCAGGATCAGAGAAAAGGTTAAAAGTGTGAGGCAATTTGTAATTTGGAGATAGAAGAATTCATTTTCTAATAGGAAAGCTAAATTATATATAAAAAAGAAACTTTTATTAAAGCAGTTCCACCAGAGTGACTCTGATTAAGAAGTAGAGCAATTTTCATCATGTAAATTATGTTTTTTAAATTAGATTTAAATAACATAGTAATACTTTTATTCATGTTATCCACCATTTAAAGGAAATAAATAATTTGGTTAACTCCTTGCATTTTCACGAGGTGAAATTCCATCATAATCCTTGAGTAATTGAAACTATGGTGATTTTTAGAGCCATCCAATTACAGGAATTCAGTGCAATTATTTTTCTAATAAAGTTAGTTTTCACTTACATGTGCCTGTCATTTCCTGTCAATGTGAGAATATTAAAAAATATCTTTTTTTTTTCTGATGTGCCCTGGATATTAGTGTACCTGAAGAGGTTTATTTATTGATATTGTCAGATAAATGTAGAGCCCATAAAAGAAGGCATGATTATAAATTTTAGTATGTCTATTTATCTTTGTTTTTCTGCCAACATCAATAAATAATTGTGAATATTTTTCAGTAACCTTTGACCACAGTATATTGAGTGGAAGTCTGGAATTTTAGAAATAATTTAATTGAAATGTTAATGCAGACATATTCTATTTAGATAGCAATGTTATGGGAAAAATAGGATTAAACTGGACCAATGCTTCTTAGCATTCTAAGAATTACATCCTTTTCTATTTTGACAGAATAAAAGTTGAAGGAATTCAGGCCAATATGATTGTGAAACTTTGTCCTCTATTCATCCTTAACTGTAGTTTTGGGATCGAAAAAAGTGTGAGTATCAGAAAATTCTTAAATCTGATTCATTATTTAGCCAGTCCCTCTGCAGACATTTATTTAGTGAACTCACACATGTCTCAGACACTACGGTAGGCCTGGGGGATACAGAGATTAATTGACCTGGTCTCAACTCTCAAAGAGGTCACCATTCTAGAATTAATCCTCTGCATAGTACAGAATAGGTAAATTGTAAAATTACTTAGAGACTGAGTATATGCTGGGAGTGGGCAGTGAAATAGGTAGAGGAGAGAGCATGGGGTGATAAGAACAACTTGTGACAGTTCCCACCTCAGCAAAGTCAGTTTAGTGACGTAGGTACACAATCAAGAAGAGCTATTTTGAAAAAAATGGTTAATTTTTCCTAGATTTTTATGCTCTTTTTAACTGTAAAGAATTAATTTGCCCCATCTCTCAAGAGTGAGAGATGGAGAAAAAATAAAGTGGAATTTGTAAGGAAAAAGAGAAAAAAATCAATTTATTTAAGACCACAAACCATGATTTTATAGCTTGGACCCCTGTGTAGAGTTATTATTGGTCTAATATTGCTGCACTGTATATTTAAAGGTTTAGAGACTTTTAGTGTAGTGACAAAATCTACGTTTTAAAAGGTCAGCCAATGAATTAAACATGTGCATGGAAGATTTTTGCATTACTCTACTATTTCAAAGATACAATCCAGTGGAGAAGGCTATGTGGCTGACGTACAATGAAATCAGGTTTTGTTATCTAGCAGGCTTTCCTGAAAATGAACATGGTTGAAAAAGAGAAAAAAGTGAACTCTGTTTTCTAGGAGTAAATGTAAAATGCAGTGACACAGTTACAAAATAGTTGCCCTCAAACTAAAAAATACATTAAATTCTAACAAAAATTACAGATAACAATGTGTGGGATTTTTAAAACAAAAATAAATACACTGAAATTAAATGCAGCTCTTTGAACTGAAGTCCATCATGCAGTTGGAGGGGTATGTGTGAGGAAGATTGTTTTCTGTTGAGAGTTGTGATGTGGATGAAGGGCGATATCTTGACATCAACAGCCCTAAGAAACCAGAACTGTGGAAAACACCAAGTTGTAAAGGTCTGACAAAGAAATCATTACTAGCGAATCATCTGTTAGTGACCACAAAAATCAGGAGAGTTAATTTGAACAATACTGTATCAGGTGGGTCAAAAATATGGGACAGTGTCAGAATAGTTGCAGTTATTACGCAATTTTAAGGAAAGGATTTCAGTGAGATGCCACATAGTCTGGTAAAAGGTCCCCTTTGCTTTAACATCCGTTTTAGTGATCAAGGAATATCCATTACATTCTTTGCCAACATTGAATTAAATTTTATTTATTATAAGAACCAGAGACAACAAAGAATTGGTGGTTAGAAATATGGTTGAAAGACAAAAAGCAAGCCCATGGCCTGGTGGTTAAGATGGCGGATCTCATGTGGCCGACCTCGTGGTTTGAATCCTGGATCCAGCAGCTTGAAGAACATGCTGAGCATGTGTGTGTGCATGCCAAAAATCCCCAAAGGAGGGAGAGATGGAAGAGAAGGGATTGCAGTGTGACTATGCTCCATAGGAGGGGAGGGTGCTTTTTCACTTTTCCTCTCTCTCTCTCTGTCTCTCTCCCATGAGTTCATGTGTCTTCTGGCAAAAACAAAAACAAAAACAAAAACACAGCTTAACCTGGACAGATTTGGAATGAATACCATGGATGGGAATAGAATGGTTGTAGACATTAATTGGTAAGGAAATAAATGTAAGTACTGTCTTCTTTTTGGCCCCTGCCTATTTATTTCTAAACAGTGACAACAATAACAACAGCAGCAAACACAATCACGACAATAAAAAAATATTTAAGTATGGCTTATTAAAATATGCAGAATGGAACATTAAAGTGCAGGAAAAATAACATAAGAGTACTTGAGAATGTCTGTACAATAGTTCCCAATCCTGAAATACTGCTTGAAGTAGAGGGTTGGTATATAATACAAAATATGTGAGGTAAAGAGAGGCTCTTGTTGGGAACCAGCAGTTAGCGTAATGGCTATGTCGCTGGACTCCCACGTAGTCGACCGCGGTTCGCGTCTCGGACCCGGTGGCTTACAACTCACGCCGGGCGCGTGTGCGTGCGTGCCCAAGATCCCGAGAGGAGAATGGAGGAGAAGGGACTGCGGCGTGACCATCCCCCCTGGGGGGTGATTTCTCGCTTTCTGTCTCTATGTCTCTCTCTGTCTGTCTGGCGAGTGCACGCGCCCTATAGCGAAAAACCTCTCCAAAAAAAAAAAAAAAAAAAAAAAAAGAAAGAAAGAGAGGCTCTTGTTTAGTATTTACAAGAACTGGTTTAGAGAAGATTAACATCAGATATTATCTAGATCTATACTACATTTTTCAAGAGGTCAGAGATGAATTCAACTAGCAGGAGTGGCCCATTCTCCAAAATAGGACTTTCTGGTAATGGGATTATCAACCATTTCCACCTCATTTATGTTAGAGTCATAACAAAGAAACAATTTCCCTTCATGAAATCTTAAACATTTTACAAGCATGCTATATTGGTTACTACAATCTAGATTTTCTACTGATAGTAGATACCTGTCTTCAGAGAGTTAACATTCCAATATGGCCACTTTAAGGAGGAAAACACTTTGGTTGTGTTTTGAAGTACATAGTATGTAGTACACAAATCATTTATAATGGGGATTCTTTGAGCAGGAGGGTGTGGGCAATTGAAGAATGGAGTTCTCAGGGCAAATTGGTACTCTTTCTTTGAGGTAAAGTGCTCATATGTTTAAGGTAATTTACCTCTTCCAGGAAGACCATTTTGTTCTCTGAAGGAATAATTTAGTTCAAAAGGGTACCAATTCAGTATCATTAAACCTTTCAGGAGCTACATTTTCTATTATAAGCAAATCTTGAAGAAGGTAATTTACCTCAATTAGATGATCACTTTGAATCCAGGAGGGAGTATATTTTACTTACCTTACTCATAGTCATCAATTTTCTTTTGATTGCCTGGGTGTGTATGGAAATGTGTTATATATTACTTACAAGCTTAGTGAAATAAAACTCAATCAGACCAGTCCCTTGTTCTAAGTAGCATATGTTCAGCAGTACCTTAGCACATGTTACAATTAGTGGTAAACATGGATTAAGTCCTCAAGACTTACACCCTGGTCCATTGAGGATAGAGAAAACATGGTCCTTCAGTTAAAGGAGTTTATGAAGTTTTTATTTTTGACAGGAAGGTGCCTGGGTAGACAATAGAATAGAGCTGGCCAAATTTTCATGGATGTGGTAAGGACTGAGTCTTTAACAACTATGAAAGTACTTTAAATATTAAGCTTTGTGGAACCACTAATTACATTTATTATTTAAAAGACATAACAGAAAGAAATAAAGCCAAGAAAAATCTAGGGAAAATATCTAGAATTAATGCCTAATAAGCAGTTCTTTTGATGGCTAAAGAGTAGGTGAAGGTTAACTGGTAGAAAATCTGACTGCAGTGGCATAAAATGGGAACACAGGAAATGTGCTAGAGGAAAGTGAAAATCATTTAAGCATTTAAATATTAGGCAGTGACCAGCTGGCCAGTCTCTTGGCTCCTTGGTTCATAACTTGTCAATAAATCTTACATTAATCAACATTTATTGTGTTTTTCCTACAGAACAACCGTAGTAGCTATGCTATTCTTTTCATAGCCCTTTTTTCTTAGGGTGTATCACTACATTTCAACTGTAAATGGATGAAACACCACTTTGTTTTTATATAACCCAAGTAACTTGTCAAACCTATTGTAGACTTCCATATATTGCAAATCTGGAAGAATGGATATGCTGTCAGAGTAAATTGTTTCAAAGCAAAGAAGTTTTTTTTTTTTAATATCATTTGGTAATGCATTATAGATACTAAGACATTTCTTACCCTAAGAAGTAGAACAATCTCTTTGATACCTGACTTTTTAAAAGCTATTTCACTCTATGGGGTTATATACCTTGGAAACAATATTTTTGCTAACCTAATCACACATGTTCATTGTTTCTGTGCTGCTCTTTATAAAGTCACTTTAAAAATCTTCTAATGAAATTGGAATTGAAATCGTAGAAGAGAAATGAAGAATGACTAGTAAAGGCTAAGAAGAATGAGGAGGGGGGAATAGAGGAATGTTGACCAACAGAAACAAAATTGCTGATAGATAAGAGAACAATGTCTACTGTTATAAATTGTGATAGGAAGATTGTGGTTAACAGTTTACTATATATCTCAGAGTAACTATAAAAGAGGATTTAAAATGTTTCCAACACAAAATAGTGGCAAATGGTTGAGATGATGGATATACTGATTTAATGATTTCGTACATATTCATGTACAGAGAAATAACATTGTACCTCCATACATACATGCAATTATTAAATGTTCTCTTTAAGCATTGTTAGAAATCTATTTGCTGATCACAGAATATCTTTATTTTCTGAAAACAGGAAATTATCTTCACTAAAATAATTTCAGTATTCCTTTTATGGAAAAGTCCAAGGACCTATAACTAGCAATATTGACATAGAAAGATACTTTATTAATTCATTTAATGTAGATGATTTCTTGGCAGTTCTAACTAACTTAGTATTTAAAAGACAATTTTAAAACTTTTTAAAAGGATTATTTATCTATTTATTCCATGAGAAAGAGAGAGATAGAAAGAGAGAGAGAGAGAGAGAGAAAGAGAGAGAGAGATAGGTACTCTCCTACACAGGGTCTTTATACTGTGATCCTGTGATCTACCCTCCAGTCTCAGCTGTTCCAGATCATGGGTATACCAGAATGCTCAGGGACATACCAGGATGCAAAACAAAGACCTTTCCCATGTGGGTCCAATTGCATTACCACTACACTACCACTCAGCCTCCAAATACAGTTAATTTCTGTTATTTGTGATAGTTATGTTTTACAAAGTACTTAACCAGTGCTCTTAGGGAAAATTCAAGGTTTGATTCATGCAAGGCTCTGGTTACAGCTTTTTAGACTAATAAATATACAATCTTGTTTTATATACATTTCTATTTAATACATTTAATTTAATTTTAATTGATTAATTAACATTAGACACATGACCAATAACATTACAACTTATGCCTGAATGATGCTTATCTTTATTACTAATTATTATTATTATTACTAATTTGACCAGAGGGAGACAGAGAGAAAGGGAAAGTGAGAAAGCAAGACACCAGGTTCAGAATTCAAACTATAGTCGGCTATGTGGGAGTCTAACATCTCAGCCACCACGTCACCTGTTGGCCCCAACAATGCTTATCTAATACATGTAGTGTCTTTGTAAGAAATGTATCATTCTCATGCTTAGGAATACTTGACAGCACTTAAGCACTACCTGTGGAGGGCATCTTAAACAGCAAAATCATCCCCCCAAAATGTGGCACCCATTTTTGCTACATTCAGGGTACAAAAGAGACATGATTTACAGCATGAGAGTTGAAACAAGAAGACAGAGTGCCACCATGTTTCACCTCAGTTGGAAATGTTCATATTGGGCGACTCAAAGTTTTCACCACTCTGTGCATGTCTGCTAATAACCATGAAAGCACCACAATGGCTGATTTGGGGGTTACAAATTTGTGGTTGCAAATTGACAAGTTGCAAATAATGAAATTGACTATTCCTATTATACTGTAACTATCAATATTTTTTATTCTTTTTCAAAATGATTATCAAGGAATCTATATTCACTAAGAATAAATTGGTTAGGAATACGAACATTTTGACTTAGTATTTAAGTTTAAAATTTTACTCTTTTCCATTTATTTTGGTAAATCAATTTGAAAAAAATGTTTGATTTCCTCTCCACTTAGTTGAACATTCTAGTTATTTCTGACGCCATATTCAGAAGCTCAGTAGCTCAGGGATTATGAATCACAAAGATAGATGGAAAGACAATAAATAAGAGAAATCAAGGAACAAAATACATGTTCTCAGTAATACAGTCTATAGTAAGTTTAAAGAACTAAGACGTGCCTAAGCAACAATCATTGATGAGACTTTACAATTTCAAATTTACTTTAAACTTTATAATTGAAAGTAGTCTGAGAAGTGGGTTGCATGGAAGCAGTTATTTGAAGATAGTAATACCATTAATTCAACTCCATGATGTACTATGGTGCCATTATTTGGACCATGCTTTACATATTCTTCATTTTGAAGTGCCTAATGTTGGCCAATACTTAAGACATGATGTTTCAATTTCCTGTAAAATAAAAATGGTTGGTTTAACAGACATTTTATAAAGTGTACTCTGTTGAAATGTATCATTCTGTATTACCAAGAGAGCATACACTTTGAATTGAAAGGAGTGAGAAGAAAATAGAGAATGACTTATGCATAGTGCTTTTAAGCTCATGACAGAAAAAGCTCTAGCAATGTGGTCACTCAACAAAGTTCAAAGAGGCTGGTGTCTAAGTTTGGGAGGGGAGAAGAGGAATGCAAAACTAAGATAACATTTCAATTCACATTTTTAAAAATAAAAGTAATTAATGTGTAAAATTTGAGGCAGAAAAACAAAAATTGTGAATGTTTAAAAACAAGACCAGAATTTCACAAGCATATGTGGAAACCTAAAGTCACATTAAATAACCAGTTGTTAGGAAGATAGATTGATGTGTGCATTATTACCTTATACACTGGCAAGTTCAAACATCAGCTGGAACAAGATGAGAGTGATTTGATCTTTCTCTTATCTTGACTTTATCATATGAAACTATGTAACCTCTTTCCTGATTTATGTTTTTCCTTAAGTCTGTGGCATCATACAACAGGTTTATCTTCTAGGAAAGGAACTGAAGTAAAAGAGAAAAAAAAAAATCAAGCTTTTGAAAGGACGCCAATTTTGTCTAGAGATTAAGTCATTACAGAGATAACAGGATTTAAAAACTTGTCTGAATTTCTTTTAATATATTAAAAATGACGTTCTATAATGGAAATGATCCCTATGAAAAGGAAAATTGACTTTCAGCACATTACATTGTGCCATAATACATTTTCCTGGGATTTTTTTTGATACTAGTCATTAAGATGTATAAGGTCAAGCCTAGGAACATGGTTTTATCTGATAAGGTATGTCAAAATGCACAGGCCTAACCAATAAAGGAGAATAGTCATCATTTGAGAGAAACTAGGGAGAAAAGGCAAAGGCATTTTAACAACCTCTCACAAGACATGAGGGTTTTAGAAAATTGATGAGTGAGTTATTTCCCAGGGGTGTCCTTGGTTAGAGTACTTGTCTATTTTAAAGGGATTCTTTAGTTTTATGTTAATTAAAGAGCCTTACCTCTGAGTAGTATGGAAGGACTCTTATTCTCTAGTTGGTCTTTCTGTATTGCACAACTGTGCATAGAGTAACCACTCAGGCTCCCCTTAGAGAATAGGTTGAATTTGTGTGAAAATTTAGCCTACCAAAAATAAATTCAATCATGTTTTCCACCAGAGCTGAACTTCTGAATGAACAACCAAGTCATTCCTAAAATATGATAATGGCTAACATTGAGCCCTTACTATGTGCCAAGCATTATGGTAACCTCTTCATATGTTCTAATTTGATTATTTCTCACACCAGCTCTATAAGATAGGTGCTCTTGTTATTCCCACTTTGCAGTCGAGGAAACTCAGGCAAAAAGAAGTTAAATAACTTGTAAGGGAGTGATGGAGTAGGGTTCAATTCTCGCTGAGATCAGCCATTAACATAAATAAATTAATTTATCAGATTATCTCAGTAGTTACTTTGGAAAGTTATAAAAGATTAGCTTTCAGTATAGATAAGTTTTGAAGTGAATAAATAAGATAGGAATTATGGATATTCCAGAGAATGAAGAGTGTCAATGTGGAAGACTCTGAACAACCACAAGGGAATATAAAAATACCCAACACTGAGAAACAAAAGGGAAAGAAGGGAGCATTTGAGAGGGAACTGCTAATGGCATAACTTTTGTATCTTCAGAATTTTTCTAAGGCCCCTTTTTGAAAATTACCACCAGTATTGAAATACAAATATGTCTTATTATTTGAAATTGGTATGGTCCAGCAAAGCTGGTCATGAAATAAAACTGTACTCATCTTTGAATAATTTTATATGGTAGAGGATAGTGGAGATGATGAAAGAATTCTAGTGATACATATGGAGATGGTATAGGGTAGTTTCTTGTCATTATGGTTTCCTAGTTTAGATATGACCATCATGCCTACAGTACTGAAGCAAGATTCAGGTAAGCCATCCCTCAGACTAAGATCTCCTAGAACTCTGCTATACCTTACCCAAGATGGTGGTGAGAAGAAGGGAACAAAAACTGGATTTATCTATTAGATTGGATGTATCTTAACGTCCTACTGTGCTTGAGACCAAGAATTGTGTTATAATGATCATAATACATGAAAGCTTCATGATTCTATAACTCTGAGGGTTTACTTAAGACATAGCAATACAATATTTTTCTTTCTAATTAGTTTCATAAAGTGAAGATTCACCTATGTGATTGCTTCACAGGATACAATGGCATTCTACACATACATATTTCTTTTATCCTTTTAAAGTTTATTTTCTTAATGATAGAGATTTTGTGTGCATGCGCAAGAGAGAAAGAAAAGCACTCCCAACAGGATCTGGTTATATCGTGATTCTCTTCTCCCCAGCCTTTTAGCTTGTCAGGATCTTGGCCATATGCACATGGGCTCAGTATATTTCAGGTTGACCAGGTTGGAGATCTAAATCTATCATGTGGCTTGCAGCACCACAGTTAAGTATGCTACTGACTGCATCACAGAAGCACCACATGCATAGAGCTGCACACAAATATGCTTACACATGAATACAAATAGATGTGCATAGGTGAGCACACACACACACACACACACACACACACACACATATCTCTACTTCTATTCCAAAGCACTGAGGGACTGTAGGTTAGGTACTATTTGTTTCCAATCTGGTAATAAATGGTATAAGAAGTTAGCATTTTCAAATGGTAACTTTTGATTGATATAACCCAACAATTTAAGTTATTAACAAGTCGTAAAATTTCTTTTTACTTTGAGATAGTTTCTTTACTATGAGAAGACTGATATTTTAAACTAATTTTCATTTAAATAAGTCTAATAAACCTTGAGCAGTAGACAGTTTTTTTTTTTTTTTTTTTTTTTTTTAGCAGAATCATAGACACTTAAGAGTTGGAGGAAACAGAGAGCCAGCAGTTAGCGTAATGGCTATGTCGCTGGACTCCCACGTAGTCGACCATGGTTCGTGTCCCGGACCCGGTGGCTTAAAACTCACGCTGGGCGCGTGTGCGTGCGTGCCCAAGATCCCGAGAGGAGAATGGAGGAGAAGGGATTGTGACGTGACCATCCCCCCTGGGGGGTGATTTCTCACTTTCTGTCTCTATGTCTCTCTCTGTCTGTCTGGCGAGTGCACGTGCCCTATAGTGAAAACCTCTCCAAAAAATAAATAAATAAATAAATAAATAAATAAACAAACAAATAAATAAATAAGAGTTGGAGGAAACCTCAAGGGTAGGTCGGAATAACCACCTTTTTGATTATTTAGTTCTCTATTAACAGTCTACGAAAGTCTCAGGCAATTTCTCTCTCTCTCTCTCTCTGTCCTCCTTTCCAAAATTTATTTATTCAACGAATTGAATGCCTATTATGTGCCAGGTACCTTCCTGTGTGATGCAGACAAAAAGACTAGTAAGATACTGTTATCAATTTTAAGGAATCCACAGTTTATTAGAGCTGACAGATAATTGTACTATGAGAAGTCTTCAAAAGGTTCATGGAAAATATGGATTATGTGTGGATTTTAATTTTTTACATTAAAATAAACTTATATTTTAATTCTATCTTTCCACACATACGTTTTGACATTCCCTTTTCCGGTGTGGGCAATAATAGAAAAAAAAATGAAAATGTAGTAGAAACAGATAATACAGAGGAGATAATAATTAACTCCTTTATGCAGATGTAGAGGGAGCAGGGAAGGGTTCAGGCAAGGTTTTATAGAGAAAGAAATGCCAGATTTAGGTCTCGATGTCTGAGGTTTCTAAGAGAACAAATGGATGGTGAGATGGAAAGGACAGTGAAAGAACAACCTAGTATAAAGGCAGAGAGATTAAAGAACCTGGCATGTTAGAAGAATCACAAGTAGTTTGTCATGGTTGGGACAAGGTGGGGAGTGGAAGAAGCTGGATCCTAAAAGACCTTGTCTGCCTGATCAGACCACATTGTGAAGGTGGTGGAGAGTCATTAAAGGATCTTAAGTAGCATGTCACTATATATCAAAAGTATGTTTTAGAGACTTTGAACAACTTTGGGTTTCTAAATTTCTTACTTACAGGGAAATAAAACCTTTCTTGTCTTCTTTCTCCTATGTGGGATCTTATAGAACAAACCTAATTGCATTTATCTAAACATCTTAAATTAAAATATTGAATAACTGGATCCCTCATGGCCGACTACGCAGTTCAAGTCCCAGACCTGATGGCATGAAAGACATGCTGAGTGTATGTGCATGCATACCCAAAATCCCACAAGGAGAAGTAGAGAGGGACTGCAGCATGATCACCCCCCCATGGAAGGTGCTTTCTCCCTCCCTCTCTCTCTCTGTCTTTCTCTCTCTCTTACACACACAGACACACACACACACACACACACTCCCTCGTAAGCACATGCACCCTCTAGCAAAATAAATAAATAAATAAATAAAACAATTGTGATTGCATTCTAATTAGTCTTCTGTGCGTTAAATATCTTTAGTTATATTTATCATTTATTTTTACAGAATTGTTTGAAGGAAGAGAGTCAGGTATTTATCCACTGCTTTGTTGCCCATTAATTACATAAGGGTTGCGTGTGGGCTGTGAGGACTTCTGTGGCACTGGTGAAGGGTCTAATGCAAAAGTTAGAAAATTGGACAGCATGTACTTGAAGTAGGTGCAGTCACCATGAAACGGGCCTGAATTCACATGGAACTGGCCACTGAAGGCTACAGCTAAAATCAGAGGTGGGCCAAGGCATGTGATTTGGGGCACTAGAGGCAAATGCTACAGTAAAAGTAAAGATCACGCTGTTTCAACAAAGAGACTCAAAGCACTGTGGGTTAAATAAGACTTCTTAAGTTTGGTTAGTCTAAGATGGTGAGACTTCTTTGCTTGATAAAATCATTAAGAACATGGATTCCTTTTGTCTCATTGCCCTGCCTTCTCCTAGGGCATTTCCTAGACTGTGTGGTCCAAACTGAGTTGGAGGAACATCTGTGTTCTATCTCTTGGATGGGGGAGAAAAGAGAAAGCCCAGCACATGCAATTTACTTGTAAGCAAGTGAGGCAAATATTGGGTACATTCTTTATGTTCTTATTCCATTTGTGAGAACTTAATAACATGTTGACATTGTTTGCTAAGGAAGCTTTGAAATGCTTTCTCCAGTTGGCAAGCTATGTGTGTAGTAAGGTGGGGAGAAAGGAGTTTGGGGGAGGGGAATAACTGTTTCATAAAACAAGCCAGTATCGTGTTTTCAAATTCAAATCATTCTTGAAGTTACAACAAAACCCAACAGAGTCAAACACAGCCGAAGCTATACCATAACCATTGCTTACTGCAAGCAGCTAAAGGATCTCTTGGTTGATCTCAATTGAGAACAGCGTAGGGGTGATTCTTCTATCACTATCAGTCCTACTAAGGGCTGTTGAACCATGCAGAATGGACTGAGAAGAAAGATGCTCTCTTCAGCAAAGGACCATACTCTTTTCTGTTCAGCAATTATGCTCCATGTCTATGGTCAGGGCTTAAATTTTATTATCATTCAAAGAATAATGGGAGATTTGAGGGCTTCAGGTAGGTTATTTTTTAATTATATGTGCAAAATTCCAGAGATACTACTTTCTGACAACTCAAGTTACAAAGAGAAAAAAAAGTGCCACTACTGTCCTTGTACATCATTATTAATGAGGGCAGCTTCCGTTATGTCTGTGGCATGGGTGCTTTACTTGGGTAGAATCTGTGTCCCAGCTGTGCTGTGTGCCATAGCTATTTGTATCTCTATAATATGATGTTGTACACTGCATACATTGAATTATGTGAGACATAAGAAGAGACAGACCTTTTGTTTCTCTGCAAGAAAAAGTATGTCTCTAAAGCCTTAATTGGGTAGTATGAGATGTTGACATTTTACCCCAACTTGACAGCCAAATCAATGTTATTGAAGGCAGCCTGTAGGCATTCGTGACAGCTTAAGGATTAATACCCTTAACCAATTTCAAAATGGTTGCAGGCAAGGTATGTTGGTTTCTGCTGCTGTTCAAATCAAAGCTTTTATTTTTTGATATATAATCTAAACTATTCATATGTTGTGCATGGTAAAATTAAACTGAATGAAATGTCTCAACTGACCACAGTTGACTCTTTTCAAAACAAACTTACCCTTAGTATTGGTGGGAACACAGAAGTTTATTCATGCCCATTGGACCCTAGCTAAAATGGGGTTAACTTTTAAAGGCAGAAGTATGCATCTCATGCTAGGCGCGTGTGCATTCATGCCCAAAGTCCCTAGAGGAGAATGCAGGTGAAGGGATTGCTTCATGGCCATCCTCGGTGGGGGGGGGGGGGCGGCAGAGGGATTTCTTGCTTTCTATCTCTGCTTTTTCTGTCTCTCTGGTGAGGTCATGCATCCTATAGCAAAAATCTCTCTCTCTAAAAAAAAGAACATATGAATGGAATGACTGTGGCAGAGAGAGTACTCAACAAATATCTGTATGTGTTTCCTGCAACTTCCTACTTATCCTTTGTAGTTAGATTGAAGTCATCTGAGTAGTTTTGGCTAAAGTACAGGAAGCTGATGTGATATGTGACATTTCTGGACTAAGTCAATAAAGACCTTCTAGGCCTCCTCTATTCCTCTTTATTCCTGCTGTAATGATCTTAGAAGTCATGTTTTATATGGCATAACTACAGCATAGGGTAAAGCTTTCTCAGTCATACTATGCTTTATATGAATGGGAAGTAAACCACTGGAATAGCCAAGCTTATATTTGGGCTAATATGGAATTTTTAAAATTGTCCAAAGATCACATATATTTCCCTTATTATCAGCCTATGTGATTGGAAAGGGCATTCAAAATGTCTACTCTTACCAATGCTGGGTGAAACTATCAAGAGAAAAGTTTATTTATTTTAAAGGGTACCAAGAAACCATAAATGTCAAGATGCCAACTTTGAGGGAAGATTGTGATACAGAGAAAAGCGTGAAATTTGATTTTTAGTTTTGCAGCTGTTATTATTTGTGCTATACTTCTACCCAGTGTCACACCATTCTAAACAATTCTGAAATTGGAAGTCAAACTCATCCAGCAGTTAATGATGGCACCTCTAATGGTTTATAAATTTAGACAGCTGCTATCATACAGTACATGAAGTTGAAGTACAAATCAAAACTGCCTTTCAGTGGTGTATGTTGGACATCCAAGATGATGTATGAGAGAAGAGCACATCTAGCTAGAACTTATATTTAAATCTCTTTTGTTCCTTGAGATGAGCTGGAGGGGAGACACATTTTAGGCTAGACGATGTTCGTTATCTTTTAACAGTTTGTCCTTGCCCCTCTTGGTGTAAACTAGGTCTTGAGCTCAGAAAAGGGTTAATCAAATTCGTAGCAACAAATTATTTGGGCCTGACTTACTTTAAATTAGAAATTCTTATTAAAAAGTTCAACTGTAGCATATTAAAGAAAGTCATTATTGTAAACATAACCTTGCCTCACAAGAAGTAATAAAATACTTGGCAGTTCCCGGCTTGGTGTATTCATGTGTCCAAATCTTTTCAAATTGTCATGCATTTTTGGTAACTCCATTTTATGTTTTTATATGTAGCTTATTCCAGATTTCTTTGTCAGGAAATCCCATATAAGATCAAGAATCTGAGTTCATGACATTAATAGTCACAAGATGAAAATACAGCTGCATGATCTCCCTCCCTTTCACTTGCTTTTATCTGCACAAAAATGGGAAGCAATATAGCATCCACAATGGGAGAAATGATGTCATTTTATCTATTGAAGAAGTACAGCTGACTGACTGAATAACCTGCACTGATAATATACTAATAAAATAGGCTTGGATGGTATAAAATAGGATTGGCTATAAACTGGTCTCTGACAGAAAAAGAACTACTATGTAATACTGGTATCTATTGGAGACTTTTTCATTTAATGAGTAATTCATTGTAATTAAAATGAAAATGAAATAGCTTTTAGTACTGGCTCCTCAGAGAGTTTATCAAGGCAACAGGGTATCTAGTTTAGATGAAGGAAATTTCATATCTATGAAGTTCCTATTCAAATATAGCATTTTCTCTTCCCAAGGGGGAATATATTGTTTTTTTATTTCTTATCTTCATCTTCTTTTTCTTTTTCATTTATTTTAATTCTCTTTTTCATTTCCATTTTTAAAAGCAGATGGAAAGTGTTTATTTTGGATTATAGATGTCACTGAGTTATCTATGGACTCAGTGAATAGATAGTTTGAATTTTACTTTTCATCTGCATAGAAGGCTGGAGGATTATAAAAATCTTTTAATAGAGGTATTTTTAGAGCCCTAATTACAGTATTTAGTTTGGGTTGTTTCAGCTTTCCTTACTCTGGATTCAGACTGTCACAGAGATTGTGTGTGATTTTATGCCTTTTTGCAAATACAGGCAAGATCTTTTGGATTTGGAGTGTCATTCACTTTTCCAAATTTAACTCTTTTCCTGTTGTGCTTAGAGAAGATCTGACAAATGGTGATTCAATGTACTTCTCCTTTTCCCAACTCTACCTGAAAGCATAAACCCATTATAGGGATGAAATTCAATGTCAAGAAGATGAGAATGTAGGCAATGGTAGAGTGAGTAGAAATGCCTAATGGTGAAATGTTTTGTAACATTATAAACTAATTAATTCAGCACTCAATTTAGTTGGGTTGTACATTTTTAAATAGTATTTCTTGGGCTCTAAATGTAATTCTGGGAATCATTGCTTTTGCCAATCTTTCTCAATTTCAGCACTATTGACATTTGGACTAGACTGGTATTTTCTTTTGTTGGGGGGCTGACTTGTGTATTGTAAGGTGTTCTATAGCATCCTTGGCTTTTATCCACTAGATGCCAGGAGCACTTCTATGCCCAGTGGAGAAAACCAAAAATATCTCCAGACATTGCAAAATTTCCCTGGGGAGATGGACAAAATCTGCACCATTGAAAACCACTGCGTTTTCACACAGACCTTGCATAGACAAACTTGTTTAATGCCAAAGAGTCACATATCTAGTGTATTAAATATCTGGAAAAGATAGTTTTTAACATCCCCTCCCTCTGTAAGACAAAATCATTTCCAGTGATAATGAAGTGAAATGAATGGTCAAGAAAGTGATCATTTTGCTTATTAGTGAGAATTATTTTTGTATATAATCATATCAGTAAAATATAAGAAACTAAAACATGAGGTAAATACATACCTTTTAGTGTATTTTTAAGGGAATTAAAAAATCCATTATAATAAATAAAATAATGTTATAGTTGAATAAAAAAATTGATTTGACAGGAAGAATAAACATTAAAATAGAAGGAAAAATTTTAATTTTAATGATGTCATTCAGATTTGGTGTGCCAATTGATGGCATGGTGGTCAGTGTGCCTGGATCCCAAATGGCCTAATGTGGAATGAGTCCCAGGCCCAGCGGCTTGAGAAACATGGAAGACAGGTATGTGTGTGTGCCCAAAATCCCCAAAGGAGAGAGAGATGGAGGAGAAGAGATTGTGGCAGGACCATGCTCTGTGGGGTATGCTTGCTAACTTTTCTATTCTCTTCCTTTCTCTCTCCATTTCTGTCTCTCTCCAGTGAGCACATGCACCTTCTGGCAAAAATTAAAAACAAAAGAAAACAAGTGAAAAACAAATTTGGTAAAATATTTCATCTGTTAACTGAAATTCTCACTTAGCAAGCTAGAATACCAAACCAAGTAAACCAAAACCCAGTATCAATATGCCTAAGGGACAATACAGTACAGTTTTCCTTCTACTTCATTCATTCTTCTAATAAAAGCTTAAGTAGTCACATAGAATGATAGTACAGGACCAAATCAGATTCGATTCCTTTGCTGTTAAAATCATTGTCTTATTATTGTTTGTTTAGAATCTATTATTTATTTATTTTAAATAAATATGTACTTTGTTTATTATTATTATTATTATTATTATTATTATTATTATTATTAACTTGCTCCAGGATACATATGCTCACCAGAGACAGACAGAAAAAGAGGCAAAGTGAGTAAGCAAGCCACCAGGTCCAGGACTCAAACCATGGTCAACCATGTGGAAGTTCAGCGCCTTTACCACCACGCCACCTGCTGGCCCCAGAATCTAGTATTTAAATAGAAGAATATGCAGTAGCCCAAGTGTTGAAGATGTGAACCCTACTGAGAGCTATTTTGAACTATTACCAGTTTCTTCTTGAAATGAATGCATGAAGAGATCTGTATTGCAGAAGCCAAGTATATAACTGAGAGTTCTTTAAGTTGATGCTCATGTCAAATATATTTTTTATTATGGGGTAAACAATAGAAATAAATATCATTACTAAAAGTAATAAAAAATATATTATTAAACCTCAATGGTAATCATTGCAATTTATTAGAACTTAGATCGGTGGTTCTCTCATTCACATGTGATTTTGTCTGCCAGGGGACATTCAGTACAGGCAGTTTTGGTTGTCACATTGGGGAGAGGTGTTACTAGCATCTAATGGGTAGTAGCCTGGGATGCTAATAAATATCCTACCCAATGTGTAGGACACCCTTCCTTCACAACAAAGAATGATCCTGTCTGAAATGTCAATAATATTAAGGTCAAGAAACCTTGACTTAGACCAACCAAAGTTTTTTTTTTTTTTTTTTTTTTTTTTTTTTTTTTTTTTTCCCCAGAGGAGTATTTTATCCCTGATGCTATTTAAAATGCAGGTGCATAGTGATAATAAATATCAGACTGACTTTTAGTCTGTTTTATTATTGTTTGTAAATTTTCTGCAGACAATGCACTCTCTTGTTTTCTGAGTTTGGAGCAGAGTGTTGTCACTGGCCTGGCCTAAATAAGATGCCAAATACAGCAAATATCAAGACATAGGCATATTATTCATAGGCGACACTAAATGGTATTCTATGCCATTAACAAAACTGGACTTTTAAAGCTTCTGAAAAAAATCAGAAGCTCTGAAAAATTTCCCAATATGCTAAGGTTAATCTGTGATGACATGTGTTATGCTTTAGTGCTGTGGAGTTTGGCTGGCCTCAAATGTTAAGAAGAACTTAAATTTAGAAATTAGGCTTTCTTTGAGATCTAGGATGGCAGAGTGAGTGGCAGTATTGTTTGGAAATATTCACACTAATGCATTATATGGGAGCACAGGTAAGTCACAAAATAGAAAATATTGACAATAAAAAGCGAACACTCAGGCAGAGGGAGGCAGATATGAATTTCACCAATTAGTTAGCTTGTTCTGTTTTTGTTTTGCTTTGTGTTAAATGGTTCAGCCAAAACTGTGAAAGGTTTTGCCCCAGGGGATGTTAAAGATTGTAAATCAAAGCCAAATGGATGATCTCTTATGAGATAAATTCGCACATAATGAAACAGAACTCACTCTCTGCAGCTGGCATACTCATCCTTGTTTCTGTGTCTTTGTTATCTTTCCCTTTCTCTGAATACCCAGTTTTACCTCTCCACCAGAGAAAAAAAGCAAAGTTAATATTTTGTTCAAAGATTGGTTTGCATTGGACTTTTGTTGTTTAACTTCTGTTTTCTTTTTTTTAAGATTTAATTTTATTTATTACTATTATTATTTTGTTAAAAATTTTGTATAGGGCATGTGTGCTCAACAGAGAGAGAGAAAGAGAGAGAGAGAGAGAAAGTGAGAAAGCAAGTCACCAAGTCTGGGACTCCAACTACAGTTGGCTATGTGGGAGTCCAGTGCCTCAACTACTACGCCACCTGCTGGCCTCCTTGTTTTGTTTTTAGTACATTTCCAGAATTTTATGGGTGAAATTACACTTAATCAACTCTAAGACCTTCCTTCTCCCCATGGTGTGATGATTTTGAGATCTAGGTCAGATCAGTTAGAGCATTGCCTTTTCTTGGTCATATTGATGGTTCACAGATAATAATGTGACCCAAGCACAGTGATTTAAAGAGATTCTGTCTTCTCTCTGGGATCGCTGAGAGAATGGTATGAAAGACTGGAGTTTCTGGTAGCTATCTTGCAAGCATGAAGAGAGAAATTTCCTAAGAACAGAACCAATACAGAAGAAAATAGAACTGGCAGATGGAGAGAGGGAGAGAGAAGGGAAAAGAAAATTTTGTTTGATTCTCTGGATTAATCTGTGTCTAAAGTCCACATGTGAACTTTTCAGTTACAGAAATTAATAAATTACACTTTCTGCTCAAGCCAGTTTGTGTTGATTTTCTGTCATTTGTAACCTGTCTTCTGAAAGTCTTCCTTGACCATTTTATTCATATTGTTTATTCTCAACCCTGAGTCTGCATAGGGTTTATAAGTTTAAGTTATATACTCTAGCACTTGATTATATACTATATTTTATTGTTCTTTATTTAGGAAATTTATGTGAATCTAGTCTTCCCAATTACACTTTAATAATAGAAGTATATTCAATGTTTATAAATCAGTTTTAAACTTAACATTTCATTTAATTTATAAACTCATAGAGAGAAGATATTTTGTATTATATTTATTTTGTATTTTCCATAGTACTCAGCACAGGGTGGTCACATAATGAGTGCCTAATAAATAACAGATTTATTCAAATTTCTATTTATAGTTATGTTTCTGATTTCTGAGTGTCTGAGAAATTTTCAATTCAATAAGCTGGAAGTAGCACACAATCTCTTAGAGGTAATAACCTTGTTTATAAATTGAAGTAATCTAATTTATCATGAAACAATCATAGAAATCCAAGAGGTCTTCAAAAGTTTATGGAAAATACGTATTATGAAAAACCATTTATGGATTCCAAAATTTTTTTTTTGTACCAAAATAAACTTGTACTTCCATTCCATTTTTTTCATGAACTTTTTGAAGTCCTCTCATAGAGAAAAGCCAATTCACTACAGTGAGCTTTGTGAAGTCAGGAACCTTGTCATATTTATCTTTGTATGCATCGCCATCAAATAGTACCAGGCAAATAGTGCATGCTCAATACAAATTTGTTACATAAATGAATGACTATTGTTTATAACATGCTTTCTGCAGTGATGAAAATGTTCTGTAATTTGCACTGTCCAATATGGTAGCCACACGTGGCTATTGAAATGTTTCCATAATGAATAACTTGCATGTTTAGTTTTATTTAATTTTAATTAATTTAAATTTACATAGCCACATGTGGCTAAATGCTACTCTGCCACATAAGCATGGCTTTATAAGTACAAAGGACAGTCTGTATTACACAATACAAAGATCTCAACGGAACTACATATTAAAGAGTTGGTGCAGATTGGATTTTTGCAAGTAGGTCTAATTTATAATGATAGTCAATCCAATAGATAAGTATTCTTTTAAAACCTAGTTTAAATCTGTCCTTCTTTGTGAATCCTGTCTTGACTCTAACTCTCCACCATCCACCACCTTCTCCTCCTCCAGGTCAGAATTAATAAATTAATGATTCATTCCAATGGTAATTTGTTTATGCTGTTATAATCAAGTTTGCTATGCCATAACCAGTTTTACTTATTAATCATCTAGATTTGTTGCTTTTTAATAAAGTTTATTCATCTACTTCTTTCTTTTTTTAACCTTTTTTTTTTTTTTTTTTGAGTTTTTTTGGTATAGGGTGCATGCGCCCACCAGAAAGACAGAGAGAGACAGAAAGCGAGAAGTCACTCCCCAGTGGGGTATAGCCACACCACAATCTCTTCTCCTCCACTCTCTTCTCAGGATCTTGAACGTGCATGCACACAGTCCCGGTGTGAGTTTAAGCCACCAGGTCTGGGAATTGAACTGCTGTTGACTACATGGGAGTCCAGCGACAAAGCCATTATGCCAACTGCTGCTCCCCATCCACTTATTTCTTGAGCAAAAGAGACAGAGAAAGAGAGACAGAAAGACAGAGAGACAGCACCTTCAATAGGGTCTTTTGTTTTGTTTTGTTTTGTTTTGTTTTGAGAGGTTTTTGCTATAGGGTGCGTGGGCTCACCAGAAAGACAGAGAGAGACAGAGAGACAGAAGGCAAGAAATCACCCCCCAGGGGGGATGGCCACGCTGCAGTCCCTTCTCCTCCATTCTCTTCTTGGGATCTTGGGCATGCATGCACACGCGCCTTGCATGAGTTTAAGCCACCAGGTCCGGGACGCAAACCGTGGTCGACTACATGGGAGTCCAGCAACATAGCCGTTACTCTAACTGCTGGTCCCAGTAGGGTCTTGACACCATGATCTACCCCAGCCTCAGTTAGCCACTGGTGTGCCTCATACTCTGGGAGATCTCTAGATGCAAATTCAGAACTTTCCCATGAGGATTAGTCTCTCAGAGCTTCATGTTTTACCAGTGGTGCTACTATCCAACTCATAGCTGTGGTATTTTGTTATGGTAGTCTAAGGAGACAAATACATTACAACTGAGTATATTAGAGTCTTATCCAGGCACAAACCAGAGGACCTAACGGGACAGGTGACCTTTAAGCTGAGACGGGAGGGTGACTAGAAGTTAACCTAAGGAGGTAGAATTGAACAGCAAAGGAACCAGGTGGTGTTTCTGAGGAAGTAAATGAAACTTAGGCTGGCTGGAGCCCAAGTGTGGAATGGTACAGAATGAGAGTGGAGATCGTGTAGTTACTATGGAAGCTAAAATCAGACATTGAGACTTTATCTTGAAGCCTGCGAAATGAAATAATTTGAAAAATTTTGAACAGCAGAGTGGCACAATTAAATTTTTGTTTTGTACCGTTCTCTTTGGTTTCAGAGAGTGTATAATATTGGAGGAAAGCTATTCTGAAGGCAGAGAAACCACTTAGAAGACTGTTGCAGTTGCCCAGATGATAGATGATAATGGCTTGGACCAGAGATCTTATAGCTCTAAGGCCTAGCACAGTACCTAGTAGATAACAGGCACTCAATGAATATTTGAGGTGAAGCAATTTGAACAGAAATATGAAGGTCAATATATTCTTCATTTAGATGACAAAGGTAAAGCAGAGCTGCAAAAGGATATCATCTCTCAGGATTTCATGATATCAACAGACAGATCAAGATCACATTCTAGATGGGCAAAATGAAAAAGGATTTTGGGTCTCACACTAATTGTTTTGGTCACATCCAAATCAAAAGAAAACAAGTTATGCCAATGAAGAATAAGGTTGACAGTGCAGTCATAAATAAGAAGAAATTATGTGATATATAACTACTGTATTTCTGGTTTAAACAAGGTTTTCACATTAATTAAAACCAAATGATGTTCTGATTTATAGTCTATATTTTAGGATTTGGAGGTACAGGTCTTCTTAAGACTATGAATTCATAGGATTAGCCATCAAAATCAGTGAATTTTTTTTCTCCCTCTAAAGTAAGATCAGATGATAATAGCATAAGGATTTAGATTAGTAAAAACTAAATTGGAGAACCAGTCGTGCTGCTCAAGAGAAGTAAGATCCCACATGATGACTGCAGTCAAAATCCCTGGCTCAGTCAGCCTGAAACATGTTGAGCTTGTGCATGAGTGCCTAAGATCCAATGGGCTGGAAGACTGGAGGAGGGGGACCGTCGTGTGACCAGACCTGATGGAGAGTGATTGTTTCTCTCTCTGTCTCTCTCACTCCCATGTATGTATATACATATTCTACCATGAACAAGGGAAAAAAATCAGAAAATATTGAAATCTGTGATACTATTGAAGTTAACTGTTTAATGAAGAAACTAGTTTAGAGAACTTTAATAACTTGAGTATTGTCCATTTTTAAGGTCTACCTGCAGTTTTATCTCATCCAGAGGCAAAGAAGTTGACTAAATGACTTTTTTAGCCAACTTTCATCTTCATTTAATTTGTCTTCTTACCCTTTTGAGTGTTCCCTACACTTCCAACAGACCACCTTTATTAAATTTCCATTTCTGCCAGTCATCTGTCTCTACCTTCTAAAATCTGTCTTTTAACTTTTAATCCTTTTTCTACCAGATGTCTATAATATTGTTCCTGTCCCAGTTCTTCAAGCTGTTTCTCTGTTATCAGTCAAAAAATTTTGCAAATTTCACCTCTTACAGGAATCCACCACAACTATATTTGTGTATTTTACTTTTGTACTTGTTTAATTCTTCCTTTTTTTTATATGTCTATAATATATGTCTGCATCATTCTATTTTAGATGATGTATTTCTATGGAACAGAAGCCATATAAATGTGTTTCTCCTTGACTGAACTTGATAAACATTTTTATGAAGGAATATAAATGATTATATAATGTACATGTATGTGTGTGTTTCTGTACACATAATTTTAAGACCCTGGAAATATTTATCTTTCCTTTCAGGTAGAGATACAGATTCAAGATCCTATAATTAACAGTTGTATACCAAATATCTTGAAAATGTATGCTTTTATTTTAGGGTGATTTCAGGAAGTACTGGAGTTGGCTAAGACTATTGTGATCATTAACAGATAGCATGACTTAATGTAACCAACATTAAAGACCAAAATGGAAAACAGACAGACAACTCTCTGCCATTACATACCTACTTTTAGTTCAAATTAGTACACATTATGTTTTCATTACAACAGAGAGAAGTGGAAAGAATGGGTATCTCTTAGCCACAAATCAATATATAAACCCTGATCAATGGATGTGAAGTTCCTCTGGATATTTGAAATACTTTTATGCATTTTGGCAGACTCTATAGCAGGAAGCAATCTATTAGGTATTGAAGAGAAGAAAGCCAATAAAGATAGGCTAGATGTCAAATTCTCACATCCCTCATACTTCTGGAATGAGAATTAGCCTTTCTGTCTGCTACTTTTAGTTATCAAACTGTGGATAAGCTGAATTATCCATATATATTATCCATATATATGAGACAATTGTTCCACTGGGAATGCAAAGGAAAAGAACAAATTTTATATATATATATATATATATATATATATATATATATATATATTTATTTATTACCAGAATCATATATATAATATATATATATATTTTATAGCCAGAATCATATATATATATATATATATATATATATATATATATAACCAGAATCATATCTGAATTATCATCTCTCTATTAGCTATCTACATATCCATCTTTCATCATTTTGTCTCTTTCATGGGAACATTGAGAAGTACCTCTGCCTCAGTTTTCTACTGTCTGAATCATGAAAATATTAATATCAGTCCAGGAATGCTATGACAATTAATCGTTTGGAATATAAAACTAGAAAAGCTCAGATACCATAGAGTTGTTCCTGCAACTTTTATGCTCTCTCAAAAAGCAGAAGCTAGATGTGCAATTAAACTTTGTTTGATAGGTAAATCAGCTTCTTTTCATATGGTGGACTTTCAGGAATCTTGCTTTCCACATAGGAAGGCTTCAGGATGAAGCTATGATTAGTCACAGGCTGTTGCTGTCACACTTTATCATATTACATCCAAATGAGATATCATAGCATAACATGAATTACTGACAAATTTTTAAGTCTATTCCTAACTTACGACCAAGATTTATGGCTAGCATGACTACAAATCACAAGGTGACTTGTTCACTCAGAAACTTGTGCTGAAATTTTATTAGGCCATAGCTGATCTGTGAAACAAAAAGCCTTGTAATTTACTTGCCAAGGATGAGTAACAATTTGTGCCAGGTGAGACAAACAGCAAACTCATGGAAAAGTGTTTGACTTTCTTGGTAAGGCTATAATGTCATATTTAGTGTCTGAAAGAAAAGATGAAGATCTTTGATTGTTAAGCAGGCCCTAGAAATGCTCTGCAGAGGCATTGCTTTTAGGCAGGTGATACAGTTCTCTAATGATGTGGAAATATAATACTTTATTCCCTTGGGGAGATTTTTCTCTTTAAACTCATTGTGTTCTAAGTTCATCTACTAAGAAGTCAGCCCTGAAGGAATTTGAATTTGTTACTCAAGGAAGGAAAAGTTTGTCAAAATTTGTTTCTTAGATTGTTATGTTATTCCTCTGGCTAACACTGATTAAAAACAAAACAAATCAAACAAAAACAAAAACAAAAACAAACAAACAAACAAAAAAAAGTGCTGGAGAATATAAATGGATAAATAGGGCCTGATGGGTTAAAACATGATTGACTATTTCAGTGGAGGGGGAGACATACACTCTAGTATCTAGACCTGCTAGGAGAAGTACTCAGAAATTTAAGAAGAGATTATGAAAGATTTGTGCCTGGAGAATTGAGACAATTGTTCCACTGGGAATGCAAAGGAAAAGAACAAATGATATTAAAATTCAACATTCAGAAGAATTATTTTAGTTCTATATTATCCTGTAATTATTACAGCTCTGCAGGTCTCTACTTGTTCCACAGTATCCTACATTTTTGCTGAATGGTTTAGCACTTGTGCAGTAAGAAAATGTGTAAAAAAGAAAAAAACTCAATGACTTTAATAATCTGTGGTTGGCTCGACTGCCATAGGAGAGGATTCTAAAAATGTATAAATATTTCAGGGTCACTTAAACTGCTAGCAAAGACTGTAGCTATTGGTTAGCATAATGAAGGTTGACGCTAGCCTCAAAATGACACCCTGCCCCCTATCCAGAAAAAAATGAAAATGAGGGTTTGCAACTTCTGCAGCATACATTTATTTACAAAGTGCTTAGAGAGCAGAATATCCAGAAATTGTGGGCAGTTACACTCTGGTGAACAAAACTCAGTGAAAAGTTATTTTCTTAGGCTGTAGGATTCCCCTTTTGGATGATTTTACCATGATTATGGATGCCCCCATTCTCACAAACTTCTGAAGTCAATGTGAATAAGGTGTTGTATACACAGGTTCTCAAACCAGCATTCTTTGTGCCAGAGAGTGGATAGGATATTTGAAAGAGGAACATTCAATTTTGAATGTTCTTAAGGAAGAATCCTGGGCAGTATTTAGAACCACTTAGGAAAAAATGTTGCATCAAATCCCTGAGTAGTAGATCTGTTGGTCAGATTTTATTTTGTTTTAATTTGTTATAAGATGCATGTGCTTACCAGAGAGAGATGGGAGTGGGGATGGGGGTGAGAAGAAAGTGAGAAAACAACCCCCAGGGAGGATGACCACTCTGCAGTTCCTTCCCCTCCATTTTCTCCTCAGGATTTTGGACAGAAATACACATGCACCTGATATATTTTCCAAGCCACTAGTTCAGAACTCAAATTGCACAGCTGATCACTGGGATCCATCCATAAACTACCATGTCACTTGGTTGGCCTAAGTCAGATTTTTTTAGTTCCAACTTCAGTGTACTGTAGAAAATCACTATGGGCACAGACCTATTGAGTGTTACACCTTTGAAATCTAGATCCACCATTTTGAATTTAATATTACAACTTAATCTATTTATGTATGACAGATTATATGGAAAATGAAAAATCTGGCTTGATCAATTTGTTCCAGGTTGCCTGTATGGCTAATTGGTGTGGCAGGTACTCAGAGTCTGCCACTGAGTGGCAATTCACTCTTACTGGGACTGTCTTAATGAACTAGGAAGAGCCAGCCTTTCCAGTCTTGTTTGAATTTACAGTGTGCATCTTGTTACAGCCATAGAAAAAAATATATATTTTCTTGAACAGAGTGAAAAAGGGCCCTTCATGCTTTGTCTTCCTCTTTTCTTTTAGAGGTTTTTGCTTTAGGGTGTGTGCACTCGCCAGAGAGAAAGGGGAGAGGGAGAAATCACCCCCTAGGGAGGATGGCCATGCCACAATCCCTTCTCCTCCATTCTCCTCTCAGGATCTTGGGCATGCTCGTTGAGATTTTCAAGCCACTAGGTCTAGGACTTAAACCAAAGATGGCCATGTGTGAATCTAGTGACATAACTGTTAAACCGTCTGCTGGCTCCAGCTGTGGCTGCTTCTTTTTTTTTTTTTTTTTTTTTTTTTTGAGAGGTTTTTTCGCTATAGGGCGCGTGCGCTCGCCAGACAGACAGAGAGAGACATAGAGACAGAAAGCGAGAAATCACCCCCCAGGGGGGATGGTCACGCCGCAATCCTTTCTCCTCCATTCTCCTCTCGGGATCTTGGGCACGCACGCACACGCGCCCGGCGTGAGTTGTAAGCCACCGGGTCCAAGACGCGAACCGCGGTCGACTACATGGGAGTCCAGCAACATAGCCATTACGCTAACTGCTGGTTCCCGCTGCTTCTTAAAAATACAATAGCTTACAGTCTTCAGCCTGTAGGCCTTGTTTCTGCTTCTAACTTTGAAAAACTGTTTTCTTTTCCAGAAATCAATTTTATTTGAATATGGGACCATCTTGAGGTGAATATTATAAAGGTAGTAAGTTTACTATGCTGGAATGACTGTTCTACTCTTCCTCTTCAAAGAAAAAATAATCAGAATAACTATAACACAAGCTCCAGTTAGCTCTACTACCACAACCGGAAAAGAAAGTGCGCTCCTATTGCTCTACCAGATTTCCAGTGCAGAAGTTAGATTTTTTTATTGAATTGAAATCATTTTAACTTAACTGAATTGACATAACCGAATTTGAGTTTTCATCTTCTTCTGAGCCCTGTGGAAATATTTTTGTAAGAGTGTGCTAGGTTTAGCTTGAAAATGTTTTTAAAAATATTTTTGTTAGAGTAGTTTCAGTGGTTTAAGAGCAAACATTCAGAGCTTTCCATTCCTTTTTCTTCACTTTGCAGAGATTTTTAATTTCTCTGATTATGGTCCCATTTTTCATTTAGGTCTCTTAAGGCTGCCTGCCTGGCTTTTTAATGTAATGGTCATCTCCATATCTTAATAAAACAAAAATTGAATTATATGCACTACTGGGTAAGCGTGACAAGACTTTTGCTAGCATATGTAAGGTGTGAAAACCTGGGGGAAAATACTATTCAATTTAAGTTCCACTTGAGCACACTGCAGTGCACTGGAAATGAGTTCAGTCTTAATGGCACTGAAAAAGGTAGAAGCAGGGAAAGGTGGAGATCACCGATTTGAACCTAATTAAAAAGACCTGATAAAAATGCTAGAAAGCCAGATGGTAAAGTCAATTTCTTAGTACTGTGCCAGTCCAGGATGGAATATGTTTAGCAGTTGACATTCTGCAAGGGTAGACTGATAATATCAGCAGGAAACCAAAAGGATTTTGTGAGCACTGTTAGACTTTATTTTTAAAATGCTTTGATGCTTCTGTATCTAAGAGGAAACCAAACAATGTAAATTCTCTATTTTAATCAAATTCTAAAACCTTAGAAGAGCTTCAAGAATTTGATTACTATTATCTATCTCTAACACTAATTTGAAGACTAAATACTAACAGTTATAACAACAAATAGTAGAGTGAAGATTCAGCACATTAAAATGGTTATCACTCCTTGAGAAAATCATTCCCCTTTAATTTTAAAAGTTAAATAATGTATTATTCCAAAACAGTATCTGAATTTTGGCAACTTTTGGTTACTTCACATACAAACATTTAGAAATTGGAAATTTCATCCGATATTAACTAGGTCTTTTTTGAATGTTTCATTCCCATGATTACAAGCCACATCTCTACATAGAACAAATAAAAATAGTTAAATCAGAACATTTTCATTCTTCATCCAGATTCCTTTCAGTCATTAGTGTAGTGCTGCAATGAAAGACACAATAGAGACCCTCAAATGATGATATTAATCCATATGTATTGAGTACTATTAAAATATTCAATAATATTAGGAACTCTTTGAGCTATATTTTGAAATGTTTTATATATATGTGCACGCGCGCACGCACACACACACACACACACACACACACAGGCTTTAAAAATCAGGTGTCTATTCAGACAAAAAAAAGAACAGTAGAGGGGAACAGGTCAGGCAAATGCAAGACTGTCATTGGTGCCTAACATTGCCACTACAAATTAACTTTTGGAGCATTGATTCATAACCTTGATGTCCTTCTTCCATCGGTTTATTCCTCTGTGATGTAACCAGATAATTTATAGGTAGCCAAGGCTTTCACAAGTGCCAGAAAAGAGTAAATAGATCTGCCTTTTCCCAGTGAACAACGAACAGTAATGCCTTGGATTTATGGTCTTCCTTGCCCAAAAAGCTGAAGGGGAAGACATTTTGCTGCCCAATTCATCTCAAATAGTGAAGAGCCTTTAACAAAAAGTTTAGGTGGTGTCATAGACACAGCTAATGAGGTTTATTGAATTTCAGTTTTTGTAAAGTAGGATGTTATCTCTCTGCCTCAAAATAGGATTCACTTAGTACCACAGTCCCTGAAGTCTTTCATAAATTCATCCCACGGCAATTCATTCCATGGTCTATTGTCAAGTATCATATTTGCTACTTTACCTTTCCCAGAACTATATGAACAATCAAATGAATGACCTGAGTTATTCTACACTCAAGACATACAAATGGCAGAGTAAAATGCTTGTTTAAATGCTCTTCATTATTTCTGGGTAAGTGGGGGCATTGCTGTTTGTGTAGGCAGTCACCATCTTGGCCAAAACATTGTTTCTTCATCCCATTTAATTCTCCATTAGAGTCTGTCTCATCTGTCCAACTCTTCTGTTCTGTGCATCCCTGGATTTTATTTATATTATGTTTTGACTTTTTATTGGAGTTTGCATATTCAATGAATACATTTTTATACATACAAATAAAATATTACACAACCATAATACCGGATTTTTTTTTAGAAAAAAGGAACTGTATTGAAGCATAATATACACATACTACCTTGCATGCATTAAAATTGTTATACTTTGATAAGTTTCAACAGTTAAATATCATCATGAAAATACTACCACAATCAAGATATCTACCATTTCCATCACTACCAAAAGATTGCTCATGTAATTTTGCAGTCTATCCCCAACTCTGTATGTCCCAAGCAACCAATGATCTGGTTTATGTCCCTCTAAATTAGTTTGTGCTTTGTAGGGTTTCATATAAATGGAATAATAATTCTTCTAAGCTGACTTCTTTCATTTAGCATACAGATGCTTGTCGACTTACAATAGGGTTATTTTCACTATAAATTGAAAATATCATAAGGCAAAAATGCACTTAACACACCTAACCTATAGAACTTCACAGTCTAGCCTACCTTAAACAGCTCAGAATACTCATATTAACCTTCAGCTTGTTAAACTTGTGAAATAAAAAAAACCTGATTTTATAACAGTGTTGAATATCTTGTGTTATTTGTGAGAGAGGGCATGGGAAGAAGAGAGTTTTTTGTTTTCTTCTTAAGTGATAGAAAGTGAATGTGTGTGTACCGAAAGAGATAAGAGAGAGAGAAAGAGAGAGACCCTCAGCAGGGTCTCATCACACTATAATCTCCTTTTCTCAGCCCTCATCTTCTTAGGATCTTGGAATCTCATATACTCAGTGTATTTTCAAGCCACCATGGGGATTTAAACTCAGTCAGCCATATGACTTCCAGTCCTGGAGGGCACCCATGCTACCACTGTGCCATACTGGCGAGGCCATCTTTTTAAAAAAAAGTTTTAATTGACATATAATAATTATACTTATTTGTGGGATACAATGTGCTGGATGTTTTTAGCACAAGAATACAATGCTTATGGAACCAGCAGTTGGCAGAATGGTTATGTCGCTAGACTCTCATGTAGTTGAGGGCGGTTCTAGTCCCAGACCGGGTGACTTAAACTCACGCTGGACACGTGTGTGTGCATGTCCAAGATCCCGAGAGGAGAAGGGAGGAGAAGGGACTGTGGTGTTGCCATCCCCCCTGGGGGGTGATTTCTCACTTTCTGTCTCTCTCTGTCTTTCTGGAGAGCACACTCGCCCTATAACAAAAATCCTCTCCAAAACAAAACAAAACAAAACAAAACAAAACAAACAAACAAAAAAAGAATACAATGGGTAATAAGAAGAAGACGTAGGTAATTAGTATATCCATTGAAGGACTAGAATGACTCAATTTCTTTTTACGGGCCTACTCCATTTTGTTAAACCCACCTTGCTGAGAATTGGTGCCATTTCAAGGAAGCGAGCCAATCACCTAGGAGAAGGTCATAAGATCATCGCCCCACCGGGGCTGACCAATGATAAAAAACAAAGGAAATAGCAGAGACCTGAAGTAACTTTCTTGCCAATCAGTAAAAGACTACTATGCTTCTTGAAATCTACAGCCAATGTTTAGCTGCCTGAGTGCATTCCTCAGCACCCCTAGACCTTCCCCCCAACAGCCAAATAAAAACCCAGCACAACTAAACCGCGGGGCTCTCAACTCTGACCTGCTGTGTCGGAGTGGGAGTTCTGGCTCAAGCCCAAATAAAAGCGACCCTTGTGTGCTTGCATCAGAATCGGCTCCTTGGTGGTCTTTTGGAAATTTCACGACCAGGACACAACATTTGGGGCCTCGTCCAGGATTCCCCAAGACCCCCAGGATCCCCGAACCGGAGGGTTGACTGATAATGGCCGGTGAGTGTGTTTCCTTTGTCTCTATGTTTGTCCTGTTTGATCTCTGAGGGCCCTAACTCTGTAATAGATGGGACTCAGTCTAGCAGACAGGCTGGCAGGCCACCAATCTGGGGACGTGTAAGACATTCCAGATCCTCCAAGAGTGGATGGAGTGCCCTTAGTTGTTCTGAGTTCTCTGAGGGGACATAGCGGGTCACTCCTGTGGCAGGGAGTGAGGCTGTAGTCCCACTTTAGGTTTGCTTTTCACTCGGTGAAGAGCATCTGCACGGCCGTATTTGTCCTGTCTGTGTGTTTATTACCTATCTCTGTTGGTGTGTATGTGTTTCTGATGGAAATTGGACAGACTCAGACTTCCCTTCTGACGCTTATGACGAAACATACCCTGAAGAATGATTAACTTGCTTGCTTTGCTTCTGTAATCAGCTTTTTGCTTTGAAGATAGAAAAACCCTACCCCCTATCTCTCCTGAAGCCACTTCACTTTGTTCCTTTGTCCTTGTAAAACATCATGTTACCCTGAACATGATTGTGCATTTTTGGCCTATATAAGCTCCGTTCCCCTTTCACTCAGAGCTGCGGGGTTTTGAGAGACATGAGTCCTCCCATATGCCTCTGGCTTAATCAGTAAACTAATAAATTTGGCTGTGTCTGGATGTCCTTATTTCTCGCTGAGTAGACTATAACATTTGGAGGCCTCAGCGAGATGCGTACCTGTCTGGTATGTGGGTGAGGCATCCTAGGGAGAGCGGCCTCACTTTGCCTGGCTGCCAGCTACCCGGGACTGCTCCAGGGGAGGCGCCACCTGGGATTTCCTAGGACCCCGGAGCTACTCTCGGAATTGTTGGCAGCTGACAAGAGACACTGACTGCTCCTCCAAAATCTGTGGAGTTTTGCTGTAAAACCTCCGGAGACATTTCATTGGATGTTCCTGTCTTGTTCTATCTGCGTCAGTGAAGACAAACCGGTGAGTAAGGGGTTGGTCACGGAACAGGGAGGGAATCCCAGGCAGGATTTGAGCCCCTGGAAGGCCCCTGAAAGCCCAATCTGCATGAAATCAGGGTTAGAATCCCTGACCGGGGTTGAATCCCTGGGATGAGGGTTTGAGTCCCTCCACAGGTTGCTAGATTCAAGGCTGACTGGACATGGTTATAGAATCCCTATTTAGGTTCTACCAGACATGCTGGAATCTGGGGGCTAGATGGTAAGGGGTTTGAGTCCCCCCTCCTAGCCCTTAGACAGTTTGTGGGAAATCAGGGTTAGAGTCCCTGACAAAGTTTGGGTCCCTGGAAGTTTCAGGGTCTTTTTTTTTTTATGGGTTTCTTCTGCTTTTACTGTCGGTGTACTTATTTTCTCCATACTCTCTTGGATTGGTGGGAGGGAATGTAATAGCCTCTTGTGTGCATGATGAGCAAATGACTGTGTAACTGTATTTGTGGTCCCACAGCTATGGCTACAGTGCAGGAATGAGTCTCTGACAGGGTTTGAGTCCCTGGGAAGACAGGGTTTGAGTCCCTGGAAAATCAGAGTCCCTGGATATCTTAGGATTTTTGTATGGGTTTCTTTTGTTTCTTCTGCCGTTTTAATTATTTCCTCTGTACCCTCTTGGAAAACATTACTTGGTTCTATCTCTCCTCCTCCTCACGTGAGGATATCGAGTAATATAATATTGATCAATGAGTTCTTCAAGAACTGATAATCCCTACAGTCATAGTACAATTGCTGAAAACTGCCTTGTGACCATAGGAGATATGGGTAGAAGTGAGAGGGTTCTGGAATGCCCCAGGGTACATCCTGACCAAATAGCATACTTGCCTTTTTAGAAATCCTGAACGGCTGGAACAGCTCCTTTAAAGTCCCTTAGAATGCATGATTAATCATTTCAATGAGGCGTTTGTGGAAAGTTGTGATTATGGCATCAAACTCTCCATCCCAAAACTGAGAGGGCCTTTTAAAAACATCACACTTTAATGGGGTAGAAATATAAAAAATATTTGTGTTGTAAAAACTTTAATGGTATAGGCAAAAAAAGGTTAAAACTCACCTTCCTCGAGTGTATAATTAAAGATTTCAAGAAAGGGTTTACTCTAAAGAGTATTAGTGTCAAAGTAACCCCAGGGAAATTGGCTCTTAGAGTTCTGATGTGTGTGTGCATCTATACATGTAATTTGTCATGTTATGTACTGCATGTTGTATGTCTGTGTGAAAAAAAAAGGCCTTAAAGAATTCTATTCAATTTAGTTTATAAAAAGAGCACTCACACAAATTAGTTTAAATGCTTTTTGAGTTCATATATCTTTAGCAAATGAGCAGGCTTCAAGTGTAATGAAAGAAAAAGATTAATAAGTGAAAGTCTTCACAATTTTGAACATATATTTTGTCTAGGTTTTTATTGATCAAGCAAGATCATGTTTATCTTAATATGGTTGGTTTAATGAAACAGCTAGTATTTATGTGTTGTGTGTTGCATTTTACATAGTGAATATCTAATAGGGAAATGAATCCATGACTTACTTTTTCTGGCTTTAGTTTTAGTGCTAACAGAGGATCTGTAACCTCAAAGTAACTCTGGAATGTTTACAGAGGGCCCCTGAAACATCCAAAAGGGAGTTGTTAAACCAATCAGGCTTATTGTTTATATGTTGGATAAAAATGGAAAGCATTTTCAAATTAAGTAATTTTAATTTTCTTGACATTATATTTGAGGTATATGTATAAATGTTGTGTACTTGTATGCCTATATATGTGCATTGTGTTCCAAAATAATTTGAAATTCCCAGGAGTTAATGGTAGGCTATTATGTTAAACTGGCATATATAGCCAAATTTCTTTGTCAGTTGTGAATTTTTGTTAGAGCATTAACTATGGCTAAAATCCTAATGTTATATCCTTAAGGAAATTCACAAAGAGGATGAAAAGAAAATTTACTCTTACAAGTACAGGTTTCTAAAAATTTTAATAATTTAACTGGGTAAAATCTTCATTTTCTATGTAAACTGATTGGTTTTCTAAACTGTTAAGCCAAAACTGACCAAAGAAAAGTAAGAAAATGTTTGACAAAATTACATACTAAGTAGCCAATGCAATGCACTTGAATTAAAGAAGTAAAATTGGTGTAAAGGGATATAAATCCAATGTTAAACATGGACCCATGGAAACGTTATTGCCTGGTTCCTTCTGAGTCCTCCTTATGATTCTTGTTAAGCTAACATGCTTTAGTTATTCCTATTATTGGTCTTTAAATTTTATAAAAAATATTAAGAGGATCTATTAGTAAGATTGTTCAGTCTTACATTGGAAAGTTGTTAAACAAATTTTGTTATTGTTTGTACATGTTCATAAGCTGCTGGTATATGCTAAAATTTAGGGTTGCCAAAAATAAAAAAATTGCTCAATATAGATGTATGACAAGCTTAATAGCTCCTTTAAAACATCAAATTTCCCAAGGTAAAAGAAAAAAAGATAAATATGCGTGGTTGTTAAAAATTGGGCCTATATATTTGGAACAAAAGCTAGAAAACTACTAACTAAAAGTCTCAAGGAATGGGGTGAAACAAGTTAAGGCTAAAGCTCCAGACTGCCTTGTCCTCCAGCCCCTTGACATTTTGTACTTCTGTTTCTTTTAGTTAGGCCTCTCCTCCACTGGACTCTCCTTTTAGTTACATGATCAAGAAAGAGATTTAGCTAGAAAAACAAAAATTTAAATTGAGATGACATTCTCCAGCTAGAGCTTTTGTATAAGCGATAAGGGAGCTGCCTTGTAAAAACCTGTAAACTAGACTTTGCCCCCCTGACAGTACTCAGCTGCTCCTTGCAGGATCTATTGAAACTTAGGTTCACTTCTCAGTGTAGGGACAATTCACAACAAATATCAGAAAAGTTCCCAAATAACTCAGAGAAGCATTATAACAAAATTGGCAAGGCACCTTAACCTTTGATTTAACTCTCACCCAGTAGTCACTCATGGTAATCCTGAAGGCTGGGAACTACTCTGAGGGCAGGATCTGGAAATGGCCCAGATCAGAGCCTCCGCCTCAGAAGAAACTCTATTTCCAATGTGAGCAGCCCAGGCACTGAACAATGCCCATGACTGGCGTCCTCATGTCCTCCAGTGGAGCCTTGTCCCCACTGTGGAGATGGCAACTAGAGATGAGACAGAATGCACTGAGCTCTGAAGGGAGCTCTGGATTTCTGGAGTCGATGCTGGCCTTTGGAATTGAGGATTGATGGGGCCCGAGACCCCAACGGCTCCCCTTGAACATCTGGCAACACTGGACAAGCCTCAGGTAACCCTTAAAGTGACTATGATTAGTTTCTGTCTAAATCAGTGGTTAAGATTGTTTCCAAAAGTACACTCATAAAAAAAAAAAGAAAAAGAAAAAGAAAAAATACTAGTAAGCAGGTTGACTGACCATATGACAAAAGAGAAAATTTTAAGACCTACTCAGAGGGGGGACATCTCTATCACCAACTAAAAGTTCTTGTAGCTGCCCCAGACTGTGTCCTCACCCTCCTACACTCAGGAGGAAGAAAAAAATTGTGCCCACAAGCAGTAGGCTACTAGAGGACCCAGAATATGATTGCTGTTACCAGATGGGCAGGCCAATAGCCCCTGAGGCCCTTCAACAAGTCATTACAGATCAGGTACACCAGATTATCTACCTGAGAAAGACAAATCTTGCTAAGCTGGTTAAGAGAAAAATACTTTGTGCCTAGTCTAGATAGCCTTATCAATGGTGTCCTCTCAAAAGGTGTTGCTCTACACAGGTAGATCCTAAAACCTTCAGGCAAGGCTCCCTTGAGAATCAAACAAAACAAAACAAAACAAAAACCCTCCTTAGATGAATAGCCTTGTTTCTATAAATAACTTGAAACAATTAGACAAAACTTAGATAAATCTAAATAAAGTAAATGTTTGTAATTGAACTTGTCTGTTAGATTAAGGCAATTTTTAATGTTAAACTTGTAGAGATAAAAACAAAACAAAACAAAACTGAAAGAAGGGTGATGGCTGTAAAAATGAATTTCTAGTAGAAAAGGTTAAAAAGAAAAGTTTTTTTTAAAAAAAGAAGGAATTTTGTGTAGTGAGTTTTTGTCTGAAAGTAGAGTGGCTATCTCAGAACAGGAGAAAAGAGGGACAAAAACTAAAAGGTGTAAAGCATGTTGTTGAATGTTTGAGTTGTATTATAAAAGTCTAAGAAAGAGAATAATTGATCAAGTTAGTGTTCTAGAGCTGGTTGTGCTATCTTTGAATGTTATATACAGTAAAACAACTAGAAGAGAGGAGCCCCTGCAGCTAGTCTAGATGAGGCCTCACATAGTTGTAAGGTTAGCCTGTGAGTCTGTCACACCGAAGCCAGGAGTACTGCTTCCACGGACTCACCAGGGCCTTGGTCCATTAGGATGGGCCAAGAAGGTCCTTTGTGATGGTGCTCCAGAAACCAGATAGTGGCAGCCCTGCTCTAGTCACTCCAGAGGCTGACTGCAAATCGGACATTATCAAGAGTGTGGCTCGGTGGCTCCATGACTAGATGGTTGGAACAAGGACAGGCTGTTGCTGACTCATGGGCGGTTAGAGTGACCTCTGGTACCAGTAGACTCCTTGGCCCTTGCTCCTGTTGAGTGCTCTATTCACCGTACTTCTAATTTTGATTTTTGGCTCTAGTTTACTCAGTTTTCTTACCCAATTTGTCCCCTGCAAGATAAAGGCCTTTAAATATCAGATGGTAGTTGCCTCTGGACCTACAGCCCAAGTATATCAGGCGATGCACTATCACGGTGACTCTCCTTAACAGATATTTGAAGAGACTCAAAGAAAAAAATGATACGGTTTCTATTTTCTGAGAAATTTTGTTATTTCCATAAGTACCTAACCAAGTGCTGTCCTGCTTCTGTAAACTGCTTACATTGTCTTGAAAAGTGTTGTGTCACAGTCTCCCTGTAAATGATTGAATCTGGTGGCTGTATACCATGAACATTGGCCCAGGTCATCTGACCAGACACTCCTGTGCGTGAGTAACTGCACCCAGCAACTAGAGACCATAGAATCAGCCCAACCCTGACTGGGACCATATAGAGCTCAATAACAGGGACCCATGAATGGTTCCACTATGTACTTGGGAAAGGGCGAAATGAAGGATCAGAGTGACTCCACTTTTTTATGGGGTAACTCCATTTTGTTAAACCCACCTTGCTGAGAATTGGCGCCATTTCAAGGAAGCTAGCCGATCACCTAGGAGAAGGTCATAAGACCATCACCCCACTGGGGCTGGCCAATGATAAAAAGACAAAGGGAATACCAGAGACCTGAAGTAACTTTCTTGCCAATCAGTAAAAGATAACTATGCTTCCTGAGATCTATCACCAATGTATAGCAGTCTGAGTGAGTGCATTCCTCAGCACCCCTTTACCTCCCCCACTAACAGACAAATAAAAACCCAGCCCTATTAACAGGTGGGGCTCTCAACTCTGACCCCCTGTGTCAGATTGGGAGTCCTGGCTCGAGCCCAAATAAATGCGACCCTTGACCCTTGTGTGCTTGCATCAGAATCGGCTCCTTGGTGGTCTTTCTGGAATTTTGAGACCGGGGAACACCATCTTCTCAATCATTTGTCATTACTTTGTAATGAGAATATTTAATATTATCTTTTTCATTACTCTGAGATATACAATAAATTATTGTTAGCTATATTCACCCTACTGTACTTTTTTCTATTTATTAAAATATTTAATTTCCAGAGTGAGCATGTGTTCCCCAGAAGAAAGAGGGACAGACAGAAAGGGGAAGAAAGCACACTCCTACCCCCTTCTCCTCCATTTCTCCATCTCTGGATTTTGACCATGCACACATATACGCCTGGCATATTTTCAAGCCATGATTTTTCAACTATTTTGATGGCGTTATTCTTTTTAATTTCCATGTATGATTGAGAATATGTGGTATTTCTTTTTTCTTTTTTTTCTGTGCCCGGCTTATTTCACTTAGTGTAATGTCCTTCAGGCTTACCATGTGTTATATCAAATGACAGGATTTCATTATTTTTACTATTTTTAAAGAATTTATTTTAGCTTTATCTATTTTTGTTTGACCAGAGAGAGACAGAGTGAGAGAGCGAGAGAGAGAGAGAGAGAGTGAGAAAGCAAGTTGCCCGGTCTGGGACCCTAACTAGACTCGGCCATGTGAGAGTCAAGCGCCCTTAAGACTACACCACCTGCTGGCCCCAAGGATTTCATTATTTTTAATGGCTGACTAATGTTTCACTGTTTTTTTTTTTTTTACCCATTCATTTGTTGAGGACACTTAGGTTGATTCTTTAATTGGGCTATTGTGAGAAGTACTGCAGTAATGTTGCCGTGCTGATATGAGATAGGTATCTGCAAAGGAGTCTCATTGTAATCCTCCTGCCCTGACCTTACAGTTAGTTTGGCCTAGAGACATGCATCATTTTGCCCAGCCTATTCAGACTGAAGTGCAAACAAAAACTGAACCTCTCATAAAATCTCACCTACTGTTGTCCTCCTGCTTGCACCCCTGTGGCTGGGCCCCTGTGTAATTTATTGACTTTTGAAAATGAAAAATGAAATAGTTGTATGGACACTTGAAGTATGGTTTCCACTGAATGTGTATCACTTTCTTACCATCATGAAGTCAGACCATTGTAAGAAAGGACCATCTGTAATTATTTTCTGAATTTTTAATTTTGTTGGATGTATCAATAGTTCATTTCTTTTAATTGCTGGTAATATACCACTTTTTTTAAATCTATTGACTTGCTGAAGAACATTTTTTTTTCCAAATATAGGGCTGTTATGAAAGGAGCTTCTATTAACATTTATGCAAAAGGTTTTGTACATATAGTCTTTAATTTCTTTTGAATAATATGAATAAAATAACTGATACATATTATATAATGTGTTGTGTGTGTTTTAAAACTGACAATTTTTTAAAAATTGCACAATTTTACATTTCCACCAGCAATATGTGAAAATGCAGTTGTTCCACATCCTTGCTAACACTTCTTTCTTTCTTTCTTTTTTTTTTTTAAGTAACATTAATATATTTCAAGTGATATACTATTATGGCTTTAATTTGTACTTTCTTGAAAATAAATCTAAAGCATCTCTTTGTATACTGATTGGCCAATTATATAGATCATTTATTTACATATGCCATTTATATATTTTTTTTGTGAAGTGACTATTCAAATATTTCTCTATTTTTTTGGGACCAGCAGTTAGCGTAATGGCTATGTCGCTGGACTCCCATGTAGTCGACCGCGGTTCGCATGCCAGACCTGATGTGTGTGCGTGCCCAAGATCCAGAGAGGAGAATGGAGGAGAAGGGATTGCGGCGTGGCCATCCCCCCTGGGGGGTGATTTCTTGCTTTCTGTCTCTCTCTCTCTCTGTCTGGCTGGCGAGCGCACGCGCCCTATAACAAAAACCTCTCAAAAAAAATTTCTCCGTTTTTAATCTTCTAGGGAAAATCTCTTTATTATTGAATTGTAAGAGCACTATGTAAGTACTGCAAGATACTTTCTCCAGATTTGTAGCTTGTAATTTTATTTTCCTAAAGGTGTCTTTTAAAAGAAAAAATTTCATTTTTATGAATCTAACTTAATTTTTTTCTTTTATGATTATGCATTTTTGTGACTTGTCCAAAAAATTTTGCCAACCTCAAAATTAGAAATATTTTTTCTAAAAGTTTTAGATTTTAATATTTAGATCTATGAGCCATTTTGAATGAATTAATGTTTATGAATAGAGGCAATAGTCAAGATTCACGTTTCCTCTTACATGCTTATCCAATTGTTACACCATCATTTATTGAAAAGACTTCCCTTCTCCATTGAATTGCCTTGACATTTTTGTTGGAAAATATTTTGACCACATATATGGCCAATTTCAGGACTCCTTCTTATTCCATTGATCAACATATCTATTCTTTCATCCATATCATAGTCAAGTAACTATTGCTTTATAGTCACTCTTGAAATCTGGGAGTGCACTTCCTCCGACCTTTTTCTTAATTTTTAAAGTTGCTTTGGCAATTCTAGGTCACATGCATTTCTATATGCATTTACAAACCAATTTGGCAATTTCTACAAAAAGGATTTTTGATTGGAATTGTGTTGAATCTGCAGATCAGCTTGTGGATAATTGGCATCTTAACAGTATTGAATTTTCTAATACCTGATCATGATTCTTTCCATTTATGTCTTTAATTTATATTGATAATGTTCTGTAGTTTTCAGTGAGGAGATATGTCATGTTCTTTAGATATATACCTAATTAAAAAAATATATATTTTATGAGACAGGCTACTGTCAAATGACTTTTTTTTTTTTAGAGGTTTTTGCTATAGGGCGCGTGCACTCGCCAGCCAGACAGAGAGAGACATAGAGACAGAAAGCGAGAAATCATCCCCCCCAGGGGGGATGGCCACGCCGCAATCCCTTCTCCTCCATTCTCCTCTCGGGATCTTGGGCACGCACGCATACATGCCCAGTGTGAGTTTTAAGCGACAGGGTCCGGGACGCGAACTGTGGTCGACCACGTGGGAGTCCAGTGACATAGCCATTGTGTTAACTGCTGGTCCCAAATGACTTTTTTGAAATTTAATTTTTCTATTATTTGCTAGTATATAAAATACAATTGATTTCAGATACTAACTTTATATTTTGTGACTTTGCTAAATTCATTCTTTAGTTCTATTAGTCATTTTGTAGATTCCATAGGATCTTCTACATAAACAATTGTGTCATCTAGAAATATAATTTTACTTCTTTCTGTCCAATCTTTATATTTTCTATCATTTTTCTTGCTTTATTGCAATAGCTAGGACTATCAGTAGATACATACAAGAAAATGTTTAACACCTTATAATGAACTATGTTGTTAGTTTAGTTCTTTTTTAAAAAATAGATTCCATTAATCTACTGAGGAATTTTATTCCTAATTTCCTGTGAGTCTCTTTCTATTTTTCTTTCATTTTATTTTGTTACTTTGCTACAGGGCACTTGCACTTGCTAGAGGTATACAAGAGAGAGAGAAAAGGAAAGTGAGAAAGCACCTCCCATAAGGGATGACCATACTGCAATAATTTCTCCTCCATTTCTCCTTTCAGGATTTTGGGCATATGTGCACATATATAAGGTGTGTTTTTTCTTTTAGCTGTTGGGTCTGGGCTTTAACTGTGCAATTGGCCCTGTGGGATACAGTTACCTTAATCACAATGCCACCAGTTGACCCACTTTTATATTTTTAATCAGAAATTGCTGAATGTTATCAAAATTTTTTTTACAGTTATTGAAATGACTATATATTTTTTCACTTATTCTGTTAATATGATGAATTATACTGAGGGTTTTTTTTTCGGGTTTTTGCCATAGGGCACATGCACTTGCCAGACAGAGACACACACAGGAAAAGACCATGAAAGGGAAAGTGAGAAATCACCCACCAAGGGAGATGGCTACACTGCAATCCCTTTTCTTCCATTCTCCTCCTGGAATTTTGGGCACACACACACATGTGCCTGGTGTGATTTTCAAGCCACCAGATCTTGGACTCTAACTGCTGTTGGTCATGTGAGAGTCCAGCCTCTTAACCACCACACTACTTGCTGGCCCCTGATTTATTTTTTTAATGCTGAAATAATCTTGCATCCTTGGAATAAAACAAGCCTAGTTATTATATTATCTTTTTAGTGTGATTGACTTATCAATATTTTATTAAGAAATTTTGCATATATATTTGTGACAGATATCAGGCTTTAGTTTTCTTTCTTCTTTTTTTGTTAATATCTTTGTCAAGTTTTGTTGTCAGGGATATACTGGCTTCATAAAACCATTTGAAAGACTTGTATCCTCCTCAATGTTCTGCAAAATTTCTGTTTTATTCTGTGTCAAATTTGGTAAGTAGTGTATCTCAAGATTTTTTCCATTTTAAACAAGTTATCAAACTTGTTAACGTAAAGCACTTCATAATATTCTTTAAATATTAAATTATATGCTTAATGTCTATAAAACCTGTCTTACTAAACTCTTGTTTTCATTACTGATAATGATTTACCTTTTCTCTTTTTTTTTTTCTCTATTCAGCCTATGTGGAATTTTTAACAATTTTGTTGATCTTTTCATAGAGCCAGTTTTTTCCTTTTTTTTCAAGTTCATTCATTTTCAATGAGAGAGAGAGAGAGGAGAGTCACTTCCAATAGAGAATAGTGTGTTCATGCCGCAACTCACCCTTAGCTTCAGCCAGCCAGTATTGCACACATACATAGGAAGACCTTGCAAACTTGAGACCTTCCCACGTGGCTTCGTCATTGCAGAGTATTGTTTTGCATTACCACAGCACCACCATGCTTGCCCAGAAACAGCTTTTGGCTTTGGTAACTTTTGCATTTTTTGCTTTTTTCCTTTCTTTCTTTCTTTTTTTTTTTTTTTTAGAGACAAAGTTCTGCTATGTTGCTCAGACTGGCCTCCAACTCATGATCCTCCTACTTCAGCCTTCATAGATGCCACTGTGCCCAGCTTGTAGTATATGTTTTCTGTTATGTTTATTTTTAATTTTTATTTCCTCCCTTCTACTTATTTTTAGTTTACATTCCTCTTTTATTTTAGCTTCTTGAGGTGGGAAATTAGTTTTTTCTTCTTCTTTCTTTCTTTCTTTTTTTTTTTTTTTTTGAGAGGTTTTTGCTATTGGGCACATGCGCTTGCCAGACAGACAGAGAGAGACAGAAAGCGAGAAATCACCCCCCCCCCCCCCCCAGGGTGTATGGCCATACCACAATCCCTTCTCTTCCATTCTCCTCTTGGGATCTTGGGCACGCACGCACATGCGCCTGGCGTGAGTTTTAAGCCACCAGGTCTGGGACATGAATCGCGGTAGACTACGTGGGAGTCCAGTAACATAGCCATTACGCTAACTGCTGGTCCCTCTTTCTTCTTTTTTGATATAAGCTTTTAAAATGATAAATTTCCATCTAAGCACTACATGAAGAGCTTTCAAATGTTCATGAAAAATTCACATGAAGAAAACTATGCACAGGGATTTCAAAAAAATTTTTCAGAGAAGTAAACTTGTGCATTAATTCTATTTTTTATGAACTTGTTAAAATCCTCATATTTTGTTTTATTTCCCTTATCACCATGTTAGAAATTACTATTAATTTTATTATTTTCTTTCTGCTTTCTTCTTTGGTTCCAAGATTATTTTAGATTTGTCTTGTTTAAGTTCCAACTATTTGAAAATTTCCTTAATAATTATTGTTATTACTTTTTAATTTAATCCTATTATAGTCAGAGAATATACTCTGTATGATTTCAATCTCTTTTAACTACATCAAGATTTGTTTCATAGTTGTACATGTGGCCTATAATAGTGAACGTACTATGAGTGTATGAAAAGAATGTGCATTCTATAGCTCTTAAGTGTCATAATCTATAAATATCAATTAAGTCAACACGGTTGATAATTTTAGTTAGATCCTCTATGTTTAGCTTAATTTTGTCCATATATTCTATTAATTAGTGAAAGAGGGGTATTAAAATTGCTTATTATAATTTTAGAATTGTATACTTCTACTTTTAATTCTGTCAATTGTTGTTTCATGAATTTTGAAGTTCTGTTTTTAGCCCATGTAAATTTAAGATTTCTTTTCCTGACAAATTGATTCTAATATCACTGTAAAATGTTTCTTGTACCTTTGGTGATATTCTTTGTTAGTTTCAGTTATTGTTGGTACAGATTTTATGGTCTTCTTATGCTTGCTATTTGCATGGTACACTTTTTCATTTTTTTTGCACATGTCTGTGTCATATTTAAAATATATTTGTTGTAGACAGCACACAGTTGGATCTTGAATTTTTAGTATTTCTGATATTCCCTGCTTTTTAATTGGGGTGTATAGTCTAAAGTCATTTAATGTGATTATTGATAGAGCTATCTTTTTTTTAGCTCTGTGTCTTTTTTATTTTGTATTTTTAATATATGTTTAATTATAATAAATCTTTGTGGCAATATATATATATATATATATATACACACATATATATTATATTAAAACATGCATATACATATTGAGTATATATACAAAATATATATACATTATATATACATTATATATATATGTGTGTGTGTGTATGTATATTCAGTTTTTGCCATAGGGCACGTGTGCTTGCCAGAGACAGAGAGGGAAAGTAAGAAATCACACAGCCCACCCAGGGTTATGACCATACTGCAATTCGTTCTCCTACATTCTCCTCTTAGGAATTTGGGATTTGGGGCATGCACATGCATGCACACATGCTCAGCATGATTTTCAAGCCCCCAGATCTGGGACTTGAACCATAGATGGCCATGCGGGAATCCAGCTACTTTAACCACCACACTACCTGCTGGCCCCATGCAATATGGTTTTTCAAAGCATGCATATAGTGTGTGATAATTAAATCAAGTGTAGTAGAATATACATCATTTTTTTTTTTTCTTTTTTTGGAGAGGTTTTTGCTATAGGGCGCGTGCGCTCGCCAGACAGACAGAGAGAGACAGAGAGATAGAAAGCAGGAAATCACCCCCCAGGGGGGATGGCCACGCCGCAATCCCTTCTCCTCCATTCTCCTCTCGGGATCTTGGGCACGCACGCACACGCGCCCGGCGTGAGTTTAAGCCGCCGGGTCCGGGACTCGAACCGCGGTCGACTACGTGGGAGTCCAGCGACATAGCCATTACGCTAACTGCTGGTCCCCATCATTTTCAATAATGCAAAGGACTTCACATTCTTGTAACTGTTAAAATGTTTTGTTGAGCCTGCTCTCATCCACCCTCCATAACCTACCCATCTTTCATACAGTCTCTATGTTTGTTCTCCCTACTCATATGTCTTTAAATCTTCTAGTTTCTGCCACAGAGTAAGTATAAATGATATAACTTGGGCAGAGACATTTTTGTCCTTTATAGACTGGATTACTTCACTTAGCATTAAATCTTCTAAATTCTGGGACCAATAGGTGGCATAATGGTCATGTCACTGGGTTCTCACGTAGTCGACCACAGTTTGAGTCCCCGACCCAGTGGCTTAAAACCCATGCTGAGTGCATGTGCATGCATGCCCGTATTACCAAGAGGAGAATAAAGAAGAAGGAATTGCAGCATGGCCATGATCCCTGTGGGTGATTTCTCACTTTCTGTCTGCCTCTCTGTCTCTTTGGTGAGCTCACACACACTATAGCAAAAATCTTTCTCTAAAAATAAATAATTTAATTAATTAATTAATCTTCCAGATTCATCCACTTCGTATTGAATGATAGAGTCTCATTGTTCTTTATGGCTGAGTAATATTTTACTTTGTATATATGCCACATTTTTAAATCCAATAATCAGTTTTTGGGCACTTTGGTTGATTTTATGACTTAACGATTGTGAATAGTGCTGCAATAAACATGGATGTGTAAGTTTTTCCAACTAAGTGTTTTTCTGTCCTTTGAGTGATATTACTGGTTCACATGGTTGCTCTATTTGTAAATTTTTGAGGAACCTTGATACTGTTTTCCATATAGTGGGTATACTGATTTACATTACCACCAGCAGTGCAGGAGGGTTATCTTTTTATCATAGTCTCACTAGCACTTGTCATTCTTACCTTTTACGTTTTCCGATTATAGCCATTCTGACTGGTATTAAGTGTATCTCATTGTGGTTTTGATTCGAATTTCCTTTATGATAAGAGATGCTGAACAGCTTTTTATATAGTTTTTTTGGCTATTCCTGTGTCTTCCTTTGAGAGTGTTCTATTCAGTTAATTTGCCCATTGTTTAATTGGATTCTTTTTCTGCAATTGAATTTCCTATATATTGATTATTAAATCCTTCTCTGAGGCAGTTTGTCATTATTTTCTCCCATTATACAGGTCATTTCTTTACTCTTTTTGTTTCCTTTGCTGTGCAGAAGTTTTTTAGTTTTATGGAATTCCACTTGTCTATTTTTTGGATTGTTGCTTGTGCTTTAGGGATAATATTTAAGAAATCTTTACCTACTCCAATGAGATCAAGTGTTTCCCACAGGTATTTTTATAGTTCGAGGTTTTACATTTTGATCTTTGATCCACTTTGAGCAGAGCTTTGTTAATGGTGAGATAGGCATCTAGTTTCAGATTTCTATAGATAAATATCCAGGTCTCCTAAATCTGTTTGTTGAAAAGACTTTCTTTTCTTCATTAGATTGTCTTGTGCTTTTTGCCAAAAATCAATTGGCTGTATGTTACGGGGTTTATTTATGGATTTTTCTATTCTGTTCCATTCTTCCTTATGTCTGCTTTTGTGTCAATACCACGCTGTTTGCGTTATGAGAGCTCGTTAATGTATTTTGAGACCGGTTAATGCAATGCCTCCTACTTTATTTTTGCACAGTATTTTCTTGCCTATGTGGAGTCTTTAACAATTTTGGAAAACAATTATGATTATTTTTCTCTTTCTAAGATAAATGCCACAGGTAGTTTGGTCAGAATTGCATTGAATTTGTAAATTAATTTGAGTAGAATTCACATTTTAATTATATTGATTCTTCCAATCCAATAACAAGTAGTGTCTTTTTGTTTTTGGTATTATATTTTATTCCTTTTTTCAGTTTTTCATAGCTTTCCTTGTAAAGATTTTTCACTTGTTTGGTTAGGTTTATTTCTAGATATTTTATTCTTTTGTAGCTATTCTAAATAAGATTATTTTCTTCAATTTTGTTTCAGTCTGTTCATTATTGGTGTATAAAAATGCTATAGATTTTTGTATATTAATTTTGTATTCTGCAACTTTACCGAATTCACTTATCACTTCCAGCAGTTTTTTCATAAATTCTTTTAGATTTTCTATAGGTATAATCAAGTCATCTGTAAGTAAGGACAATTTTACATCTTTCTTTCATATTTGAATACCTCTTAGTTCCCTCTCTTGTCTAATAGTATTGGCTAGGACTTCAATAATATGTTGAAAAGGAGTGGAGAAAGCAATCATGTCTTGTTCCAGTTTTAATGGGAAAGCTTTCAGATTTTCCCCATACAGTATGATGTTAATTACGGGTTGGGATATCTGGTTTTAATTGCATTGAGAAATGAACCTTGTATACCTATTCTGTTGTGAGCCTTAATTATAAAGGGATGTTTCTTTTATTGAATGATTTTTCTACATCAGTTGATATGATCATATGATTTTTATCTTTCCTTTTGTTAATATGATATGTTACATTTATTTTTTTGTATGTTAAACCATCCTTGGAATAAAGCTTACTTAGTCATGGTGGATAATACTTTTAATGTGTTGTTAAATTTGACTTGGTAGTATTTTGTTGAGAACTTTTTGCTTCTGTATTCTTGATGGATATGGTTCTGTGTGTGTGTATGTGTGTTACGTCTTTGACTGCTTTTGGTATCAAGATTATGGAGGCTTCTTCATGGAATGAGTTTGTGAGTGTTCCTTCCATTTGGATCTTTTGACATAGTTCGAGAAGAATTTGAACTAATTCTTCTCTAAAAATATAGTAGAATTCAGAAGTTAAGTCATCAGGACCTGGGCTTTTCTTTGTCAGGAGACTATTACTGATTTAATCTCGTTGCTTGTTATTGGTCTGTTGAGACTATTTTGTCTTGATTCAATCTAGAAAATTGTATGTGTCCATAAATTTTATCTAGATTTTCTTGTTTTTTGGCATAAAGTCTCTTGAAAAATTAGCTTATTATCTTTTGTATTTCTGTGATATCATCTGTAATACTGGCTGCTTCATTACTGATTTTATTTATGTGGTGTCTTTCTCTGTTTTTCTTGATTAGTCTAGCTAATGGTTTGTGAATTTTATCTTCTCAAAAGATCCAGCTTTTTGTTTCATTGATTTTTTGTATATTCTTTTATTCTCTATTTCTTTTATTTCTGCTCTGATTTTGTTTCTTTTCTTTTAGTATATTTGCAAGTTTGTTGCTGTTGTTTTTCCAGTTCTTTGAGATGCGTTGTTAGGTTATTTATTTGCCATATTTTCATATTTTTCTTGTGCGTGTGAATTGCTATAAAATTCCCCCTTATGACTGCTTTCACTGTGTCCCACAGATTATGGAATGTTGTGTCTTGGTCATCATTTGTCTCAAGGCATTTTGTAGATTTCGGTCTTAATTTATTCAGTATTTTTTAATTTATTCAGGAGTAAATTATTTAATTTCCATTAATTTGTGCATTTTCAAAGGCTCTGTTTTTTTATTTCAAACTTAATTCCATTATGGTTGGGAAAATATAGTAGCTAGAGTTTTATACTTTTAAACTAGTAAACGCTTATTTTGTGTCTTATTATGTAGTCTATCTTTGAAAATATTCCATGCAGAGCTGAAAAAGAATGTGTATTTAGTAGTTCTTGAGTGAAATATTCTATCAATGCCTGTCAGGTCCATTTGGTTTATGTATCATTTAGCTCCTGTTGGTCTTTGTTTATTTTCTGCCTAGATGACCTATCCAGTGGTAACAATGAGGTGTTGAAATCTTCAGCAATTAGTTGTATACCAGTATATCTCTGTCTTTAGAGGTAGAAGTCTTTCTATTACATATTTGGGTGCTCTGGTGTTGGGTGCACAGATATTTATAATTGTTATGTCTTCTTGGTGAACTAATTCCTTTAATACTATATACTGTCCTTCTTTGTCTACTTTTAGCATTTTTATCTTAACATCTATTTTGTCAGTTAACACTATTGTGATTCCAGTCTTTTTGTTTTTGTTTGTGTGAAATGCCTTTTTCTGGAAATACAGTGATCTTTAGATCTAATATTTTACTATTCATTTTTTGTTTGCTTCTTCTTATTTTTGTCTTTCTGTGTTCCCCATGTTGCTTTCTTTCAGATGACTTGAATATATTCTAGAATTTCATTGAAATTTATAGATTAACTTTTTCTAGTGGTAGTTCTGGGGACTACAGTATACATTCTGAAGTTGTTAGCATTTTAAGGATTACTAGTAACACTTACCTAAAATGTAGTGATCTTACAACTTTATATGTCTATTTACTACTTGCCCTCATTTTTTATATAATGTTTGCCACATATATTAGAAGTAACTGTATCTTAACTTTGCAAAAGAATGATATAATTTTTTGCTTTAGATAGTCTTGGACTGTATAACGATTGCTTAGTCAATGAAAGGTCACATATATGCTTGCAGTCCCATAACATTATAGTAGGTTATTGCCTAGATCTACATTTGTGTAAGTACAGTCTATGATGTTTGTACAATGGCAAAATAGTCTAGTTATGCATTTTTCAAAATGTATCCCTGTAGTTAAGCAACACACAACTGTATTTTAAATAAATTATGAGGAAAAAAATGGTCTTTTTCTCACTCAAACTTTAAAAGTTTTTTATTCTCTTTACTCATTCCTAAAGATCTGAGGTTCTCTCTGGTGTCATTTCTTTTCATCTAAAGAAATTTTTTTTGACATTTCTTATAGCTTGAATCCACAAGTCATTCATTCTCCTAGCTTTCTTTTGTCTGAAAACATAAAATTTACTCTATAACAATTACTCCCTCCAAACTTTTACTATTTTTTAAAATTCACATGTTTCTAATGTATAATTTTTAATTTGTCAGAAACTTATTCATTCTTACTGGAAATAGAATTCCTAATAATCTGTTTTTCAAAAATATTTGAAGCATGGAGTTGTATTTATGCAGTAATGATAAATGAAAAAGTATGACAATGAGCGGAATGTGTTCCAGTTTTAGAAACAAACAAACAACATAATTATACATTTATGATGTATAAAAATTAGAAGAAAAAATGTCCAAGTATTAATAAGGATTATTTCCTGGTGGTTGAATTATGGTTGATTTTTATTTTATTCTTTAGAACTTGCTGTAAGTTATATTTTTAAGAATAGCACATTTAGTTTTATGATCAGAAAAATTATGAAATTGATTTAAAAAGATGTTGGAAGGCAATGAATGAATAATTAATGTATGAATCATATAATCAATAAATCTTCTTGTGGTTCAGAGAAAGAAAAATTTATCCAGACCAGAGGATCAGAACAGAACAACTTTACATGGAGAAGGTAGGATACAAAATATTTGTAGAAAGGAAGAGTTTAAATAAGTATTGGGTGGTGTTATTGGAGTAGAAAGAATACTCCAATATCTTTGTCATTATCGAATTTTAGTCCTTGAATTCAAGAAAGTATATGCCAACCCTCCTTCTTTCTTAAGCTACAATATGAGAATATGAGTTTTTTTTTTTTAATTGTGTTCCATTCATGGGGTAATTCTGTTAGTAAACATGGCAGAGGAATAGGCTACTCATTTGGCCTTCAGCTTGGTTTTCATTTCTGGATAAGTGGCTGTACTAGGGAACTAGGCAAAAAAAGATTAAAATAAATGCTATTACTTATCTATTTTTGTTTCATTTCCTCACTTTTTTTAATCTCCTCTAACATTTTATTTTCCATCTAGGGAAATATTCTCAGTCTGAGATGATAATCTCATAAATATCTTTCATCAGATTTTAGGAGAATTATTCCTTATTTCTGTGATATAATTTTTTCTGTTTTAATTTTCTAAAGTAAGAAAATAAAAAAATTGAAAAATTAACTTGGAATTTAAAAAGTAAACACTTCAAACTATAGCATTTAGTATTAGTAAGAAATTCAAATTGCTATATTTGGAATATAATATGCCTAATTAGGTTTTTTAATTTTAACAAAAAGTTTTTATTTACATTTAATCATCATAGGTCCTTACAGAGTACAACATGGTTTTTCCCAGCATAAATACGGTGCTTATTAGTCAAGTCAAACACATTACCGGGAACCAGCAGTTAGCGTAATGGCTATGTCGGTGGACTCCCACGTAGTGGACCGCGGTTCGCATCCTTGACCCGGTGGCTTAAAACTCACGCTGGGCACGTGTGCGTGCGTGTCCAAGATCCCGAGAGGAGAATGGAGGAGAAGGGACTGCGGCGTGACCATCCCCTCTGGGGAGGTGATTTCTCGCTTTCTGTCTCTATGTCTCTCTCTGTCTGTCTGGCGAGCGCATGCGCCCTATAGCGAAAACCTCTCCAAAGAAAAAAAAAAAGACAATACCAAATACATTATCACCAGTAGATAACTTTTCTTTTCTTTTTTTTTTTTGTACAGGTTTTTGCTATACGGCGTGTGCTTACACCAGAGAGACAGAGAGAAAGCAAGAAATCACCCCCCAGGGGGAAATGGCCACACCCAAATCCCTTCTCCTCCATTCTCCTCTCAGGATCATGGGCACACATGCACACGCACCTGTCGTGAATTTAAGCCATCAGGTCCGGGACTTGAACCATGGTCGACTATGTGGGACTCCAACGACATAGCCATTATGTCCAGTAAGCTTTTTTTCCCTGATTCTCTCCGTCCCACCTCCTATTACCCACCTCCTATTGCCCACCCCCTTCTATATTGTCTCTAGTATATACAGTTGGCCTCCCTGCTATTATTTCTTCTAATCTTTCAGTTTCTGCTATTAAGTGCAGACATTTGGTATATATTATGTAGGGACATAAAATGCCTGTCTTTCATTGTCCGGCTTGCTTTACTTAGCATTAAATCTTCCGTACTCATTCACTTTATATCAAATGTCAGAATCTCAATTATTACAGCAAAATTTCAGGTAAACCTGACTCCTCCTTTGCAAGAAGTCTAAAATTATATAAGCATTTATTTTTTCAAAATTCACTGTGTTGATTAATTCATTTTTTTTTCATTATGATTCTCTCTTTTTTTAAGAGATGTTTGCTATAGGGCCCATGCACTCGCCAGAGAGACAGAGAGAGATAGAGATACAGAAAGTGAGAAATCACCCCCCAAGGGAATGGCCATGCTTCAATAATACTTCTCTTTCATTCTAAGCTGCCTGTCTGGGACTTGAACCACAGTCAATTATGTGGAAGTCCAGCGACGTAACCATTATGCCATCTGCTAGTTCCCACAATTCACTTTTTTTTTTTTTTTGCATTCAATCACTATTTATCATTACAGCATAGCAAATGAATTTTTCCATCATGAGTATACTGTATATTGGTTCAGTCAAAGATATTACCATACATATTATAATCAACAAAATTTCTTTCTATTTTAGGTCCCTTAAATGTTTTGCTTCTTTCTTCTTCCCCTTGATTCCCTCCCTCTCACCCTCTCCAATTTCTCACCCTCCTCTCAGTATCATTATTGCTCTGCATGCTTTTTATACCTTCCAATCTTTCAATTTCTGCCATAGAGTGTTGACATTAGATTTATTTTGAAAAGTTTTGCGATGGGGCATGTGTGCTTCCTAGAGAGAGAGAGAGAGAGAGAGAGAGATACAGAGAGAGTGAGAGGGAAAATGAGAAATCATCCCCTAGGAGAGATGACCGTGTTGTAATCCCTTCTCCATTTTCCTCTTAGGATTTTGGGTACACATGCGATCAGAGTGATGTTCAAACTGCCGGTCTTGGAGTCAAACTGCAGTCTGCCACATTAAGTCACTGGAGCCATAATTATCACGCCACCTGATAGCCCTGAAAATAGTGAATTCTTAAAGAAATGTGCAATTTTTAATAACCCAAAGACAGTATTTAATCATTGATTATTTAAAATTCATTTAACTATCTACAGCAGCATTGTCCCACAGAATTTTCTGTGAAGCTGAAAATGTCCTGTGTCTGTGTGGTTCATTATAGTAGCTAAGAGTCACATGCATTCATTGACATGTAAAATAAAGTTGTGTGATCTAAGAACTGAGTTTTTAATATTATTAAATTTATTTAGCTGATTATTTGCTTCTAGATTATATTTAGAATATATATTTAGGGTCTTCATAAATTATTGAAGTAGTAAAGTGCCAATAAAACTTTAAGTTGTTTACATTTCATCTTAATTTATTCTGGAAGGAGAATTTTGTCAAAAATCAAAAATTCAAAAAAGTTCTGTAATTCATTCCCTTCAGTCTCCAAATAAATAAGAAAAGGAAGTTACAGAAGACTTCAAAAGTTTCTGAAAAATGAAATTAAAGTACGAGTTTATTTTGGTGCAAAGATTTTTGAAATCTATGTGTTTTTTTCATTATATACATTTTTTGTAAAGTTTTTGGAGAACCCCTGTATGGACATAATTGGGTATACACACAAAATATTAAAGTTGTGTGTATGATATGGCTTAGATATTCTCTTGAGTTTAATTTTTGATATATATTATATTAAGAACAGCAGATGGTATAGCAGTTACATCACTAGACTTCCACATGGCCTACTGCGGCTTGAGGCCTGGACTGGTGGCTTCAAACTCATGCCGGGTACATGCGCGTGTGCGCCCCAGATCCCAGAATCTCTGTCCCTCTCTCTTTCTGGAAAGCACATGCACTCTAAGGCAAGAAATTAAAAAAAAAAAGTGTATTGTATTATATCGTACTGGATGTTAAACTGGTTAGAATTATTTTAATTAAATGCTTAAAATTAAGAACTAATACATTCAATGTGTTAAAATACTTATACCTACTTTTTATTGTAGAAAAGAAGCCTGAATATATTATCTTGTTGTATAAATGATGTAATATCATTATAGTTGCCTGTAGATTTTGAGAGTGGTTGGTGGTCTTCTGATGTGCAATAAAAATTTCTTGAGTGAAAAGAGAATATAGGGGCCAGATAGTGTGCAGCAATAACCATACTATGTGAGGCTGACTCACCAAAAAAAGGTTGTGGGTTTGCATTCAGAGACCTCTCTGAACATGCCAGACACCTTTGTGCCTGTGATCTGGGGTTGGCTGAGTCTCAGGGTAGATTGCAGTGTGGAGACCCTTATAAAGGTGTCTGTCTCTCACTCATGGAAGAAACAAACAAAACATCCCAGAATGTAATGATTAAACAAATGTGTTCCTCTTTAAATTCTTTTTTCTTCAAAGTTTATTCATTACATCAGAGAGGGAGAAGAGACAGAGAGACAGACAGAGAGAGAGAGAGAGGAGGAAGGGAGAGAGAGAGCGAGCGAGAGAGAAATAGGCATTCCCTAAAGTGTCATCTCACAATTCATCTACACTCTCAGCAGCATTGTCCCACAGAATTTTCTGTGAAGCTGAAAATGGATCAGGATCATGTTCATCTGGTGTGTACCCAGAGACCTCGGGATGTGAAGCAGGTACCTTCCCATGTGACTTTTGCATTGCTGAGGAATGCATTACTACTGCATCACTGTGGCTGCCCTCCTCTTTACATTCCATCATCAAGCATTAAAGAGTTTTCTCTAAATATCCTTTTACAGTCATGGTGAGAATTATTTACTACAAATAGATCTTCGTCTTTTTCTGTGATAAAATATTTTATGGAGAAGTGGTGGCAGGATGTGCTGATAGGAAGGGGATTATACTAGTAAGGATATGATGGAAAATCTTTGTGTGCTTTTTTATATACATCTCAGTATTCTTCCCTTATCCCTCACTTTTTCTTTCTGTCTCTGAGTAGGGCTTGAGCACTTAACTTTATCTTATCCTTGCATTTAATGTTTATCATTCTAGTTACTATTGGGGCAGGAGGATGGGGATAAATGTCCTCAAATACCAAACAGAACTTTTTGGAATGCCATGTAATTTTTTACCTTCAACTTCCTACCAGTTAGCTTTCTCTTCATCCTAGACTCTCTTTCTACTCTGTGATTGAGATATAAACAAGAAGGACTGGCCAAAAGGTTAGGGCAAGATGGGAAAAGGAACACCAGTCATCTGCTGGCTCCATTTTCACCTGCAGGGCTGCTTCAATATAAAAATTATTAATATGCCAGGTCTTATGTTCTTGGTCTTTAAAAGTGCCTAACAACATCCTCCAGCTAGTTTTTTATCGCTCCCATTTCCAGCCCCCCTACTGTAGAGTGTCTTGCTATTGCTGGGAAATCTTCCGATTACTTATTGCCACTCCCTACTGAAGACAGAAATAAGTGCTCAGTCGCTTTCAACATTATTTTCTACTTTCAATACCCACTGTGCTATGGTTCAGTAGAGTACTTTGTAGGTGGTTAAATTCATATTTATTTTTCTATCAATATAATGTAAAACTTGCCCTAATGGCCTTAATCTGTATTATATGCTATATAGATAATGGGATAATTTTCCTAATGAAAATAGCTAATATATGCTATATATGGTGTTTTAAATTGTGATAATAATGCCTTTTTGGTGACTGTAGTCTCCACTTTTCTGATGTAAGGTTTAGTAAAAATGGCTAGTGATTTTACTGATTATCCTCAAATGGCTCAATAAACACATTCTTAATGATTCTATGAATAAATTTTCAAACTTATTTTGCTCAATAAAATGCCTATGTGGTGGGAGTTATAAGCCCTGCACAATTTACTCAAAATAAATTCACTTTATCTTTAAATGTTGCAGTCAATAATTTGTTTTATTTATTTTTAGAAAAAACCCTAATGACTCTTTTTCAGTAAAAACGAATGTAAAAATCAAGTCTTCCTTAATTCCACACAATTCTTATGCACTACTTATACAATTTTAAAAAGGTCTTTCTGAAGGAAAACTTCATTTCTTAAGTTCTGTTAATGTTTTGTGTCTATCTGGTTCCAGTAGACTGCTCAGGCCCTCCAGAGATCCTGTTGAGGATACTGTGATCTAGTGCATTACTCAAACATTGTGATAGTGCTGGCACCTGAGCACCACAGGAATTAAAAGAGAATGGGGCGAGTGTCTTGCAGGATCCGGATTGAGACAAGATGGCGGGCTCGCAGTGATGATCTGTCAAAGGTTGAAAAGTAGCTTGTATAAAAGCAGATTTTAAAAGCAATTTCTCTTTGGAACACCTTTTTTTGTGCCACCTAAGAAGCCTCTTGATTCACCATGGCAGTAGCAGCGATACAATGTGCAATATTAAAGACAACCATCTTGAAACATTTCCAACCCAAAATGGAGCTTTATATTGTGTTTGTTGTAAATCTACGTATTCTTCTCTTCCAGATGACGATGATCGCAAAGTGGAGCTTGCTTTGACATCTGATGGCAGGACGATATTATGCTACCACCCGTCTGTGGACATTTAAAACCTATATATATGAACATACAAAACCTATCCCTAGACCAGATCCTGTGCACAATAATGAAGAAATACATGATCAAGTGCTGAAATCCAGGTTAGAAGAGAAAAGTGAACACCTTGAACAAGGACCCATGATAGAACAACTTAGCAGAATATTCTTTACTACCAAGCACTGTTGGTATCCTCATGGACAGTATCACAAGATGTCATAAGAAACTGGAGCCTCCAAAAGACAGATGACATGGAGGTTTTCAGAGGACTCAGAAACATGCCTCATTTGTCATTTAAGAAAATCCCAACGTGGTGTATTCACTAATAGATTATGTAATAAAATAATAATAAAATTTATTTTTATATATTAAAAAATAGAGAATGGGACAAAGCTCACTTACAAAGACCTGAAAGAAAGTCTAAAAAGGACACATTCTGGTAGTCTTTTAAGTGCTCATGCTTCTTTTCTTCTAAAAGAAAAAAAAATCACAATTAATATGTCAAGACAACAGAATTAGCCTCTTAGAATTAGTTAAAAACAAAACAATTCAAAAATCTTCCTGACCTTACTGGAAGATTCTGTAATCTGAAAGAAGGCAGAGGTTACTGATAAAGAAACATTTTTTCTTTTTTAAATGAAGTAGCTTGAATCAACTATTAGCTTTCTAGAAAAAGAAAGCAAGGGACCAGATAACAGCACAGTGGTAAAATGTGATATTCTGGGAGCCTGACCCACATGAGAAAGTTCCAGGTTCACATCCAGAGATGTCTCTTAGTATGCCAGGCATACACATGCCCATGATTCAGAGCTGACTGGGGCTAGAGGTGGGTCATGGCAAGTGGACCCTGTTGGGAGTGCCTATTATTCTGACAGTCTGTCTCTCCCCTGTTTGTCTTGTTCATGGAAGGGAAGAATTATTAAATTAAAAAATAATTATTTTGGGACCAGCAGGTGACATGATGGTTAAGGTGTTGGATACTCCCACATGGCCGACCATGATTCAAGTTCTAGACCTGGTGACTTGCTTTCTTACTTTCTTTCTCTGGCTGATCAAACTGGAAAATAATAATAACTACTAAGGTTAAATAAAATAATTCTCAAAGAAAAGAATTATTTCAAGGTAAATATTTATATTACTTAAGTAAGGTACCTAAGTATCTAAGGTCCAAGAAGTTAAATCTTGAGAAGTATTTTGCATATCCCAGCTCCCCAGCTAATTAAAACAAATAACATATTTTTAAATTATAAAACTAATCAGTGCTTACTATAGTCTAAGTGTTGGGTCTTTTCTGAAAACTCATGCTGTAATTTGACACCCATAGGGCAGTGTAGGGAGGTTGGCCTAGTGAGAGGTGCTTGGGATATAGGGGCATATGACTCATGAATAAATTATTGCTGGCTTCTAGGAGTGAGTCAGTTCTTATTGGACTAATTCTCATTAGAATGGGTTGTTAAAGTAAGCTCAGTCTGCTCACGCATCTTTCTCTTTGCATGCTTCTCTGCTTTTCTGCTACAGGGTGAAACAGCATGTGGCCCTTTACCAGAGCAAACCAGATACCAGTGCCATGTTTTCAGACTTCCCAGCTTACCAAATCATAAGCCAAATAAACTTTTCTTTATAAATCACCCAGTCTCAGGCATTCTGTTATAGCAACATAAATGAACTAAGATAGAAAATTGGTATTGAGCTGTGGGGTATTGCTATACAAATACCTGAAAATGTGATGTGGCTTGGTAACTAGAGAATGGGTAGTGGCTAGAAAAATTTGGAGAAGCAGTCTAGAAACAAGCCTATATTACAGTGTTGAGTGCTAAGGGTGGTTCTAGGTGGGGGTCTCAGAAGAAGAAAGACTGGGAGTAAACTTCCTAGAGACTTATTAAGTGAGCCTGGCCAAAATGCCGATTGAAATATGGACAGTAGAGGCCACTCAGACAAAGTCTCAGATGGAAATAAGAAACACTGGAATCAGGAGGAAAGGCCACCCTTGTTACACAGCTGCAAGGAACTTGGCTACATTGTGTCCATGACCTAACATTACGTGAAGGCTGAACTTAAGGATGATGGCCTAAAATACATGATGGAAGAAATTTTTAGGCAACCAAGTGCTCAGAATGCCAGGTAGTTACTTTTGACTGCACTCAGTAAAATATGGAGACAAAGAGAAGCAAAAAGAAAGGATTTGAAAAATTTGCAGTTGCCAGGTAGTAGAGAATGAAAGAATTTTAAGGAGAGGAAACTAAGAGGGTGACTCAGAGATGGTTTGCATGACATTAGAACCATTAGAAGGAAATCCATTCCTAGTCATCAAGACAATGAGAAAAAGGCCCTGAGGGTACCTCAGGGACCCATTCCGCATTCCAGTGTGTCCAGAATGTGGGACAGATGGAGTTTATTCTTGAGCTTTAAGATTTAATGACTGCCTTACTGGGTTTCAGATTTGAGTGGGACCTGTTAATCCTTTCTTCTGGCATCTTTTTACCTTTTTGGAATGAAAATGTTTATTTAATCCTGTTCTCTCCCTCCCCTCGCCCCATTGTATCTGGGAAGTAGCTAACTTTTTGGTCTATTGGAATGGGATGATTGTATGTTGTACATGAGAAGAACATGAATTTTGGGAGACTTAGTTGAAATGCCATGGTTTTAGTGTTGTGTCCCCATTGAAAATTCATACTGTAATCTCCTAACAATGAACAATACTGGGAAGTGGGGCCCAGTGGGAGAAGCTTCAGATACAGGAGTGGACTCCTCATGCGTAAATTAATGCCATCTCCAGGAGAAAGTGAATTATTACTGGATTAGTTCTCATGTGTGTGTGTTGCTGTAAAGTAAACCCAGCCTGCTCTCTCTCTCTCTTTGCTACTGCTTTTCTGCCATAGGACGAAGCAGCATGTGGCTTTCATCAGAGCTGACCAGATGCCAGCATCATGCTTTTGGATTTTCCAGTTTACAGAATCATGAACCCAAAAAGCCCCCTTTTCTTTATAAATCACCCAGTCTCACATACTCTGTTATAGCAAAACAAATGCACTAAGACAATGTTCTCTATAGAACCACATAGAATGATACAATTCTATTGATATATAGAAAATTATTAGATCAATGAAGAAATTGTAATATGATCAGTAGGCTATGGAAAGTGTTGACTCAATGTTAAATATCCCGAATTAGACAACTATACTATGGTAATATAAGAAAAAATATTGTTATTTAGAGGAAATACTTACTAAAGTATTCAGAAGTAAAGAGCTTCATGCAACATACTCTCAAAGGGTGCAGAAAAAATGAGTGTGTGTAGATATTCTGTGTATGAATGTGTGTGTGTGTGTGTGTGTGTGTGTATGAGAGAAAGAGCAAACAATAAAGAAGAAGCAAATGAGGTAAAACACTAATAGATGAACCTATGTAAAGGATACATGCATATTGTTTGTGCTATTGTTATTCTTAAAACTTTTAAGTTTGAAATTACTTCCAAAAACATTTTGAAAAATAAAATGTGAAAGCTGCTCCTTTCTGGATTTTTTTTCTATGCATAAACATCAGAAGTTTTGAAATACAAATAGGATAATGCTATATATTTAATTTCATGCTTCATTTTTCCTCCCTTTGTCATTTATCAGTATATATTGAATCACGTTTGTGTTTTGGGGACCTGATTTCAAAGTACATGTTCAACTTTTTATCACCAAGCTTCTTTTGAGTACCAAGTGCTCTGTACTTCTCACTGGCACCACTGAATCTTATAAAATGTGTTTTAAAGAATTTCATCAACATTTACATAAGAGTATAAAAATTGAGAATTTGAGAAAACCATAATATTTTGGGGGTTGTACTATGTGGGAAAAACATGCTATGAAATTCAACTTTAATTTTTCCTTGATTCATTTATGGAAAAGGTATGGCTCAAATTCCAAATAATACAAAAAGAGTATATGGTGAAAATAATTATTTTCACCCTGCTCCCCTGATCTCCAGCCCTTCTTTTCAGCCAATATTACATCTTTCTTGTGTATTCTTCCAGAGATATGGTGTACATTTACACCATGTGTGTGTGTGTGCAGTTACACAGCATTCATGTATGTATGTGTGTGTGTGTAATATACACACACATTTATCTATATATTATATTCAATTCATCCATATCTATTGAGTCCCTTCTAAGTGAGAGTGATATATCAATGAATGAAATAAAATCTGTACTCTCATGTAGTTTTCACCCTGATGAGAGTAGACATACAATAAACCTCATGCATAATAAATACATTGTATCATATGTTGGAAGGTGAAAAGTGCTATTAAGCAAGGACACAGTGACTTCGAGAGTGTTAGGCCATGAAGCAGGGTGGGTTGAACTAGAATTTTAAGTAGGATAACTAGGATAGGCCTCATCAAGAAAGAAAACTAATTTATATTTTAAATTAAATTAAATTCATTTATTTCCCGAGACAGAGAATAACAGGTACCTTTGACAGGGTCTTGCCACACTTCAATCCTCCTCCTAGCCTTCTATCCAATCAGAATCATAGGTTCATGTGGATGTGCCTTGGGTGTTCAAGTCAACCCAGGATCAGGACCTGGGCCTCTCATGTTGTTCCAGTATTGCTCAGAGGTACTCTACCACCTGTACTAAGAAAACAACATTAAGTGAGGATTTTAAGGAGGTTAGAGAAATTGTCTTGGAGATATCTGGAAAATACCAAGAAGAGAGAACAGCTGGAATGAAGGTACTAAGGTGGGAGTACCTCATCTAAGAATAGCAAATGAGTTGATATGACTGGATCAGAGTGAACATAAGAAGAACCAGTTCAAGAGAATAGAGAGCCATTGGAGGATTTTGAGCTGATGAATGATATATGATTTAGGTATTAAGAAGATAATTCTCTTGCAAACATGAAAGGAAGGAGACAGGATAAGAAGCTACTACAAGAATTCAGGCAAGTGATGATAATGGTTTGGAACAGGGTAGTAGCTGTGGTCAGAATATGCATACATATTGAACACAGGGCCAACAAGATTTCCTGAGAGATTAAACATGGGTGTGAGTGAAAGTAGGGGTCCAAAAATAAGTCTAATGGTTGATATAAGACATTGGAATGTGGAGTTGCCATCAGGAGCACATATAAGTTTTGAAGGGCCTGAAGTTTATATGCAATTTTGGGGGCCCTCCTCAGGAAAATGAGCAAAAGGCTACAAAAACAAAATGAGATGTTAGGTAAAAATGGGGATATTTATTTAGAATTGGATAATAAATTACAAAATTTACAAATATTAAATTGACAAATATGAATATCACGAACTCCAGAAAAATACTATAATTACATTTTTTACCTGATTTATCTCTATGTGCTATTTTTTAAAAGAATTATTTTATTTAGCTTTATTTATCCATTTATTTATTTATTTTAATTTGATCAGAGAGGGACAGAGAGAGACAGAGAGAAAGGGAGAGAGAGTGAGAAAGCAAGACACCAGGTCCAGGACTCAAACCATGGTTGGCCATGTGGGAGTCCAGCACCCTTAATCACCATGCCACCTGCCATCCCTGTTATGGGTTTTTAATTTCCCAAGACTGTTGTTTTATTTTTTTCTCTGTGTATTTCTCTCTAAAGAATCTCATTCTTCCTTCACACGTATATAATATTTTATGCTTCTGAATGCTGTATATTCACCTTTTGTAAAGTTTTATTCTCCTTGCACAATCTCCATTTCCTTTAAGCTTCTTTTTTTGTTTGTGTTTTATTTTTAAAATTTTTGTTTATTGCTTATACGTTGGCTACTTCCCTTGGGGTATGGCAATTCTTAGTTGTTGATTCTTTGCTTGGCCAGATTTTAGTCTAGCTCTTAAATCTTCCTACAGACCCATCTGTGCATGCCATTGTAAAATTCAGTTTTAACAAAGAACCCTACCTAGTTAGTTTGTAAGAACTTGCTCATCTTGATATCTGATCATTCTCAGTTTCTGTTTCGGTTTTATCCTCTGCCATCCCTCAGATGATGTCTAATCACCTTGACTTGGCTTCAGCAAGAATTCTCTTTACTCCTGATGTTTCCTCTTAGTAATCTTCCATCCATCCAGCCTCACTCTGTTCTTTGATTATAAATTTTATTCATAGTTGAGCGTAATCTTTATTACCCACTGCAAAAACCCGTTGTAGTGGTCTGTACATCTATCATGAGAGTGCTGAATGAAGTTTTTCTTACCATGCTTTAACAGACATCATTGAAACATAGTCTTTTCTTTCTTTATTTTTAATTATCAGAGAATGTGTGTGCTCACCAGAGAAACAGAGAGACAGAGAGAGAGAGAAAGGTAGGAAGCACTTCCTAATGGGGTGTGGTCATGGCATAATACTTTCTCCTCCATTTCTCCATTCTGTGGGGATTTGGGGCATGTACACATACCTGGCATGTTTTTTAAGTTACTGAGGCCAGGATTTGAATCACACGGGACATGGTCAGTCAGGTGGAATCTGACTGCTTTAACCCCTAGGCAATGGGGCCTGACTGAATAATTACTGTATTTAACATCATCTGCTCATGTTTGAAAGTGCTGTTTATAACTGAGAGCTTGTGGATGTAACTTATTAATTCAGTGTCTAAGTTGACTGTTCCTTAGTAACTCACTAATGTCTGTATGTTCAGGTTTTTCTTCTTGAACTTATCAGTTTCTCTAAAGAAGACTTTTCCAATCTCCTCCCTTGAAGACCTGATTCCAGTGTTTGGTGAGGGAATCATTTAATTGATTAGGCACATCATTACTCAGTTCTCTTGTTTTAGGTAAAGTTTCCAGGCCCACCATACCTAGTGTCTTCCAGCTCAATGACCTTATACTTCCCCCCATAATTGAAGAATAAACCTTCAGAGTTCTGTGAGGTAGGGGAAGGACAGTTACCTTGCCCTGGAATGAGGAAGAGGAATTTTCTAGAGTAAATTCAGTTTTACACAAATCTTCCAATATTAACTCTTTCCCTCAATTCTCTCAGTTCCAAAGGTAGTCATTGCTACCAATTCCTGAATTTTATGGGGACACTAAATTATAAATTGGGTTATTTAGCTTTCTCCACTGTCTCATAAGCCAAATAAATCTACCTAAGTCAGCTAAAACTAATCCATCTGCTTTCTATTTAAAAAAATATTACATTGTAAGGGACCAGCAGTTAGTGTAATGGCTATGTCGCTGGACTCCCATGTAGTCGACCGTGGTTCGAGTCCTGGACCCGGTGGCTTAAACTCACGCTGGGTGCATGTGCGTGCGTGCCCAAGATCCCGAGGGGAGAATGGAGGAGAAGAATTGCGGCGTGGCCATCCCCCCTGGGGGGTGATTTTTCGCTTTCTGTCTCTCTGTCTCTCTCTGTCTGTCTGGCGAGCGCATGCGCCCTATAGCAAAAACCTCTCCAAAAAAAAAAAAATTACATTGCTGTTACCTTTTCTAATGTTCGTCCCAGTCTTTTGAGTTTATATCTTTAAAAGTTTTTTGTCCTCATTTTTTAGGAGGTTTTTGTTGAGAATTAAAATTAGATTCCAATATTTAGTCTATTATTTATTCCATATCTCCTTGGGATCCAACATTTTAATACTTAAGTTTTCTTATTGATATATTTTGACCAGGAGTCTTGATTATAATTTTTCAAGATAATCACCACCACCAGTACTAACCACCACAACAAAGTTACCTTATGAACTTTCATTCTGTGACAAATAATTGCAGACAAATAGGAGTATAATTTTAGTAATTAAGCAATTATGAAAAGAGCATCTATTGTGTGCCAAGCACTGTGCTGAGCATTTCATATGTAGAAATAAAAATGGCTTAGTACCTATTCTCATGAGGGTCACAGCATTCCAGGTATATTAGTGATACAGACAAAAATGGCATGTGTAATTTCAGAAGTGTGTACAAAGCTCAGATATATCTCAGATGAAGGCATCATTAACCCTGTTCAGGGAAGTCTTTCTGGAGGGATTGATGTGGAGACAGGAAATGAGAGATGGTATTTTGTTACTTAGATAGAAGAGATATGATTAAGTACTGTTATACAACATAAATCCTTCACATTCCTGATTTTGGTCTTAGAGCTCTTTAGATGTTAGAATCCTAAATACAAAACTGAAGAAATAAATAAATACATATTTCAGACCATATTAATTCAAGATGACAGAATGTCACAGTCACTATGTTCACAACCATAATTCACAGAAGCAAAGGAGAAGAAACATAATGAAATCTGCTTCTTCTGTCTTCCTGGGAGGTTGTGGTGCTTAATGAGATTTTATATATATATATATATATATATATATATATATATATATTGCGTGATTTATAAAAATGTAATATGAACACATTTTATTATCAATTCTAAAACAAAAGATGATATTTTAGTGACATAAGTTCATTCTGTAAGTATTGAGCACCTACTGTATAATGGGAACTCTTCAGTCGTTGGCGGTCCATTGATAGAAAAGATAATGGAGGAGACAGCTCAAACAAGTACCATGAGTGTAATGAAAGGAGAAATATAGGTTACAGTATGAGCATATAACAGGAGGAGCTTCCCTTGTTTTGGACTTCTGGAAAGGTCTTCCTGAAGAAGCTGTACTGAAGCTGAAGCATAAGAAATTATGTGAAGTGAGTTTGGTGAAGCTGGAATTTAGGAAAAGAGTTTTGGATATAGGATAGAGTATTTGTGAATGCCTGAAGTGGACTGGAAGTCAGCATATCTGGAATCTAGACTATGAGGGAGAGAGTGGCATAAGATAGGAGTAATAACTCCCAGTTTATATACTTGTAAGAATCTTTGTTAATAAATTTTGATTTTTATCTCAACAATAATGGGCATTGAAGAGTTTTATGCAGAAGAGTAACATGAGGAGTCTTCAAAGAATTTATGGAAAATGTGTACTATGAAAATATTACGCATGGCTTTCAAAAATTTTTGTACCAAAATCAACTTTCTCTTTAATTCTATTTTCCATAAAATTTTTGAATTCCCCTCATATTTATATGTGTAATATAAGACAGATCATCAGGTTGATATAATGAGACTATGATATTTTTTGAACCTTAAGAAAATAATGAATCTAAGAAATGATCTCTAAGAGTTAAAATTAAAAATTGAGACAGTGGGTATTAAGTACACAGCTCCACCTATGAGATATTTATACAAAAATCAAACCTCAATCTGATCAAGCTTCTAGGTTGAAAATCCAGGACAGGAGAAACATCAGTTACACCACAGAGATATAATCAAAATTTAGGGATCCATGGTGACTATGAATATATAGTGTTAGCAACATGTTTAGTGGTATGATTTTCACCAACAGTGCTTAGCAGTCTCAGTTCTGTAAAAACAGAAGTATTTGACATTAAAAAAAAGTCAAGGCTCCAAAGTAAGGTTTATTTACCTAAGTTATAATTCCTCTTTATCTCCCATGGATTTTGTGAGTAAAAACAAGGTAATGTATTCAAAGTACTTTGGAAGGGAAGTCCTTATTAAATACAAAGTGATACTATGACAATTATCATATAAAATTAAGCTAATGAGATGTTTTCTGCATTGCTTTTCTGTTTGACTCCTGCATTACATGCCAGTGATTTGTCTTTGATCCATTCTTTCACTATTAGGTGTGATTTTCCTAAGACATGATACTATCCTGTTGGTTTAAGAAACTTCAGAGCATAAATCAAAATCCAATGATGCCTATGATTGCAAAATAACAAACACATCAAAATAAAAACTTTTCTTGTCTGGTTTGGATACAAAAGCTGTTAGTCTTATAAAATGAATTAAGAGTGTTTTCCACTTAGTATTTTATTGAAGAATTTGAGTAAGACTGAAATAATCTGCTTCCTATAATTTTGTTTTTTTAGTTTAATTGTCAGAGGGTGCATGCACTTGTTAGAGAGACAAATGGAGGGAAGGAGAAGGGGGGAGAGAGAGAGAGAAAGAGAAAGAGAGAGAGAGAGAGAGAGAGAGAGAGAGAGAGAGAGAGAGAGAACGTACTCCAGTGTGGAGTGATCTCTCCACAAACCCTTCTATTCTATGATTTGGACTTGTTGGGATTTTGTGCTTGTATGGACACGTGCCTGCCTTGTTTTCTAAGCTGCCAGGGCAGGGATTCAAATCATGGTCTACCGCTTAGCCACTAGGCTGTGGGGTCAGGCTGAAATAATCTATTTATTGAATTTCTCTGGAAACCTGTTAAAGCCTGCTGTTTTCTTTTCTTAAATTTTTGGGGGGAGATTTTTGCTTTAGGATGTGTGCACTCACCGGAGAGACAGAGAGAAACAAAGAGACAGAAAGCAAGAAATCACCCCTGAGGGGAATGGTCATGCTCTAATCCCTTCTCCATTCTCTTCTTAGAGCCTGGTATTTTCTTAATTGGGAGTTTGTTTCTTTTTCCTGTCAATCAAATTTATTTAATAGCTAAAGAATTATTCAGGTTTTCTATTTCTTCTTGAGTCAGTTTTGAATATTACATTTTTCTACAAATTTACTCATTCATTTAAGTCTTCAAATTTATTATCAAAAAGTTGTACATACTATCTCATTATCTGTTAAACAACATTTATAATTATGTTCCCATTTTTACTACTAATATTATTTGTGCCCTTTCTCTCTTTTTTCCTTGATTAATTCCATTAGAAGTTTATAATTTAAATATCTTTTCAAAGAAACAACTTTTACCTTTGTTGACCTTCTTTTTGTCTTTGCTTTTCACTTCATTAAATACAACTCTTCATTTTTTTCTTGCATTCTATTTTCTTTTGATTTGTTTAGCATTTATTTTCTTTAAGTTCTTGATATGAATGCATTAATCATTATTTTAAACCTTTCTTCTTTTATTATGTACCTATTTAAGCTATAAAATATCTTCCAAATACCACTTTCATTGTATCCCATGCATTTTTTCTTTTAAATGAAAGCACCGACATTTTATTTCAGTTCATTCCATTTTGGGGGCTATTCCACTGGGAATGTACTGCCAAATTACTGTATATTGACATTGTTCAGAATAGCTCTTGATGTGTCTTTACAACAGATGCAATATAACTTCATTTATATTTTTAAAAATAAATTTTTATTACATTTAATAGCATTACATCTTTACAACATTCAGAATGTTTTTTCCCAGAACAAATATAGTGCAAATCAGTCAAGTAAAATATATTACCACATACATTATCATCAACAGATAACTTTTCATTTTTATGTCTATTAAATATTTTTCTTTCCCTGATTTTCTTTCTCCCTCTTCCCATCACACATCCCCTCCTATACTGACTCTAGTGTCTACAGTTGCCCTTCCTGCTATGATACACTCTAATCCCTCAGTTTCTGCCATAGAATGCAGACATTCTGTATATATTGCGCGGGGACATACAATGTCTCTCTTTCACAGTCTGGCTTGCTTCAGTAAACATTAAATCTTCCATATTCCTAGATACCTTATTATTACTGTATCAATTGTCAAGATCGCATTTTTTATGGCTGAGTAGTCTTCCATAGAGTATGTATGTCACACTTTTTCAACCCATTCATCTGTTCTTGGGCATTTGGCTTGATTCTATGACTTAGCAATTATGAATAATGCTGCAATAAACATGGATGTGCAAATACTGTTCTGACTGTTTTCCTATCTTTTGGGTAGATACTCAGGAGTTTTCACTTCTATTTGTAGATTTTTGAGGAACCTCCGTATTATTTTCCACAGAGGCTGTATTGTTTACATTCCCACCAGCAGCATAGGAGGATTCTCTTTTCATTACAGACACACCAGCACATATCATTCTTTATTTTTTAAATCTTAGCCATTATGACTGAGGTTAAGTGGTATCTCATTGTGGTTTTGATTTGCATTACCCTTATGATTAAGAGATGTTGAGCATTTTAGTATTTTTTCATGTGCTTTTTGGCTACTTATACGTCGTCCTTGGAGAGTTGACTGTTTAGCTCATTTGACCATCTTTTAGTTTGTTTTAGAGGTTTTTGCCTTAGGGCATGTGCGCTCACTGGGGAGAGAGAGAGAGACAGAGGCAGTGAGAGGGAAAGTTAGAAATCACCCCCCCATACCCGGCCCCCGTGGGAGATGGCCATGCTACAATCCCTTCTCCTCTATTCTCCTCCTGGAATTGTAGGCACAAATGCACATACACTGGATGTAGTACAACATCTACTGTGCCCATGATTTGACCATCTTTTAATTGGATTGATTATTTTTTTTTATTATTTTTTTTTGCAGATAAGCTGCTTAAGTTCTCTGTATATTCTTGCTATCAATCCCTTATCTGAGGTATAGTTTGCAAATATATTCTCCTATTCAGAGGGCTGTCTCTTCACTCTAATTATTGTTTTATTTTCCCCCAGAGTTTGTTTGCCTTATGTTGCATGTGCTCATGAGAGAGAGAGAAAGAGAGAGAGAGAGAGAGAGAGAGAGAGAGAGAGAGAGAGAGGGAGAGAGAGAGAGAGAGGTGTTTGTTGTTGTTTTTCCAGTTTCTTAAGATGTGTTGTTAGGTTGTCTATTTGCCACCTTTCTGCTTTTTTTTTCTTGTGGGCCCTAATTGCTATAAACTTCCCTCTTATGACTATTTTTACTGTGTCTCAAAGTTTATGGAAACTTGCGTGTTAATTATCATTGGTTTTAATGAATGTTTTGATTTCAGTCTTAATTTCTTTGGTGGTTGTGAAGTCATTCGAGTAGATTGTTTAATTTTCAAGTGTTTGCGCATTTTTGAGGGTTCCTTCTGTACTTGATTTCAAGTTTAATTTTATCGTAGTCAGAAAAGATACTGGATATAGTTTTTTCTATACATTTTAATTTGTAAAGATTTGTTTTGTGCCGTATCATATGGTTGATATTTGAAAAAAGATATATGTGAGGTGGAGAAAAATGTGTATTTTGTGGTTGTTGGGTGAAATGTTCTGTAAATGTCTATCAAGACTATTTGATTTATAGTATAATTTAGATCTTTGTATATTTTTTGTCTAAGTGATCTGTCTAGAGGAGACCATGGGTTATTGAGATTCCCAACAATTATTGTGTTGCAGTCTGTCTCCCTTTACATCTAGCTGTCTTTCTTTCATGTATTTGGATGCTCCAGTATAGGATGTATAGATATTTATAAATGTTATTTCATCTTAATGAGCTAGCCCTTTTAGTACTATGTAGTGTCCTTTTTTTGTGTCTTCTCACAACTTTTGTCTTGATATCTATTTTGTCTAATATTAGTATAGTAACTTCAACCTTTTGTTTTGTTTTGTTTTCATTTGCATGGAATATCATTTTCCAGAGCCTCGTTTTCGGTTTATATATGTCCTTATCAGGCAGATGTGTTTCTTGTAATCAGCATATAGTGGACTCCTGTTTGTTTTTAATCCATTCAGCTAGTCTGTGTCTTTTAATTGGAGAATTTAATCTGTTAACATTCAACATTATTGATATTTGTGAACTTTTTCCTGCCATTTTGTTAGCCATTTTCTTGGCTGTGTTTTGTTCTCTCTTTAGTTTTCCTGATATAGTATCCTTTTCAGTACTTCTTGTAAAGATGGTCTAGTGTTGGTGAATTCTTTCAGTTTTTGTTTATCTGAGAATGATTTTGTTTGTTCTCTCATATGAAGGATAATCTTGCTGAGTATAATATTCTTGGTTGAAATAGTTTTTCTTTTAGTGTTTTGAATATATCTTTTGATTCTTTCCTTGCTTGCATTGTTTTAGTTGAGAGGTCCGATGTTAGCATAATTGGATAATCTTTGTAAATAACTTGATGTTCCTTTCTTGCCAATTTAAAAATCCTATCTTTGTCTTTAATTTTTACCCATCTGTTTATAATTTGCTGAGCGGAGGTATATTTTTATGTTGAGCCTATTTGGATTTCTTTGTATTTCCTGGGTCTGGATGTCTCAGTGTTTTTTTAGGCTTGGGAAGTTTTCTGAAAGTATATCATGGAATAGATTTTCTACGCTATTTGTAGATTCTTCACTTTCTGGAATACCAGTGATTTGGATATTTGGGCATTTAATGGTATCTAGTATTTCTTCTATGTTTTCCTTATTTTGTTGTTTACTTTTTTCATTCTTTTTGGTGGTTTTGTCTATGTCATAGGCTTTGTCTTCTAGAACAGAGATTCGATATACAGAGTGACCAGCAGTTGGCGTAATGGTTTTGATTTCCTGTATTACAGTCTTCATTTTTAGGAGGTCTGTTTGTTTTCTACGATGTGTTTCTCTTTATAGAGTTCCTCCTTTAAGACATGAAAGGACTTCCTCATCTTCTGGAGTTGGTTGTCTGTTTTCTCTTGCATTTCATTTAGCTTTTTTTTCCCAAGAGGATTTTGCTGTAGCATGTATGTATTTTCTGGAGAGGGAGAGAGAGACAGACATAGTGAGAGGGAAAGTGAGAAATCACTTCCCAGGGGAGATGGCTACGCTGCAATCCTCCATTCTCCCAGAATCTTGGGCATGAATGCACATGTGCCTCGCATGATTTTTCAAAGCCCACTGAGTCTGGGACTCAAACTGTGGTGGGCCATGTAGTAGTTCAAGGACTTAACTGCTAGATCATCTGCTTGTCCTAGCATCTCATTTAGTTTTGTCATTATGAACATTCTGAATTCTTTCTCTGACATTTCTACAATTCTATTGTGCTGTCTGTGTTTGATGAGGAGCTGTGTTCCTTTGATGGACAAGTATTTCCTTGTTTTCTCATATTTCTTATGTGCTGGTTTAAGTCATCTAAAGAAGTATATATTTCTTCCTACTTTTTTGTGTAGATTCTGTAAAATCAGGGGAAAAGAAGAGCTCTTCCTTCAAGGTATGTTCTTGGTAGAGGACTCTGTCTTCAAATCAGAGTGGGGCATATCTAGCCAGGTTCAGATGCTTGGTTCCTCTAATAACTTCTCAATATGAGATGCACCTGGGACTGGACTGAAACTATGTAACTAAAGAAAGACACACAAGTCACACACCATGTGGGGTGGTGAACTGGGGCATTTGAAATTACAACTTGGTGGTTGAAAGCCACCAGTGGGAAATTCAGAGCTACCCTCCATCAGCAGCTGGCTCTCTCCTGTGCCCATGAGTGGAGTTTGGAAAGGCAATTGCAGGGCGTGGGACATTCCATGCATTTGAATACATAATGTTTTTATGATCACTCATTCTTGATATTTTATTATTTTTATTAAAAAGCCTTATTTTATCTATTAACTATTTGAAGTTCTGTTTCATTACAGTTTTTGACAAATGTATTTTTTTATTATATCAAAATGTATGTGATTTTGGACTTAATATTATAGTCAAAATTTTGGTTCATATGGTACTGACCCTTTCAAATTTATTAAAAACATCCTTATAGTTTAGCTTTTCTTGTTGACAGTTTTTTAAAATGTGCCTTATATGTTTGCAAAAAGTGTGTATACTACACTTGTTAGGTGAAATATCTCTAGTCGCTTTGCTACATCGCTATGTGACTAATACAAATATGATAATGTCATTTCCCTAATGAAACAGAAGGTTTTAATTTGGGGATTTCAGTTTGCTCACATGTTCAAATCCAAATTACACTTATATCCATTAGATTAAGCTTATTAATTATATGATTCAAATCTTCAATATTCTATTTTTTATTCTACTTATATCATCCATTTCTTAGAGAATTATGTTGAATTATCTCATGATGATGATATACATATTATATACCTTCTCTGTAATTCTGTCATTTTTTTCATGTTTTGGAAGCTGTTACTGGATTAATAGACATTTAAAACTGCTTTTATCTTTTTGGAGAATTGAGCCATTGTTGTTAGTGAAATTATTTTTAGTGCAACTTTGCTTTTATTTAATTGAACTCCATTTTATCTGTTTCTAATGTATCTACAGCCACTTTCTCTGGATTACTGTTGCATAGTATGTTTTCATCTTTTAACTTTAAAATTTTTAGAACTTTATTAAACAAGTATAAAATTGATTTTTTTAAAAATCCAGCTGGGGTTGACCCTGTGGCCTGATGGTTAAAGGAGCCAAATCCAATATGGGTGACTCCACAGTTTGAATCCCATACCTGGTGGCTTGAGAATCATGCTGAGTACATGTGCATGTATGCCCAAGATCTTAACAGGATAGATAAATGGAGGAGAATGGACTGTAGTATAACCACACCCCATTGGAGTGTGTTTTCTCCCTCTGTCTCTCTGTCATTGTTTGATGAGTACATGTACCTGGCAAGTAAAAAAGAAATCTAAACTATACATGCATACATAAAGCCCAGGTGAATGATCTTTATCTTCTGGCTGAAGAATTTAATCCATTTACATGTATGGTGATTGCTGAGATATTTGGATTTACTTAAATTATCTGACGTATTTTCCACGTGTTCTATTTTTCTCAATTTCTTTCATTTCTACTTTCTTATAATATTTGAACAGACCAGTTAAAATGATTAGTGGTTATGTAGTTATTTTAATATGCTTATTTTAACCTAGTAAATTCTAAAATTAGTTACCATTGTTATCCTTCCCTTAAAATACATGAAGATTTTAAACTGCTATAATTCTCATTATTACCCTCCCAATGCTACATTGGTGCAATGACTTGTATTTTTTTTCTGACTCTATTGAAAATGTGTCTAGTGCAGCCCTGCTAAACTTACATGACACTTTTTTTATTAAATTATGAAATTTTTTTTATTTGTATTATGTAATTTTATCACATTATTTCACTGAAGTAGTAATGAAATGCCTGCACTGTTGAGAATGGATCTGAGGCTGATTCTGAGCTTAGTAAGAAAAAGTAGAAAAATTGATTAATCTGGTCTGGGCAAGTGGGAGCAGGGGCAAATGGCAGCATGTATATGCTGCCACCTTAGATAGCATAAGTTAGTGATGAAATGAAATGTAACACACAACAGCTTTGATTTGAGATGGGAGCAATGGAAGCATGCAGAAAAGAAGGCTTTTTGGAGAGAAATAGTTCTTTGGGCATCCTGGGAAAAGTAGGTAACAGGTAAGATAGGTAATTCTCAGAGACAAATTATTTGTACTTGAGTTTTTTTCTTATGGCTACCCTTCAGATAAAAACTAAGATACAGTCCTCTCTTGTGACAGCACCTATGTTCCTTTTTCTCTGCTTCCCAGGTTAGTGAAGAGACCAGAAAGCCACATGCTGCTTTGTAGTATCTGTTTTAATATTCCCCTTCATTAGTGTAGATGATAAAGAGTTGGGACCAGCAGTTAGTGTAATGGCTGTGTCGCTGGACTCCCGCGTAGTCAACCACGGTTCGAATCCCGGACCCAGTGGCTTAAACTCATGCCGGGCATGTGTGCGTGCGTGCCCAAGATACCGAGAGGAGAATGGAGGAGAAGCGATTGCAGCATGGCCATCCCCCCTGGGGGGTGATTTCTAGATTTCTGTCTCTCTGTCTCTCTCTCTCTGTCTGTCTGGCGAGCGCACGTGTCCTATATCAAAAACTCTCCAAAAAAAGAAAAAAAAAAAAGAGTTGAATGCAGTATATCTTGGAGGCAATATAGTAGGATATTACACACATATTAGTCAGTAGTCAAAAATCACCACCCAATTTGCTAGTGAATTTGCAAATAATCAGTTCTTCAGGTACTTCTCTTATTTTTACCAAATACTTCACTTTTGAAAACTTCATTAATCCAACTTCATTAGGATGGGTGAAGTGAAGGATTTTATGGCTATAGAAGGTAAAGTAGCAGTTTTGCAAGTCTTAAGAACATTGCTGGCATTCATTTATGATAATGGAGTCTAAAGGTATTAAAATTTCCCTATAAAATAGTATTTAGAGTAAAAGAGCACCAAATACTTAGTTAAATTAATAATAAAATACTTAAAACCCAACAAATACTTATTTATTGTAATTAATGACTCTGAAATGACAAGCCCCTTATTTGTCTTAGAATCAAGTATATATAGCTCTAGTATTGCAGACAAGGGAGAAGGTAAAAGCAAACAAGGGACATTCTGGAAGGAAAGAAGCTATCTGTATTCAAAAGAGAAATACGATTGAAAAAGTCATTAGTACTGCAAGGGATTTTCATCCATACTTGACCTTTTCCTGAAATGAGAATGCTCTATTTTATAGTGAGAAATATTGTGTTTAGAAAAAGCAAACATTGGTGTTTGGGGAGGAATAGTTCAGGAAGTCACTGTAAGTCAAGACAAGGTTTGATGATCCAGAACTATAACCCTTGGGCTTAGATTTTTGTTTATGATCAATAGATATAACATCAAAGAGATGCTCCTACAAATATCCTATCATGTTTGTCTTTCATTTTCATTTCATTTTGTCCTTCCTTTGATTTACCATTTGTCTTTAGTATTGTCTTCCCTGATGCTAGAAATGACTGTTGGAGAAATAAAGTGTAAAATAGGTAACCTTTTCTTTCCCTGATTTGTCCATTTTTATGTGTCGACCTGTACAGGTGCATATTGTGACCAAAGGCTCAAAGAGCAGTACACACTATCTAGAGCAACAGATATTATGAAGGGAGCTTTTCACATCCAATTCAATACAACTGATGGATTTAATAAAGTTTTCACTGTGATTAGGCTTTGAAAGCTGTAACCAGTTCTGATAGTAAAGAAGTACTATTTGGAAACAAATTACAACTCTTGTCTTGATGACATGTATCAATTTACACACAAGCTGCATAAATCACTTTTTATATTTTTCTGTAATGGAAAAATACTGCAGGGCATTTTAATAACCAATAAATTATATGTTTAATGAACCAGACCAAAATATAAATGGTATGAGTCAAACACCCCTAAGAATAAGGACCATGTATTTCCTTGATAGAAATTCTGATCACACAGGCCACATGCTATTAGATCCTCCACAATTCAAGCGAGTAAATGCTTATATTTGGTCTATGATCATCTACATGAAAATTCTTCTTGAGACTTTAACACTTATTTTCAACTTTACTTATTTATTGCTTATATTATTCCCCAAACAAAACAGAAGTGAAAACAGAGTTTCACCTTTAAATTTTTATAAACATTATTCCAATAAGTTATATAGTAAATCTATCAGCCCTGGTAAATTTGCATAGAAAAGCTTTCCTGAAGTACTTATGCAAAGCAGCTACTTAAATTAGATGTTACATTGGAAGGAGAGACTCCATTGATAAAGGAATGTAGTCACAGAGACAACCAAGTACCTTCTTAACTTTCAGACATATGAATGGAATTCATCTTGGGGGTCCTAACAAGGTGAGAGGAATTGGATAAGAGAAATGAGTGACACTTAAATGGTGATATGAGAGTCCAAGTTAATATGAGATACTTATCGCTTCCAGATCCTCTTGTATTCAGAAGCGTGTATGCCCATACATTTTAACAATGGAGAAATAACATTTTACCTAACATTTATTGATGTTATTTTTGCTTCTTATTGAAAAACAGTGTGGTGATATAGTTTAAAGGAAACCAGGCTGGTGGACAAAAGACATGGGACTTACAAAGCAGTAATAAAGTTGCCATTAACTAGCTGTATGTTTCTGACTAAATCACTTCTATTGAGCTTCTATTTTCTCTTTTAAAAAATGAGGAAGTCGGGACCAGCAGTTAGCGTAATGGCTATGTCGCTGGACTCCCATGTAGTCGACCGCGGTTCGAGTCCCGGACCCGGCGGCTTAAACTCACGCCGGGCGCGTGTGCGTGCGTGCCCAAGATCCCGACAGGAGAATGGAGGAGAAGGGATTGCGGCGTGGCCATCCCCTCTGGGGGGTGATTTCTCGCTTTCTATCTCTCTGTCTCTCTCTGTCTGTCTGGCGAGCGCACGCGCCCTATAGCAAAAACCTCTCCAAAAAAAAGAAAAAAAAAATGAGGAAGTCGGAAAAATGATTGTTATTCTTTCCCCTTATCTATTTGATATTTGTTAAAAATTTCAAAGTTTGCATGTGAAATTTGGTTAAATTGTATACTGCTGTATACAATTAAGATATAATTGATATAAAAATAACTGCAGATATTTAATGTATACAATTTGCTGAGTTTGGCCATATGAATACACACGTGATTCCATGACTGTAATCAAAGTAAAACACTCCAGATATGCAATGATAAGAGGACAAAGAGATGAACAACATTTGGACTATTTTTCTCAATAGGAATCTGTTTCTAAATTGGGCACTTTGTTGTCATGGACTCTTCTTTGAGCACATACAGTTTATTGACCTGCCTAAATCATTAGATCTGGAAAAACACGTTTTTTAGGCACATGTTCAGTATTTCTTATAGGACTTTGCACTTGAATTTGTTTCCTCAAGAGTCCTTGTGCTATTTCTTTTCTTTTCATCCCTAGTGTGAGTGTCCTAAAAACTCCCGAGATTCTTTTTATGTCTGCTAGTCACAGTATTGAATCAAAGGAATATTACATAATTAAGTAACATAGAACTTAAAAACTTATGCGATTGCATATTAACAGTCTATGTTTCCAGAAGTCAAGCTTATTCATTATTTACCAACTGCAGTTTCTATATAACTGTGTAGGGTCCAGATAAACTGAGTTTGGTATTCGGATTGAATGAAAAATCACCACCGATTCCCATTGTAAAGTCCTTTACTCTTTAAGGAGGGAGAGAGGCTTGTGGATAGGGAGGAAATAATCAGGGTGGGTTTTGCAGCCCAACATTACCTTAAAGCCTAGTGGCAATTAGTTCTGCCCTGAATATATAGCTATATTTTATTCTAATTAAATAATTAAATTAAAATTTTTTTTCGGTCATAGGTTATGTGGGCTTGCTGGAGAGAGAAACAGACAGACAGAGAGAGATGGAAAGTGAGACATCACCTCCCACCCCAGAGGGGGGGATGGCCAAGCCACAATACTCTCTCCTCCACTCTCCTCTTGGGATTTTTGGCACATATACACACAAACACCCAACATGTTTTCCAAGCCACTAGATCTGGGACTCCAACTATGAAGTTGGCCATGGGGAATCCAGCACATTAATCACCATGCCATCTGCTGGCCCCATAGCTATATTTTAAATATTTGCTCTTTCTCTAATAATACAGCTCAATTTATGCCTATGTTTTCCACAACCATGATGGATTTTTTTTTTTTTTTTTTGAGAGGGATTTGCTATAGGGCGCGTGTGCTTGCCAGACAGAGAGAGACAGAGAGACAGAAAGTGAGAAATCACCCCCCAGGGGGGATGGCCACGCCACAATCCCTTCTCCTCCATTCTCCTCTCAGGATCTTGGGCACGCGCGCACACATGCCTGCGGGAGTTTTAAGCCACTGGGTCTGGGACATGTATCCTGGTCGACTACATGGGAGTCCAGCGACATAGCCTTTATACCAACTGCTAGTCCCCATGATGGATTTTTGATAGTTCTTCTATAAGAATTTTTTTTTTTCTTTTTTTGGAGAGGTTTTTTTTGTTATAGGGCGCGTGCGCTCGCCAGACAGACAGAGAGAGACAGAGAGATAGAAAGCAGGAAATCACCCCCCAGGGGGGATGGCCACGCCGCAATCCCTTCTCCTCCATTCTCCTCTCGGGATCTTGGGCACGCACGCACACGCGCCCGGCGTGAGTTTAAGCCGCCGGGTCCGGGACTCGAACCGCGGTCGACTACGTGGGAGTCCAGCGACATAGCCATTACGCTAACTGCTGGTCCCTTCTATAAGAATTTTTTGATAGTTTTGGTCACAGTTGAGTCAAAACTCTTTATTTAAAATTCATGTTTGGGGACCAGCAGTTAGTGTAATGGCTATGTCGCTAGACTCCCACGTAGTCGACCGCGGTTCGCGTCCCGGACCCGGTGGCTTAAAACTCACGCCAGGCGCATGTGCGTGCGTGCCCAAGATCCCGAGAGGAGAATGGAGGAGAAGGGATTGCAGCGTGACGATCCCCCCTGGGGGGTGATTTCTCGCTTTCTGTCTCTATGTCTCTCTCTGTCTGTCTGGCGAGCGCACACGCCCTATAGTGAAAACCTCTCAAAAAAAAAATTCATGTTTAAGACATGAAATACTAGCAGATAGAGGACCTAGGAATGCTGTTGACAATTAAGATGTGAGGTAATATAATATTCAACAGATTTTAAGGCTTAAGTATATAGAGTGATAGGAACTGTCCATCCTGCTTCCCAGAGTTCTTTTGGGTATTATAGCAGCCACAGTTCTATCATTCAGGTCAATAGGCCCTTGCAATCAGCAGTGTCAAAATATCTTATCAATCTCAAATAATGAGTGTCCCCCAAAGGGGAATCTGGCCTAGGATGAGTAGTGTTTTGAAGATAATTATGATAATTAAGAGTATGGAGAAGGATAGCAAGAGAACAAATAGAGAGGCATGACATTTGTGGGACACAGAAATAGTTTATTATCTGTTAATGATGACGTGTATAGTAGTCTCAACTGGACTGGTCTGAGAAGTATTTCATGTTGGATAAAGTCTTTTACAAGCAAAATGATAAATAGTGATTGAATGTTTTGAAAAATAATTGGAATAATAATAATAATCTGGAAAAAAAGAATGCAAAGCTATCTGATGATGATGATGTGGACTTTAATGTCTTTGTATTGACTGACATGCATGGTATTCCTTCTGGAAAAAGAAATGTAATACTCTGTAAAGTTATATGTGGTTCAATGTAATATAAACAAGATTATGGTAATAAAAAAGAAGAAAAAAAGATAATCATGATAATTTCTGTTTCACACCTGATGCAAGGCTGCAAATAACGGAAGAGTGAAAGAGGCATTACACAGATGAGACTTGCTTTTGAGGTTCTAGGAAACTTTAGCATCTCTTGGTAGGTGATTCAAACTCATTACTATGTATAAGCTTCTGATGTCCCTTAAAAGGGTAGCAATCGCTGGCTCAGGCTGTGCTGTTAATAAAGCAAAAACAAACAAACAAACAAATCGAAAGCACTAACGTGACCCAATTGCTGCTCAATGACTGCTCTTAACTTAGAGCTAGACAGCTGGAGTTCATACTACAGCACTGGTCTAATTAATACTCTTCCTTAATAAGGTCCTTTCCACTCTACTAAAGCATCTTATATCACAATGGTACAGTCTACGTGCACAGTTACATTCATTCCTTTCCTAATTCTCAAGTTCTCCCTAGTATTCCAGATTTAACCTTCAAAAGCTTTTTTTTCACATATGAACACAAATTCCCCAATGTTAAAACAATTTTAAGCAAAATTGCACTGCCCATTTCAAAAAGCCAAACATTTAAGGGACACAAAAATGGAAAATTATCTGTTTATGATAACATGTATGATAATATCTTTAAGTGGACTAATATAAAGTGTATTCATGCTGAGGAAATTAATTTTATAAGCTGTAATGGTATACAGTAATTGAATGCATCTAAAAAGTACAGGACAAAAAAACACCAAAATTGCGATACTGCATTTTTCTAACTATTAATGGTAAAGACAGACTATCCATTCTGCCAGTGCTGCTGTTGCTATACACAGAAAAAGAGAAAAATTGTCCAGAACGATTTTTTATTTTATAATGTATCTTTTTTTAATAGAAAGCTACATTTTTTCTATCAGTACTTTTAAAAAACATGACCTTAAAGCTCAGCTCTGACTGTTTTCTATTATAGTCAATTTCCTTAAGCAACAGTTACTGTCTTAGTGTCTCTATTTCATAGCCTGAGTTGATTCACTCAGCAACAAATCTTCCATATTTGTCCACTTTCTATCAAATTCCAGGGCCTTGTTGTTTTTTATGGCTGAGTAGTATTCCATGGAGTATATGTGCCACACTTTTTCAATCTATTCATCTGTTTGTGAACATTTGGGTTGGTTCCATGTCTTAGCAATTGTGAATAATGCTCCAATGAATATAAATGTGCAGGTACTTTTCCAACTGAGCATTCTCCTGTCCTTTGGGTAGATACCCAGGAGTGGAGTTGCTGGATCATATGGTAGTTCTATTTGAAGGTCTTTGAGGAACCTCTATATTGTTCTCCACAGTGGCTGGACCAATTTACATTCCCGCCAACACTGTAGGAGTGTTCCCCTTTCACCACATTTCTTTCAGCACTTATCATTTTTGTTTTTTTAATCTTTGGCATTCTGACCAGGGTTAGACGGTATCTCATTGTGGTTTTGATCTGTATCTTCCTTATGATGAGAGATGTTGAGCATTTTTTCCTACGCTTTTTGGCTGTTTGTATGTATTCCTTAGAGAGATATTTATTAAGCTCATTTCCCCATCTTTTAATTGGGTTAATCACTTTCTTCCAGGTAAGTTGCTTGAGTTCCCTGTGTATTCTGGTTATCAGTCCCTTATCTGAAGCACAGTTAACAAAAATTTTCTCCCACTCCAAGTGTTGTCTATTCACACTAATTATGGAGTCCTCTGTTGTGCGGAAGCTTCTTAATCTGTTGTAGTTCCACCTGTCTATTTTGAGGATTATTGCCTGAGCTTTGGTGGTCTTGCTTAAGAAGTCTTTGCCTACTGGCAATGTCTCTTAGAATTTCCCCAGTGTTTTCCACCAGTAGTTTTATAGTTTGCAGTCTTAGGTTTAGATCTTTGATCCACTTTGAGTTGATTTTTGTTAATGGTAACAGATAGGGATTCAGATTCATCTTTCTTCAGGTGGATACCCAGTTTTTCCAGCACCGTTTGCTAAAGATGTTTTTCTTTTCCCACTGGATTGACTGATACCCTTTGTCAAAGATGAGTTGACTATGTTTTGGAGTTTATTTCTGGGGTCTCTACTCTGTTCCATTGGTCTTCATGTCTGTTTTTGTGCCAATACCATGCTGTTTTGATTATCACAGCTTTGTAATATATTTTGGGGTCAGGAAGTGAGATGCCACCCACTATCCACTCTTCTTGTGAAGAATGGCTTTGGAAATATGGTTTTTTTTTTTTTTTTTGTGATTCCAGACAAATTATATGATTGCCTTTTCTAGATCTGTGAAGAATGTCTCTTTTAATTTAATAGGGATTGCATTAATCATGTAGATTAATTTGGGTAGGATTGCCATTTTGATTATATTAATTTTGCCAATCCAGGAACATTGGATGTACTTCCACTTTTTTTCTGTCCTTATCGATTTCCTTTTTATGGATTTCATAGTTTTCCTTATAGGGCTCTTTGACTTCCTTGGTTAGTTTTATTCCTAAATATCTTATACTTCTTGTGACTATGGTAAATGGGATTACTTTCTTGAGTTCTGTCTCTGCTTGTTGTTTGTATATAGAAATGCTATAGGTTTTTGTAAGTTAATTTTGTATCCTGCCACTTTATGCATTTATTACTTCAAGAATTTTTTTGTGGATAGTATTTGGTCTTCTATGTATACAATCATGTAATTTGCAAACAGGAATAATTTCGGCTCTTCTCTTGCTATTGGAATGCCTTTTATTTCCTTCTCTTGTCTGATCACATTGGTTAGGACTTCCAGTACTATATTGAATCAGAGCAGAGAAAGTGGGCAGCCTTGTGTTGTACGTTTTTTCCCCCATTCAGTATAATGTTAGCAATAGGTTTTATATAGATGGCTTTTATTATGCTGAGAAATGATCCTTCTATGTAAATTTTACTGAGAGTCTTCATCATGAAAGGATGCTATATTTTGTTAAATTATTTTTCTGCATTGATTTAAATGGTCATATGGTTTTTATCTTTCTTTCTGTTAATATGGTGTATTACATTTATGGTTTTGCGTATGTTGAACCACCCTTGCATCCCTGGAATAAAGCCTACCTGGTCATGATGAATATCTTTTTTATATGCTGTTGTATATGGTTAGCAAGTATCTTGTTGAGAATTGTTGCATCTTATATTCATCAGAGATATAGGTCTGTAGTTTTTCTTTTTTGTTGTATCCTTACCTGTTTTGGGAATGAGTGTAATGGAGGTTTCATAGAATGAATTTGGAAGGGTTCCTACCTTTTGGATCTATAAAAACAATGTGAGTAGAATGAGGGTTACTTCTTTAAAAGTTTTGTAAAATTCAGCAGTGAAGCCATCGGGACCTAGGCTTTTCTTTGTTAGGAGATTATTTATTACTGATTCCATCTCATTGCTTTTTTTTTTTTTCCCTTTTCTTTTTTTGGAGAGATTTTTTTCGCTATAGGGCACGTGCATTCGCCAGACAGAGAGAGACAGAGAGATAGAAAGCGAGAAATCACCCCCTGGGGGGGTGGCCACGCCGCAATCCCTTCTCCTCCATTCTCCTCTCGGGATCTTGGGCACGCACGCACACGCGCCCGGCGTGAGTTTTAAGCCACCGGGTCCAGGACGCGAACCGCTGTCGACTATGTGGGAGTCCAGCGACATAGCCATTACGCTAACTACTGGTCCCCCTATCTCATTGCTTTTTATAGATCTAGTAATGCTTTCTATGTCCTCCTGAGTCAATATTGATAGATTATATGTGTCCAGGGATTTGCCTATCTCATCCAGGTTTTCTTCTTTGTTGACATATAGTCACTCATAGTATCCTCTAATGATGTTTTGTATTTCTGTTATGTCTGTTGTAATGCTACCTGATTCATCAAGAATTTGATTTATATGGTTCCTTTCTATTTTCTTAGTTAGTCTAGCTAATGGTGTGTCAATCTTGTTTATCTTTTCAAAGAACCAGCTTTGCTTTCATTTATTTTCTGCATAGTTTCCTTATTTTCTATTTCATTTATTTCTGCTTGAATCGTTATTATTTCTTTTCTCCTAGCATTTTTTGGATTATTTGTTGTTGTTTTTCTAACTCCCTGAGACACGACGTTAGGTTATTCTTTTGCCGCCTTTCCATCTTTTTCTTGTGCACACTAATTGCTATGAACTTCCTTCTTAAGACTGCTTTTGCAGTGTCCCATAAATTATGGAAACTTGTGTATTCATTATCATTTGTTTCCATGAATCTTTTGATTTCAGTCTTAATCTCTTCAGTAGTCGTGAAGTCATTCAGGAGTAGGTTATTTAGTTTCCGTGTATTTGTGTATTTTTGAGGGTTTTTTATGAGATATAGTTTCTATGCCTTTCAATCTGTAAAGGCTGGTTTTGTGCCCTATCATGTGGTCAATCTTCGAAAAAGTACCATGTGGGGCAGAGAAAAATGTATGTTTTGTGGTTTTTGGGTGGAAAGTTCTATAGATGTCTATCAAGTCCATCTGATTTATGATATCATTTAGATACAGAATCTCTTTGCTTATTTTTTTGTCTCATTGACCTGTCTAAAGGAGATAATTGGGTGTTGAGATCTCCAACTATTATTGTGTTACAGTCAATCTATCCTTTTAGATCTGGCAGTCTTTCCTTTACATATTTGAGTGCTCCTGAGTTTGGTGCATAGATATTTATAAGTGTTATATCTTCTTGGTGAATAAGCCCTTTTACTACTATATAATGTCCCTCTTTGTCTCTTCTTACAATTTTTGTCTTAAAGCCTACTTTGTCTGAAATTAGTAGAGCGACTCTTTTCTCGTTTCCATTTGCATGGAATGCCTTTTTCCAGCCTTTCACTTTTAGTCTAGTTATGTCTTTATCCATGAGATGGGTTACTTGTTGGCAGCAGATGGAGAGTTTCTGATTTTTAATCCAGTTAGCCAGTCTGTGTCTCTTGTGCAGAAAATTTAGTCCATTAGCATTCAACATTATTATTGATATTTCTAGACTTGTCCCTAACATTAAGTTGGTCATATTCTTGATTGTTTTTTGTTCTCTTATTGCTGCCTATCTGTTTTTAGTTTTCTTTGTATAGCATTCCTTTCATAATTTACTGAAGAACTGGTATGGAGTTGGCAAATTCTAAATTCTATCAGGTTTTTTTTTTTTTAATCCAAGAATATTTTTATTTTCTTTTCCCATATGAAGGATAATTTTGCCAGGTATAGTATTCTTGGTTGAATTTGTTTTTCATTTAACACTTTGAATATATTTCTCCAATCTTTCTTTGCTTGCACTGTATCCGATGGGAGGTCCTATGTTAACCTGATGGGATAGCTTTTGTAAGTGATTTGACGTTTCCCTCTTGCCAATCTTAGTATCTTGTCTTTGTCTGTGGTTTTGGTCAATCTAGCTATGAAGTGCCGTGGAGAGGATCTTCTTGGATTGATTTTACTTGGAGTTCTTTGTTCTTGAGTCTGGCTGTTTGAATACCTCTCTAGATTTGTTAAGTTATCTTCCAGGGTTTCATGGAATAGCTTATCAATGCCCTTATTAGTTTCTTCACCTTCTACATACCAATTATTCAGATATTTGAGAGTTTCATGGTCTCTAGTATTTCTCATATGTTATCCTCACTATTCTTGGCAGTTTTCTCAGTATTTATTTACTTTTTTTTTTTTGAGAGTTTTTTGCTATAAGGTGTGTGTGCTTGCCAGAAAGACAGAGAGACAGAAAGTGAGAAATCACCCCCTGGGGGGATGGCCACGCCACAATCCCTTTTCCTCCATTCTCCTCTTGGGATCTTGGGCATGCATGCACGCACCCAGTGTGTTTAAGCCACTGGGTCCAGGACTCAAACCACGGTCAGCTAGGTGGGAGTCCAGTGTCATAGCCAATACACCAACTGCTGGTCCCTTCTCAGTATTTTAAATCATTTTTTCTAGGTCAGAGGTTTGTCTTCTACTTCCGAAATTCAATCTTCTGCAAAGTATGACCTGCTTTTAATAATTTTGAGGGAGTTTTTAATTTCTTGTATTACAGCCTTCATATCTAACAGCTCTGTTTGAGTCTTTGTTATGGTGTCCAATTCTTTCATATTGTTGAAGGACTTCCTCGTCTCTTGGAGCTCAACATCTCTTTTCTCTTGCATTTCATAGAGTTTTGTTACCATAAATATTTTAAATTATTTTTCTGACTTTTCGGCAATATCTTCTAATATTTCCATACTCGGAGACAAGTTATAGTGTTTCCTTGCTGAAGATGTATTACTTGAGTCTTTAATCCTTGAGGCTCTTCTCATATTTTTTACTTATTTGGTAGTGTATTCACTTCTGCCTAACTTGTTGGAGAAGGATTCTGTAATTGTGAGCTCATGTGTTTCCCTTATTGTGAAATAATTTGGTGCTATTTTCTCCCTTCTACTATATCGTCCAATATGGGAAAAACAGGAGGAGTTTTGCAATTGGATTTACAAAGTGGAATTTTACTATTTTTTCAACCACTACAGTGAGGTGCAAAGAATTCTCTAAAACTTTACAATATTCAGATGTTTAGCTGCTATGTGCCTAGTCATCTCTAGGCAGTGGGTAAGGGCTGAACAGTAAAACAGGAAAGTAAGATAAAAGAAAAAGAAAGTAGAAAATAGAATTAGGAAGAAAAAGCAAAAAAAAAAAAAAAGAAGGAAAGTACTACAAGAAAAAGAGGTAAAAATTAGAAATCATGTCGCAGAAAATGAAATTGGGTAAAATATGGAAAATCACTTGCGCACTGAGTGAAGGCCAGACCCAGGCAGAGGTAGAGGTGCCTGGATGCTTTCTGTCACAGGAGAGGGAGAAAGAGACAAATTAACAAGATAAAGGCACAAACAGGGCAGAAAGCTGTTTTTTAAACAAGAGGGAAAAAAGTGAAAAGGGACCGAGAAGAACAAGAGGGAGAAACTTGGGTACCTGACTAGCACTGGGGTCTGAAGGGGGAAGCCCTGGCTGGGGTGAGGGAGCAGGAGGGCTTCACAGCCATGAAGCTGAACCCAGAGGCCCGACAGGCAGAGGTGGAGGTGTCTGGACACTTTCTGTCCTAGGTCGCTCCTAGGGTTTTATCTTCTTTTCCTGGATGAATTACACTCTGCCCACTCCTTTACCATACAATGATAAGCGGTGGTCCTTGGTAGCAGACAAAGTGAACTCCCGAAGTGGAGGGGGGACAGAAACCAGCACAACAGGCAATTCACTCAGACAGGTGGAGAGGGGAATCACAAGGAATGTAGTTCCACTTGTGAACCTAACTATATTCTAACAAGGTTGGAATCTCAAGGGATTTGTTTTATTGACCTGCTGGGAGTTTGCTGAGTTTGCCTTTCTTAACAGAGGCAATAATCATCTATATCTGTATTAAATGCATTTTATTCACCATGAAAGAGGAGGAAGTAAGCTCAGAGAAAACCTTTTCATATTCCAGACTGCCAAACAGCATAGACTCCAGGTAAAATAAAGGACATACTAAATGAAGGACTACAACAACTAAAGCCCTGTGAGGGGAGAAAAGGGAAGTAAAACTATAATATTGTTGAGAGAGTGAAGAGAAGTGAAAAGAGAAAAGGAAAAGAAATGGCTCCCCTGAAGCTCCACAGTGGGTACAAGTTTCTTCCCTGAGACAATAAAATTAAAATAGTGAAGAAAAATAAGATAATCAAAGCCAGGATTATGGAATTAGAAAATTAAAAATTTTGATAGAGAAGAGATTCTGAAAATTAGTCTTACACCACTGGTCCTTTTCAATCAGTAGAAGGATTTTGCATAGAAGTTGAATAATGGTATTCTAGAAAGCAGGATGAAATAATTTGGAGAATTTAAACACATTTGGAGATATTTTTAAAGAGAAGCTGGTGGAAGGAAAAAGAGACAAGAGGGTTGGTGGTACTCTGGAAAGACATAGAAATATCTGGATATAGGCCTATCATGCATGGCCCTTTAGTGGACATGCTACATTAATGAAAGGTTTCTTATGGTCAATCCCAAATCAGAATCTTTTTTTTTTTTTTTGAGAAAATCACACTGTAAATCTAAGATGCCATGATTGTGGAAAAAAAAAAAAAGCATAGATTTTTGGTTCCAGTCTTTGACAGATTAAGGACCAAATCTTGGCACACTCAGTAAATGTATGAATTACCTTCTCTCAGTTTCAGATTTTTCATCTGCTAAATGGAGAAAATAATAACCCTGTCTTGGGTTTATTGTGAGAAGTAAATGATGTACCATGTAAAGAGTCTAATAATTGGCTCATAATTGGGATTTAATAAATGAAATACGGTTTTTGTTATTATATATTTCTAGGTAAAAGCAAGATGTTTCATGATGGGAAATGACTGAATGTTCAGTGCATGTCAGAGGAAGGTGAATTTGGTAACCATTTACAAAGGAAAAGGGAAATAAGGCAAATACAACTCAGAAACCTACATGATTTTTCAAAGTAGTGCATAATGCTTATTATGACCACATATGAATCTATAGGCTGAATAATCTGGAATGAATTGTGCTATCATATTGATTCTTACTAAGATGAAGTTAATGTTTGGGGTGCTATCATGCACAGTATAAAAATTGTCTTAGAAAAGGATTCACATCCATATACTCTGTTTTTATTTGAAAAACTTTATCATGTGAGTTAATAATACCACTTGCTCTTCATTAAACCTTTGTCATAAGCATCTGCTATCAGAATTTTAATGCCTCATCTATTCTTCAAATGCATACTAGTCTTCCCTTTTAATATTTTCTGTTTACATTGTTTGACATGTTACACTATTTCTCAAAGTGCTCAGATAGTACAATCATGAAAATTAGATGTGAGGTTAAAAAAATGAAGTGAAAAGCAAATACAGCTGAAAATTATTCCATTGTTTTGATAATTTTAAAGTAATCCCAGTAGATCCCATTCCCTTTTATGTCACCAAATTATTGCAATTTTGAATTTCTTTTTAGTTATAGAATGTATTTACACATTTCAGTAAATGTGTAAATTTCAGTCATCACAAGTGCACAATTTAGCAGACATTGAAGTCCTACAAGGCAACAAATGTTTACTTCTACAGTTTCGGGGTCTTCAAAAAGTTCATGGGAAATGTAATTAAAATGCGTTTATTTTGGGAGCCAGTAGATGGCATAGTGGTTAACATTGCTAGACTCCCACATGGCTGGTTGTGGTTCAAGTCCTGGACCTGGCTTCAAACTCATGCTGGATGCACATGCATGTGTGCCCAAGATCCCAGGAGAAGCATCGAGAAGGGATTGCAGCATGGGCATCCCCACTAGGGGGTAATTTCTCACTTTCTATTTCACTGTTTCTGTCTCTCTCTAGCAAGTACATATTCTCTAAGGCAAAAGCCTCTAAAATATGAAAAAAAGGTTAATTTTGATGTAGTCAATTTCATTCACAGATTTTTGTTTGTTAGTTTGTTTAGATTTTTGCCATAGGGCATGTGTGCTCACCAGAGAGAGAGAGAGAGATAAAGAGAAAGATGGTGGGAAAGTGAGAAATCCCTAGGTGATGGTTATGCCACAATCTTTCTTCCTCCATTTTCCTCTCAGGATTTTGGGCATGCACACACACACACACACACACACACACACACACACCAGGTGCATATTTTAAGCTGCCAGATCCAGCACTCAAACTGTGGAGTCAGCTATGTGGGATCCAGTGCCTTAACCACCATGCCCCCAGCTGGCCTCTTAGATTTTTTTAAATAATATGCAATTTCTATGAATTCTTTTCTTTTCTTTGCCATAGGACAGATATACTAACTGGGGAGAAACATAGAGAGGGAAAGTAAAAGATCATCCCCCATAGGGATTGGCCACTCCACAGTCCCTTCTCCTCCATTCTTCTCCAAGGAACTTGGGGATGCACACACACGTGCCTGGTGTGATTCTCAAGCCACCATGTCTGGGACTCATACTATGTGGATGGCCATGTGGAATTCTAGTGCCTTAACCACCATGACACCTACTGGCCCCTCTATAAACTTTGTAAAGACCCCTTCATACATTTCTTTGTATCTGTAGATGTTCCTTGTAAGATAAAATTTTGTTTTTCTGCAGTGTGAACAACTTCCTCAGAAAAAGAACTGCGAAAGTCACATTTGTCCATTTTGCTTTATAATCTTGTGGCAAGGAATACTGAAAGACCCTTTCATTTCATAGTCCTGTACCCACAGTGACTATACAACTTCCAGGAGCAGGATGTAGAGGACATTATAGAAAATAAAAACATTAGACTGGGAAGTTTCCTCTAACTTCATTTTTTTTTTTTTTTTGCCAGTGTGTGCATGTACTTTTGAGAGAGAGAGAGAGAGAGAGAGAGAGAGAGAGACCCTCCAGTGGGGTGTGGTCATGCTTCAATCCTTTTTCTTTCATTTTTCCATCTTGTCAGGATTTTGTGCATGCACACACATGTGTCCTGTGTGTGTTTTCAAGACACTGTGGTCAGAATTTGAACTGTGGTTGGCACGTAGGACCTGGCTCCCTATGAACTGTACTTTAACCACTGTACTATGTAATTAGGTCTAACCTCAAATTCTATAGATTGGTGGGCTAAAGAAAGTTAAATTTTTCAGAGGAGAAATTATGTTCATGATTTTGTTCTGAAGGCAAGAATCTTCAGGTCTGACAATTTAGATATTTTCTTATCTAATTTTCTTGTTATATGAAAATTCCTCTTTCTTGGGTAAAAAAAAATAAAAGATAAACCAGAGGGAACACAGTTCTATTTAATATTAGTAGCATTTTCATATGATCTTTTATTATCCATAGCACATTTTCACCTGTTCAGGAGGTGTGGGCAATCACTTTGTGGTTTGGGGTTTCTCAATAATACTGAGGTATGATATACAGAGACAATCTTAAAACCACATCTACAATTCTGTGGTTGTGAACACTACATTCAATATCCGATGCTTGTTAATCCATAAACAGCTTAATTAAAATTCTGTCACTTTATTACAGTGTCAGGAACAAAGTCTTAACCTATATTTCTTAGTAAAACTATGTTCATTTACAAAAGTATACTTTTTATTTTTTACATTATAATGGTAATAAATGTGCTATAATAAATGAAGCAACACAAAGACACATTAAAAACAATACATGCACAATACTTAAGTGTTTCTTTTGACTCTACTTCCTGTCTCTCTGCTAAGGTCACTAATACTAACCATCCCAGGGTGAGGAGGGTGCTTTCTTTACCACCCTTCACTGTGCTTATGAAAACACATGCAAGTAACATCTCTTTTTCCCGTTTATACAGGAACACAAGGTGACTAAAGAAACATCACTCTTGGGTATCAGCATATTGTGTAATGGTTACGTTGCTGGACTCCCACATAGTTGACCGCAGTTTGAGTCCCGGACCTGGTGGCTTGAAACACCGGGTGCATGTTCATGCGTGCCTAAAATCCTGAGAGGAGAAAGGAGGAGAAGTGATTGCGGCATGGCCATCCCCCTCCCCTGCGAGGTAATTTTTCACTTTCTGTCTCTGTCTTTTTGTCTCTTCGGCAAGTGCAAGCATCCCATAGCAAAAACCTCTCTAAAAAAGAGAGAGAGAGAGAGAGAGAGAGAGAGAGAGAGAGAAATGAAACACGACTCTCTTCAACGACTGCCAAAATTTCTTTTATTGGTAAAGTTCTTTTTAAATTTAATCTATCTTCCCCTGAACCCCATCCCAGAGACTAGTCTCCTTTGCCATTTTTATGGTTCCCATTCCTGGAAAATGAAAAGAAGCTGGGACCAAAAGAAGGCATAATGGTTATGTCACCGGACTCCCACATGGCTGACTGCGATTTAAGTCCCTGACCCAGTGGCTTGAAAATCATTCTGGTCGTGTGTGCATATCCATAATCCTGAGAACAGAATGGAAGAGAAGGGACTGCAGCATGGTCATCTCCCCGGAGGGGGTGTGTGATTTCTCGCTTTCTGACTGTTACTCTCTCTCTGTCCATCCAGCAAGTACATGTGTCTTATGGAAAAAAGAAAAGAAAAGGAAAAACAAACAAACAAACAAACAAACGAAAAAACCTCTGTCTCAAAAAAAGAAAAAAAAGAAAAGAAAAAGAAGCCATTCATTTCAGAAGAAAGCATTCTCTTGGGAGCGATGAGTAAGCACAGTACTTCCTTTCTAGTATCTATAAACTTTACTGTAGATATATAAATTTACTTTCTGTACTATAACATCTGAATGATTTTCTTACCTAAACATTTAGCTCTAATGTGGAATGTACAGAACAGATTTCAGTTTCTTTTGAAGTGCTTTAACAGAGAGGAAAAGCCACAGGTTCAGGTGAAATAAGATCACGATTTTACTTCCAAAGTGGTAGCTGGCCTTATCACAAGGATGCGTCAACTTTGGTTTCATTTGTAACTCTAAGTGTTAAAATAACAAAACGGAGATTCTGAGAGGGTTAGAAACGCCATATCAGGAAGTGGTTTGGAAAGGCATTCCTTACATTACTTGACCATGGAGTTTGTCCAGCTGCTGTGGTATCTGTAACTCTGATCCAATTTTGCACTACAAAATATTAGCATATCAGCATTTCTCAAGGAAATCATGGTTTTTGTACTAGAGGAACAGGTTCATTCTATGCACACAATGTTGATCCTGAAATGTCACTCTCTCGATATAGTTTATAACGGGATGAAGCGCCTGCTCAGCAAGAAGTCAAGTCTTCTGTATAATATAATGATGAGACATTTTTTAACCTAATGGGACTCTGCATGACAAAAAGTTTTAAGATGATAATAGTACTGGATAAATTATGATCTGCTAGTTCAACCCCCAGAAGGAAAGAATCCTTCTATATAATGTTGCCATAAGAGTTACCAGAAGATTTATAGCTTTTGCAGGAAGAGTTTAATATTTATCTATAAGAGTCTGAATTAGAGGAGGAGAATATGGAATAAAGCAGGAGATTACTTCAGTGACTGCAAATCCTCCTACTTCTGGAAGCCTAAAGGATAGAAGTGTCATTACTTTTAGAGGAGACTCTGGGATGAGTACAGTTTTAATTGGCAGAATTAAGAGGGAAATTAAAAGTATGTATTAAGGCCCTTAAAAGAACCTCAGTGAGGACTTTCTTCAGAAACTGGGCACGATGACTCACAAGATTTAGGAATAATTATGCCAACACTTTGCCAGTGGCACCTTCCTTCAGGCTTATATCCAAACAAAAGAGAGGCATTTGATCGTTCTTTTTAATGATATCAAGTCTGATCCAAAATGTACACACAGGGAGAGTTCGTGTATCTTGGATGCTGTCATAGTTTAGGCAGGTAGATCTCTAAATCAACAGAAAAACGGCACCTCTCTTGAGGGAGTCCCCAGAGACGTCTTCCATGCGAAGTCTGTTAAGAAGGAAGATTATCATTAGTGTCAATAGACACAGGCAACTTGGGCAACAGATGTGGGTAATCCACAAGAACTTTGGCTTCCAACAACTGTCTTAGTTATCCCCAGCTGTGCATCTGCCAATGCTAATCCATCATAACACAACCTGCTATTTACTTTCCTTGCAATGATAGGGATTAAAGAGGAAGATGAAAGAGAACCAAGACCTATGAGGTAATTGAGAACTTTTTTAAATTTAAGCTTCCTTTTACTTCCTATCCTCTAACATTATGAACAAGATAACATAACACCTAGTTGCAGCTAGGGTAATTATCTGCTGCCAAAACTAATATAGGGAAAATAGTGGTTCGTTATGTTTCTTGGTTATAGTATTTTCTAATACCATACAGAATCATTTGCTAGAAATTAGACAAGAATACATTTTGTTAAGCACTTATCCATCTTTCATATTATAGCTTTTTCACATGAGGATAATGTATACAGTATTCTTAAAAAGGATAAACAGCTAAATATAATTAAAGCACCATAAATAGTCCTCTAAAGGAAGTAAAATTTAGGATAATCTTGCTCAACCGAGAGAGAAAGAGTTTACCAAGTCATACCATTATCATTGTGTGTGTGTGTGTGTGTGTGTGTGTGTGTATGTCTGTGGGTATGTGTGTCTGTGTGTATTCAAAGTCAGTGAGATCATGGGAACCAGCAGTTAGCGTAATGGCTATGTTGCTGGACTCCCACGTAGTCAACCGCGGTTCGCGACCTGGACCTGGTGGCTTAAAACTCACGCCGGGCGCGTGTGCGTGCGTGCCCAAGATCCCGAGAGGAGAATGGAGGAGAAGGGATTGCGGTGTGACCATCCTCCATGGGGGGTGATTTCTCGCTTTCTGTCTCTATTTCTCTCTCTGTCTGTCTGGCAAGCACACGCGCCCTATAGCGAAAATCTCTCAAAAAAAAAAAAATGTCAGTGAGATCATATCAAGAGCTCTTCCAGATGCAAGATGTGCCATTCCCATGAAGATGTATTTTTCTGTTAGGTATTCCTTCCCTCATGTACTACTTATAGTTAGCAGTCTGTGGTTCCTTGCTTAAATGAAATATTAGCACAGAGCTTTAGGCTAATGAGGTGAGTGTCCAAGGTTTTATCCCATGTGTATAGAGTAGAACATATCTTGAAGTCTACATGATGTTTTGACACAATGCCTTTGATGCAACCATCAGCAAATAATGTGAAAAAGAGGCAAATTTATCTTTTCTGTTAACCTTGTTATATTCCTGAGATTTATGTAGATCCTCACTGTGAGAGATGTTAGTAAGGAGCAAGGTGAAGCTCTGAGATGAACTTAGCTCATGTCACATTTGACTTGGACCAATAGTGTTCTTTATGTTGGTAAAAGACTCCATATTTTTCTATTTCATTTTTTATGTTTATTTATTTTGCATGAGAGAGAGACAGAGAGAGCAGAGAGAGAAAGAGAGAGAGAGAGAGAGAGAGAGAGAGACAATCCCAACAGGTTCTCTATGCCTATCCATCCCCCATCTTAGCTGTCTTGGATCACAGACACATGTGTGCCTATGTTCCTGTAATGGGAGCCCAGGGTATTTCTCACAGTTGTCCACTATGCCACTGCCCAGCCTTCTATTTCTTCCATAAATAATTCAAAATTTAAAAATATTTAAAAATGTAAAGTTGTTTCAGGAGATTAACTTGAAACCAGATGGCCGGCCTTATGGATGTAAGTATATTTAAGGTTGTCTTTAGGAAAAGGAAAATATGGGGATGGCAGTATATATAAGCTATATATGATTGTCTGTAGATCCTAACTTCTTATGCAAACTAAAAGCTTTTCTAAGGGACTGGAATAGTAATTTAAGGGTCCATTCTTACAGAAGGCATTCAGCATTTGTTTATTCTACAGAAGTCATTCAGTATTTGTTTAGGTTAAACGTTATGAATCACCATTTTTATAGGTTAAAAATGACTTAATGTTGAGAGTTTCATATGGTTCAACCTGAGATTTAAGCTTCTCTATCCTTCCTCACTTTAGCACACTTGAAAAAACATGGAATTACTGAGCAGAAAAACCTGAACTAAAATCCCAGCTCTACCAGCTATGTTACCTTGGGAAAGTAGCACAGTCTATCTGAGCCTTACTTTCTTTGTATGTGGAGAGACAACTACCTACTTCTTAAGATGGTTGTGTGAATTAAGTTAGGATTAACATGCAAAAAACCACCTTGCATAGTACTTTCAGTAAATAGTACTCTTTTCCTAGATAAAGCATTCTTAGAGCTAGCAGTATAAAAGTTATAAGGAAACTGTATAGAGAGAAAGACTAATGGCTTCCTGGGTCTTACTAGTTTGGGGAAAATGTGGAGTGAACATGAATGTATTCCTATTAGAGTAATAGAAATGTTCTAAAATTAGATTGTGGTGATAGTTGCAAAACTCTGTGAATATACTAAAAATTCCTAAATGATACATTTTACATGGGTGAATTATTGATGTGGGAGTTAATATCTCAATAAATCCGTTTTTAAAAAGTCATAAGGAGGTTCACATAGAAAAAGTTAGAGGAAAAGCTAAAAGCAATTTTGACTTGGCCTTTCACAAGGCTCATTTATAGGCTTGAAAAAGAGAAACCAACCTACCTCTGAGTACTTCTTGAATTAATCCAGTTTAGCATGAGATAGTCATCACAAAGCATTATTTCTAATTGGTTATTTCTGGTACTAGCCACAGGGGAAGGGGTTGTTTCTTGCTAGTCTGCATCTGGCAAACATCTAGTTTTGATATAATAAATGTCATGAAGTAAAGATTTATTTCAAGATTTACTTCAGAGCTGAAGAAAAGCTACAGTTGATAGACTGTTTGTCTGCCTCACATCTCAGGCCTCCCAGCGTCTGGTACATAGTCATATGAATAAGAAAGCTGTGTTCTGTAACGTTTTCTAATTCCAATTGCACAAGCTCAACGTGAGTCTGGTTTTTAACAGCAGCACAGCTTGGACACTGTTCAATCACCACATAGAGTCTGGGCAATGCAAAAAGCAGACCAGGGAGGCCTAAAAAGAGGGCATAATAGTAACTTGCCCAGATGATCAAATTACATTTTCCTCTTCTAACTGTTAGACATTTACAGGGACACAATTTGGAGATGCTTTTGGGTCCTATTTAATCCCTATGTAGGAACTAAGCATTTGCTAATAGAAGGCCAGATTCTTATGCAGGGAATTTTATACATAGAACTTTATTGGATGGAAATCTGGACAGAAAGGGATTCCAGTTTTGAATACTGCATTATGAGGCATTTGTAAATAGTCCATCCTCTGTTATGGATAATTTTTTTTTACCCAAAAGTGCTTTTCAGTGAATTGGGCTCCCCCCCACCACCACCATCTATGTAATTTATGCAGAAGATAAGAACAGTTATCAAGGATTACAGATCAGTACTTACTTTTTCATTTACACATCAACCTCTGAAGATGCAATATCTTGCACTGTGTGTATGTGTATGTATGTTTAATTAACAATACCTATGAGTCATACCCAGAATTAAATAGCAAAAACAAGGTGCTAGAATTCAGCTGGGCTACCAGCATTAAACTATTATCCCAACAGTTTTAGGATATCAGAGGTCAGATGAGTGTAGGAAAGGCCAGCTCCCCTTATGCCCTAAAATAGGCGATGCCTTTGTGTAGTGGTTTTCTGTCTTACTTGTTTCCAGGCACCCAGAGTCCTACTGTTGTGTTTTGGTTACTCAGACCTGATACTGCAAAATACCATGGGGAACAATTTGGCCAGATTTCCAAATGTTCTGAATCTTTTTCTTCTTTGGTCATTTGCATCAAAACTTACTCATTTTATATATCACACTCTTTTTTTTTTTTTTTTTTTGAGAAGTTTTTGCTATAGGGTACGTGCACTCACCAGAAAGACAGAGAGAGACAGAGAGACAGAAAGCGAGAAATCACCCTCCAGGGGGGGATGGCCATGCAGCAATCCCTTCTCCTCCATTGTTTTCTCAGGATCTTATGCACACATGCACATGCGCCGGCATAAGTTTAAGCCACTGGGTCCGGGACTTGAACTGCAGTCAGCTACATGGGTATCCAGCGACATAGCCATTATGCTAACTGCTGGTCCCTTGTATATCCCACTCTTTACTCTTATTATTTGAGCAGCTCAAACTGAAGGGTTGATTCTTTTTCTGTGTTTTGCCCCTTTGACTGCATTGTTGCTGTTGTTTTTTTTTTTTGTTTGTTTGTTTTAATAGGATGTTAATGCTTAGAATTACAGTTAATTCAGTTAGGGTGAGATTTTAGTTTATGAGACCTTTTATGTACCTCAAATTATATATATATATATTTTTTTTCTTGATTTGTATATAAGAACAAGACTGATAGGTTATGTGTGTGTGTGTGTGCGCGCACACACACACACACACACACACACACCTATCTATGTCTAGATAGACACACACACAGACACACACACACACACACACACACACACATAATGAAATAGATTCTATATGAAGAGGGGACGTAATCAATAAGGATACAAAATATACCATGTAAGAACGTAGAAAACAGAGTAAATCTTGAGTAATTAAGCTTGTTTATGAACCACAGAATTATAAGCAGAAGATAGATCAACTAATAGTGAAAAAGGCAAAGAGGCAGTAGCATTTCTGAGTACTATAGATTCTACATTTAAGTAGGTTCTATGAACATCAGGTATAATCACAAATCAAGGCTGTTGTCCTGGAAGTGGGAAGAAGAACTTCCAGTTATTGGACATTTTTGGAACAGCCATTTTGAATACAGGAGAACAATATCTGCGAGGCTTGTAATTTACACATGTACATAAACAAATATGTAAAGGTCACACATATTTCTGCACTACAAAACTTTAGAGGCATAAATTATGCAACATTTAGGACTTTGACCAATTTGCCCCCTTGTTACTTTGTAGCTATAAGTTATTTATGATAAAAGAGAACATTTTCTCAATTAAATCAATAAAGAAAACTGAGTAAGAGTTCATTAAATCGAAAAGTTTGTTTCTATGAAAATTAATTTAAAATGTAAGTGAATGCTGGAGATATAAAACATCTATGGAATAAATAATGTTAGTTGTTAAATTACCTAAAAACAAACTCTTCCACATACTTTTCCTAGAAAATATGTTGTAATTTTTTGGTAGAATCTGGAGTATCTTATTTCCAAGATAAACTAGTATAATTTCTACAATTTCAAAAACTATTCTCTTGGGAACCAGCAGTTAGCGTAATGGCTATGTCGCTGAACTCCCACGTAGTCGACCGTGGTTCGCGTCCTGGACCTGGTGGCTTAAAACTCATGCCGGGCGCGTGTGCGTGCGTGCCCAAGATCCCGAGAGGAGATTGGAGGAGAAGGGATTGCGGCATGACCATCCCTTCTGGGGGGTGATTTCTCGCTTTCTGTCTCTCTGTCTTGCTCTGTCTGTCTGGCGAGCACACACGCCCTATAGCGAAAAACCTCTCCAAAAAAAAAAAAAAAATCTCTTTATATTTATTCACTTTCCCAATTCTTCTTAGACTGAGGAGACAAAGTATAATTTACTTATTAACCTCTATTCTATATAGAGAATTTAAACATTATTAACTAAGTAAACAACTTTTATATTTTTAGCTTTCTAAATAAAAGAGAGTGGAAGAGTCACAAATGCATGGAAAATCCAATATATCTTAAGGAATTTTACTGCTTATGACAAATGACTATAGACAAAATTACCAACTGTTCAGATTGAACAATAAGTGGCATGGGGTAAAACACAATACTCTGCAAAGCTGACTCACATGGAAAGGTTCTGGGTTCACATCCAGGGACCTTCCTGAGTATATTGGACATTTGTGTACCCATGAACTGGGGCTGGCTGAGGCTGGGGTGGATTGCAGTGTGCAGACCCTATCAGGGGTGCCTGTTTCTTTTGTTCTCTGTATCTCTTTCAGTCATGGAAGAAATAAATAAATGTAAAAGAAAAAGAAGAAGACTGAGCAGTTGGAGGAAGGCATTTTCTTCTCTTCAATAGAATGTACATGCTCTTTACAAATAAAAACAGTATGGAATTTAGGTCCAGAATTCACTGAAATTGAATGGTCTAAATTTACATTGCAACATGTACTCATTAAGAACTGATCATATGCAAAGCTCTGTGTTGAGAGAATATGAAAATATAAAGATGAAATATCTAAACTCTATTGTCAAAGAGTTTACAATTTAATGAGAATATACATAAATGAATATGCCATAGAATCAAAGTAATGTTCTTATTTAATCCTTGTTTCAAAGGCATATATTTATTTTTCTTGAATGTCTTCTCAAGAGAAACGTTAACTGCTAATTTGAGAGTATTATTGGAAAAAAGAAACTTTCATATGACTTTTGTAGGATTTTCCTCTTGGTATTCCGTTTCATCATTCCTACCTGGTTTTTCCCAAGCACCTAATTCTTGACCTTGTGACAATCAATTTCACTCAAAGTGTGTCATTAGGCTTTGGAGAAAGTCATGATACTGGGCATTATCATTATGATCACATGTTACACTTTTGGTACAAAATTAGAATCAGAGTATAAATGTTCCTCAAATTTTACTTCATTTGACAATGTCAGAGCAATGACAAATGTAAAGAGTGGCAGGAGTGTAACAGGGAGGTAAATTCTAAGACAATAGCAAAATTAAATCAAAGGCAATTGTTTCAGCTTTGAATGCTAAGAGACTAGGATTAAAATAGTAATACCTCCCTTACAAAGAAGTAGAGAGCATTTTTTTCCTTCATGATTAAGCAATAAAATTCTATAAGCATAAGTGGCACTGCCTCTCTGTTTCCTTGACTAATTGGTTGGGTATTCTGCTGCATTGTAAATTGTGCTCAAATTACACATTAAGGTCATATTTGTATAGTAGTTTTTGCTTACCTAGCAGATATATTATCAATCGGATTGTAGATGTCTAGGTCAGTCTACATAAACAAGTGTTACACTAGTGCTACCAACAGGCTCAGGAACAGAAAATTTAGAAAAGATCAAGAAAAAACAAGAAGATGAACTGCTATGAAATTGTGTACCACAACAGAGTAAAAACTATGGACAATTTAATACATCTCTCAAAAAAATCTAGGAGAACTACTATCAAAGGTGCACAACATAATATAATGTTCAGTGAGTAAGATGAGTATGTGTGCATCCTTGATTTGATCATTATGCACATTATGCATGCTTTAAAAAGCCATAGTGTGGGGTCAGCAAGTGGTGTGGTGGTTAAGGGCACTGTACTCACCGTAGTTTGAGTCCTGGACCTGGCAATTTGCTTTCTCACTTTCTCTCTCTCTCTCTCTCACTCTGTCCCTCTCTGGTCAAATTAAAAATAAATAAATACAGTATATGTATATTTATATATACACACACACCATAAATCATAATTTTTGTTACTGCCAGAGAATATATGCACCTACTAGACAGAAAAGGAGAGAGAGAGAGAGAGAGAGAGAGAGAGAGAGAGAGAGAGAGAGAGAAAGAGAGGAGAGAAATAGAGAGAAAGCAACACTCAGTATGGCATAGTCACATCACAATTCCTTTTCCTCCATCTCTCCTTCCCATTAGAATTTTGAGCATTCACATGTACGTGTTTTGCATATTATTTTAGATGCTGGTGCTAGATTTGAACTGTGGTTGGCCATTTGGAATCTGGTTTCCAATACACAGAACTTAACCACTAGACTATGGGGCTGGCCCAGAAATCATAATTAAAAAAAATAGCTTTTAATTGCAGGCTTTAGCACATAAAGTTGAATTTAAAATTACAATAGGAATTTGAGTTACTGAGAAACAGATGACACCACACTCTAATGCAATATTCTGAATTGTTGAACAAAGAAAGAACGACAAAGATAAACTTCTCACTGTTGTCACTTTAAATATTAGTTTGTTGACTTTCCAGTTCTAGTAAATGATGGAATAACTTGTATTGGATTAACTCCCACTCATATAGCAATAAGATCCATGTTTATGCAGCTTTTATCCTGACAATACTGCCAAGAACATGAACTATGCCATCAAGCAGAAGTCTTGGCTTCTTTTGGGGTCAATAATGAAATTTAAGGATGCAAATTCAGCTGGAAATTAAGCAGAAAGATTCTGACAAAGAAGAAGCTATAGAAGGAGAATCCTTAAATCTGCATATAAATTCCACTTAGATCCTTCCATGAATGAAGCATTTGTAGGGGAGATTCCAAAGAGGCCAGAGAAAGTAATGGCAAGAAAATTGAAAATGCTACAGAGATATTTTTGTAGATACCCATTATAGGAAAGATGGAATTTGGAGTCTTAGAAATACTTAGTAAATATCTTGGACTTACCACTGAAATTCTGGAAGAACCATGTCTTAGAGGTAAAAGTTATATTTCAAGATTAAGGGATTCACCTTAGAACAAAGGGAAAACTGAATGAGAGAGCCATGTTACTAGAGCATATATAAATGAATTTAAAAAAATTTCTTCCTTACATTTTAATATTTTAAGTCAACAGACTGCTAGAAGCAAAAACCATTGCATCATTGAGTTTATAATTTCTGTAAATATATAAAACACATGAAAACATCAGCATAGAGGATAGTGAGTATATGAAACTTTATCTTTAAATGTATTTATTTTTTATATGAATTGGTATAATATTTACACCAGGTATACCATGGTAAGATAAGGATGCATAGTTTAAACCTAGAACAACTGCAAAATGATACAGATGTATACCTAAAAAATCAATAAAGAATTTAAAATGGAACAATAAAAATTATTAGATTAACCTATAGTAAATCTTTTAACTGAAAGGTATTGCTTAGTCTACTTACATTTCATGTAATTATCGACATGGTTAGGTTTAAATCTATTATATTGTTAGTAGTTCTGTAATATTTTGTTTCTCCATTCCTCTTTAATTGTCTTTATTTTGATTAATCCCATAACTTTACTATATGAGAAATTGAGACACAACCATATGCTGCCTTTAGAAACCATACTTTAAATATAAACATGTATACATTAGCATATCAAAGTTTAAAAAATTATAAACATATATAGAAGAGCTTCTGCATGGCAGAAGAAACAATAATTAGAGTGAGGAGACAATCCTCTGAGTGGGAGAATATGTTTGCAAACTATGCCTCAGACAAAGGATTGATAACTGGAATATACAGAGAACTCAAGCATCCTACCCACAAAAATTAATCAATCCAATTAAAAGATGGTCAACTGAGCAGAACAATCATCTCTTCAAGGATAATATATAAATGGCCAAAACACTCATGAGAAAATGCTCAGCATCTCTTATCATAAGGAAAATGAAAATCAAAACTGCAAGAAAATATCACTTAATCCCAGTTAGAATGATTAAGATAAAAAAAATGAATGATAAGTGCTGGAGGAGCTGTGGTGAAAAGTGAATTCTCTTACACTCTTGGTGGAAGTGTGAACTGGTACAGCTACCATATAGAACAAAATGGAAGTGCTTCAAAAACCTACATACAGAACTACCATATGAACCAGTAATTTCACTCTTAGGTATCTATCCAGAAGACAGAAAAATCCTCAGTCAGAAAAACACTTGCATATCCAAGTTTATTGCAGAATTATTCACAATTGCTAAGACATGGAATCAACCTAAATGCCCAAGAATGGAAGGATGGCTTAAAAAAATTGTGGCATATATACACTGTAGGATACTAAAAAAAAAAAAAAAAAAAAAAAAAAAAAAAGAAGAAGAAGAAGAAGAAATGGTGATATCTGATACTAAGAGGATGAGTATAGAAGGTTTAATACTAAGAGAAACAAGTCAGACTATGAAAGACAGACATTGTATGTCCCTGTTCTCTCTATTTACCAAATGTCTGCACTTTATGGGAGAAACTGGAAAATTGACAGTTATTTTAATAATATCAAGGATAGCAAGTGTAGCTACCAGAGACAGTATAGCAGGGAGTTCATGACTTGGGTAGGGAAGAGGGGCTCAGAAAAACAAAAGCAAAAACAAAAACAAAACAGATGCAAGAATAGAAAGTTATCTGTTGTGGGACCAGCAGGTATCATAATGGTTAAGTCTCTGGACTATCATGTAGATGATCTGGGTTCAAATCCCAGACCTGGTGGCTTAAACTTCCACTGGTTGTGTGTTCATGAATGCTCAAAATCCTGAGAGGAGAATGGAGGAGAAGGGATTGTGGTGTGGTCATCCCCCCTGGTGGGTGAGTTCTTGCTTTCTGCCTCTCTGTCTCTCTGTCTTTCTGGCGAGCGCACACGCCCTATAGCAAATACCTCTAAAAAAAAAAAAAAATGGACCTAATAAGACTATCGGATACTTTTCATCCTTCTACATCTTTTCTTGGTATGTTGGGCACACACACACACATTCCCATTGTGAATTTCAAGCCACAGGGTCCAGGACTCAAACCGTGGTTGATCATGTCTAGTGCCTTAACCATGGTGCCACCAGCTGGCCCCAGCATTCAACATTTTTTAGTTCAGCCTTTAATCTCTGTGCATATAAGTTATGATGGCTGAGGCACACCAGGACTAGATATCTGTAGTGAATTCCTCATTTCTGTTTGTCCCAAATCTTATAGGACCAAGGCTAAAATGTTGGCTGATCTGAGCTCTTAATGTGAAGGCTCTGAGAGAGCATCTTCTTCCAAGCCCATTGAGATTGTTGGCAGAATTCAGTTCTTGGTGGCTTTATGGCCAAGGTTTTCATTTCCTCTGTGGTTGTTGGTTGCAAACTTTTCTTAGCTCCCTAAAGCCATCTGCATTCCTCACCACATTGCTCTCTCCATCTTAAGCTGGTAATGGTGCATTGAGTGCTTCTTATGTCTTGATTATTGTTATGTTTTCTTTGGCTTCATCTCTTTGGCTGTAGCCAGAGAAAGTGCCCTGCTTCTAAGAGTTTGGATGATTTGATTGGGTCTACATAGATAATCCAGGATAATTTATTTTAATTTCTGTAACCTTAATTATATTTATAAAATCTCTTTTGCTAGGTAATGAAAGATAGTCACAGGATATAGAAATCAGAGTGTGAAGATCTTTGGTGGCTGTTTCATTCCAGAAGTGATGCAAAACGAAGGCAGGAAGGAAAGTTGTTGTAAAATTATGAAACTCAAATGTCTTAAGCAGTCAATAAGTCATTCTTTAGGCAGTATTATATCACTGAAGGATTTTGATCACTCAAAAAAATTACTTGGACACTGTGGAGAGGTTAGGCTGGGTGGAAGACTACTCAGAAAATTATTGCAAAATTCAAGTAAGAAATATAGAAAACTTGGGCCATTTCTTATTTGGGAAAGGACCTTGTTTTCTCTCTGCCTGGTTCATTTCTCACCTGGGACTCACTCCTACTAAGGCTTCAGCTTTCACAGTCAATGTTATTTCCTCAAAAAACAGTCCAAGGTGTAGTCTCCCTTAGTGCAATACAAGAGTATTCTGTACACTTTATGGAGATTGCTTGTTTAACTAATTATCTGTCTTCCCTGTTAGGCCTCCTTTGTCTATCTTGCCTGCTTCTCTTTCAGGTTTGTGAAATAAGGTATTGTCCCTTACCCATTCATTTCTGTATAACTGGCACTGAATGATACATATTGAATAAAAGTTATTAAGTAATTTGGTTTCCAGCTTGGGCATTTGGGATAAATTATGAACTGAGGTAGGAAATATAATCATTTTATGCTTCATTTCCTTCCTATTAGATGAGTGGATTTGCTTTGATCCTGTTGCTGAAACTTCGAAACACTTCTAAACATTGCACAAACTTTAAAACCAGCTGGGAACTAAAGGTCCTGAGTGATATAGCCCACAATTTTATTTATCGTATTTTCGTTAATTCAGCTTGCCTGTGGATAACGATGATGTTGTGTCATGCATGTATGTGTATGTATGAGTAAGATCACAGTGTTAGTCCATCTGCAATGAGACTAGATACATATTAATGAAAAATTTGTCCATAGGACTCAATATTTTTATGTATTCCTAACAATAAGATCTGACTTTGAAGGGTGAGCTCACAATGAGTTTTTATAGCCCCATCAATGCTTAATTTCATAATAGTTGCTCCAGGTAGCTTTTCTGAGTTGACAATACTTAGGGGAAGATCTCACTTTGTCATTATCAGATATGGGCTTGGCAGACCAGCAAGGAGAGTAACAATCAAAGAATGTATTGATTTCCTTTTGCAAGTTGAAGACATTCCCATCATTAGCTCTAAGGCTTTGGATCATTTCAGAAGGTTTGCCTTCCTTGAACAAGTTCCTTGTAACTCCCTTCAGTTTGTCACCTTATTAACAAAGTTTTTCTTTCTTTTTTTTTTTTTGAACTGTAAGAGCAACTGTATAATCTAATATAAATGTTTTATGAAATAGTATTGTCAGCTACTGATGTTTTACAGAAATGCACACTGGGTGGTATAATTATTTAAAGTTTAAAATGTGCTGAACAGGACTCTGTTTTAATAAGCATTTCAGAAGTTGAATAGACTGAAGTTCAAAGGACAAATGCTTTTTAAACAAAATTATTCATTTCATTTCCCATGTTTGAAATGATTACTTTAAAGCTGCTATTCAAGCTAAAAAGGATTTCCTTTGTCTTAATTGTTAATACAATTAACTGTAGTGTAATATCTGCTGGTTTGAACAATAATACTACACATTAATGAGGTTTATGCTAATTTTTATCCTCAGACATCAATTTTCCAGATAAAAGCACACAAAAATTTTGCATTTTTTCTTAGTTTAAATTCACACTGATGTTTGTTTACTTTGCTTATTATCTGTATTAACTAATACATGAATACGTTATAATCAACTTTTAAAATTTCCTTCATTGAACCTTGGTGAGCACAACTGAGATACTGACTAGGGCAGTAATTTTGAGGAAGATCAATGGTCTCCCTTCTGCTACGTGGCAGATACTTAAAATTTATGCTAGGATGGCCTATTTTTCTCCTTGGAAATGTATACATCTTAGGTGGAGTTTGAGATCATCTCAGAAAGGCATGAAGGTGGAGGAAATCAGCCAAATAACTCTGGAGTTTGTGTGGCTATAAAGAGAAGAATGAGACATAATGGTGCTAAGGTTTCCTTTATTTACAGTGAAAAATTGGAGAAAAACCTCCCTTTTTATTTTTAAATTTAAAAATTTGTAACTGACAAATAATAATTTTATATAATTATGGGGTACTATGTGATATTTTGATATAAGTATACAGTGTGAAATTATTAAATAAAACTAATCAACATATCCATCACCTCACTTAATTATCATTTTTGTGGTGACACATTTGAAATTGATTCTCTTAGCAATTTAAAAATCTACAATATATTATTATTAACTATTGTCATCATGCTGTGCAGTAGATCTTAAAGACTTATTTCTTCTGTCTAACTAAAATTTGTACCAACATTAGGAAACCTCCTTTTTAAACATGATACCAAATTTGTTAGAAATCAGCTTGAAAATTTAACACAAATATATTAAATAAATTTGAATAGGTGTCACTGAAGCTTGTTGGGATTGTACTCAGTGAAAATTGCAATTAATGGTAATAATCTGTTCCAAATAGATTTAACAGGAGAAACAGTATCAAATGTTGCAAAAATACAGAGTGGGGAAAAAAAATCCTTGAATCTAGAAGCAGATGCATGGTGAGAAGTAAAATAAATAACATAACTGTGGGAATCCCACATGACTTGTTTGGTTGGCCATATGGAAGGTATAGGTGATACTTTGAATACTTATCACACAACTGGCACATTGAAAAAATGAACCTTAATGGGCATTGAATTTCAAGAAATTTGCTTAAAGTCTCAGTGTTCTAAAAGTAGAGCATGTGATAAATTATTGACTTGCCTAGCTATTTTAACTTATATGCACTTGAAGAAACAGGAGAGGGTTTCTCTGGAATTAAGATTGTGATTTTTTTTTGTGGATTAAATGCTAAGATTAAGCTAAAGAAGTCCCTACAGACTTGCCACACAACTGTATATTTGTTTCTGTCTCTACATAGTGGGCAATTATTTGGATGAAGACATAATAGTTTTGTGTGTAGAATTTGCTACACACAAATTCTGATATGGAAAACAGGTAGTATGGATCAAAGACTCAAGATTCAACCTATTTATATATTGAAAGAATGGCCCTAAGGTAATGAGATAACACATAATGTGAGTAATTATAAGGTTCTATATGTTGACTTAAAATAGAAACATTCATTTCCACTGTACATTTTGTAATGGGGACTGGTTTATATCATAGCATTATTATTTTTTTTGAGAGATTTTTGCTATAGGGCATGTGCACTCGCCAGACAGAGAGAGACAGAGAGACAGAAAGTGAGAAATCACCCCCCCCCCCCCCGCCGGAGGGATGACCACATCTCAATCCCTTCTCCTCCATTCTCCTCTCGGGATCTTGGGCACACACGCACACGCGTCCAACGTGAGTTTAAGCCACCGGGTCCAGGACTTGAACCGCGGTTGACTACATGGGTGTCCAGTGACATAGCCATTACGCTAACTGCTGGTCTTACAGCATTATTATTGAAAAAACTCTAGGCCTTTTATTTTATTACCAACTGAACAAGGGCCAACAATATGATCCAGCTGCTAGAAAAGCAAATGACAACCTTGGGTTGCATTAAGAGGCACAGAATAGAGGCTAGGAGGTGGCGTGTGTGTAAGGCTCTGTACTCCCACATGATTGACTGCAGCTTGAGTGCTAGACCTGGTGGCTTGAAAATCATACAGGCTCATGTGTGTGCATGCTCAAAATCCTGAGAGGAGAATGGAAGAGAAGGGATTGTTTTGTGGCTATCTCCTTGGGGAGTGATTTTTTACTTTCCCCCTTTCTGTCTCTCTCCAGAAAGTGCACACACTCTTTGGTAAGAATGTTGGGTGAAAAAAACAAAAAGGACTGAATATAGAGAAAAGTATTAGCCCATTCCCAAAGCACCCTGTTAAATTCCATGTGTCGCTTATTTTTATTGCTGAACTGTCCAGAGGGAAAGACCTGGGTAATTTCATGTTATTTGAGAAATGATTGAACAAAGGGGGCTATTAATTCTAGGAGAGAAGACACTTAAAAAGGATAAAAAAAAAACAACCTCTATTTATGTTAATAACTGTCTCATTGAAGGATTAAACTTCTGAAAATACAGTACCTGGCACAACCTGGTACATAGTATATAGTTAAAGATATTTGTTAAAATAATTTATTCATTGAACAGCTACTTACTTAGGTGTTAGATATCATTTTTAGTGCTAGGCATACAGCATTGAACAAAACAGAAATAGTCCCTGCCCTATTCCAATGCAAGGAAAGAGATAATAAACTGAACAGACAGTTACATAATATAATGCCAGCTAGAGAGGTAGTAGAGGATAGTGTTTAAAAGAGCAGACTCTGGAATTAGTACTTGGTCTTAAATCCTGGCTCAGGCACTTACCATTCCTGCTACCTAGCACAAGTTATCTACTCTTTCTGTGACTCAGTTTTCCCATATGTAAAATGAGGATAGCAATAGTTCATATTTCAAGGAGTTTTTTGAGGGTTAAATGAGTCAAAGTAAAGTTCTGAAGACAGTGCCTGGCATACAGTAAAATATTCAATAAGTAAGAGCCATTATTTTTATGGCCATAAGTTCTCTGAAGGACATAAATCATGGTAAGATAATAGATGAAGGAATGGGAAAATGGAGTTGGCCAGTGGCCTGGTGGCTAAGGCGGTTAGCTCCCACATGGCTGGCTATGTGGCATGCATCCTGAACCCAGTGGCTTGAGAAACATGCTGGGCTAGTGTGTATGTGTGCCCAAAATCCCAAAAGGAGGGAAAAATGGAAGAGAAGGGATTGTGACAGGACCATTTTCAGTGGGGGATGCTTTCTCACTTTACACATTCCTTCTTACAAAAAACTTTGAAAAAAGGGAAATAATGGGAAAATCGACATAATTCCAGTAAGTTACATATGGAAGATGCATGTTGGTAGATTATAACTGTGATGTGTTTTAGTTCTACACCTTTTCACATGTTCATCTGCCCCCCCTTGTCATCCTTTTTAATTGTCTGGATGATCTCTGCTTATCTTTGTTTAAAGTTTATTCATTGAGAGAGAAAGAAGAGCACTCTCAATAAGGTTTCACACCATGATCCTTTTTCTCCCCACAAAGACTTTCTCAGACAGCCAGGATCATAGACACGCAGTCATATGACTGATGTGTACAGGTTCATCTGGGAACTGACTCCTAGATCTCCCATATGGCTTCCAATTGTGCTATCTCAGTTGGGACTTTGCTTATCTTTCAAAATTAAGCTTAGACAGGCCTCACCTGGAAGGCTGAACAGAGCCCCCTTTGCTAATTAACTGGATACTCTCCTCTAGCTATTTCCTTTTTTCACATATAAATGTGTATATATATATATATATATATATATATATATATATATGTGTGTGTGTGTGTGTGTGTGTGTGTGTGTGTGTGCATTATATCATTATATTAAAAGACATGAGAAAGTCTAAGGCATAATTAAGATCTCAAGTTTTTTTGTTTTGTTTTGTTTTGTTTGTTTGTTTTTTTTTTTAGAGAGTATTTTTTCCAAAAGGAATGTGTCCTTGCCAGAGAGACGGAAAGTGAGAAATCAGCCTCCAGGGGGAATGGGCATGCTGCAATCCCTTCTTGTCCATTCCCTTCTTGCGGTCTTGGGCATGCATGCACATGCACCCTGTGTAAGTTTAAATTGTCGGGTCTGGGACATGAACTGTGGTCAACTATGTGGGAGTCCAGCAATGTAACCATTATGCCATCTGCTGGTCCCAAGATCTCAAGTTTTAGTGTCAGATAGAAATGAGTTTGAGTTACCAATCTGTCTCTTACCGGCTATATGAACCTGAATAGTCACTAAATCTCCCCAGTCTTTTGTATCTTTATTTGCAAATTAGGAATGATAATGATACATACTCTACAAGAGATTTTTAAGAATTAAATAAGAGAATGTATGCAAGAGGCAGAATAGGGTTTCAGTCCCAGCTCTGCCACTTGATTATGTGAACTTGAACTAGCTATTCAGCCTCTCAGAGTCTCATTTCTTTTTTTCTAATTTGCACATGAAGGAATTAGTTTTGTGAGAATTAAAAATAATGTATATAAAGTTCCTGAAACATAGTAGGCTCTCAATAAATGCTCATCAAACTGAATTTGATTAGCAATCAGAGCTTTTAAAAAGTGAAGTGTATTGCCCATTGAAGCCATGAGCTGCTGCTTACTGGAGTTTCTTATAGTAGATGACAGTATACTAAAGATATTGTCAAGGCGATTTCTGCAGGAGCATGACAGATGGATAAGGTTGAGACTTTCAAACTTTGATCCATGGACCAGGTGCCTCATCCAATCAAGTCTAATTTACTAGGTCTGGAATGAGAACCACCAGTGTAGGTGACTACTAAATTGCCTCCAACTCAAAAGGTTAATGACAATGTAAATGAGAGTTTAGTTCATAAGTCATGTACTTGTTAATTCCACCAGATGAGCTCCCCTTTGTATCCTCTCTACCCAGGCTTCCGCTATTTGCACCCACACCTATTATTAAATGATTTCTTAGCTACAATAAACCCAAGGAAAATAATTTTAATTTATCTTCACCATTTATTTATACATTACATTTAAGTAGAGCCAAAATACACATCTAAGAATCATAATTCTTGGTATGTCAGATAATTAATTAGTTGGTATTAGTGTAAGTTTTCCCATTACTCAATATCTTTATTTTTACTTAATGTTATGTTGCTATCATCAGGCATCTTCTTAAATCTGAAGTTTCAAAATTAGAAGTTACCAATGTCATTTACATTGGCAAGTTTAGAATGTAAGAACACATATATCATATGACCTTCCTTGGGCAAACACATTTTTCCTGCTGCATGTCAATTTCCCCATTTATAAAATGGGAAGAGGAAAATGAAAACAATGTATTATTTATCATGCATTTTTAATATTAAAAAGTTATCTACTTTGTGGTTTTCTTTAATTTTGATATTCCGGATTTTTAAATGGTATTTAGCAGCTGGATTAATTTATTATTTTTAAATATTTGTATTTTTTCATTTTTAAAAGGCCTCAATATCAAAATATTGGAAATGTATCCCGTGGTAAGAATTTACTTGTGCTTGGTATTAAAATATAAAAAGCATAATGAAGGGCATGTAGTTAGGGTATCTGTAAAAATGAGAAGAAAATCCATCAAGATGGAATTATTGTGGAAAAGAAAGTTTTTGTTCAATAGTGTGGACTCCTTATTGAAAATATTAGAGGAACAACTGATATTTTTGGATTTTTACACTTGGAGAAATAGTTTAGAAGTGCTTACTTACAGTTTTTATATATTTTACATATCATGGCTCCTTACAAGTTCTTTTCATATTCTTGGAACATGGGTGTATATAAACCAATTATAATAATGTGGCTCTTATCATAGTCTCAGAGAATCACTTTGAAAAACTTCAAAGCACAATTATGAAAAGTATCTCTTTATTCCCTTTTAATGATTTAAAAAAAGTAATTTAGGATCGAGAATATCCGGGTTTTAGGTCAGCCTCAGTGACATAATAGTAGTGCAATGCTTTATGATGCTTAGGCCACATAGGAAGGGCCTGAGTTTGCATCCCAAAGTCTTCCTAGGTCCATGTGGGGAATGCACATGTTTTTGTGATCTGGATTGACTGAGGCTGGGGGTGGTTCTTGGGATAAGGGAGAGACCCTGTCTCCGTCTCTCATGGAAGAAATACACTTTTAAAAATAAAAGAAATATCTGGATTTTAAACTAAAGGAGTTATAAACATACTGATTTTCATTGTAACTGACAAATTCTATAGGTTTTTATAACTCTTCCAACTCTTGTCTCTCTACTTTAAGTTTTAGTATTTCTTTGTCCTATAGGGAAGATACTCTTAGTTATACTTTGACAAGTGAACTTTTCCTTCTCATTTTTTTCTGCATTATTTAGTTGCAGAGGGTGGATAAAATTCAACATGTTTAAGAGAGGTAATCTCTTGCTAGAAGTAACTAATTCTGCATCATTTCCCATTACACTAAGTATGAAATAGAACAGTAAATCAGAATTTTTTTACACTCTGGAAGAAGCACTTAATTTTAACTGAATGTCAAATCGTTAAAGGTAACAAAGATGGAGTATATGCAGAAGCACTTGTGAAAGAGTTATGATTCTATTCTAATTATACCAATTTATTTTTTTAATGAAAGAATTCTCCCATAATTATTTTGATAAATTTTCTTAAAACTCTCCTCCTTCTTTGCTCTGCAGTTAGTATCCCACTGGTAGTTAGTGCAGTCTGTTGCCAGAATTACCTTTATATTCACTCTTTATATTCAATCAGTAGGAAGTTCATAATTTCACAAGTGACCACATAAAGGATGAGAATATTCTTAGGTCTCCTGAGGAGTTTTTCTAGTTACTTGGTTTTAAAGTTGTTTGACCAAAAAGAGATTGTGAAGGGAAGCTACATCCATAAAATTCTATGTGTGCATGATATCTTAGTCTGTTTTGTGCTTCGGTAACAGAATATTGGATACTGTGCAATTTGTAAAAACTAGAAATTTATTTCCTATGGTTCTGGAGAATGAGAAGTCCAGTATCAGGTGCTGATGTGGTGAGGGCCTTCATGCTGCATCGGTCCATGGCGGAAAGTAGGACAAACATGCAAGACAGAAAAGGAAAGGGGAGGTCAAACTTTATCCTTTTTATCAGAAGCCCACTCCCATGATAACTAACCTATTCCTATGATAATGGTAATCTATTCATGAAGACAACCCTCATGATCTCTTATTAGGCCTCACCACCAAACACTGTTGCATTAGGGATTAAGTTTCTTTCTTTCTCTTTTTCTTTCTTTCTTTCTTTCTTTCTTTCTTTCTTTCTTTCTTTCTTTCTTTCTTTCTCTTTCTCTTTCTCTTTCTCTTTCTCTTTCTCTTTCTCTTTCTCTTTCTCTTTCTTTCTCTTTCTCTTTCTCTTTCTCTTTCTCTTTCTTTCTTCTTTCTTTCTTTCTTTTCCTTTCTTTCTGTTTCTTTCTTTCTTTTTCTTTTTTTTTTTGGAGAGGTTTTTGCTATAGGACACTTGTGCTTGCCAGAAAGACAGAGAGAGACAGAGAGACAGAAAGCGAGAAATCACCCCCTCAGGGGAGATGCCCATGCCGCAATCCCTTCTCCCCCATTCTCCTCTTGGGATCTTGGGCATGCATGCACACATGCCTGGTGTGAGGTTAAGCCACCAGGTCCGGGACTCGAACCGCGGTCAACTACATGGGAGTTTAGTGACATAGCCATTACGCTAACTGGTGGTCCCGGTATTAAGTTTCTAACACATGAATTTTAGAGAACACATTCATACCATACCTATATTCTTCCAGTTAATTCTTCACTGCTGGATTTTGGTTGCTTAAACTTCATACTCTTGGTCTTTGAGTCAGTAGGTTTCAGTCTATTTTTTAGAGAGAAATACTTAGTTAAAGAAGTCACTATGTCACTTAATGTTTGATTTGTAGAGATAAAACTCATTTGTTCCTGTATTTAAGTGTATCTGAAATTCATATGAATCATAGCTATTTAAGTTATGCAAAGTAATTGTTCTTCCCCCAGAAATAAATGTTGCCTTGAATCAATATAACATTCTTTTGTTCAGTGTCTTGTCCAATGCTCTCAGAGAAACTTAGATAGTAGTCCCAGAGTGGCCCTTGCTCTGCAGGAGACCTCCAGTTCCATCTCTAGGCTCCTGGCCGGCAAGAAAAACTGAGGCAGAGGCACCACTGTCCCCCGCCCCACTTCCAGGCTCCCAAGACCAGGACCCCAACGCCCAGAGAGATAGGCAGGGTTTTTTTTTTTTTTTTTTTTTTTTTTCCTCTTTGCTCTTCCTTTTTGTTTTGTTAATACCCTGCTGTCTTCTGTCCCACATAGTGGCCCTTGTTCTGCAAGAGACCTCCAGTTCCATCTCTAGGCCCCTGATGAAATCTTTTATTTTATTCCCCTCTATACTCTTTTATTTACTCTTACATTATCCTCTCTTCCTCATCCTCCACCCTGCCAGAGGGATTAGACAGAACTAGAATCAAAGTTATGAAATCCCGTAGTATTTCCAGGTTCCCTGGAATCCTCCCCTGTACTGAACCACCTGTGAATAAGGAGATACTACTCTTCAGATAGCTGAATAGAGTACACCTCTTGAAACCACATTGCTAAAAATAACAAAAGAGAGACTGCCGCACATATCATATCACAGCAAAAGGGAAACATACTTGCTCCTAGTCGAAGAAACGTTCTCCTAAGAGGTATTCAAAAGTGAATACATCTTCCAATGGCTAGAAGTAGAAGAAGAGCTTCAGGTCTGAATAAATCAGGAAATATGTCGCCATCAAAGGAACAGAGTAACTGCCCTCCATTTGTCCTAAAATCTGAGGATGTTACCAAAATGTCAGAGAAAGAAATTAGAATGTTCATGGTGAACAAATTCTATGAGTTGGAACAGAAAAGAGACAATGAGCTATAGGAGATAAGTAACTCCTTTCACAATATGAAAGAAGAAATGGACACTCTGAGAATCAGATGGAATTATTAGAGATGAAGTCTGTAATACAGGAAATCAAAACTCTCTCGAAAATATTAAAAGTCGATTAGACCATGCTGAAGATCGAATCTCCAATGTAGAAGATAAAACCTCTGACCTAGAAAAAACCACCAAGAAGATAGAGAAAATAACAACAACAAAAAAATGGGGATAATATACGAGAAATACTAGATTCCATAAGACACCCAAACATAAGAATAATTGACATCCCAGAAGGTGAAGAAACTAGTAACGGCATGGAAAATCTATTCCATGGAATCCTGGAAGAAAATGTCCCAAGTCTAGAGAGGCACTCAAGCATCCAGAACCAAGAAATACAAAGGACCCCAAATAGACTCAACCATAGAAGATCTTCCCCAAGACACACCTTAGCTGGACTGTCCAAGACCACAGATAAAGACATGATACTAAAATTGGTAAGAGAGAAATGAGAAGTGACTTACAAAGGTCACCCCATCAGGCTAACACTGGACTTCTCAATGGAAACAATGCAAGCAAGGAAAGAATGGGAAGACGTATTGAAAATGTTAAGAGAGAAACAATTTCAGTCAAGATTATTATATTCTGCAAGATTATCCTTTATATGGGAAAAAAGATTGAAATCTTCTCAGACAAACAAAACTTGAAAGAATTTGCCAACACCAGACCAGCTCTTCAAGAAACCCTGAAGGAAGTACTGTTCCAGGAAAACTAGAGAATTAACAGACAGAAACAAAGGAATAAAAGGCAGCTAAGACAATGGCCAACTTAAATGTCAGACAGATCTGGTAACACCGATAATAACACTGAATGTGAATGGATTAAATTCTCCAATCAAGAGACACAGACTGGCTGAATGGATTAAAAAAAAAAAAAAAAAACAAACCAGAAACCCTCTATCTGTTGCCTACAGGAAACCCACCTCATGGATAAAGATATACATAGACTGAAAGTGAAGGGTTGGAAAAAGGTATTCCATGCAAATGGGAAACAAAAAAGAGCTGGAGTTGCAATACTAATTAGTATTAGTCTTTAAAACAAAAACTGTTCGAATAGACAAAGAAGGGCACTAGATCATAGTAAAAGGATCAATAGATCAAGAAGATATAATTCTGATAAATATCTATGCACCTAACACAGGAGCACCCAAATATGTGAAGGAAAGACTGTTAGATCTAAAAGGGGAGATAGACTGCAATACAGTAATTGTTGGAGGGGGACCAGCAGTTAGCGTAATGGCTATGTTGTCTACCGCGGTTCGCGTCCTGGACCCGGTGGCTTAAAACTCAGGCCGGACGCGTGTGCGTGCGTGCCCAAGATCCCGAGAGGAGAATGGAAGAGAAGGGATTGTGGCGTGACCATCCTCCCTGGGGAGTGATTTCTCGCTTTCTGTCTCTATGTCTCTCTGTCTGTCTGGCAAGCGCACGCACCCTATAGCGAAAAAAACCTCGCCAAAAAAAAAAAAAATGGGAGAAGAAAAAGACAATGGCTATAGACAACTATAGTCATTATAAATATAGTACTTGTTGGAGAACTCAACACTGCACTATCCCCTCTGGACATATCATCGAGATAAAAAATAGATAAAGAGATAAAGGATCTAAACAATACCGTAAATCAAATGGACTTAACAGACATCTATAGAAATTTCCATCCAAAAACCACAAGATACACGTTTCTCTCAACCCCGCATGGAACCTTTTCAAAGATGGACCACATCATAGGGCACAAAGCAAGCCTCTACAGATTCAAAGGCATAGAAACTATATCCAGCATCTTCTCTGACCATGATGGAATTAAACATGAGTTTAATTTTAAGAAAAATCCTCAAAAATACTCAAATACATGAAAATTAAATAACAAATATATGGAAACTAAATAACTTACTCCTGAATGACTCCACAACTACTGAAGAAATAAAGACCGAAATCAAAAGATACATGGAAGCCAATGATAACGAAGACACGAGTTTCCATAATCTTTGGGACCCTGCTAAAACAGTCATAAGAGGAAAGTTCATAGCAATTAGTGCATATAAGAGGAAGATGGAAAGAAGGCAAATGGATCGTCTAACATCATGCCTTAGAGAATTAGAAAAGCAACAGCAAAATATCCAAAAAACTCCAGGAGAAAGGAAATAAAAAAGATAAGAGCAGAAATAAATGAAATAGAAAATAAACAAACTATACAGAAAATAAATGAGAATAAAAGCTGGTTCTTTGAAAAGATCAATAAAATCGATACACCACTAGCAAGACTTAAGAAGAGAGAAAGGAACCAGGTAAATCAAATCTGCAATGAAGCAGGCAATACAGCAACAGACAAAGTAGAAATATAAAATGTCATTAGAGGATACTATGAACATCTATATGCCAAGAAACAAGACAATCTGGATGAGATGGACAAATTCCTGGACACATATAATCTACCAAGATTGAGCCAGGAGGATATAGAAAGTCTGAATAGGCCCATAACAAGCCAGGAGACTGAATCAGTAATAAATAAACTTCCAACAAAGTAAAGCCCTGGCCCTGATGGATTCACCTCTGAATTCTACAAAACTTTCAAAGAAGAGTTAACCCCCATCCTGCCCAAGTTATTTCTAAAGATCCAAAAGGGTGAATCTCTCCCTAACTCATTCTATGAAGCCTCTATCACCCTTATCCTTAAAACAGAAAAAGGACAGGACCAGGAAGGAAAACTATAGACCAATAACTCTAATGAATATAGATGCAAAGATTCTCAACAAGATACTAGCAAATCAAATCTAACAACTTATAAAAAAGATTATACATCATGATCAGGTAGGCTTTGTTCCAGGAATGCAAGGTTGGTTCAACATACACAAAACTATAAATATAATACACCATATTAACAGGAATAAAGATAAAAACCATATGGTCATCTCAATTTATGCAGAAAAAGCATTTGATAAGATAAAACATCCCTTCATGATCAAGACTTTCAGAAAAATTGGCATAGAAGGAACATTTCTCAACACAATAAAAGCTATCTGTGAAAAACCCATAGCGAACATCATCCTGAATGGAGAAAAGCTGAAAGCTTTCCCACTAAAAGTGGGTACAAGACAAGGATGCCCACTTTCTCCAGTCCTTTTCAATAGAATACTGGAAGTTCTTGCCAATGCAATCGGAAAAAAGGAAAAAAATTAAAGGCATCTAAATAGGAAAAGAAGAGGTGAAACTCTCTCTATTTGCAGATGACATGATTTTATACATAGAAGACCCAATGGTGTCCATGAAAAAATATCTGGAAGTAATACACAAATACAGTAAAGTTGTAGGATACAAAACCAATATACATAAATCTATAGCATTTCTATATATGAACAACAGGCAGATTGAGATATAACTGAAAAAATTTATTCCATTTACAATAGCCACAAAAAGTATAAGATACCTAGGAAAAAATTCTAACCAAAGAAGTGAAAGACCTCCACAAGGAAAACTATGAGAAGCTAAAAAACGAAATTGAAAATGACACAAAAAAATGGAAGGACATCCCATGTTCCTTGATTGGAAGAATTAATATAATCAAAATGGCAATTCTACCCAAATTAATCTACCTATTTAAAAATGTAATGCCAATCAAAGTACCAGACACATTCTTCACAGATTTAGGAAGGACAATCATAAAATTTGTCTGGAATCATAAAAGACCCTGTATTGCCAAAGCAATTATACATAAGAAAAGTGGAGTGGGTGGCATCTCACTCCCTGACCCAAAGATATACTACAAAGCTGTGGTAATCAAAACAGCATGGTACTGGCACAGAAACAGACATGCGGACCAATGGAACAGAATGGAGTTCTCAGAAATAAATTTCCAAACATACAGTCAACTGATTCTTGACAAGGGGTACCAGTCAATCGAGTGGGAAAAGGAAAACCTCTTCAGCAAATGGTGCTGGAAAAAACGGATTTTCACCTGCAGAAAGATGAATTTGAACCCCTACCTCTCACCTCTGACAAAAATTAAGTCAAGGTGTGTCAAAGATCTAAATCTAAGACCTCAAACTCTAAAACTGCTTCTAGAAAACACGGGGGAAACTCTGGGAGACATTGGGGTAGGGAAAGACTTCTTAAATAAGACCCCCAAAGCACAGTCGATAATCCCAAAAACAGACTAGTGGCATTACATCAGACTAAAAAGTTTCTGCATGGCAAAAGACATAGGAATTATTGTGAATCGACAGCCCTCAGAATGGGAAAATATCTTTGTAAATTATGCATCAGATAAGGGGCTGATAATGAGAATACACAAGGAACACAAGCAGCTGTTTGGAAAAAAGATGATCAACCCTATTAAAAGATGGGAGAATGAGTTGGAAAAAACACTCACTAAAGATGACATATGAATAGCCAAAATGCATATGAAAAAATGCTCAACATCCCTCATCATAAGGGAAATGCAGATCAAAACAACAATGAGATACCACCTAACCCCATTCAGAGTGTCTAAGACTGAAAGAAAAAAAAAATGATAAGTGTTGGCGGGGGCGTGGTGAAAGTGGAACTCTCTTACACGGCTGGTGGGAATGTAAATTAGTTGAGCCTCTGTGGAGAACAATTTGGAGATTCCTCAAAAATCTACAAATAGAACTACCATATGGTCCAGCAATCCCACTCCTTTGTATCTAACCAAAGGACAGAAGAATTCTTAATCGCAAAAGTGTTTGCACATCAATGTTTATTGTGGCACTATTCACAATTGCTAAGACATGGAACTAACCCAGATGCCCCGAACGGATGAATGGATTGAAAAACTGTGGCACATATACTCTATGGAATACTATTCAGCAGTAAAAACGACAAGACCTTGGCTTTTGACAGAAAGTGGAAGAATATGGAAGATTTACTGCTGAGTGAGAAAAGCCAGGATATGAAGGAGAGACATTGAATATCCCCACTTAATATATACCAAGTGTCTACACTCTATGACTGAAACTGATTGACTAAAGGATATACAAACACAATAAATGGGTGTAAATACCAGATATAGTGTGTATGGAAGAGTAGGGCCTGAGGAAGGACATTTAGAAGAAAAATAGAGAGGCAAAGCATTAATGAGACAAAGAAATGTGGTATTATCTGTTGAAGATATTTTATAGTTTAACCTACTGGACTAGGGAGAAATGTTCACATAGTGAAATATTCACTTTGTAAGCCAAAAAAGCTAATTGAATGTGTAAAAAAATTGAAAAAAAAAACTAAAAAAAAGAAAAACTTAGTATTATCTATATGTATATTTTACAACTTATTCATAAAATAATCATGGGGCATTATTTGCTAAAAATCAAAATATGTATTTTAATGCATATTCCTGACAATCTTTATTCTAAAGATACCCTCTCTATTGCTTCTTCAAGTGGCTATGAGGTAAAATAGCTAGGTAAGTCAAGAATTCATCATATGTTCTGCTTTCAGAACACCGAGACTTCAGGTACATTTCTTGATTCAAGTGGCCATTAAGATTTATTTAGCCAACATTCCAGTTGTGTGATAAATATTCAAAGTATCATTCACATCCTCCATGTGGCCAAACAGGTTGTATGAAATTCCCACAGTTATGTATGTTATTTTGTATTTCTCCTTACCATGCTTCTGCCTGTAGATTTATGTGTTTTTTTTTCCCCACTCTGTATCTTTGCAATATTTGATGCTCTTTATCCTGTTAAATCTATTTCAAACAGATTATTAGCTACTCAACTCTAACCTTTTTGTGTGAGACTATCAGCTGTGTTCATTTATTACCTATACTCTTGCAATTGATATAAGGCATCTGGGGCTAAAACTATGGCTCCCAAATATCTTTCCTATAATTTTCTTATGAGAAGTACTGAGATCCTTTTCCAAATGCTTTTCTTGCTTTGTCTTATGAACTGTCATATGTGGGATTTAGAAACACAATGTTTTAAAGGCATTTTCTCTCTTTGTAAAGTTTCAGTTTAAAGCTTTCTTAATCAGATTGGAAAATCTTTCAAACATTTTCTCCCAGGTTTCTTAACATGAACCCTATCCTTTACATGATCTAGAAAATCACATTATGTTTGTTGACATTTCTTCCATTCTTTCCTTCACGCTCTTTATAGGCTTTCATTCTCCCTAATTACCTGTGGCATGGGGAGGTATTCCTTAAGCCTCTTTTCCCTCTCCTGCAGAGAGATCACATTACATTTATACTGCTTGTATTTGATGAATTCCACAGTCAGGAATAAAACTTAAAACACATTCTGCAAGTCAATGAAACACCATTTGCCCAGCACTCTTACCTTCTGAGCTTCAGATTAAACTATTATCCTTTATGGCTTCCTTTGGAAATTCCCCACCCCTACGCAAACTGTTCCTTTAAACTGTTGCAACAATTGTGTAATTTGTCATGCCAGTTTGACAGCTAAGTCTTTGACAATGAATGCTATCTTGGGGTGAGTATTATTTGATCTTTCAACCTCATTCACATTTTGCACCTTTAAATCTTGGGGCCATTAGGTGGCATAGTGTTTAAGGTGCTGATTGATATTTAATTCCTGGACGGGGTGGCTTGAAAATCATGTTGGGTGTGGTTACATGCATGCCCAAAGTCCCAAGAGGAGAATGGAGAAGGGCTTACAATGTGGCCATGCCCCTAGGGTGTGGTTTTTCCCTTTCCCTCTCTCTCTCTGTCTCTCTCTCTCTCTCTCGGGTGAGCACACCCGCCCTATGGTGAAAGCAAAATAAAACCTCCTTGGATCTTAATGGCAAGCCATGTGTCTCAATATTCTTTTGGATCATGGAAACATGAAGTCGGAAGGGATTTGTATAACTCATTGAGTCAGCTCTTTCGCTCAAAAGATAGCAACTGTCAAATGAGGCATATTTATTCTATCTACCTACTGACTAGGTTGAAAATGAGTTTTTCCAGGGAGTGTCTAAAACTTGATGCTATGGGAAAGATGCTTTCATTAGAGTAGATAATTTAACTTCACATCATTCATTTATTCATTCAATCTTCAATAAATATTTTATTGAATACCTATTTTTTAGAGGCATTGCATTGTGAATATCATGATAAGCAATAAAGACATGATTTTTGATCTCATGAAGAACCCAGTCTGTTAGAGTGACACACATTCATCTAATATTCAATTATTTTAGATTAAGATAATTAATAATAGGCTCATACTAGGTAGCAGTTGAGGGTAGAATTGAGGAAATGGCATAGGAAAGTTTTACCATATTCATTTTCAGTGTTCCAAGTACTGAGAAAACCAGATGTTTGGGATTTAGGAAACTGGATGGCAATAAATAGGATCCAGGTATTTGTGGGATATTAATAAAGCTTCATATGATACTGATTTTTTTATTGGAGAATAAAAGGAGCAGTCTTATTCTAAAAGAATGACACCTATTCATTATAGTGAAAGCAAAAGATAAAATTTAAGTGGAAATTTGTAGATACCATGTCTCCTTTCCAGGCCTTAAGTTCTTTAAGAGCAGTAATCATCTCTACTTTTTTTCTCACTCACAGTTTGTAACAGAGATCCTCAAGCTATGTAAACACACAATACATAATTGGTGGATTAAAATAAAAGAACACTGAATGACAGAAAAGGGAAGAAAGTTCTTAATGATACTCTGAGTATGAGCAAGCTGATAGAATTAATGTGAAAAAGTATGGACACTTTAATATCATGTATCTTTCTCTGGCTGATGACAAGGTAGATAAACAATAACACCCTTAAGAAAAATAAAAGTCCTGAGGCACTATTTTTGTAAGTGGTGTATTTATATGTGTGTTTTTGTGCATGTGCATGTAATAGACCAAGAATCTCTTTATGTTTCCATTAAGCTGTCAGCTTTCAATTTTGCTAGTCTTGGCAACAGTTTGTACACAGCTGTATCTGCTTCCTATTTGCAAGGTGTAACAGAAAAGTAAACACACACACACACACACACACACACACACACACAGAGTTTTGTTTTGAAATCTAAGTAGAAAAGGTGCTTATTATTGAGGAATTAAAACACACACACACACACACACACACACACACACACACGTAGAAACCTAAGCAGGGGCCAGCAGGTGTCGTGGAGGTTAAGGTGATGGATTCTCACATGGCCTACCAAAGTACGAACCCTGGATTCAGTGGCTTAAAAAGTCACACTGGGTGCATGGCATGAAAATGCTGAGAGGAGAATGGAAGAGAAAGAATTGTGGTGTGGCCATACCCCCCAGGGGGGCTGTGATTTCTTACTTTCCTTTTCTCTTTTCTCCCTCTCTCTCTCCAGCTAGCACATGAACCCTATGGCAAAAAATTCTTTAAAAAATAAAATTAAAAAGGCAGCAGCTGCAGCAGCAACTAAGCATTCACTGAAAGGCAAACAATTTTAGTCACACTATGGCTGCATTATGTGCATCCACATTTATACTGGGAGCAACAGTAACAATTCTTCTACTATTCTTTTCCTATGCTCAAGCTTCTTTCTTTAGGAAAGAAGGGGGAAACCATTTGGGATTGTATAAGGGCTATTTCAACACACACATGTATGTGGTGAAAACAAGCTGGGGAACCTCCCATGGATGCAGTACAAACATTGGTAAAGGAGACTCCCTCCTATGCTGTTATTGGTGTCACATTCATGGCATCCATCAAAAGAACTAGGTTGAGGTTGTCCATACTTCCCAACATGGGTCCTACTTTAACTCCCATTAGATATAAAGAAAGAATTTGTAGGCTACCAATTTGGGATTCTGTAATTTGCTTTGCCCTGCTTCAGGGAAAAGCCAATTCCCCAAAATATGTTTTTAATAGTTACCAATTTGCCAATGCATTTACTGAGCTAGGAGTTTCCAGTCCTTTCCAACTTTATTTCCCATGTGCACAAGAGACTTTCCCAGTACCGTACCACTCCTATGAGTGTGGCACAGCAAGCTAGTGTACAATATAGGCAGCATATGGCTCCTCTCACCTTCCTTGTAGTTGAAGGAATTTTAAGGCAAAGGCAGAATGAAAGGCATTTCTTATGCCAAATGACCTTCACTTTATTCTCCTTAGTAGCAATAAGAAACTCTAGGCAAATGTATAGAGGAAAAGCCATCCAAGCCTGCACCTGCAACAGAAATGCAATTTTTCTGCTTTCTGATGGATTTTACTCACTGTTGAACTGATTCTGTTTGTGACCCTGTTAGATTTTGAACTCTTACACAAAAGCAATAATAACAGCAAGCCCAAAGGACCCTCCTCAATTCATTATAAAACCAGGCTTGGGAATGAGGGCTACCAGAGCTACATGTCTACACTAAGGTGTTCTAACACAGCTTTGAAGGCTTTAACCATAAATCACATTCCCAAGCTTCCATTTCTGTTTGTAGCATGCATATGGAGTTGCTACACTACCATTGAGCTTGGAATAAAAATCTGTTCTTGTGCAGGTTATCATAGTACACAGAGCTTATTCTGCCATGGACAAGAAAGCAAGCATGCTAAAATGCATGAGCTGTCAAATTGGTGAACTTGCCATGACCTGGAGCATCAGAAATGCACTGACTGCACTGAGAGAAGAGCATTTCAAATTGTGGTTCTTTGCTATGACAAGCAACAGTGCATAGAGTTGGAATAGTGGGACTATAGAAATGGCTTTAGAAATAAGACTAGCAAATCTCTAATGTTTCTCTCAGCCTTAAAATTCTCTAGGCCAGGAGCTATAAACTCAAAGCCCGTCTGGCACCAGGCAGGCAACAATGCATGATGCAGTCAGGTGGAAGATAATAGGGAGAGTTACTACTTGAGAAAAATTGGAGAGTTGTGTTCTCCATCTAAAGCATTCATATTAAACCATAATAAAGCTAAACTCGTTGCTACCCACCTTCAAACAAAATAAAGAAATTTCCCGGCAAAATCCAATCCTTAGATGGCCATTTTCAACTTCTTCAAAATCTTGCCCTTCATTTTTTCTTTAAAATTTCAGTTTATACCCCCAAGTTAAAAAGTTGCTGCTTTTGGGACCAACAGTTGGCGTAAGGGCTATGTCGCTGGACTCCCACGTAGTCAACTGCGGTTTGCGTCCCGGACCCGGTGGCTTAAAACTCATTCTGGGAGCGTGTGCGTGCATGCCCAAGATCCGGAGAGGAGAATGGAGGAGAAGGGATTGTGGCGTGGCCACCCCACCTGTGGGGTGATTTCTCGCTTTCTGTCTCTCTGTGTCTCTGTCTGGCGAGCGCATGCGCCCTATAGCAAAAACTGCTCAAAAAAAAAAAGTTGCTGCTTTTGAGGACCAGCAGTTGGCATAATGGCTATGTCACTGTACTAGCACATAGTCAACTGCAGTTTGAGTCCTGGACCCGCTGTCTTAAACTCACGCCGGGTGCGTGTGCATGGGTGCCCAAGATCCTGAGAGGAAAATGGAGGAGAAGGGATTGTGGCATGGCCATCCCCCTGGGGGTGATTTCTCGCTTTTTATCTGTCTCTCTCTTTCTGGCAAGCACATGAGTCCTAGAGCAAAAACCTCTCAAAAAAAAAAAAAAAAAAAAAAAAAAAGTTGCTGCTTTGGGCCAGCCTGTGACATGGTGGTTAAGGTAATTGGATTTTATATGGCCAACTGGGTTGTTCAAGACCTGGATCTACTGGTTTGAAAAACATGCTGGAAATGGATGCATATATGTCCAAAATCCCAAAAGGAAGGAAAAATGGAGAAGAAGAGATGGTGGTGTAACTATTCCCCATGAGGGGTTCTTTCTTACTTTCTCACCCTCTATCTTTGTCTTCTGTCTTTCTCCAGGGACCACATGTACCCTCTGTCCAAAAAAAAAAAAAAAAAAAAAAAAAACCTACTGCTTTATCAATGGGACCTATCAAAATCTCAAGTTTTTTAAAGAAGTGTTCTTTTTCTTGAAGGACCAGCAGTTAGCATAATGGCTATGTTGCTGGACTCCCATGTAGTAGACCGCAGTTCAAGTCCCAGACCCAGTGGCTTAAACTCACACCAGGTGTGTGTGCATGCATGCCCATGATCACGAGAGGAGAAAGGAGGAGAAGGGATTGTGGCATGGCCATCCCCCCTGGGGGTTGATTTCTCGCTTTCTGTCTCTCTGTCTCCCTCTGTCTCTCTGGTGAGCGCACACACCCTGTAACAAAAACCTCTCCAAAAAAAAATATTCTTTTTCTTAGAAAGATACATCCAGAATAAATAAATACATAAAAATATACAATATTAAAATTTGCACAGCTTCTTCAAAGATGTCATTATAGATTTTACAGTTTTGTTAAGGTATTTGTTTTTATCATGACTTCATTTAATTGGGCTTTTCTTTATAGATCATCATTATGGATCAGACTAGTATGATTGTTATCAAGAAACTCAGAAGAACAATTAGGGAGTGAAACCTGAGAGAGAAAGCAAAATGAAATGCTGATTACAAGATATAAAGTGCTAATGAGACCAGTGGCTCAGTGGTGGCACAACTGGGTTCACATGAGAAAGGCCTTGACTTCACATTCGGGGACTTCCCTGAGCACTTGGAGCCCATATGTGTGTATTTATAATCCAGGCTGGCTGAGACTGGGGGTGTGGATAATGGATGAGGAACCCTGTTGGGGGAGCCTGTGTGTGTGTGTGTGTGTGTGTGTGTGTGTGTGTGTGTGTGCATGCCTTTCTTTCTCATGGAGGAAATAGATAAAACTTAAAACAAAAAAAAATTACTAGTGGTGACTAAGAGGCACAGCCAGATAAAGATTCCACAGTCTGAGGAGAAAGAAGAATGTAGATTTCAAGGAATTCAGTCTATCGCACATGCCCTTTGGCCTTATCTTTCCCTTTCTCCATGAGATACTTACTTCTCACATGCAACAAGAAGAGAAGTCTCCACGGGGAGTTCTCCAGAGTCTCACCATGGATCTTCCATTTCTTGTAAAGTTTTTAAATTAAGGCAAGAATTTATTCTGCATGACGCCTGAACTCCTCTCTTTACTCAAAGAGATGGTCTATTAAGAACAGTTTGGGCACAGTGGGAGGAAGTTGGACTACAGCTCCCTGGGCTCACCATTAATAGATAAATTGAATGCTTCCGTTAGGGGCATGTAAGACAGGGAGTATCTGGCATCTTTTGTTAGAAATACATTCACATGAAAGATCTTTCAAATGACTGTATTTCAGTTCTTTGTTTGCACAACCAGATGTTCCATAGGGTTCTGACTCACTCTAGAGTAATATGCAATTATGTGTGACTCCTGCGTCTCTCTGCAAGTCTCTTTCTAACATGTACACCAAGAGGGGCTCTCAGGGGGCATTGGAGAAGCTAATGACCAGCAACAATGACATGTTTAATACTATGTAGACAAATGAGAGAGTCAGTGCCTGAGTCAGTGATAGAGCACTTGCAATGACGTAAAAGTTACTTGTCGGGCAATGGAGGAATATTTGCCTACAATTTTTTTAAAAAACTGAACAGAGCATTGTAAATTTAGACAATATTTTATGCATGCTTTATCTTCCTGTCAGGTATAATTTTTTCCAACATAAAAATTCAATCCTAAGTAGTTTCAAAGCTCCAAACTCACAGCTCAAGTCCAGGTTTTATTATTTTTTTTAAGAAGTGGTTTTATGTATCATCAGTGTTAATGAAAACATTATGTTCAATTCTTAAGTTGAATTCTGGATTTGAAATATGAAGTTCTTGGAACCATATGCTCATATTCAAAACTGATGTCTTTGTAGCTGTGCCTATTCAGGGCACGAAGATGTATAGAAGTAAATGCGCATTTGAATGTGCAGGTTATACTTTATCATTAAGGCTGATTATTTATAGAAGCAGAGAAAGCAGAGTGCTGTCAAAACAGTTTTAAATAAAACAAATAAGCAACTGCAAAAAGGTATGGTTTGCAGCAGGAATACTTGCCATAATCAGAATCTTTTATCTTTAGTAGAAAGAGTGGGCTATGGCTGCTCTGCAAGCAAAGCACTTTGGAGCAGCTGGACAAAACACTGGAGGAGAGGTGCAGCTGGACTCTTCCTCTCTGGAGACTAAGATGGATCCCTTGGAGGTAGACTCAGCTGGCTACAAAACCTCCAATGCACTAGCAGGCTCCATTCTCCCAGTTAACAACACAGTATTTTCCAGAACCCATATTTTCTAATAGTCCTAAATAATATGAACTTTCTGAGCTGGCTGGAAAAATAAAATAATCATTCCCTAGAAAGGAGCAGTAAGTGTCTTTTATATCTAGATTAAATATAGAGTGAAAATATTTTTAAAGCAATGGTGATTTGTGCAGCAGACAGTAGTGTACTGTTCTGGTTACAAAGACTCTATCTAGGCCCAGCCATGTCTTAGCTGGGTGAATTTACACATGTCCTGATTTCATGGAGCCTCAATTTCCTCATCTGTACAATCTCACAATGGCATCTTAGCTTTATTGGTTGGTTTTCTATATATTTTATTATTTTTTATATATTCTACCACTGTATATTATGACAGCATGTGAAATGAATTTTCCCAGCATGACTACACTATACATTAATCTTCAGTTAAAGATAGTATTATACACGTTATCACCAGCAGAAAATTTTCCATTTTCATGTCCCTTACATGTTTTGTTTCTTTCTTACTTTATTCCCTTTCTCTTACGAGAAATGCCCATTCATAAATAGACTTCCCCCCAAGTTTAATCTTCTCACTATACTTGTTGCTAGTGATAGTCCTGTTATTTATTTATTTATTATGCTAGCATGTGTGCGCACACTCTAAAGGTGGGAAGCACACTCGACAAGCTCTTGTACACCATAATCCCATTTCTCTAGGCCTCTAGTTTTTCAGGATTCTGGGCACCTTTGTACCTGGCATGTAAGCCAACGCTGGCATCTGAACCTGAGATCAGACATACGGACTGCAGTCCTACACTGCTCACATGTTACTTCTGTATCACAGTGGCTGGCTCATATTATTTACCCAAAACTTTTCAGGTGCTGTCAATGAAACTACAGTGGTCCCTGGTTTATGACAATTTGACTTACTATTTTTTTTTTTTTAATTTACAGTGATGTGAAAGTGATAGGCATACAGTAGGCTCCATACTTTTAGTACTCATACAATCATCCTTTTTCCACTTTCAGTTCAGTGTTCAACAACTTATGTGAAATATTCAACATTTTATTATAGAATAAAGTTTGTATTGGATGGTTCTACCTACCTATAGTCAAATGTAAGTGTTCTGAACCCGTTTAAGGTAGTTAGGCTAAGACAAGATGTTCAGTAAGTTAGGTAGATAAAATGGGTTTTCAATTTAACAATATTTACAACTTGGGGCGAGTTTATTAGGATGCAACCCTGTTGTAAATTGAGGAGCATCTGTATGTAATCTGTTGAATGAATCTGTTGTATGTAACCCACTTTTGGTAGATCCCGATTTAACTGTCATATAGACTTAGACACTGTGAACAGTAATTTTCAATCTTCACTTTGCCTTTGAACTTGATACCCTACAATTTTTAATCTTCAAAAATTTTTTGGTAATCCGATTCACTTAATTTCTTCTTGACCAGAATGTCACTATTTATATGGTCATACAAACTCCAATTCTATGAAAGTCTGTTCTTTTTTTGCCAGAGATTGTCTTTTGCCAGGTACAGCACATTTTTGACCTGACTGTATATTGTTTGGGCTTATTTATGATTCTTAATGCCAGAAATAATTATTTTCATATTTGACAGAGAGGACTAACTACCTAATATCTGCTCTCTCTCTTTTTTAGTTATTTTATTGAACTTTATTTATTGAACTAATTAATTTTAATTTGACCAGAAAGGGGGAAGGAGGGAGGGAGGGAGAGAGAGAGAAAGCGAGAGAGAGAGATAAATTGAGAAAGCAAGCTGCCAGTTCGGGGACTCGAATTGCGGTCAGCCATGTGCGAGTCCAGCGTCTTTAACCACCATGCCACCTGTTGGCACCCTGTCCTCTCTTCCTTAGTTAATAACAGAACTTAGTTTTATTCTGGTTGACTGAGTGAGAGATGGTGGGGTTTCCAGGAATTCTCCTAAAGCAAAAGAGAGCATTTGCTGTCTAAACTCATTTGTGTTACCATTTCCTGCTTCCTGCTGACAATGTGTATATGATGACTAGAGTCCAGTAGCCTTAGTAAATGCTGAAATAATCTTGAGTGTGGAAGCCAGTGCAAAATATGATGGGTTATAAAGATAAAAATTAATTCCTTGGGGGCCAGCAGGTGGTGTGGTGGTTAAAGTGCTGGACTTCCACATGGCCAAATGTGGTTTTAGTCCTGGACACGTGTGTGTGTGTGTGTGTGTGTGTGTGTGTGCCCAAGATTCCAGGAGGAGAATAGATAAGGGATTGTGCTGTGGCCATCTTCCGTGGAGAGTGATTTCTGACTTCCCTCTCACTGTCCTTCTCTGTTTCTCTAGTTAGCATACTTGCCTTATCTATGACAAACATATTGAAAAAAAAAATTCCATCTTTTGCAATCTTGGAGTGACCTTCTCATCTTTGAGTTGTGTAAGTTCAAACACCTTTTATGTTAGAAAAAGCAATTTTTAAATCTTGTTTAAGCTTCTGTTCTTTAAAATGCCTGTTACTATTTCTAGATGGTATGAAACATGTTCCTGAGCATGTATTGTAAACTCGTAATACGGTAGTACTGGTTATATTGATCACACAGAGAAGAGTCAGAAAAGATATTCTGAATATTGCTGGATCATTGTGGACAGCGAA